>CM054117.1:90059142-90659142 GCA_028673005.1 Tanypteryx hageni | reverse complement strand
TACATTGTGAGAAATTAGGTCATATATTCTGTGTTGACACTACTAAAAGGGGTGTCATCTTAGATTTGAGATCGTCTTGGATTCGGGTGAATACGGTAATCAGGTCAATGCAAAATTTTATATTTGACATTTCTGTTAACCCCTCGTAAAAATTAAAAAATATTTTTTTTGCAAATTTTGTTGTTTTTTGGATTTGGTGTAATTTCCTCAATATAAAAAATGTACATAAAACGACATATGAACATAAATAAAAATTAATACAAATCCAAATATACATTTTGCAAGCATATAAATATAAAACATATGATAAAACTTAAAAATTTTCAAAGTAATTCATTATGAAATCTCATTCAAAATCAGTGCCGAAATCACGTGAACTGGCACAACTAAAACACTTACACTGGGTTTCTCTTCAATGCATAGAAGTAAAAAAAATCCCAGAAGATGGCAGAGGTATAGGGAATACAAAAGGTGCTTAGCGAAGTGTGATGATATATTCTAGAGACCTACGAAGTTTCCTTATGTTACCACCTGGCAGATCACCAACTTGTAGCACTAAGTTTTAAATAAATAAATAATAAATAACTTGAAGCATTACTTATGTGCATCGCTCCTCATCTTGAAACTTCTTCCCATCCAATGTAAACAGCGGCATAAGATAGTTTATAAACACTGCTTTTCAGTAAATTGGGTATGGAATCTTTGGCATTCAGAAAAAGTTTGGTGAAAGTTATAGGGAAAACATATTGAGACTGACGAATATGGTCCAGGCTAAAGATGCTGAATAAAGAAGTTGTGGAGTGCTCATAAGCTACGAGACCTGAAAATTAAATAACGAGACTGGGAACACTATAGAGCGTGTAACGATTGCAGAGCAGTATCACTGTAATTGAGTTAGTGTTCGGGTCTCTCATCATGAAAATGGGTCAGTGTTATTTTTGTGTTAAAATAGGTTGGGGAACTCATAAAATTCCGACTTATCTTACATATGTCTTTTTAAATGGGAACATAGAATAGGTAAGGGAACTCAGTTCCTTTGTGACCTCATTTTAAATAAAGGTTTGGGAACTGCATTCCCTTGCATTCCGGCAGAAAAATAGCCCTGAAATGGGTGATAAATATTCTGGACAAAGAATCATTGTGAAAGTTTTGTACAAACTCAGTATAGAACCTACCAAAATCTTAGAAATGTTGAAGCAAGTGTATGGAGATGAGGTTATGTCCAGAGCATGTTTTTACTTTCTCCATATACGAAGTATGGAGAAAGTATTGTTTTCATGAAAAAAATCGAATTCGAGATTTCAATGGAAATACATGTTTTAAGGTCCCCTGTACACGTTTTGACTATTTTCTCGATGATGTCTATGTGTCTGTCTGTATGTGATAGATTTTCGTGGGCACTCTAACTCAAAAACTATTAATCAAGTCAATGCAAAATTTTATATTTAACATTTTTATAAAGGTTAGAAGATCTGATTAGTTTTTGGTAAAAATCGATCTACCAGAAGTGGGTGTTTACTCTTGTCACATATCCGTTATTTTGAAATATTTGCTTTAATATTTGATAAATGTAAAAATGTATTGGAATAAAAGTTGTAGGAAATTTCATTTTCTACAACCTTTGTTTGATACATTTTTCCATATAATTCATTGTTTAAGAGATATCTTATATTTTTAGCTGCCACCACCACGTCGCCTACCGATGACTATTATTAACAATTGATGCTTAGTTACATCTTAGTTACGCTCCTTTTTCTTTTCTTAATTGTCAACCGGAAGTAAATATTGACAACGATCTCAGAGCTAACAACATGTAATTTGCCATATAAATATGAAGAAAGTCATGTGACCCACACCAGTTTATTTTAAATGGTGTAAATGCTTTTCCAAAGGAAGGGAAAAAGTTGAGTTTGACAGCCGACCTGGATGTCCGACAAAATCTTTTCACAAATATGCTAAAAAATATTGCCCTTATTTCATGTACAGATAATGTTGGTTGGTTCAAAGTAAATCTTTAGAAGTTGCTTCTAATTATAAATAATTTTCCTTTATTTTATCAATTGTAGTTGTGCCAGAAGTCAATCATGGACTTACTTCCTCCAAATGAAGAGCAGTTGGGGTATGAACTGGCATCTGTCCTTGGAAAGCTAATTGGTCCTCTTTACTGTTTGTTGGTCAGCACACACAAAAACCTCCAAAAAGGCCAAATGGAAGACCTAGTTTTTACTGCTGAAGAATTAAAACGTTTTGTTAATATGCAGGCATAACTTTCATTCTTGTATTTGCTAAAAAATGTGATTTATTCTGTTTAGATAAAAATTGTAGATATTTTAGACAGAATTTTATCCTGTAATATAAATTTTACTAATCTTGATTCTTTTGTTTCCTATTTTCGTAACAATTTTTTATTATGTGCAGTCGACTTGGCAAGGGGTATTTTCTTAAGTCCTGTGGAACAAATACTCCTTCATGTTGTGTTATATAATTATAACTTTTTATGAGTAAAATATTTTATAAAAGTGGTATTTTAGTTATTCTAACATCTCCATGTAATGTTTATGCCTACCTTCTCATAAACATACCAAACCCTCATGGATATAAAATTACGTGATTTTCACCTATAAAATTGATGAGTCATCTTTCATTCAAAACCAAGAACATTATTTTTAAACTATAATCGTATACTTTTGCTATATTGTCCAAACTTTACAGAAATTACATTTAATGCAAGCCATGATCAAGTATGGTTGTTAAGCATTAAAGTTATGTTAACATTAACTGAAAATTATGTACATAATACCTCTGAATTCTATGATTTTTAATTAGTTGGCTCAAAATTTTACCTTATGTAACTTCAGTGACATTGTTCCTGTCATAACTGAGAATGTCTATTATATATATATATATATATATATATATATATATATATATATATATATATATATATATATAAACTTAAGGAAATGAAAAGGTAGTGATGAGGGTGGGCAACAAGGTGTTGAAGGAAGCCCAGCAGACACTTACCAAGTCGGGGACCAAGATGGCAGGCTGCTGGGGGCGTCGAAGAGACACGTTGAACACAAAAAAACGCGCAAGCTTATCGGGTCTATGCCCTTCTTCAGCGATGGAGTATATATATATATTTGTGATGTAATATTTGTGCATTTATTTGCTGACATTGTAATCATATTTAAATGTCACATTCTCTAGAAATTTTATGAAAAAATTTATTAATCTGAAAAAAATCGTGAATAGCACATTTAGGGGGCACAATATTTTCCAAACCCTGATTTACTTCCATTCTAAAAGTGACTGAAATTGTGAAATTCATCAGTCTGTTCATTCCCAATATTTTGGGTTCTAATTCCGCTTTAAATCAATAACTTTTGAAGCCCATTTGTTTTCTATCAAATGTCAGATACCATAAAATTATCACATGAAAGAATCTCAAACCAGAATCAGCATTGGAACATACAATGCATGTATCCAAATGGTGGGCAGCAGATTGAGAAGAGCTAAGTAGGTCTTTTTATTTTAAAAATGAGTAATGCGTATTGTGATCACTTTCATTCGGGGCCATTGCAAGGAGAAGGTTTATATCTGTGTGCCAAACATGGACAAAATTTCTGGCAATTTACCAGGAGTATTAAAATTGAATTTCCATCAGTTGTGCTTGATAATCTTGCACACATCATCTGCAAAGGAAAACTGATGCTGTTTGTTGGACTGATCTAGGTAAAGTATGAAAATATCATGATTTCTCTATCTCAGTAGGTACAACACAATCTATGAGTAATCTTTCTATATCTATATTAATAAATGGCAGTGTGTCTGCCTGTCTGTGTGTGTGTGTGGACAGAATTTCTCAAAAACCAAGAAACTTAGAGACTTTACAACTTGATACACTTGCTAAAGAGACCTTGAGGATGTGTGCCTCAGTGCCAGAATTCTGATTCCTTAAGTGGAGAGAGGGCATCATTTAAATCATATCCCACAGCATTTCTCGAAATCCATGAAACTTAGAAACTTAAAACTTGGTACACTTACTAAACAGACCTTGGGGATGTGCACCTCAGGCCAGAATTTTGATTTTTTTGGGAGGGGGTCATACAAATCATACCCTGACTAGAGGTCCATGTTAATATTTTGTAAAGTTACATAACTTATTTTTAATATTCTTAGCAAAAATCAAATTTGAATCTATATTTAATTTTTAAATACCAATTAAGGGAGAATATTGGCCACTTACTTATCTGGAGAGCAATTTGGGTTTGAATGAAAATATTAGCAAATGAAATGAGTATGAAAAATTTGAAACTATAACCTAGAGCGAAGCCCGGGTAATTAGGTAGTCCTTAAATAAAATTTGAAATCTTTGATTTTTAGTTTGTCGTTACCACTTCTGAACATTGTATTTAAGAAAATTTTTTGTTGTATAATAATTTAATTTAAACCAAATCAGCTAAGGCAGACAAAATACTAGAATGAACATAAAATAAAGAACTATAACCTCCCGAAGAAGGTGTGGGAGATAATTAAAATTTTTATCTTGTGATCATGTACAGTCATTTCCACAAGTTTTCCAACAATTTGAGCGGTGCTGCTTTTGCGGTAGACTGAATTTTAACTTCATAATAGATAATAACAGATACATACTCTTCGACTGACATAACATTCACATAGATATGAAGTTAAAATTCAGTCTCCGCAGAAGCGGCGCCGTTCAAATTGCTGGAATACTCTTGGAAATGACTGTACATTCAATTCCACATAGCCTAAGCTTCTTGATGGTATTAAAATACTAAATGTTTATGTGTACATCACCCAATTCGTGATGTGAATTAAATTTCTAAAGTTTAAACCAATTATTATGAATAAAAATTCCTTTTCATATGCACTAAAAAGTAAACTAAATATAAAATTCATATAATTGAATGATCCAGAAAGTGAAAATAGTTTTTGGCAAATAAATTTTTTATCGCAAGGAAATACTAATGAAGATTTATTCTTTAAACCAGGGGTTCCCAACCTTTTCCATATGATGAGCACCAAGTTGTATTTTGATATATCAAGCGAGCGCCAAGTTATATTCTAGAATATCGAGCGAGCACAACTATACTTTTGCAAAAAAATAATGATCATAAATACTAAAGTCAAACCAAAGTCAATGTTATTAATAATGTTAATATATATGTTTAGAAAAAAGAAATATCATATTAAATTAATAATGTTAGGAAATGATATTAAATCATTGCGGAGGTGCACAACCAGACTGCTGAAGAGCACAATCAAGCTGCCAAAGAGCAAAGCGGTGCTTGCAAGCACCAGATTGGGAACCTCTGCTTTAAACTTTACACTGCTGCTTAAAGCAAAATGTTATTTTAAAACTGCGACATGAATAAACAAAATAAATTTGTTATAAAAATATTCTAATTTAACTGTTTGAAAAAATTATATTTTTAATGCAGATGCAAATGTCAATTATTTCCTTTGTTACAACTCTTATTAATAACTGTACTGTCTAAAAAATTGCATCTCCAAAACTCAAGAAATAGCATTCTATGCCATATATTAATTATATATATATATATATATATATATATATATATATAATACCAATTTGATTTACGTAATTGGTGGTGTCGGAAACAATTCGTTAAATATAAATAAACAACTCTAGTTGCACTCCAAAAAATTAAGTGTTAATCCAATGTAGTTCACGTAATGTCATGGACGGCAACATCGACATCGAAAATATTTTGATTGCATCTAATATCGATTTCTTGATTAATTAGAAGCTTGCTCAAATTTCGATGATAGGAAAATAAAAGCCAATTCATTTAGATATTCTTGGGTTCAAATCCTGAGTTTGCATCATGATTCTAAGTAATTTTTAAATGTTAACAAATAAAAACTGTTTCAGTTATTTCCATGTCAATCAAATTGGGAATAGATAGGCTCATGGAGCTGACACCATGGCTTCAATGAAGGCAGCAAGCAGCCTAATATTTAAAATTGGCATTGGCAAGAAATTCCTGCAAGTTTGATAATAAAAGAATAAAATGTTTTTGAGTTATAAGCGGTCTTCTCACTCTCCCATTTAACTCCGTTTAGTGTTCCAACACTTACACAGTTTAAGCATATTATCTATAATATATATTTTTAAATTTTGATGTGCCTCTCCAAATAATTTTACAATTCATGCTGCCCCCACCCACAATTCATGCTGCTCCCCAACAATTCTTGCTACCCTTTCACAATTCATGCTGATCCTCCCAGAAATAATGCTGCCCCCACCCACAATTCATGCTGCCCCCACCCACAATTTATGCTGCCCCCATCCATAATTCATGTTGCTCCCACCCACAATTCATGTTACTCCTTCCACAAATCATGCTACCCTTCCACAGTTCATGCTCCCCCCCACAATTCATGCTGCTCCTCCCACAAATAATGCTGCCCCTGCAATTCTTGCTGCTTCTCCCACAGTTAATGCTGCCCTCCCCCACAAATCATACTGCCCCCCCCCCCCACAGTTCAAGTTGCCCTCCCAATTCATGCTGCTCCTCCTACAAATAATGCTGCACCCCCATAAATAATGCAGCCCCCCACAATTCATGCTGCCCCTTACCACAATTCATGCTGCTCCTCCCACAAATAATCCTCCCCCCACAATTAATGCTGCCCCTCCTTCAATTAATGCTGCTTCTTTCACAATTCATGGTCCCCCCAACAATTTATGCTGCTCCCCTACAATTCATGCTACCCCCCCACAATCCATGCTGCTCTTCCTACTCCCTCACACTTTGGAAGCTAGTTAAGCCCCTGTCTAGAGTATGTACTCTCATTTGAGTGTCTATTCCAAGTGATGAAATATTTCTCAAGAATAGAGATCATATTTTAAAATGATATGAATAAAATAAGTATCTTCTACCTTGATAGAGTTATGCTCCAGTTTTCTTGACTCCAGCCGAATGGTCCTTTTTCATCTTATGTCTCCTACCCTTCCCCAGAATTTTTTCTTTTATGTTTTTAGGGCTTTTTTCAAAATATTAATAATAATAACCAATTTTTTATGACACGTTTCTGTCTGCTTACCTAAGTGTATTAGCTGAGTTTTGTTGTGAGTGTATTCAGTGAATTCTAAGTGGTTTCATTTTGGTATTGATACACAACTCGCAGCTGACAAACTTGCATCATCTTGTGGGTAGTCAGTATTAAATTCTCATTGCATAAATAAATCTGTGTAGTTCTTCATATACTATCTCTGCATATAATAAATTAATTTGTCTGCACTACGTCTTTAGTGGAGGTGATAAGTTGGTGAATAATTTGAATACATCAGTACAAAACATGTATCATCTAAGTAGTTATAAAAGAAATATAAAAATATTAATGCATGTAAAATGAACAGCATTAAAAACATATGATATATGGAAATTTGGTGCAAATCTGATTTTGATCGAAAATGCTTCATGTCCCTCCTTCTATAATCCTCATACATCTCCCTAGCGCAGTGGTTCCCAAACTTTTTCATTCCGCGAATCCCTTTTTTATAAAAATCCAAATCTCGCAAACCCCCTCTTAAAAATAAATATTTTAAAGGATCATCTTCCTTACCAGAATATTAGTGGCGTAGCCAAGGAGGGTGTTACGTGCTTAAACATACTTCAGTTATGGAAGTAAAATACCTCAATTTTGCATGTAAATAACACAAACAAAAATGATTAAAAATTTATTATTAAAATATTGTCCTATACCGCATCGTAGAATTCAAGTTTAGGCACTTCAACTTATCATTTGGTTTAATAATCGAATCATTTGCTCAACAACTTATGTGTTGCTATATAATCAAAGAAAAATATCGCTTGTAACTAACAACAGCCTTAGACAGGTAGATTCGGGGATAATGTGTTGTCGTTTTAAAATTTCTCGTTGTTAAAAAAAACTTTTTGAAAAATTGTGCATCTGAATCTAAAAAATTTACACAAATTCGTCAAGGACTCGATATCTCTCTTCAACAAAAATAAATTTTTTTAATTTATGCAAGCAAACTTCTGTCAGAACTTCATTGTTTAATCTAAGAAATCTTAAAATGAAAACTAAATATATTCTACACTCAATCCTATGTTAAACAAATGAAGGAGAGAAAAAGTCTTTGAAATTAACCAGTCCCATCACTGCAGACAATGATTAACATAAAGCATGCAATGAAATACACTGTGTAAATACCATTAAGGATTTTTTCTGCAAACCCCCTGATTCTTCTCGTGAACCCCCTACGGGGTTCCTGAACCACAGTTTTGGAACCTCTGCCCTAGGGAGACATGCTCCTCAGGTTCATATACCAGCGCTTGCCTTAAAACAAACAAAATCAATTTTGTTGAGGTATCCTTTTGAGAGTACTCTGGTACCACTTGTAGTACCAGTACCTCTCCTTGAATGCCCTTGCCTTAGAAAGAACATTAAGAAAAATCCCATATGGAATTTCATCTATTTGTTTATCTATCTTTCAAATAAGAATGCATACAATTAACTGTTTGCTTTAGGTAAACAGATAACCAAAGTATACAGATACAGGCAATGATGTCCTGATCTTTGATTGGCTAGCCAGTTAACCATTAAAAACGCCCCAAGCTGCATAGACAAGAAAGATTCTTTCATCGATTATAATATAGATATTTATTGGTCAATAAACGAAGAAAGGAGAATGGCAAAAATTGAAGGAGGCCGAAGAAAGACGGCAAAGACAAGATGTATTGCTGAAAGGAACTCCCTCTCTCCAACTAAGCCTGGTGGTGAAGAAGTCCAGGCGAAGACCACCCCAAGTGAACCTGCTGCACCTGATGAAAAGTAACAGCCAACTATCTCCATCTATCTCATCAAAATAATGCTACAAGTCTCATCGCACCCCTGGTAAGCCCCTTTTCCAGTCTCTTCAAATACTAACTCTTCCTTCCATATACATTCTTAGCTCTACCATGTTTGTCAAGCAATATCTTCATCTCTTCCCAAGAAATCTCGACTACCATCATTATCACAGTCGTACCAAAGATAACATTCATCTCAATAAATATCACTTGACTCTTTCTCAAAATGGACCTCACCAAGCAGCTGCTATTATATTTAATAAACTACCTGCTGTAATCAAGTTAATATCCCCATAACACCATTTAAAAGACAGTTTAAAAATTTCCTTCTCGTAATAACTTACCTATTATAATATAATAATGAGATAAACATCTTTCTGTTAGATTCTAATTCAGAACTAAGTAATCTCTGCAGTAATGAATTATGGGTTTCCTGGCTGGCCTATATGGCCGACATCTTTAGCTGCCTCAACAAACTTAATAGGAGCTTGCAAGGCAACCATACTATGCTATTCTCGGTTCATGACAGAACAAAGACTTTTGCACAAAAACTTGGTTTCATCCTGAAAGATATACAAATTGGACAAATGCATCATTTTCAGTTACTGGAAAGTTTTATGATCAAAATTGAAATTAAATTGTATCATGAACTGGCAGCTAATATCAAAGAACATATAAATCTCGTGATCTCAGATTTTAGTGACTACTATCCTGACAATGTATCTGCACAATATTGGTTTAGAGCTGTGTTTTTTATAGATGAGACCATACCAGAACTGTTCAGCATGAAGGAAAAATAAGAGCTCATAGAGCTCTCCTGCGATGAAAGTCTCTGGCAAGCTTTCAAGAAGATGGATTTGTCAGACTTCTGGTTGGAAAGACAAAATGTGTACCCTTTAATTACTTACAAGGCTGTGAAGTTTCTGTTATCATTCAGCACAACTTATCTTTATGAATGCGAATTTTCCTCGTTGCTTTATATTAAAAGCAAATACAGAAACAAACTAAATGCTGAGCCTGTTTTTAGTACTGATGCTTACCAAAATGATCCCTGACATAAGAAAACCACACCCTTCACACTGAATGCTTGGACTAATTTTTGACATGCTTTATTTGTGTATGATTTTTACATTCAATAATTAAAAAGGAACCGAAATATATTATCCTTTGCATTTTATTTCATTTCATCTTTTCTTTTTAAATAGAAAACCTTACTTTTTATTAGTTAAAAACAAGGATTTAGCTTAAATCATAAGGGTAGGAGTCAATGGGTGGAAGGTTCCATCAATAAAAAATGGATATTATTGTAGTATTTGAGAAACTATATAGTGGTACAATAATTTGATCAAAGTTTTAAGAAATGTTAGAGAACTTTGAAAATTTTGAATTTTTCAAAATTGAAGCCATCTGGTGGAAAATCTATAAACTATGAAAAATTCATAGACTGATAAGAGCTATCTATTTTCAAAATAATTTTCCTTATATTTCCAGTAGTTTGGCTACAATACCATTTCAAAATTTTGAATTTTTCAAATTTGAACCCATCTAGCAGAAAATCTATGAATTATCGTAAGTGTTCAATCTGTGAAAACTTAATGGCATTATAAGAGCTGTATAATTCAGGAAGCGTTTTCCAAATATCTCTAAAAACAAAAAAGTTGATTGTCCACAGACAGAGTGAACACATAAGCACATTTTAACAAAACACGCTAACAATGAGATAAAGCATAATATATTGTGAATATACGGTGTAACAATTGAAATGTTTAAATTTTAATCTGAAAATTTCATAATATGTTTGTAAGGCATTAATTCTTCCAAAACTGAAGTGCATAGCAAGAATACACTTCTATAATAGGAATGAAAGTTGCAAATTTTTCTATGGTAGTAATTCTCCTGTCACCTGAGCATACTTGAGATGAAGAATTAAGATTAAAATATTAATAGAAATACAATTATTCCTAAATTTCTAGTGCAATTTAATGTTTAGGTAAAATGTACCGGTATGGTTACAGCTATTTGAGTTCTAGTACATCAATTGATAAATGAAATATTTAATTTACAAACAACAATTATCTTAAGAAAATTGTTTTATTAATAAATATTTTCATATTATGATTAAGTAAAAATATTCCAATTTTGTGTGCATAAAATTGATAATTTTAGTGTTTCATAGTGGGCCTTCTGTACTATAATTTCTACTATACTTACACACACACTATATACTTAAAATTAAAAAAGTTTCATGTAGAAAAATAACATTGTAGGAGTTTCTAGAATACGCTATGGGGATTTGAGTCTTATTACAGTCAGGACCGGCTCAAGGTGTACTGGTGCCTCAAGCACCAAATTTGTTCGAGCACCCCTCTCCACCAACATTTTTCATTACAATTACAAAATTCATTATATCATTTAATATAATTGTTATTAATTTTGTTTAATTTTTTAAACTTCACCATTCACTACAATGAGATACATTATGATAAAAATTAAAGCTAAAATGATACAAGAGATTGGTGAAAAAATTGTGAGTAGAATCATTGTATGAATTTGTATCTAAATTCTATATGACAAAGTGATAAAGTCTTTTTAGATTGGCACTTTCAAGTGTTATGTGACCACTCAACACTATTAGGTGCAAGAGCTGAAAGTTTTAAGGGCACCTGAACAAACCTCGGCGAGTGCCACAGCGAACCTTGATGGGCGCCACGGCACCTGCAGGCACCACATTGGGTAGCCCTGGGCTAGAGGTTCTCGAGTATGACAAATGCTATTTGTAGTCATATTGGCTCTGATTCAATCATGCTCAGTCACCGAGTTAGATAGCAAATTATGATCTTCCGTTTTCCCGCCAAGGCTATCCGCCGAATTATGCAGCGCATTGTCACATGCGATATATTACTTCCTTTATTGACATTTACCAACTCAATCGCTGAACACATGGTGAGGAATACTCTCTCTTGGGGATTGCGAGGGGTGCGTAATTTGCCCAAGTGGTGTACACCTTACATAACTGGCACTAGAAACTGAAATTACAAGAAGCTGAAGGCTGGCCAATTATTCTCTCAAAATTTGAATTTTTAATAATCTTTATTTAAATTTTTGCACATAATTATATTGAAATTATCATAATCAGATTATCATTGTCACTTCAGAAGAAATTGCTTCACCAAATCGCTTTCATAACAATACATACATAGTGATAACTTAAAAGGTCGATATTCGTTACGGAACTCGAACGTGTACAATCGCATCTGTACCATCAGGCTGCTCGTGATCAATTTTATTATTTTCTAAACGTTTTTATAGCTATAATTGACAAAATGATAATTTTTTAATTTTAATGCGAAAAAAAGTTGAAATTTGGGATGAAAATTTTGCTTTGGAAAGAGTAAAAATAGAAATCTGGGAACTCATTTCATCACTAATGTGATGTTTTTACATATTTAGGGCTGGCATATTAGACTTTTTAAGAATTAACTACAGCTAACTTTTTTGATTTTGGCACCCCTAAATTTCGGCTCCACAAGCCTGTGCCTCAAGTGCTCGCCTCTGGAACCGGATTTGGATAATTGAATTATCTAAAGATACAATAATGCTGATACTCACGCATGTATGAAATAATTGATACATTTTTTGTTATTCCTCTCTGTGATAATGAACATTAATATTTTAAAATTTTAACTAATTTCATAATACCATGGAAATGTTGGTCTTTATTGTGGAACTTGTTATTATCATCAAGTTTTAAGGCTGAGAGAAAAGTACCAAGATTAATGTAAAGTAACTAGAATTACTTTTTATAATAGTTTTCTATTCTGATTTTTCAAGAGTACCAAATAAATTGGAGAAACTGTAAAATAGGTTTTCGGTATTGATTCAGAGAGTTACTGTCTAGCATTGTCCATATGGTTAGGAGAGCATTAGTACACATCATACAATAACTTATATAATTTCATCAAATGTTTAAACTGTTTTAGGAGTATGGTGCTGCATGTATTTTGCATCAAAGAAGCATCTGAGGGATCCTGCAAATTTCCAGAGGCTTCTTGTTCAGCAGTAGAGGTAGACATTTATGTTGATATTATATTATTAATTTTTGCCCTTTGATGTTCTTAGTCTTTTTTGAAGATATTTTTCAATTTGCTCAATGAATTCTTGCCTTTTTTGTGATATTGACTGAAAATCTCAGCTACATTTCTTCCATGAAGTAGCATTAGTTATTCATAATATATTTTCTAATTTTCCATCTTAACCTTTTAACTGCTGTAAAAGCGTTTACGCATTAAATGTTTTTGTGCCTTCAGTACCACTCACATGTTATATTACAACAAAAATACATCTTTAAAATAACTAACAAAGAAAAATATACCATTTTGTATGAAATAAAGTTAGATGTATTGTTATAATTTAATATTGTTAAATATTGATTTTCTATTTTCAAAACTCGGCATATTCTCAAATCTCCCATACATTCTCAAAATCTTTCCTCTACATTTTTTCTATATAAAGTTCTGATTTTTCATTATGGAGATCCATATTGCTATTATTTTTTACGATTTAGGCAATTTATTCTTAAATTTGAATTTATGTAGATGCATTAAAGGTTGTCAATTATTACAGAGGGAGATATAGGAGACCTCTTAATGCCTTGCACCCAGAGCTGCAGGAGAGATAGTGTTGACAGGGTCAGGAAATTAGTATAAGGGTGGAAAGAAATGTATACATTAAGTGTATAAAGTCCCAAAACAATGAAGTGGTCATATATCCTAAATGATGACAATGATCAACATAAATGATAATGGGTGAAAACCAGACTCAACTGACGGGTGTCATTGAAAAAATAATTATTTCTTATTCCAATAATTCATATTTGTGCATAAATATATTTTATGCTTCATTATGTGCAATGAATGATTAAGTCAAATTCTTCAAATTTCTTGCCTTAACATTTATTACTTAATTAATTATTCAGTTTACAGAAAGGCAAGTCAAATCCAGTGGCGGCTCGTGTATAGGCACTGCGAAACTGCAGCACCCCCTATTTCCACTTGATATTATCGATAACATTTAATATAATGAGTCCTTTTTTCTTTAATTCTTTCTTTATTTTTGTAGTACAATATATATTCCTTAAGCTTAATGTCAGTACTTCAGTAGCCATCCCCCAGTTTATGAAAAAGATACAAAAATCTTTGTATGGAACTGTGCGCTTCACAGTGCCAGCGACGTGGTGTTTGACTGTTGTGCGCATGCGCACATAGGAGGGGGGGGTGGGGAGGAAGGCGGGACTGCCAGGTAGAGAGAACACTGTTGCTCTCGCAGTGCCGGGTCTGGCGTGATGGTGGAAGGAAGTTTTTTTTTACTCAGCGTGTTTTTCTGGAGCAGCACCCCCACTAATTTTAGCTATGAGCCGCCACTGGTCAAATCATAATTTTCATTACATTGCATGGAATATATTAGAGACCTAGACTTGTTCTTCTGAGTTAATACCACACACAAAATATAGCCGATTACCATGAAGTTTCAAGTGGGTATGAAAAATTATGCTGGTTTCTATGTAAAATCCTAATGAAAGGAATTTTACTTGATCTACTTTTTATTTATATGGTTATTTGTTTATATGTTGTGTATTTTAAATCTGTCCAGCATTTTAAAAATTTTGATATATGTTTTGGAATATTTTTGTTATAGAATACATATTATAAGTTGAGTTTTTGTCAACCGGCTGAGAAATATTTTTAATATTTAGTTGCATTCAGTTATATTGAACTTAATTATTGCTAACTTGATACCCTCTATTAATGGAATTGGAAATTTAGCTGTTGAATTATTTTTGAGTAACCTTTTCAGTAACTATATGATTTATGTTCTTTTTACATCAGTATTGATTGCAGGTTCCATGGCTCTGTGGGTATCTCGATGCATTACCTTGTTAACAAGACACCTGCAAATCCATGAAATCTGCAATACAATGCCACATAAGCCTTTGCATCGGTATTGATATATTTTCAAAAGTTTGAACATATCAGTCAAAATTCCCAAGAAGATAATCTCCGTAGTCAAGTTATAAAACTATGACATAACAATTTCATCCTGCTTTTTGTTAAACAAAGGACCTCAAAAATTAATTTTACGCATATTTAAATATTTTTGTGTAAAAATAGAAAATAGAGATTCTTGATTTCATTCAGGTTAGCGCTACTTCCTGTGTAAGTCTGTTGATATCTTTTCCATTGAAATCCTCCAATTTTCGATGGTGGATTTTATGTTGCGGAACTCGATTCATGTCATGAATATGAACATAAAAATCATCGTTTTCTGTTTTAGTTATCTATCGCCCCACCTCTTTTAAATGGAGACTCATGTGGTCTTGCCCTTCTTACCGCTACTTTGTCTGCCTTGTATGCTTACTCTACTACCTGCGGTCCAATTGAAGCAAAAATAATAATAGTTTCATAATTTGACTCGGATGGGAATTTTTTAGTTCGTTAGCATTCTTTGACTCAGTTATCCGTTCTTAAAGCATCCCATGAGAATTAGCCTTCGTGTTTCAGTCGTTATACTGCTCGGTTTCGTCATTTCCTGGTGGTACTCTTGCCTGTTGTGCGCTCCAAGAGAAAATTTGTGGGAATCGCTCCCGGAACCTCGCCGTGGTGGGCGAAGGAGGAAGAGGGAGGGAGAGATGTAAAATGGAGATGGGGTGAGGGAAGGTGTGGAAGGGGAGGGAGTAGGTGGAAGTGAAATTGCAAGTGGGACATCATTTGCGTGCCGACTCCATCCCGCCTTCCTCTCTGCGTGAGACGTGTTTACTGGCCAACAATGGAGCCGAGTGTGGCGGCAGTTCCCTTGCCGCGGCGGAATCGTTAAACATGGAGTTTCCGTGTTCCATTCGCGTGCTTCTACAAAAAAGAGCTTATGTTAGCTCCAGCTCGACTCCTTTCCTCCCTCGCGCCCTCTTCTCCTCCATGCCCCTCCCCTCCAATCCAGCGACCCTCCATGCCTTCCTACCCCCTCCCCATTCTCTACCTCTACCCTCCTGCGTATCTTCATCCTTTTCCTCCCTCTCCCTGCAAATTACGTCGCAAGTTTACTCCCGAAGTCTCTCGAAATAGCAGCCACTGCCGTCTTTTCTTCAAATAACGATCCAGGATAATGTTTTTAGATTTCATTTGTGATATAACGTTCTTTTATTTACTTAGTTACGGTCGAACTTGAGGGAAAAGTAATTGAATTTAAATTCAACGCGTTAAAATAGAAGCGGGAAAATTTCATTTTCGACTCGTCGAATGTTCAGTTTGCACACATTCAGTTTGTTGGGAGTTCATATTACTCCATGAAAATTTTCTTTTGTAAATCTTTTTACAAATGAAATATTGCGAAATGGCGTTCTCACGTTAATTTTGGGCGAATGGATGCCCTATCAAAATTAGTTGGACTGAGATAAAATCAAATGAGGATGTTTTAAATGCGGTAGGGGAAGAGAGTAATAAAGGAAATGAGTGGGTCGAATTTTGAAATGTCTGCTGAAAGAAATCATTGAAGGGAGGGTGCAAGGAAAGAGGTAGTAAGAGGAATATTAGACGCATTAAAAGAAAATGGACATGAGAAGATAAAGGCCTTGGGTGGTATAGATTGGACTGGGTGAGCCAAAATCCTACCGTAAGATAGAATAACTATGAACGATTGTTGCTCTCTTATGGCAACCTACCTCTTATTAATTATTTTTATTAATAATAATCTGAGATTTGTACCTTATATATCGTTAAATTTCGAGAAACGTTAATCGTTGATTCAAAGCTTAAGAATCGCATTATTTATTTACATGTCTCCTTTAAATAATTTCAAACCTGGATTCCTTGGTTGATTCTTTTTCGTCTATGTTTATATCTAAGATAGATTCACGAAATAAAAAAGCTGTAGGGCTTGTTCACGACCATGCCACAGCGGAAACAGCGATGTTCGTGACGCTCACATAATAGATCGACAGCTAACGAGCATGTTACGTAGCGCAGTGGTATTGCTAGATTTGGTACATTTCAGCCTTCCGTTTATTATGCACCCTCATCCTTTGTGGCATTTTTTTTAGGGACCGAACTTTCTAAAAATTTGGAAACTATTTTATGAGTGTCCATTCTCGAAAAATTTTATTACAGTTATCTTTCTGCATAATAAAACAAAGAGCATCGGCCTGTTCCGAAGCTAAATCGAGTTCCTTGGTTTCTCTGTGGAACTTTAGCAATTTATTAGCGTTGCCATCGCCTGAACTTTGCTTTAGAACAACGGAGAAGCTCTCGAGCATCGTTTTCTATGACATTGCGTCGCCAAATCTTATGGACTTTTTAATATTTTAATTGTCACAGTACTTAATAACTGATTTTTGCGTACAAATTCTTTGCGACAAGCAAATTTTCTTTTACTGGAATCTCAATTTTTTTTATCAATCCGACGGAAAACGGTTTGCAACTGTCTTCAAACCGGACCTTTCATTAATAGAAATATATGTATAAAAACCTACTTATAACTTTATTTGCAAATCATTAGTTCATAAATAACATTCTAAATAAATTTAAATGAGATAATTAACAACAATAATGATTACGACAACAGAAGTCGACGCGTGAAAGTTTTTAATTCGCTATCTCAAGTGTTGTAAGTCAGTTATCGACATTCATCGTCTGTCTTCACATTTTCGTAATTTTCGATTCCACAATGACTGAGATGCATATCCTCTGAAGATATATTAAGGAGATAATGTAACCAGTTATCTGAATGCATAAATAATTCTTTCGTGTTCACTGCCTTTCACACGGGACATATCTATCTGCAAAATGTACAGGGAGTGCTCGCGGTATAAAATTTTAATACTATGGAATGTTTTAAATTAAGAACTTGGTAAGAATTGCTGTGCGGATAAACTTCTTCAACCGATCCGGAAATGCTTGAAAATAGTCTGTTTAAAATTTGGAGCGAAAACCAAATATCGTAGTAATTCAATTAGGCCGATACCTGGTGGAAGTCCGTGATAGAGATTGGAACACGTTATTTTCAGGATAAAGTATACGTGCTCTCATCTGATGCTGACGCGTCCCTTTCACCGAGTGCTAAATAAATTAAGAGAAAGTGATTTGCTTGGGCGATTGCTACGCTTTTCGTGGATTCCGTTGTTCAGTAAATTCCCGTCGACAAATAAACGGCAGTTTTTTCTATAGATAGATTCCCCTGATGATATGCGCTGACCATGAGTAGTGATCAGAATCATATAGAGTCATCGCATACAAACGAACCATCTCTCAACGTGATGTGTTCTACCAACACTGTAGCAAGGGGGGGGGGGGGGGGCGAAGGGGGCGACCGTCCCTGGCGACAGACATAGGGGGCGCCAAACGGCAAATCGGCCTTATCGGTAGTCTGCGCTGAAAGGTGCCTTTCGCCTCTGTTATTTTTCAAAGGTATCGAAAAATTACGAACCCGCAACTTTTTTCGGTTTGCATAGAGGCGCAAATGAAAGGTTGAACTTCCCCACCGCTCCCCACCTCCATTTTCAAATTCTCACGCATCTGCCATACGAACACGGGTTCAAAGTACAAGACAAAAGCCTCACTATCCCGGCCTTGTTCGATTACCCTTGAGGGCCTCGGGTTGTCCCCTAGCTCATTTACGGCGCGAGAGGCGCCCTTTTGTCTATTTTAAGATAATATCTATCGCTAGGGATACGAAATCGAAACGAAAGTATCGATACCTTACTCATATGATAAATCGAATGAAAAGTATCGATACCACAAAAGTATCGGTCCGAAAGTGCCGATATCACTAGAAAATCGAAAGAAAAGAATCGAGTACAAAAGTACTTGGTATCGAAAGGAAATTACCCATATGAGTAAAGTATCGATACTTTATTCGTATCCCTATCTACCGCCTTCATCCATGATCCGTTTTAGAATTGTAATGTTTGCCGATGCTCGTTTAGCAGTTGTCGGAAAAGCACCTTCTCTGTTAATAGACGCTAGTTTCTCCTTCGGATTTCATAAATTCAGTTTAAAAAGTTTTCATTATATGTACAGTTTTCAAACATCATTTCTTATCTATGCTCTCAGCAGAAAATGTCCTAAAATGACGCGATAGGATATGAGCGCATAAACGAAAAGACAAATGAGCGCCACGCGTCTTCAACAGTCGTATTGCAAATATGCATCACCACTTTTCAAATTGTTAACTCTTCCCCTAACAAGATATTTTTGGTAACAGGTTATACAAAAAAGCCGTGCTTTGTATCCATTATCGGGTTTTGTTATACCTATGTACTTAGAATTACATCTACGCAAGAAAAAGGCATCATACAGTATCATTTACAATTTAAAATATATATTTTGCAGCATTCTATTTGCATTATAGCAAGGCGAAGACCGATAATTAGTATAAGGGGGGCAAAAACTAACCCCTTTATTTGGCTGAACTATGAAAGTATTAAATTTATTTTTGCTTTCTGCATACGCGGTATAAATTATTGCTATCACGAAAAAATCGAATTCAGTATATCAACGGAAACATCTATCTATTGAATATGAAATAGCCAATACCCTAAAATATGATGATATAATAAACGATTTTGAAACTCTCAAACCCAGAAAAGTATGTATCTGAATTTGATTTTACTATTAATTGAATAAATGCAATATTATTAATAGTACAATTGACATTTTAGGGTTAGGCACAGGACAATTTTGCAAATATTGCTCACTTTTTTAAGCTCAGTAACTTTGGTCGCTATTTTGGAGAAAAAGCCACTTTTTTCATTGTTTAGGTTTTGTAAGATTTCTTAATACAAACTTCTCTAGTGATGATCCGGGCCTGTATGCCTTCTTAGGGGACACTTGGCAGGAATCCGTCTTATCATGTTAATATTGATCACGATAATGTTATAGCGGAATGTATTTTTCTATTAAAATTGAGTTTTTGTATCACTTCTAGCTCCAATAATCATACTATATATAAAAATAATTTATTATCTGAGGCGGTATCCGGTCAAATGTAAGCATGTATCTATAACTCAAAACATACACAACGTAGAGGCATGTGGAATGTGTCATATTTACCGCAGTAAACTGTGTAGGTTGATAGGTTAGTTTCTAAAGAGATTCATTCTACCAATCACAAAATTTTTTTCCAGTTTTTATTTTCCCCATTTAACAACATGGAGATGAACGTACATCATTTTTCATTTGTGCATTAAAATTACTAAAAATCATCGTAGAAAGTCGGGACGAACTCGAGAACGAAGAAAATACGGAAGTTTCATTTTCCTACGAAGGAATTTCAAATACGGATCGAATTTTTCCAAAATTGAGCTTTAAACCACAAAATCTCGAGATTTTTTTAATGAAAAAGTTTTACTTTCCATGGCGACCGATATTGTTGCCTAACTCAATATTGTAAGCCTGTGACATTGAAATGAATTCAAGGTCAGTTAAATTGAGCTTTAAACCACAAAATCTCGAGATTTTTTTAATGAAAAAGTTTTACTTTCCATGGCGACCGATATTGTTGCCTAACTCAATATTGTAAGCCTATGACATTGAAATGAATTCAAGGTCAGTCAATTATCCATGTAAATAAGAGATGGCATAACAAGCTATTTCTTCAGTTTCAATTATTAAAAAACAATCAAGGGGAAGGAAGAGAGAGAGGGATGGAGAATGGGAGGAAGAGAGAGGGAGGGAGGATGGGGGAAGGAGAGAATGGAGGAAAGAAGAGAGAGTGAGTGAGAATGGGAGGAAGGGAGAGAGAGAGAATGGAAGAAAGAAATATAGAGAGGAGGGAGAATGTGGGGAAGGAAGAGAGAGAGAGAGAGAATGGGAGGAAGAGAGAGAGAGAGGGAGAAAACAAGGAGAGGTGGAAAATGTATTTATTTGTTGTAAGGCATTGTAACTAAATGGTTTGTCACTCTATCGACGTTTGAGTATTCTTTTATCTCTTTGTTCTTCGTTTGTTACCGCTTTTATCATTTTTGTTCGTCTTCACGGTTTTATCTTTGTTCTAATTTGTTTGTTCCTCATTTTTGCCGACGTTTTCTATTCGTTCTTCGTTTGTCATAATATTTTTTTGGTGTTTCTCAAAATATCCCGCAGTGGAACTGCGGCCTATCTACTAGTGATAATAATAATTATTAGGCATTCATTACTTAAAAGTAAAAAAGAACGTCTTATGGTCAGGTCATGTCCGCCCGTCTGCAAGTTTATTCTAAAACTATCTGGCAGATTTTCATGAAATTTGGTACTAAGGATTTTTAAGCCAAAAGAGTAAGAAAATAGTCTAAATGGTTTACTTAACCCAATCAGGAGTGTCACTATAAAAGAATAGAATAATAAAAAAGTTCTCCTCATCTAGTAAAATATTAGTCGTACTAAAAAAAGTTTTAAATCAAATTTGTGGAACTAATAAAATAAAATATTTATTTTAAATAGAGTTTTGACTAGCCGTTTTCAAGAAAATCTTACGAAAACATTTTAATACTAGCGTTATTGCCCGTCAAATATGACGGGCATGCGTGGATTAAGTATTAAATTTAAGAGACTTCCCATTCTTCCTCTTTTTCTCTTCCTCCCTCCCTCCCGTCCTCCCTCCCATCCTCCCTCCCTCCCATCCTTCCTCCCTCCCATCCTCCCTCCCTCCCATCCTCCCTCCCTCTCCTTTCTCTCTCCTCTGGAAAAATATACTAATTCTATGCCACCCTTACTTTCTATGCACCTTCCATTCTATATCCCTTCCTTCCTATCTCCCTCCCCATCCCCCTCTCTCTTACTCTACATCTATGTAGTCGTTTAGTTAGCAAAGGAATCCAAACTAAATCCCATTAGAATTAGTTAATTTCGCGAAAAATCCTACTATAATTTTAGGCAATCTATGCACTCGTATATAATACACGTATGCGGGTTGAGACAACAATTGATTCTCGAAGTTTAACAATGACGTGGTCGACGTCCCGTTTAAAAGCCGATATTTTTCCAAAATATGCGATATTTGGAACGGTAGGCGGAAAAAGATCAATAGAATAATAAACTTCATTAATATTCCTAAAACATAGTTCGTATGTAAAGATCGTACGTCAATTATTTCTAATTTTAATTTCCAAAATAATAAAAGTCGGCACTTTAAAAAGTCGCTTTTTACGTGTTATCTTAGGGGAAATGGAAATCGCCCCCCTGGAATTGAACCCAGGTCTTTTTTTGTATTTTATTTCGTCATTTAATTTATATATCAGAGCCAAATATTCCTGCGAAATTTCAACCGTCCACCTAATCGGAAGGTTTGTTAAAAACGCGTTAAAACGTGTCATTTATGACGTCAGCGTTACGATGACAGATCACTGAAACTGTATGTATAATACTTTCCCTTATATCTCGTAAAATATTAGTCATACCAAAAAGTCTTCAAATAAAATTTGTAGAACTAATTAAATAGAATATTTCTTTTCATATGCATTTTTATCGAAATACTAGCCGTTTTTAAGAAAATCTAGCAAAATCTTAATTTACTTTGAACTGAAAATCTCTTGCGTGGTATTGTATTGTAGTCAACGAAAACAATTTTCTTAGCAACCGATGTAAACAAGATCTTTTATAAATACGTGAATGCATTAATTTTTTCTCGTACACACAGCGTTTAGTGAGTGAATGGAAATGCATTATGTACGACGGAAAAGTTCAACTAAATAGGTTTATTTTCGTTTCGTGAGCAGAATGCGTTTTGTTAGTGAAAATAAATGGGTAATTTACGAAGAAGGATTAAACGTTAGCGTAAAGATCACATTACTCCTTAACTCAAATGAGGTATGGGGAGGGAGAGGGGGGGGCGCTGTATTTTGGCCTCGCCCCGGGATCCAAAGTCTCTTGCTACCCTTTGTTCCACCGCAGGCACATAAGTTGCAGCAACACAATAACGTGATGTCATAGATGAATATTTTGATTTCGGCGAAATTTTAGTTTGGCAGAACTGAACTTTCCTCATAATGTAGTGCATTATTATTACAACGATGGTAAGGCAGAATCGATCGCTTCTTTCGCTTCCGGAAATAAGGCATTTTCCTTGAATTTGTCGCCGCAGCAGAGACTGGGAAGGAGCTCTTCCCCTATCGCTCGAAAAAAGGGTCCCCTATTCTGAACCGGATCGCCTCGCTCTCGCGAGAACATTGCTTGCCACCGGAAAAACCGGAAGAGAGTGCTAATAATCGGGAGAGATAGACCCGAGTGGACATACCGTGGGAGGAGGAGAGATTGGGCGAGCTGAGAGGTGGTTTTTAGAGGCGAAGGGGGAGAGATAAGAGACTAAATGGAGTGAGAGGAGGAAGTGCACGGGGGGGGGGGGGGGGGAGAAAGAGAGAGGGGGAAGTAAGATGGCGGGGAGGGATCAGAGAACCCTTTAGAAGGGCAGCCGTGGGAATGGGCGAAGAAGTGTAAGAGGTGGACCACTCACGTGGCGATTCCTTCTTGGAATTACGGGGCTGCCGCCAGGAAGGACCGGACGCTCGATCAGACCTTCACATATTAAGGAGATAACATTTTCACGTGTTTAATCAATTCTAATGAGGTTGCACACGGTAAGGTGTATAATTTATTTGTTTAGCCATGCATCGACAAAAATTGTTTATTTTCGAAGTTGGCCGCGGCAGCTGGCATAGCAAGACGTGTCAGGCAGCTTGGCACTAGGATTTTCCGCGCCCCGCTCTAGATCACTCTTTATGCTCGCACGGAATGAATTTAAATCGGCGCCGAACCAGGAAGAGTTGACGGTGATTTACAACTTGCGAGTTTTCAACCGTGACGCCGACTTACGAGCTAGGTTTTTGCATTGCTGCTGGCCATGCTTTGGGATAAAGCAGCCCACAAATGATTAGTTTGTGAAAGCACTCGAAAATGTTCAAAGTAAAATACATCGGTAATAGCGAGACTAATTTTCTCTGTGTGATGCGTAAAAAATGGTATTTAAACAAAATCAACGGCGTTTTAAAGTTGTCCGAATGTTACTGAAATTCTTACTCCGGATTTTGTTGGTATGTTACTTTAGCGATATTGACTCTAAAACTTCTCGACTTCTAATTACGTCAAAAAATAAATATGTAAAATCGATTGCTTTTTATTTAAAATGTCCTTATATTATGTTGATTTGGAGAGTTTTCAGAATCTCATGTTATTTTTAGTTGTTTCTGCTAATATATATGTACAAGTAATCAGAAAATTAGCGTAATTACTGTTAATTTGATTATTGACCTAATTGCAGGAATTTCTCATTGGAAAAATCTTAATTGAGAATTTAGTTATTTATCTTTAATCTTATGCGTCGTGCTACACTTCTATATTTAAAAGTGTACACATAGTTTCTTACATACATATTGCAGGCTTCATAAATGTATCGCATTTCCAGATCAATATTCAGTTTTTTCCGCTCTAAATTAATATTCTTCAAGCTCTTATGGTTTTATAGATATATGTACAGGTATGTCTTAAGTATGTGGCGATGGCGACTCACCATTGTGTTCGCGGATGATAGTCCTATGTGTTAATATGGTATTCTAATGTTCCTAATCTTTTTGGGAATTTATTAAAGACAAATCTCGTAATATAGCTTCGCTGTACTCCAAGAAAGTCACATCGTATTATGGACATAGATAACTCATGGGTGGTAGATTGGCTACTTTTCTTTCAGAATAAACAAAAAGTCCAAACCAGGACTAATGCAGGCTGGTTTCCCAAAGTTGACGTCCCGAATTGATTGCTACTTATGTTGACAGAAAATGTTTCAGTATGTGTTAGTCATTCCAAGGAATTCTCATACTATGAATATAATTTGTAATTCATAGTTTATCAGTGATAGAGAAAAATTGGAAAACAAATTGATAGTGCATTATCAGGTTTAAAATACTAAAGGCAATGTCAAAACCTCTTTCTGACATAGCATTTTGCATGTATTTTTTAAAAAATACACGGATTATAAAAAATGTTACTGTTTATACCCTAATATGTATGAATCAACTGTCCATTGCTGAAGGGTAGTCGAGTGGAAAAGAAAATAACCCATTTGTTCACTCGTCTATGCTCAAGCCGAGTTCGGTAATAATCGTCTGCATGGCAACAATCCAATAAAATACGATTTAAAATGCAAAACCGCTATTTTAGTAGAAATTCAAGAAAATACGATCAATTATCAAAATTCTGCGATAAAAATAAGAATTTTAAACTCTTTTCCCCTTAGGACAGTACAAACCTCGCTCCGATATCACACTTTTAAATTATTTTAAAGTATTAAAGAAAACATCTCTGCTCGATGGATCTGAGACTTCCTATGTAAAACAAATAGGGAAAAATCTGATGTGGCCACCACATGACTTTCTCCATACCTGTAATATTTCTAAAAAATCAAAATAGGTTAAATGATAATGAATAATTTAAGGAACTAAAAATTTAAAGACTTTACAAAGAACAGAAATAGACTCATGCCGTAGCCTTCTAATATTGGATATAGCCAGGAATCTTCAACAATTAATAAAATAAAAAGGAGCGTTACTAAGATGTAACTAAGCGTCGATTGTTAACAATAGTCACCGGCAGGGGGTGGCAGCTAAAAAATTGGTTTTAAAAATATCTCTTAAACAAATTATATGGGAAAATGTTTAAAACAAAGGTTGTAGAAAATTAAATTTCCTACAACATTTATTGCAATATTTTTTACATTAATCAAATACTAAAGCAAATAATAAAATAAAACGGATAAGTGACAAGAGTAAACACCCACTTCCGGTTGACCGATCTTTACCTAAAACTTGTCTGTTGTGACTGTCATAAAAATGTTAAATATATAATTTCGTGTTGACCTGATTAATAGTTTTTGAGTTAGAACACCCACAAAAAACTCACATACGCACACACACAGACATCTTCGAGAAAATGGTCAAAACGTGTTCAGGGGACCTCAAAACGTGTATTTCCGTTGAAATCTCGAAATCGAATTTTTTCATGAAAACATTTTCTCGATGTCTGTGTGATAACTTTTTGTGAGTGTTCTATCTCAAAAACTATTAATCAGGTCACCCCTAAATTTTATATTTGACATTTTTATAAAAGTCACAAGAACTGATTAGTTTTTAGTAAAAATCGGTCTACCCGAAGTAGCTGTTTACTCTTGTCACTTGTCCGTTATTTTGAAATATTTGCTTTAATATTTGATAAATGTAAAAATGTATTAGAATAAAAGTTGTAGAAAATTTATTTTCTACAACCTTTGTTTGAAACATTTTTCCATATAATGCATTGTTTAAAAGATATCTTATATTTTTAGCTGCCACAACCACGCCACCTGCCGACGACTATTCTTAACAATTGTCGCTTAGTTACGTCTTACTTAGTAATAATGCTCCTTTTTCTTGTCTTAATTGTTGGAGATTTGTGGCTATATCCAATATCAGTAGACTATGGTTTGAGTTTATTTCTGTTCATTGTAAAGTCTAATATTTACTCGCAGTTTCTTAAAATATTTATTATTATGTAACCTATATGGAACTTTTAGAAATATTAAAGATATGGAGAAAGCCATGTGGTGGCCACATCAGATTTTTATTGTTAGATTCTGAGAAATTAAAACTACTCCAAGAACTAGGAAAACTTGATTAAATATTGAAGTTTCCTTATATTTTAGCTTATTAAATCATAAATGATACGAATTTATTTGTTTGGTTTTCCAAAAAGCAATTTAAATGTTTCTTTGACTATGATTAAATATAGCATTTCTTTAGTGAGCGTCATACCTTTATACAGCTACCTAAAATGGTATGCACAATTTTTCGAGTTAAATAATTTTTTCAAGCACCGAAGGAAAGACTTTCAGTATCTTATTCGTTTTAATATGATTATTTTAAAGCAATGCTTTAGTAAGAAAAAATATGCCTCTGGTTTATCGGCGCTATAGTCCATTACCTTATTGGCCATTGTTAAAAGTAAATATTTTATACATGTGTAAACCTCTTGCTAATTTTACGTAAGCAAAGATTTTTCATTGGTAATAATTATGTCTTAAAACGCAATGTTGCATTTCCACCGCTTTTCCCAGTGGTGTCACAGGACCTTTATTTAGAAATATTATTCTCTTAAGTTCTGTTATCTAGTCTCACTTGGTGATCAAGGCTTCCTGAAGTGTTGCTTACAGAACGACAGAAAAGGGCATAACAGCGCGTTCTTCGTAATTTTTTTATTTATAGACGATTACTTATTTTATTCCTTAACCTCCTCAGCGCAACCATTCCTTTAACTCTAGAACCACCAAGGGGGGAGCGGGGCTCAGAGACCATCATCTAAAATACAATAAAAAGCCATAGTAATATTTTGAACCTATCGTTATATATTTAAAAATTAAATAGGAATATAACTATACAATTTTAGTAATCTATCTGAAATGATATGTACATTATACATACTAAAAGAATTTTGTTTTACATTTTTCATCTTGTTTTCAAGATTAGATTAATATTGCACTAAGATTGTTTTTAAAAAATAATAAAAAATTGATTAGAAAAATGATTTAATCTGATTCATCTTTCATCTGCAAGTCTCCACACACAGGGTGCCTTTAAGTTAGGCCACCCGCGTGTCAAGGCATGCAGCCAATTACGAAATAATTAGCAGAAAATTGAAATATGCATAAATTGATGAGAAACTTTGAGTAATTATTTTACATAAGTTTCAGCACTATGTGATAAAATATCTAGACTTTTCCTTTGTTTTTAAAAGAGAAACATACGAAAAATTAAGTTGTGGGCCTCGGATAGTTCTAGGGTTAAAGCAGATTCGTATATCCGCACAGCAGGGACATGTGAATAGCATATGAGGGTAATAAGAAAACAGATATTTATGCAAAAGAATACCATCTCATAACAATAAATATACAGAGTATCTTATACCTTGCTTTGCAAACTATTTCTAGAATGCCTATAATATAAACTAAATTAATTGACATAATATTTTAATGAAGATAGATCATCTCCCTCAGTGGGGGTAATTACTTCATTACTCCCCCCCTTTGCATCCGCCATTGCGGTAGAGTATATTTCGTGTTTATTTTGTTTCTCTGTCTTTCCTCAAACACTATGAAATTAATGGCAACGGAATATATTAAAGGAGAGGGTGGCACCTTGACGCACTATTTATACTTATTGGCATTTCAAAATATTAGACATTGGCATTGGTGAGTATTGTATCGAATGATGTTACTTATACTAGAGCTATACCGGAGATGTCCAGCTAGGGATTAAATTCACGCGAGTAGCTCAGTAATACTTTTCTTTAATGACCGGGATATGAATATAAGTGCCAAAGTAAAGTGAATAAAAAATTTCATATGTTGATTCGTGGTCAGGAAGATGGATCTCGTTCATTAACAGCGCTTGAGAGACTTCCATTAGCTCTTGTGAAATCACGCAATTACATCCAGAATCAGACAAAATCAGATATCATTCATGCGGTCCGCAAATCTATTTCTTTGTTTTTCTGACTAATCAGCCTCTTGAATTATTATAGCCGTAATTCCTTCGACACCGGACGCACACAGAAGGGAGGAGGGAAACACGGTGCCGGCAGTAGCCTACTCTTTAGGAAGAGCACCAAGGGGGGCCCGACAGCTTAAGGTCCCTTCCGAAGGACGGAGCGCTGACTTGCCCGATCTCCTCAACCGCAAATTCATGACGCAAAAGTGATCGGTAAAATTTAACATGGGCAATTTCGTATTTTTCGGTAAAATTATGGCCTCAACACTTTTTCCGATGTAGTGTTAACGCTAGTTAATTGACGTTCATTAATACGGAACCATATAATCTCCGGGTAACTTATGATGCGAGTGCTCATTCGAGTCACCGAAGCTCTCGTGACTTCCAATCATAACATTCCGAATCATTCACAACTACGAATGTGGTCCCCAACGCAGAAAAGGTTGTCGACCCCTAGTATGTTTTACTGCGGACGGATATCTCTAAAATTCACTGCGAAAATGGAGACTTTAGAGAATAACCGAAAATTATATCTTGTGAGGTTGCTCAAGGACTACAAAATTAATAAAAAAATACCATTTTCCAATTTTGAAGTTTTTTGAGCTGTCTCACTTCGGACATTTTCCGTCGAACTCGTCATCGCGGCTCGTTCTCGCGGGTGAGCTCATCGGATCCGTTTCTTCGTGAACTAACTTCCGAATTAAGAATCATTCTTGGCGAGCGTTAACTTCGCAATTAGCGGTGGCCGCCTTTGTTTGACGTGACAGGAAATTGTGCGGTCGACGACTGTGGCGGTCATCTGGGGCGGCGCCAAATCAGAGAATTTTCCAGGTTTCGCAATCGGGGGTGCGCGCGTTTGCGAATGTATTCCTTTTTATCGTCGCATTAAAATGGAGGAATTTGGTCATAGCTAGGATATATATGCTGATACAGCGGGAGTATTAAGAATGTCAAAATCGAAATTTCGAAACGTCGACAATTAAATGCAAAATTTCATGGACATAACGTCCATGCTCACGAGCGAACAAATTACCCAAGTCCCGATATTGTTATGAACGGGTTCCGGATAAATGCTGGAATATATTCCATCCTTCTAGATGTTTGGCCCGAAAGCAATCCAGGATCTGCTGTGATGGAAAATTGGAGCGATTGAATACGAAAGAATACTAACCCGCGCTATAATGAAAAAGAAAAGATTTTAAAATGACGCACATATTAAAGAGAGACGCAAGAAAAACATCCATATGGCTGAATGAATTCGGAGACTGACTGATATTGACAGGTTTGATTGAAAAGATGAACAGAGATGAGTCAGATGTATCGCTAAATGCGCAATTGAAACTGAGTGAGAAGGGAAAACACATCGCGTGGAGCATTTATAAAATTTAGAAAATCATTAAACATTTATCGTGCATTCGTACTACATTTTTTTAAATCCGATGTTGATGAGTTTATGATAATATATTATATACTTTGATCCAACTTACAGCTCATAATACACTACAGTGTTACGGAAAATATGCTTCGGTCAGAGTTTCACAATCACTGAATGATTTTATTCTTTAGCCAATAAACAATAACTTTTATATATAATTTTTGTTAAATTAAGGAAATATATAGTCCCGTGTTGTTCGCGTGATTTTCTATTCATGGAACGTCGGGTAGAATATGCGCTGTTTGATATCGCGATATATCGCATGTCCAAAATGGTCGTGGGAATGCACGTTTTTACTTTCTCCATATAGTCCATATACACTCCATAGTATAGGGGAAAGTATTATTTTCACGAAAAAAATCGATTTAGAGATTTCAACGGAAATACGCGTTTTGAGGTCCTCTGAACACGTTTTGACCATTTTCTCGATGATGTCTGTGTGCGTGTGATAGAAATTTTGTGGATGCTCTAACTCAAAAACTATTAATCAGGTCATCGCGAAATTTTATATTTAACATTTCTTTGACAGTCACAAGTAGTGATTAGTTTGTGATAAAGATCAGTCAACCGGAAGTGGGTGTTTATTCTTGTCACATCCGTTTTTTTATATTTACTTTAATATTTGATTAATGCAAAAAATACTGGAATGAAAGTTTTATGAAATTTAATTTTCTACAACGTTTGTTCGAAACATTTTCCCATATAATGTATTTAAGAGATATTTTAAAAACAGTTTTTTAGCTGCCACCACCTACCAGCGACTATTGTTAACAATTGACGCTCAGTTACGTCTTAGTAACGCTTCTTTTTATTTTCTTAATTGTTGGAGATTCCTGGCTATATCCAATATCAGAAAGCTATGGTATGAGCCTATTTCTTTTCTTTGTAAAATCTTTAAATTTTTCTCGCAGTTCCTTAAAATATTCATTATCATTTAACCTATTTGGAATTTTTAGAAATATTACAGGTATGGAGAAAGTCATGTGGTGGCCACATAAGATTTTTTGTTATTTATTGTGAACGAGATAATTATATTAATCCCAATAGATATTATTTAGCTCCACATAAAACAAATGTTTTTAATGTATCCTTGCTATGGGTTAAATTTTTAAGCACAGGATTAATACTAACATTAAAGGAGTTCGTCTTCCAATACACATTGTCATAATGTTGTTTTACTTATCGATCATTTAATGAAATTTTATCAGCAAAGACATTGCTACATCGTTAAAATCATTTCACTACAATAAAACACATGTTCATGGATGAGAGTAAATCAGTTATTATTTCTTTTTATGGACTGTATTCATGATACCAAGGCAAAAAAATCATCGGAAGCAAAAACCTCAGGACAGTGAACGTAGAAGTATTTATTTTAATTAAAATTAATTAATTTATTAAAAATATTGTAGTAAAGAAAAATTAGCTAAGCGAAATCTCCATAAGTCGAATATATGAATACGATCCTATGGAAAAGAAAATGGAATTGGTGAGGAAGAAAATCCAAATTTTGTATTGATTATTTGAATCTTTTTTGGCTATATTATGACCGGTTGGACTTCTATACCATTCTATACTACAATCTAAGTGCGTCAATAAGAATAAAATTAATATAAATTGTAAAAAATAACAAAAAATAAAGGGACGTGGAAGGGATATCTGTGAAAGATACAGATAATACAAGAGAAAAAGTAAGCGAAATCAATAACAAGTGGACTTAACTTGCGCAAAATTGAAAACGCGTAGTAATCTTCGTCCCCCTAATCCAGTGTTGTAATACCATAGTCATCCTATGCTAAAATTGATTTTAGTACATTAGTGGATGCTAATGAGCGGATTGTGATTCGGTCTAAACATTTAAAACGCGATATAGAGAAAAAGGAAGCGGACGAGGGTGGCGAAGACAGGAAGAGAGAAAAAAAGAACGAGATAAACAAAGAGTGTCCATTTTCCGAGAGAAAGCGAAAAGGATGTGAGCGCGCATGAGCGTAGGTGGGCAGTGGCGTGAGGGAAATAGGCGAGTGGTGACCCTGGGCTCGCTCCACAAATAGATCCGAGAACTGTGCGCATTTTGTTCGACGACGAAGAAGCGGCGAAAGAATGCTTCCTTCGTTAGTCATTGTCATTGTTGGAAGCGCAGACGGAAGCGGGCGTGGGTGCTGTATGAGTCCTCGGCTTCCCTTTCCTTTGCCGAGCGGCGGCAAGGGGTGGAAAATTCTTAGTATAGAGCCCTAACTAAAATAAAAATAATTTATGCTTAGGGAATGAAATTTCCCCAAGAAGCATTTATACGACGTTAAGGACTGTGTATTTATGCATCTATAGACACATTCGCTATTTCGTATTGATGATATTAATTCAATTTTCTACATTGGAGACTGAGGGACGGTGTTGTCAGCATTTTAATCCGTATACCAGACGCTGTGCGCCTTATTTTGATGGTAGGATTGTCATGACTTGGTTTAGAAGTCAGACAACGCCGTTGTATTGTTTTTTTGGCCAAAATAAAAATTATGACGTAATGAAACGAAAGGAGAAGTGAGAGAGGAAAGTATTAGTTATATGCAGTAGCTATTTTTATTAAGGAGAAATGCAACTAACGGGGTTAAATATTTTGTAATATACATGGCGATGGCAAATTCATGACGATTTTTTTGAAGACGTTCTGCTGCTACATCTTTTTTAATCGTATTTTTACTCTCTGTTTCCCTACGTTTATTGAATATTTTTGCTTTCATATATTTACCAATCTTAGAATTTTCCTTACAGGTTATATTTACACCTAGTACAGGCGACCCTCGGTTAACGACGGCGATCTGTTCCTGCGAATGGTCGTTAACCGAATTTGGTCCGTTAACCGAATCTTACACCCCTAGTGGTCGTTACGTACTGTTTAACACACGTTTGGTCCTTACAGTGCCTACTAAATACCAAAAATAGTATAGTAAAATAAAATATAGAGAGATGCTTTTCACCCAAACGTTTAAATTAAATAAAGTCTTTACCTACATTAGCCTAAAACAATATAATTAAACACTTACCAAATCGTTATGTACGGTTTAACGCACGTCTGATCCTTATAGTGTCTACTATATCAAAAAAAATAGTTCAGTACAGTAAAATAAAATGTAAAGAGAGCTTTTTCACCTAAATGTTGCTATTAAAATAAATAATTAACCTTCATTAACCAACGAACAATGTACTTTTATAATACAGCCTAAAAACATTAAAATTTTGCAGTCGGCATCTCTCCTCTTTCATGGCTTTTTATTATGTCAACTTTCTGCTCCAAAGTTATTTGCTTCCTTCTCTTAGAAGCACCAGCTGCAGTTGACTCAGATTGTCGCTTTTGGGACAATTCCGAAGAATAAAAAAAATAAATTGAACAAAAAAAACTGACCGAGCAAAGCTAGGAACCACGCGATACAGAGGGGATAAATAAAACTCAATTTAACCCTTAGGCAGGGGCGCCCACTGAAGTAACGTGGTAGTAAACTGGCATAATTGTCTCTTAAATATTCCTCGTTCGTCATTGTTTATTCTCCATAAATGTAATTCACTTCGATGAAGTGATTCAAGTTTGGATTGTAATATTCCGTTCCAAATAAAATCCTCATTAGAGAAGCGTCAAGTTAAAATTACAATTATTAATATGCTCGATTTTTTGCCGTTTCTGACTGCCTTATTTAACGTTTGTACATAATTTTTAGATTTCGATAGATAATTCATTTTGTATTTTTAATTTAACGATCGAGCTTTGCTGCGTATTGTGTTACATTTTTATTGGTCGTAAGTAACGACTGCGACGTCGTAAGACGATTTTGAAAAATAATTGGTCTTGGATTGGTCTCACCATCGAATCGTCGTTAACAGAGGGCGTCGTTAACCGAGGGTCGCCTGTATCTCCAGTCGTTGGAGGTTTAAGAATTTGAGTTTGATATTATGAAGGAATTCTTAACGATAGAAGATTATAGTTTTTGAGATTGAGCAATTAAAGTGCTCTTTTGCAATTTGATGAATGGAAGAACGCAAATGTTCTGTTTTTATGCAATTTTCATTTTCAATGATCTTTATTCGCAAAAATATTATTTTAACCTTTTGAAATAACCGTTATGCTTATTTAAACCAATTTTATTATATGTATACATGCATACACAATGAAAATCATTTGAAGCCGTGTTACGAGGAACTTAAGGAAGATTAGGTTGAGGAAACGAAGAGATTGTGATTCAGAAATGAGTCACTTATCTAAGGTTTTGGCTTGCCTTAAACAAATGCTGCAGGTATCTACTATAGCGAAACAATTGTGGTTTACTCAGTCGTATTACGGCTATAGGAGTTAAACACATAATTTATTTGAAATTTTAGTTTTCTAAGCCGGATAAGCGATACGTCGTAGAATGTTCGATGGTTAATTCAACTATTATTTAGTGTTTAAATTCTATGAAAATTTGTGCTATACAAGAATGAAATGACAAACGAGCTGGACAAGTTTGAAAGGTAACGTCGAAAAGAGGGCGTGAAAATAAAAATAAATGCGGTCATCGTCAGAGATAAAAAAAACGAGTCTTAAGCACCACCAATGCATGAAAGTACGCCTACGTTTTGAATTTCGATAGTGCCTCGTCGCGACGCTTTCATAATCGAAACGAACCGAATCGGAGCGATCATGTTTTTTCCCGGAGATAAAGTAACAGCCCAGCGTTTCTCACTTCACAGAGCTACTTCGCAATGTCAATATCTTTCTCTCCGCGGAGACAGTTATTTCGGTTTTTATTAAGCTCCCGAACTACGCCGTGAGACTCGAAATTCATGAAGAATTAAAAAAAAAACGCCGCGTGAAATCTCACGCTCGCTTTTCTCAGCTTCGCTTTTTTCCGGCGTTCCAAAGCGCCCACTCCCTACCTCTCTCTCTCTCTCGCCTTGCATTTTCATAACGCCTCCTGACCCACTTGCTCCTTGGGAGGCGAGCACGCGGTTATTCGTGTTGGGGAGGGGAAGGGGCACGAGAAACCTCGGCGAGGCGTGGGTTTATCGTCCGCCTAATACGGGAAACAATCCGCTTTTGATTTAAAATCGTCAAGTCCGATCCGCGACACTTTGGGGTGCGAAGTCGCGCTCGCCCATCGGGCTGGAAAGTGTCGGCAGAACGTCGTCGCGAACACCTGCGGACGGCACCTTTCATTTGCGCCCTTCCCGCGGGAATACCGTGGGAAGGCGTCCCACGCAGCAGAGGCACGTGGATTCGAGAGTTGCCTTCTCAGCCCACCACCGCGGAATGTTGCTTAGTAAGATTCCAATCGCGCATCTCCGCACTCCACTCAACGCCTCCTCCCTTCATTCCTCCTTTACCCCTATCCATATCATGCTCCTCCCTTCTGTTTTTATCCTTCCCTCCAATGCTTCTCTTCTCATCCTCATATTTCGGCTCATGTTAATTAGCTGGGACCGCATTGAAAACTGACAGCTTCACAGGCCTCACAGTCGTCATTAACTCGGATTAAGAGTGCGGAATTAGGGGGTTCGATCCGAAACCGAGCTCAAGTACCTGCCCCCTCGCAGCACGGGGTCTCTAGTCGACTTGCAATAAAATTTAAACTTTTTTATATTGTTAAGTTAGTGAGAAAATACCTCAAGCGCCGAATCCGGGTAAATGCTCTGATTAAGAACGTCTTTTAAACGTAGTTCTAAGATAAATAATAAGATATTTACACCCACGTGTAGTCTTGAGACCCAGGAATACCAACATTTTAATAGTTTCTGGGACCAGATTGTATTGAAAACAGTTTAGGACTGTAATATTTAAGTTCATCCTTTTCATAATTTTGTTTACAGACCTAGTTTATGTTGATACGGGAAACCCTCGCTATTTGCGGGGTCGATCTCATTTTCTCATAAAAATGTATGCATTATATGGAAGTGTTGGGTCGTTGCATGTCCCTCTCTCTTCCATCCCTCCTGATTTTTCTTCGTCCTCTTTTGTCTTTTCCCCTTCTCATTCTACTCTTTCTTTATCTCTTCCATCATCCTATTCAATTTATTCCCACCTCTCTTCTCTTTTACTACCATCTCCTTATCCACTTATCATTCCTTTTCCTCCTTTCTCTCTCCTTTTCCCTTCATTGAATCCTGCGAAAGTAGGATTTTCTCCAAGGCCGTTCGGCTCCCTGTTTGTGTGGTTTGAGGAGACCGCGCATAGTCAGCGTTCCATCCTTCGGAAGGGACGTTAAGCCGTTGGTCTCCTTGGTGCTCTTCGTTAAGAGTAGGTTAATGCCGGCACCGGGTTTCTCTCCTCCCTTGTGATTGTGTTCGGTGTGGAAGGAGTTATAATTATAATAATCCAAGAGGTTGATTAGCCAAAAATACACACACACACACTCTTCCCTTCGTTATCCTCCCGAGTCCCGCGCGAGTGAAAGTGCTTGGCTGGTCGCGGCGTTCCCTTTTCGTGCCGCCAATCCATGATGGTTCGTAGCAATGCCTTGTGGGAATGAGCGCCATCCGATCGGCATGCCGCGGCGCGGCCAAACGGCCTTGCGTGCGATTTGGGTCACACGGCCGCCTTACGCGTCCCTTTCTTCCCCCATCCACGCACCTATCCCCCCCCCCCTCTTTCTATATCGTAAGTCGAGTCACGCGCCAGGGGTGTGGGCACGGAACGCCGTGACTCTCACTCTCACGTCACACTCTCACCCTCCTAGCATCTTCCTCTCTCTCTCTTTCTCCGCCCACCTTCGGAGTTCCCACTGAATTTTTTTTAACGCCCTCGCGCAAATTACGTTATTCATAATTATCGATCCTTTCTACGTTCTAACACATCGCGGAGCATCAAAGTTCGATTCTTATAAACATATTAGTAAGTCGTGCAGAACGTTTGTTAGCATTTCGTGGCATTCGCATTTCGCTGCCGACACTTCATTTTTTTATTTCTACTTTTGTATTGCACTCTCCCTTTCTTCCCCTCGTTTCTCACACCCCAATTCACCCTCGAAAATCAACACTACGATACCTGCGTTACCTCCTTATTGAAGGTCAAATGTATGTCTTTCCGAGTCATTCATCCTCTTATTCGCTTTCTGTTTAAAATATTTTCTCATCCCTTTAAATCTCACACTGACCACATCAATGTCTAACATCTCTCCCATCGTCAGACTTCCGTCGTCAGCAATGAATTTCTATATCAGCTTAGTAGGTGATGAATTCTAAGACCAATTGGCTTAACCAAGTTTCAGAAACACCGAAGCATCCATATCAGATAACCAAAGCTAGTTTCACAATTATTTTTAACCTACCATGGAAAAAAGGACTGAAATTCTCTTTTTGGAATTTCTCCTAAAAGACGATCGGAAAATTAGGCAGAATATCGTCAGCATACGTTATATTTCCATAATGAAATAAATTTGTGTGGCATTAGTATACCGAAAGAACGGTATAAAGGATTAGATCAATATTTGCATTGGAATAGCTTCAAAGATTGGTGGTTTTTAATAGAGGGGAGAAGGAGTGAACCGAGGTTCGGATTTCTATCCGCATTCCTCGTACCGTCGCCCGCTCTTCCTTTTTTCCTTTGCCTTGGCGATTTTATCGAAGATTGCGCGGCTAGTTCGCTTTCACAAACTCGTGTACGGCGAAACTTCGTATTATTTATGTTTTTACTCCGCTTTTCCTAGCGCTGTTTTCTATATATATGTCTGTACTTACATCCACCTCTCTCCTAGCATATTATGAAACAAGTATCGCCTTCTATTCTCCTCATTCAATCCGTCAACCTTTTTGTATCGTTAATAATCACTGAAAATAGTTAATTGCTCATTAGCAGCATAAAGAAGATAATTCCGAACGCATGCTGTATTTGAGTTTACCCTGCATCGCCATCATACAAGTAAATTAAAACAAAATAATATTTTTATAATTGCAACTTCTATTATTGTCCCATTTGTTACATCTTGCTTAAAAATATAGGTCAAGCTGCGCTGATATGTACAAGTCGTATGAACATTAGTTTGCTTAATTCTTCAGTCATGTTGTAGGAAATGGTCTGCGCCTTTATGCCTGCGCTGTCTGTAACTTTTGGACCTAACTTTTATTGAGCGATTGGCAGCGTATGCCAAATGAATGCAATTGCCAAAAACTCCCATCTTTTAGGCTAAACGATTGCTTCAATTTTTTACAATATTTACTCATACATTGGTAATTATACTCACATTGCGAAATTATGTATTAATAATTACATATGTAGACCCACTTGCTTATTTCATCCAATTTTTGATACCGGAGTACATATTTTAAAATCATAGCAGTGAAAAAAATCACCTTGGATGTTGCTATCATATTTCATAGCAAAAACTTATCTTGATTAGCCTCAGGGAGATTTTTCTAATCTCATTGTTGGAGGACACTTTTTCCCAAATTTATCTTATCCAAAAGTCTGTGTTTTCAAATCGTTGAGAGGCCATTGTTTTATGTGTCCTTTTTGAGTTTAAATATCCTACTCCCTCATTTTGTCCCTTCGATGCATTTATCGCAGCTTATATGCGATAGAGATCTAAAAACTTATCATAGCCGACGATACCTCTGCAAAGAGACACAGCTTACTGGAAGACTCAATCACGCTCTGCAAACACAAATGTATTTCGCTGCGCAGAATCAGCTCCTGAATACCTTTATGAATCCACCGCAAACGGATCTAGAGCTACTTAGATTTCACTGTATTTTCTTGTGACTAATGACAAGTTATTCCATGATCTATGTATGCTTCTTTTGCACCGAGAAGAGCCGATGGATCGTCTTTGTCCATCATTTATTTTTCGCAATCTCCGTTACTCCTTTTTCTCCGGGTGTTCTTTCAATCCACTGCTGCTACATCTGGTATTGTATTCGGACTTTTTTCTATCTTCTGGAACTTTTCCAACTACTTAATTTCTTTCTATTAAATTCATAATAAGAGTATTATAGTTATTTGTGGTCTGATCCATGTTTATATAATTTTTTGTCTTCCTGTTTTAACTTTCCAGCTTCCTTTCGCTCTTTTAATTTTTATCTTGTTAAACTCTTTACTGTTATACTTTGGCACACGATCGTCTATTTTCTATTTTTAAAGAAGAATTTTGTGCTTTTGTTGGTATCTCCTTTCTCCTTTGCCTGGCAGTTTTCTTGTTGAATTAGGACGATGGGGTAGTTAAAATGTTGATTAATACGCTCGCCATGTTTTTCTTGTTGATTTTACATTGATGGGAAAACTCAAATTGCATGTCCGATCTTATTAAGAACTATAGCACGGTGCCTTTATTGCTGTGCCATTTACCAATGCGTGCTTTTTATTGTTTAAGATGAAACCAATTTTCCTGCTTGACCTCTTCTCTGCGGTGTAATTTGTCCGATAAGCATCCTCTTTCATAAGTCATTTTAGGTAATGTTGTGCCTTCATTTCGCTTAATGAGCGACTTATTACATGTCGCGGAAACCCGAAGTTAACATGGCCATCAAATAAGCGTGGAGATTGAAACAAGCGCAAAAAAAAATATTTCAGATGAGGATTCATAAATCAGGAGAAAAATTCGACCATGACCGGAAATCAAACTCGGGTATGCCACTTGCTGAAATATCATGACAGACTAATTCTAATGTTTCAGAATCTGGATTCTTTTCTTGGTGGGAGCCTGGTTAGCCAAGTTGATATCTATGAGGTACACCAAAGGATATCTACTAACCTCTGACTAGTGAGATTGACGTTATTATAAAGAACGATATTTAAGTGGTAGAATATCTGCCCTGCTATTGGAAGACCAGGGTTTGATTCCTGGTCATAGAAGAATTATTCTCCGGATCTCTAATTTCTCCGTTATTCCAGCTTATGCCTACCTCATATGAATCTATGCACAGTTTCCATCATTTTTTCAAACGGGACAAAATAATTTAGATGGTGAATGGTATAACTAGCGAAGCATAGAGAAAATTTAAAATAACCTCTTTCTCTTCCTTTATTTCTTTGCAGACTTTTCCGTGATAATTCGACGGAGCTGTTTCGGAATGTATTGCCACTATTTTGTCCTTATTTTCTTAGAGTATATGATCATACTCTGAATCGCTCACAATGATCCATCCTTCTTTCGATTTCCTTAATGACAAACAAAAGGATAACGATGCGATTAAACAGCGACGATTTAAATTTCACTGGTTCACCAAATGCTTTATTGCGTCCTCATTAAATAAAAAAATATGGCGCGAGTTGAATTCCAGCCGAAATTTAATGTGCTGAGTTGACGGCGCTTCATGTTGTATCGGACATCCCTGAAAAGAAGAATATTGTTTTGATGCATATTTAGTCCGTCCCCAGTTTCACTCTTTCCTCCCCTTCCTCTGGATAACAATACCCCTTCCATCCCGCCTCTACCCTGCCTCTCTCCTCCCCTCCTTTTGTCCCATTTCAGGTGTTGAGGCACGGGCTTCAGAAGGGAGGGAGGGAGGGGGATCCCCCGGTGGGTTGCGTAACCTTACCGACAACAACTGAAGAAGTATGGCGGACGACGATATGAGTGTCAACGGAGGAGGAAAAAAAAAGAATAGGAATGGGCTGTCTCGCATGTTTTGCGTTCTTCCCGATTGTCACGTTTTCCTCTCTCCCGTGCTCCTCCTTCCAACACAACTCTCCCTACTCTCACTCTCGGCCTCGTTTATTTTCTCTCCAAGTCCTCTCTCCTGCCGCTAACTATCGGTGCACTCAAAGGGTTAATGATTTGAGATAATTTGGAAAAGCGAGTCACGTTTATACTTCATCGTGGGTTGCCATGGTATGGCGGCGGTTCAATACGTACTTCCTCCTTCTTTGCCCAAAGCCGCTGTTTAGCGCTCTTAATCGCGCCCGGAAATAATGCCTAACAAACGTTTTTATTTAAGAACTATGTAGCATAAAAGTCCGCCAGTATGACGGGAAGGAATACGTTTATTTACGTATGTATTACTCGTATGAGAGTCGAGACACCAAACGGGTCTCGATTTCGACAATGGAGTGCTTGTCAAGGCAAATCCTCCCGAAACCGCTTAATTTTGCCTAAAGGGAGTTATTTAAACGTCATATTCGAGCGTGTCCGGACCGAGGGAGACAATCGACGATAAGAATAAGAAACTTTGTTTATTTTCCTTTGAAACGGTCTCAATGTGGAGATCTAGGGTCAATATTTCTAATTTTTACGAGCAAAAGAATGAAAGCTTGCACGTCGCGAAACTTATTTTTACGTGCTATCTTACGGAAAATAAAAATTATCTTCTGAAGCTGAACCCGGGTCTTTTCAGGATTTCTTTTCGTAAATGGCATTTATAAGAGTCAAACGTCTCTGCCAAATTTCAATCTTCTACCTACTCGGAAAGTTTGTTAAAAATAGCATTACAGTCAGTAATAAATAGTTCTCGATTCTTCCGCTCTTTTATAAGAGTGGCGCCACAGTGGAGCAATCCACCTGACACACAACCAAGCAAATTATACAGAGTTGATGATTTTCACTTCTTTTTTTTTAAATGCTCGAAATTTAAACCGCTAATACAGGAGTGCTAATGAATTCGTGAGTAGCCAATCAGCATAACCAAAATTAACATTTTTTCTATTTTACCAATAAAATTCACTTTTTCTTTTCAACCTTTTGGCCAATGCATTCGTTTGCAAGGTTCTACCGGATGCAATAATATTCACTTGTTACCAGGAACAAGGGCTTTGACGTAAACTACGGATTGCGGCGACCCAATGAAAAATTTTATGTCCTTTTCGGAAGGCGCGCTCTGACATTGCCACAATTCATTTCTTTCATTGAGCAACGCGGACTTAAAAATACGTCTCAGCGGTTCGCATCAGCTGCGTTTAATCATCGATTAGATCATTCTGCTCTCTTCTGGCGGGAAGACTTTCGATTCGCGGTGTCTTTGAACTTTTCTGGGTGGGCGTCAGGGATCAAGGGACTTTTTATCGCTCGTTCGCTTTGCTGGAAATTGATGTGCGTGGCCCTCGGATGTTTGATGAGAGCCGATCGCCGGCACGACCGCCTGCGCCTCGCGCAAAAAGAGAGGGCGCAAGGCGTCGAAAGCGAAGGTCGGAACCCAATAGCCGCGCCGCGTGGGCGTGTGCAAAGTCGCCCACGCCCTCCGAAGGGAGGCGCCCCGGTCGCATCCGCTCTTTCGCTCTTTTTGCGGCGCGCAGATGCATTCGGTTGCGGTAGGTCGCATTCACTTTGTCGCCGCCTGCGAACGAATTTTCCGCGGAAAAGGGTCGAGGTGAGATGTCTGTCGTTTTTAATCTCGCGAGCGCCGGTTGTCCGCCCGCCATCACCTCTGGCCTAGAAACGGGGAGAGGGGTTTTCTCGCCGAGGATTTTTATGGAAATGATTTCAATCGCACGTTGTCTCGCGGTGATGCATCTTTGTTTTTAATTGCGTATCCGCTTATATGGCCACCTGGGCGGTTCGTGTCTTTGATATCAGTCCATCGAGAGGAGTAAATACGAAGGCAACCGACGTGGCGGTGAGACCGTTCATGATGCAAAAGCAAGCGCAGTCACCATTTGAAATAAGATTGTATCATTTACGCGCAAATATATATTTTTATGCAAAGTGCAGTTGCTGTGATATATATTGCGAAAATATACAAATTTTCCGTTTCCTTCTTCTCTGCTTCGAAGTTTTCTTGCTACGCTGTCATCGAAAATTTCTCTGGTTGAAAAATTGATAGTCTTTTTCTACGCTATTACTTATAAGTTTCCTCAGTACGCTAAGATTCCTAAAATATAGAACTTAGTTTTCACAATAAATTTCGAAGGATGGATTATTTAAAATTAATCTCTAATTTTTATGCTATTCATCGCAATCGTATGCTTAACATATTTTTCATTTTATCCAACTTCTTGGAGTTTATGTACAATTTCGATTATTTTCGAAATGGATATACACTATTTAGGCTGGTTTCCAAAGGAAACATAGGGATATGAAATGGTCCTGTCTGTGTGTATGTATGTATGCATGTATGTGTGCCCCCTACTAGCAACTTTTGCATCAATGGACCGATTGTCATGAAACTTAGTATGAGGCTCGTGCTGCCAGAGCCCACCTCCGGGCTAGATTTTATTTGGCGAAGATTGAAGTCTCGGGTTCGATTCCAGGAACTTTTTTCCCCTATTTGTTTTATATAGGAAGTCCCAAGTCCATCGTGCAGAGATGTTTTCTTTAATACTTTAAAATACCTATCTTAAAATTGTGATATCGTAGCGAGGTTTGTACTGTTCTTGGAGGAACAGAATCTAGATTCTAACTCTTAACACAGAATTTTGATAAATTATCATATTTTCTCGAATTTCTACTAAAAATAGCGGTTTTGCGTTTTAAATCGCATTTTATCGGATTGTTGCTATGGAGACGATTATTACCGAACTCGGCTTGAGCATGGACGAGTGAACAAATGGATTATTTTATTTTCCACCCGACTACCCATAAGCAACGGACAGTTGATTTATACATATTAGCGTATAAACAGTGACATTTATTAAATTCGTTTATTTAAAAAAATACATGCAAAATATAATGTCAGAAAGAGATGTTAACATTGCTTTTAGTATTTTAAACCTGATAATGCTCTATTAATTTGTTTTCCAATTCTTCTCTGTTATTGATAAACTATGAATTATGCATGGTATTTATGGTATGAGAATTCCTTGGAATGACAAATACATACTGAATCATTTCCTGTCAATATAAGTAATCAATTCGGGACGCCAACTTCGGGAAACCAGCCTGCATTAGTCCTGGTTTGGAATTCTTTTTTTGTTGTTGTTTTCGCGACAGAAAAGACCTTCATTGTTACATGTCTACAAGGTTTTCTCAAATATTTGGCTTTATTTTGAAGAAATATAATCAGTCTTCTTGTTTTGGTTTTCACTTTATATCAAGTAGCACATCTGGGTTGAAAACTAAGTCATTCCTGACCTGTCTGCCGTATTTAATTTCAGATTTATAAGCAACAAGAATAGAAACAGCGGCTAAGTATTTTTTCGAATGAAAAGTTGAAGGAAAAGCAACTCTCAACATTCCAATAACAGATTTTCTTGTTTTCGTAAGCAATAATGATTTCTCGGGGCTGCATTGCTCCAGTAACACCTATCTTTTTATTTACAAGCATTCTGTTTGATCGCCGAACGATCTCGAGCAAGAATCGATGCATTCGAAGCAATCATTCATGCCGTCTTTGTCTTTTTTTTATAACTGCGTGCACCACCTAACGGTATGGCATTTCTTCGTAAAAATTCAGCAATTCCGTGCCAAAAGAGGGAGAAACCGTTCGGAGGAACGAGAGAAGAAACGAGATAACGCAGAGACGGCATTGAGCTGTTGAGTTTGCTGATGACAGAAAGGGAAGCGAGATGGTCAGAAAGAAAAAATGTATAAGAAGTGTAAAAAGAACGAGGCATTAAAAAACGATTTACTCGTGAGTCGTAAAAGAAAGTATGGGAGGAGCTCAGAAGATACTTATAAAATTGAGTTCAGAGGATACTTAAAATTCTTTATGCACAGGAGGCTGAGGAACATATTTGCCAAGTGATGAAAGTACTCGGGAATGATAGCAACAAGTTAGGAAAGCGCGCAGTATATCGCAAATAGGCGCTGTTCGTGCGATATAGCATTTGAAACTAAACGATATAATTTTAACGAACGCACGCCATAAAACAGCCAAGATATCTTCTCCCCATTAACTCGGTGCATCAATAAACATATTTACGTAATTTTAGTATGACGAACTATTGCAAAACGATGCGTCAGAAACGATGCTAGGGAAATATACAATTTTTATGTACCGATGTATTTCTAATCAGTTGTAATTAGTCAAAAAAAAGGAAAATTATTCCCTTTAATTAATTACCCTTTAACGCTTGGTGGCTAAATATTTAGGCATCTCATTTTTTTGAGTGCTCGCGTACGTTTTCAGCCAAGTTTCATGTAGGAGTCGTTTATAATGTTTAATTTATAGCACAGAAGTAGTTTTCACAAATCCTTTGCATAATTAATATCTAATTGCGATGCACGTTGCATACATTCACATATATATCAAAATTGACATGTAATAAAGAGGCAAACACAATTTAATGGCTTTTTAAGTTAACGAATACAGATTTCAGTTCTTCATATTTTTTTAAAACTTTGAAGGCTTTAGCACAATATAATGACTTTTTAATCTGATGCAAAAAAATTTAATTTTTCATATTTACTCATATATTAATAAACTTTAGAGAAGTTAAAACAAATTAAGGACTTTTAAATAAAATGTTGCATTCAATCACATTCATAAGAATAAGAAGGCAAACACAATTTAATGACTTTTTTGTGAATGTTGGTTGTGAGCTAAGAACTTGATATTTGGTTCCAGCATTGTTGTCTTTAGCTTCAATTGATCTTCCAGGTGGGTGTTTGTCATCTGTGATTTCAGGCAAGTCTTGATTTGAGCCATATGTCAAAATGTTGATTCACAACAATAGGTTGTGCCAAAACAAGAGAGTAAACGACGAGCATATTGACGCAGTCGTGGGTATTCAACAGTATTCTTCCATATTTTAATGGGATCCTTTTTACTGTCGAATAGACGATTCAGAATGTTATCTTCTGAGAGCTCAATCAATTCCATCTGCAAATCCTAAGGTGCAGTCGAGACATCAACCAGATGTGGCTGAAAAGCTAACCTCAGTGTGGCATCATGTTTCTCAAAACCTTTAAATCTGTCAATCTATTCTTTAATCAAGGAGGCTAAAACACCCATATATTCATTCATATTACAATGTTGCAAGTTTTTATTCATATATTTTTTATCAATTACCTTTGCCAGTTCAGTAAAATGCTCTGCTGAAATAACTGATCTGATAAAGCCTATTTTGAAAAAATTCAACTTCTTCCGTATTGACTGAATTTGCTGCCACATTTCATATATGGATTTAGTTTTACCTTGTGGAGAAATATTCAAATGATTTTGTTTTGACATTAAATCTCACAAAAATGCAACATTTCTGTAGAAATCTTTCTTAAAAAATTCACAAGATTCATTCTGTTCTTTGAAAAAGCTCGTGACTTGTTTTCGCAAAGCTAAATGTTTTTCTAGTACTTGACCTTGTGACAGCCAGCACACTTTAGAATGATATGGAAGATCTGCACTAAATGTTTCATCGTCATATTGAAGCATGGTGCGAAACTGGCGATGCCGTGAAGCATTTGCTCGAATGTAGTTCACAATACCAATAACTATATGTAATGTGTCATTTAAAACAGTAGATTTGGCGCAAAGATTCTGCTGATGCAAAATATCTTTTGTTTGTTCTTTCTGTAACTTTCATGCTAAAATCATATACGAGTTTGAGTATGTTTAGATAAGTATGCAAAAGGCCGCATCGAGTATTATAAAAGGCCGCATGCGGTCTTAAGGCCGCCGGATCCCCACCCCTGATATAGGATATAAAAATATATGATATAAAACCTAAGGTACTTCTAGATATGTCACGGATCTGAAATTTGGCATGATGATAGGTTATTAGGTACAACCAACCACTTTTTCTTTTCTTAATTGTTGGAGATTTGTGGCTATATCCAAAATTAGAAGGCCATGGTTTGAGTTTCTTTCTGTTCTTTTTAAAGTCTAAAATTTTCTCGCAGTTTCTTAAAATAGTTATTATTATTTAACCTATTTGGAATTTTTAGAAATATTACAGATATGGAGAAAGTCATGTGATGGCCACATCAGATTTTTAGGGGTTATTTTTACCTCATTTGTACATTTATTTATGTTTATCACGGAAACTATAATATATATATATATATATATATATATATATATATATATATATATATATATATATATATCTGTAGCTGAAGAAAGAGTAGTTCCGAAAGATTTTCGTTTGTGGTGTTTCTGTGTTATTTTACGTGTGTCGCTTCGACATCCCCGGGGCCTCGCCAACCTGAAGTCGTCTGATTGGTGAGTGCTCACTGGGTTTCCTCATCCCAACACCTTGTTGACATCCATATATATATATATATATATATATATATATATATATATATATATATATATATATATATATATATATATATGTGGCTAAATATTTGGCTACTATTTATGTACGAGAAAGTATCCTCAGGAAATGTGAGCGTTAAAGGGTTAAATAGTAGTAGTATTTACGTTTACATTCTTTCCTTCGTTGCAGATAATCCATTTCCTTCCGCTTACAAAATACAGGATAGAAATGAAAAGTATTTTCGTAATCGTAGCAGATCTTATTTAATTTACCTACATGCGAAGATTGTTAACGTTGACAAAAATTAGGTATTTCTAAGTTCAAAGCGAAGTACGGCATTTTTGTTTGATTTTCTTGATAACGGTTACTCCTCCGATAAAAATGTGTAAGGAAAGAAATATTTTATTTACGCTTACGTTGGAAACGAAACGCCTCTGAAAACGACTGTCGTCCTTGACAGAGATGAGTTTGTTATAGGTAAATGTGTAGGTTTCGAAGTGTCTCAATAGATAGTGTCACGAGAGCTGCAGTAAGGCCGCCCAACAGGAGGAAACCAGTCGTATCGGATTAGGTGATGTGGGCACACTCGGAACGCTTGTAATTCTTGGTTATTCCCTATTTTACCGCCCCAAGTAAAATCGACTCAAGTAATTGGATACAAAAATTTTTGAAGATATACAGTAAAACCTCCATAATCTCGGTTTTGATCATTACACCTTTTTAATATTAGCTGCATATTAACTTGAATATTGACGAACTCAACCAACGGCTTCATACGTAGGCTTTTTGCTTCAATAATTCCTTTTTATTATCTCACGATTTTGCGTGTAAATTCCTGTATTTATTGCGTGAAATTGATCGTATTCATCGCTTAAGTGAAAATTTTAGAAGTATAAGTTCACTTTTGCCTGCAAGTATTTTTTAGGTATCCATGTGTTGTATAATTGCAGTTTTGGGTCTTTTCTTTTTTCACATCTGTTGTCGTATTGGATGTGTCTGAGTTTTGCGCTGCAAGAAGCAATTATATCTCGACAGCGCATCGAAGTAGTTTCGTGCGTGTTTTTCAATGCTCTTTTCCTCTTCTCAGTGTCATTCTTTATAATAATCCTATTTATCTAATATATTAAGATATTTATTTTTTCACAACCAACGTATGAATTGCGCTTGCTTTTCATGTGTGTTCTTATTAGCCGTGGCCATTAGCTTTTGCTTTTAACATTCGCTCGGTGATTTCCAATACAGTAAACTGAGAATATTGAGGAGGGCCTTCTGAATGAAGGAATTTTAAGCATAATTAATTTTTCTGCCTTTATGCTTTCAGTTACTTTGTATGTATGTGACATATCTACGAAATGTAATATATCATCACATAATTCATAGATTGAATCAGATTATGATTATTTACTTAGAAGAGGGGCTTTTGTTGCCTTAAACAAGTAATGTTATATTTTTGTTATTTTTATCTGCTTATCTGAGGCTGATGGCTTACTTTAGACGCTTGAGAAATGTTATGGTATGCATATGGATGTTCCAGTCTTAAATATCTTTTAAATGTTATCCCATAAATTGTTTCGATTTATTTATTTGATTTTTAAAATTATCACGTGAAGTAGTACGTTGACCGAAGATGCCGAAGGAAGCCATGGCTGTAAAAAAATCCGATTATCCAATTATTCTGATTTTTTAAAGGACTTCTGTTCAAGATATCGATTAACCCTTTCATTAGCTGGTTTTCATGTGTATACGATGTGGTCAGAGATGGTTAGGAAAGTAGACGCAAACTACCTAGTTAAAAATAAAAAGAATTCTATGTTACTTAAAATAGATTGGGCCACTAAAAATATTTGTGAAGATAAAAAAGGTTTAGCGTCTAGTTTTACGAAGACATATATTTAAGGGAGTGCTCGAGAAAGGATTTGTGAATCGTAAGGTAACATAACAGGCGTTCTCTTGAAAGGATTAAATATTCGCGAAGTACAGTAAACATTGAGGAAATGAGCATGTAAAGATCGATTCTTGCACAGAATCACTTTCTTATTAAAACTTTTTTGAATTAACATCATGCATAATCATTAAATTTCTCGAGTTGTTACCGGTAGGTAGTATCAAAATCAAAAGTTTTATCCCGAGTTATTGATATATTTTGCTATGCAGCTTTGATAACACCTCGCGTCTCTACCGTATTCCCAAAGATAGTTTAAATAAAGGGGTCACGGTGGCGGAGTGGTTAGAGCGTTGACCTTCCGGCGGAGGTCGGATTTTTCAACTTGGGATCGTCCCTTCCCCTACTTGTGTGATTTGAAGTGACGGCGCATGTCAGCGCTCCGTCCTTCGGAAGGGACGTTAAGCAGTTGGCCCCCTTGGCGCTCTTAGTTAAGAGTAGGCTAATCCCGGCGTCGGGTTTTACTTCTCCTTTGTGTATGTGTTCATTGTGGAAAGGGCAATGGCTATAATAATGCAATGCAATGCCATTAATACAAACCAACAACAACAGCAGCAGTTTAAATAAAAGTTTTGAAAGAGGAAATGGATTGGGAAAATAATAAGTGAAATTGCGTCACATTTATGTTATGCTTGGCGAAGGTATTTCGTACTGAATCTTTAAGCTGAGCACACATCCCCGTGTTTGTAAGCTTCAAGATTTAAGAGAATATGTATGCATTTAAAAATGCCAACGCCCTTTGTACACATTGCAGCCTAATAAATAAGAATGGCAGCCGCATGCAAAAAAATTCCTTATAATAATGAGGATCCAGAGAGTCGACACATGCGAGTCGTCTGCACTTAGCTGCATATGGTTCTCGTGCCAAATTATCATAACTACCACCAACGTAACGTAATGACTTGACGCGCTGTTCACTTAAGGCGGATGACCGGCAACAGAGAAAATTGAAAAACAAATTGGGAAGAAAAATACTCTATGTTAAAATTATTGCTTTTAAAAATATTTCATATTTATGTACCATCTGAAATGCTTATTAGTCTAAATTTAAGACTGTATTAAACGAGGGGAGTACAACTTAAATGCTTACACGGCCCACAATTGAAATTGGGTGCCACCTGGCCACACTACCTCGGGAATAAAAACACCCATTTATTCATAGCACAAAGTGTCCTACACTTGCTAGCCAAGCTCTGTTTAGATAATGGAAAGTGGAATTATCTTTATTTTGAAAATGCAGTTCTGTATTGAAGTTTGTCAAACACGCCGGTTGTACTGCAAATCTAGAGATCCGTCCTAGCAGACTCAGAACTAACAAGTAATTTACGTTAGAACTTTCATTTTTAAAATATATTTAAAAAAATATTTTTAGAAACTTGGTCGACAACGTAAGGACGAGCACCACATAAATTATTCCCGCAGGCTACATATTAAACCATAAATCTTTTTATTTATCGTTAATTCGTACAAAAGAATGTTTTATATTGCGCCGTTTTTATTTTTTGAATAAATTTAGAAATGGCGGTGCTTTTTATAACATCGAATACGAAGTTAAGTGCTAACAAAAATGTCCATTCGCCTCTGGCGAAAATGAAAGGCTTTTTTCGAAGAAAATAAACTTTTTTGGTCAAATATATTTTTGTCAAGTTGTCTCAAATTTCAAATTGTTCTAAATTTTCTGTAAAACCTTGCTGGAATAAACACCACACTCTACCACCTAAATATCAAATTTGTAGCATAAGTAGACTGTTTGCTATACGTATTAGTTATAAGTTCGCTCATTTTCAAATTTAGCTCTCTCTCTAACGGTGGAAATTGAAACTAATGGAGAATTCTTAAATTGCGAATCGTAATATTTTATTAGTACCTATCCAACGAAAAATAATTTTTCATCTATCTCTTAAAACAGTTGAATGTCTACCGACGGACGGACGACGAAGCTATAACAATAGCCCGTTTTTACATTTTTTTAAAAAGAGTGAAAATCAAAGAAGTGACGATAGAAAAGCGCAAGAGAGTAGAACTCGTCGATAATTGACTGAGAAATCTGTTCTGCGCTTTTAAACTCACAATCAAATACAGCTTTGGTTAATGGCTGTAGCGCCTCCACCGTGTGCGTGGCTCGGTTGTTTTTGCAGGTTTTTTTATCCGCTTTCGCGGAAGCGGTTACGTCGCTCCACTCGGCGTGTCTTCCACTTTTGTTCGAGGTAGTGCGGCCATGCGATTCGCTTTTGTTTCGCGAGAGCGGAGGGAGGGAGTGCCTGGGGCGAGAGGGGCGGAACTCGCGACCTACCCCACGGCACCCGCCCTTGAGGGAGTGAGTAAGGGCGCCCTGCGGGGGCGGCTCCGGGAGTGGGATGGGGGTTAGCGGGTCCCTCCGCTCCCCTCCCATTCCGGAATGGACTCCTCCACGTCACTCCTCTCCCTCCCCCGCTCCTCTTCCTCCTTTCTTTCTCTGCATCTCTCCTCTCACCGCGCTTCTTCGCACTCGTGCTCCATTTCTCCCACTCCAACCCTCTCCGCATATCGTCTCCTCTCTCTCGACCCTCCCCTGACGCGTTTATTTTCACCTCCCTCGCTTTATTGCAAGTCTCGTTAGATATCAAATTTCTCTCTCACTCCTCGCCAGTCCCGCATCTCTTACTTTCCAATCCATCCCTCTTCATCTCAAGGTCGCTCATTTCCTCTTTCGCCGAAATTGTTTCGCCTTCTCGCTCTTTCTTCGTTTCTCGCGGTTTGTTTCTTCGTTTCACTCGTTCTCACGTATTTTCTCTCATCTCCGTCTTCCTTTCTCGTCCTTCCTCTCTCTCCCTCTCTTTCCTCGTCTCACTATACTTAGTGCACGCTTAATATTTTTACCACGTTCTTTTCCACGCTTTAATCGTCTTTAATCGATTCGTTTTGATTAAGTTATCGTTTTAGAGCCTGTTGTTATCTCTCGCTAAACCCTTGATTTGTTTTTATTTTGTTTTCTTCGCTTTTACTTTCTCTCGTTCATATCACTTCTCTTTCTCATAATTCAGAAACCGTTCTGCCTCTTTCGTCTCTCTTGCAAGTGCGACATTCGCTCTTTTCTTTCTAGCTCCTGAATGTCACTCTAATTCTCTGTCTTTCTCTCCTCCTCTCCTTCCTTCACCTGTTCCCGCGCCTTCTGGCGTAGCGTCGCAGATATTTATACCTCAAGTCGACATTTCTGACGTAAGAAACAGTTTTTCATCTACTAAACAATGAATTTTTAAAACTTGGTCCATCTCAAAGAGACAGCTTGGGCTAGTCTCCACCCCCGTCTTCCGCTGCAAGTAAATATTCTCCCATACTCTTTCCTTCGTACGCGAAATATAAGCATCAATCACGGCCTTTTTATCCATTAGTCTTTTTTTCTAATGGTTCGTCTAACATCCGTTCCCATGTCTCCAACAACAATCGCTCCCTCCGTTCCATTTCCGGCCGTTCTAAGCTTGTATCACTTCGCCGCTATCTATCTCTCCTTTCCAGCCACTTTCTGTCTTTCTCTCCCTAACTCTCCGTTTCTCTCTCATTACCTGCGTCTCTCCTCGTATGAAGGGAAAGTCTCAATCTCTCCCAATCTAGCCACTTCTTGCATTAATCTTCCGTTTTCTCTTACTCCTAACTGCCTCCATTATATCATTTCCTTTCTTCCTCTGTTTTCGTCTTCTCTCTTCCACTTTCTCCCATTTCTCCTTTCTCTCTAGTCCGCTCCCTCTCTTCTATTTCTTGCCTTATTCCTTTCTCCCCTCTCTCCCCCAATTGTTTCCTCCCCTTTTTCTCCCTCCCTCTCTCTCCCCCCCCATCTTCCTCCTGGGTATATCCGCTCATCCGTGTTTGCGGTGCGGGGAAGGAGTCACCTTCAAACCCCTTCCCTCTTCCTCGTCTCGGCAAAACCCACGCCAACATCCCTTCCACTACTTATTTCTCTCTCTCTTTCCTCAGTCTCTTTCTCTCTCCCTCTCTCTCCCCTCCTTCACTTCGAAGAAATGTAGTCATATCGAAGGACGGATCCGCGGGTAACAAAACGTTCTTACTTTCATTTCTCCCCACCTCCTTTCGTTTTTTAGAACCTTTGCATAAAAATCGCTCAAATACGTGCCTGCGTTCAGCTGAAAACGACGTCTTTAACTTCGCGGGCCTTTATGAAGACAAGATCATTTGCCAACACTCGATAATTTATGCCGAGTAGTTCGAAACTTTTCATTAATTTACCTCGCAGACGCTTGCAATGATTCTTCCATCAAATTGAATTTATCGAGCCCATCAAACTTTCAAAATCTATTTTTTAGATAATTATACAAAATCTTAAAATGATTATTAATTTTATAAAAGTAGACGAAATGGAAAAGTTGTGCTAAAAATCAGCCCCTCAAGTATTCGTTCTACATCTTTTGCTCTCTTTCTCCTCCCCACTCTCTTTCTACCTTCGTTAGTTTTTATGGTCCTTTTGAAGTCTGTGAAGGGACATATAACTCGGCGACTAATCAAGACAGGAAAGCATTCAAAATTTTACGATTCTCTCTTTTATCTCCGTCTCAGTCATAAAAACGCCCACTTGAATTTTGTGTAATCTATTCTATGTAAGGTTCTTTTTAAATTACTTTTCATGGAAAAGTATTCGATGTGGTCGAGCGTAATTGCGGTTTTCATCAGAAGAGGATGTCATACAGGGATGCGTTTTATTCTTATCGTTTATGTCTTCAAACTGCTAGTTCCACATTCGATCTTTCCACACAATCTTTGCTTCAACCGCTGCTCGACCAAGGATTCCGTATTTACCGAGCTGTTTTTGCTGACGTTCATGCACAGATCAGGAAGGTCAGTGAGAGAATGCGATCGTTGGGTAGTTATCCATGCGGAAATTTTGCAGTTAGTCGTTCTGTGGATGAATCACTTAATTTGCTTTGTCATTAAGCAAAACGTGATCCAAATAATTATTTATATATATATGTGTGTGTGTACGTACATATACATACACACACATGAGGAAGAGGAAAGGTTAAATAAGTTATGGATGGTAACTAAGTGTTATAACATAGTAGGTTGTCCAGTAGAAACCGTTTGGAGAGCCGCTGGGGATGTCAGAGAGACACTAAAGAAAAGTGTTCGAAAATCTTTTCGGATAAGACCCTTTTTCATCCACAGATTGAAGAGGGCAGTTAAAATTTCATGGTTATCTCCCGTCTCGTTAAGATTGACTATGTAGTTAGCTTGAAAATTTTACACTACATATTTCCTTCTTTCATTTCATCCCCTCAGTAATTTCGCATTTTTTAACTTAATCCGAAATACTGAAATCACATGTGGACAAGTTTCTCGAGGATTAGGGTAGTTATTTATAGAGTTTGGAGATGTAGTTATTTATTATTATTTTACTCTGTCTATCCTACTATGTCTACGGAGTTAAATGAGAGAAAGAGAAAACCGCTTATAACTCGAAAATATTTCATTCTTTTTCGATCAAACTTTCAGGAATTACTTATATTTACTTACTTATATATATATATATATATATATATATATATATATATATATATATATATATATATATATATATATATACACACATACTTATAAACTTCTTGCCGTCAACATTTTTATCATAAGCTCGATTTAGGAGCGTTCATTTTCTCCATTTTATTAAGATAGGGATGTATGTAACACATTAATTATTTACATAGTAAAATTAGTTAGAATCATCGCAGAAGTTCGATACTTGAAACAACGAACGCCTAAAATAATTAATTTTTTCCTGTCGTCGATTTTCGGGTACGCGTCAAATCGGTCCACAAATTAGCTTTTAACGCGAAAATTTGACGTATTTTTACGTGAAGATCTTACTTCGTCCATGTTTTGCATTGTTGAGGGTTTCGTGTAATTGAGCATGATTGACTGATTATAATTTTACGTCGCATCTATCCACATATTCACGAAATTTCGACGTTATTTTGAAGTTTAAACAATACATTAGTAACGATAAACAGCACGACGGTAATGGAAATAAATAAATATTCCATCATTATTTAACTAAGATCTTTGACTAGAAACAAAATAAAAATTTATTACAATATATTTTAATGAAACGTTTTCTATGCAACAAAATATATAATTCACATAATAGTATGTTCCATAAAGTATAAATAGTTTTGGGCATATTAAAGTGGTTTAGCGTAATATTTATCATATAAATATTCATTCCGTAAGGTTTTAATAGAATCCTGGGGAGGGAGAATAGGAGATAATGGGAGGGAGGGATTGGATAAAATGGAGGGAAGGAGAATGGGAATTATTTTAATTTTAATAATGGTATACTTTATTCATGTATATCCGTCATTTTTGACGGGCAATTACGCTAGTTTATTTAATACTAACGTAATTGTCCGTCAAATATGACGATTATGCGTGGATTGAATATTTAATTTAAGGCACTCCCATTCTTCCTCCTTTTCTCTCTTCCTCACTCCCATCCTGCTCCCTCCCATTCTCCTCCCTCTCCCCTTATCTCCTTCTCTGGAAAAATATACTTCCTAGTCTCAATCATGCCCTAATAAACCATTACCAAACCATCTCTCCCTCCCTCGCCCTCCTTCACTTTCTCTCTCTCTCCCTTTATCTTTCTTCCTCACCATCTCTCCTTCTCCCTCCCTCTCCCCCTCTCTCCTTCTCCCTCCCTCTCCCCCTCTCTCCTTCACTGCAAAAATACACTTCCCATAGGTGATCCGGCCAGAGTTGGCACTTGACTGCTCGGAAGCAGTCAACTGCCACCTCTGGGGAGAGGGGAGAGATAACGCAAAGAGCGAGCCTTTACCATGGCAACGGTGCGCTGTTGTCATTTTCTCTTACCCCTTCTGTTTCGCTAATTCCACACGCGTAATGAACGATGACTCAGCGGGTTGGGGTATACCTAACAGCATTTGGCAAAATCGCCTTCCCATCGGTGGGTAGGCTCTTCAGGTGCCGACTCTGGCCGGCTAGACTTTAGTCTTAATCTCGCCCTAATAAAGAATATTATTTATCTATTTCTCCTCCTCTCCCTCCTTCTCAGTCTCCCTCCCTCTCTCTCCCCCTCTGTCCGCCTTTCTTCCTTCCTTTCCTTCTCTCTCGATTTAAACGTATAACTTGAGCGATTTAGAATCGTAGGCGAAATTTGACGATGAGAATAAGAAACGTTATTTATCTTTTTTTAAAACGGTCTAGGTCCGATGAGCGTGGGTCAATTATTTCTAATTTTAATTTGCAAAAGAGTAAAAGCCTGCAAGTCGAAAAATCGATTTTTACGTGTTTATTGTGGGAAAGAGAAATTATCCATTGAAGTCGAACCCGGTTCTTTTTGGGAATTTTTTTCGTCGATGGCTTTTATTACAAGAATCATACATTCCTACCAAATTTCAATCTTCTGCCTGCTCGGATAGTTTGTTAAAAATAGCATTACAGTCAGTAATAAATAGTTCTCGATTCTATCGCTCTTTTACAAACCCTTTTTTAAGGGCGTCGTCTCAGTCGAGCGAGAGGGACAAACTTAGCTTATTATTTAAAGAGATTATCTCAAACGCAGTTATTTCTATGTTTATTTTAAATTGAGCACATTTGAATTAACAGCGTGGAACAAAGACAGTCGTGCTTATAACGAGATTCGTGCCGGTTAACTTATTATTGGGAGTTCGGCATTGCTGAAATTTTTTCCCTCAGATTATATGACTTATATTATACAAGTCAAAGGATTGTTAATCCGAACGAGATTTAGAATGTTGAACGGGGATGATAAACAAATAATAACAAAGGTCCATTCTTACATTAATAGAGAGTTACGATTGTCCTTGAGGAGGAAGGATATTCGTGCCAAGAAGAATGTAATAACGCACGAGAGAAATAAAAAAATGATTCTTCTCCCAAATTAAATTATTAGAAGGGAAACTGTGGCATTGTTCATTTGATATGATGTTGTAACCGAGTAAAAAGATGAAATAACGGCATTCATTTTAAAAATATCTTCAATGTAATATAGTCCGTGAAAATTAATATACTGAAGTCAGAAATGGCAAGAGCAAGAAATGGTTCAGTGAAATTGTAATCGCCACCCTGAAAGCGGATATTATCGAAGGAATATGGCAGTTTCAGTAATATTTATGGAATACCTTTATATATAATTACTCAATGTCTGTCCGTCCGTCCCCCCTTTTATCCCTTGAACAGTTTGTCATAGAGAAATGCTGTAAACGCCATTTTGTTTCTGCCAACTGGGAGACCCCAAGAAAACTACTTTCGTTTACGAAAGTGCCCCGGATTCTACTCCGAGAGTTGATTATATTCTTCCATATGTTTAAACAGGAGTTTCGATTTTTCAAGATGCAAGGTTTATTTCTTTAATTCATTCAAATACGTAAATATCGACCGAATTTCTCCGTTTTTGCTTTATTCGACAGGTAAAACTATAAAATATCTTATTCATGCAATTATTTTATCTTACACGGAATAATTTCACAGAAACACGCATTTCTTTTCTAAATTTTATGGCTTTTTCGCACTCTTTCCGGGCGTTGCCAAGGCGACCCTCATTGTTACCTCCAATTGAATTAACGTCTATTAAGCTTTCAAATAGACAAAATAATTGCGTTTTCCGCTTCGCGCTGTATATGAAGAATCGAAATTATAGTTGTAGCAACGTCAAACTAAATAGATGCGACGTTAATAATTAAAGATTATTATTATTCAGTAAACTGCGTTTGGGCTGTGGTCATTTTTAACGATTGACCAAAAGAAAAAATCTTTCATTATTTCAATACTGGAATGTGACCTTTTTCGTATGGGAGAGACAATTAAAATTGCACATAAATTATAAAAACGAATATGACATTAAAACATCAGTTGTCTAATTTTATAAGGAGAAATTGGCTATTATTACTTTTAAACCTGCAGATTTCTGACTGACTTCCCAAATTTTTGGCGGGTACCATTAGTTTTATATATAATAGTCGTGTAATTAAAGCGTTAAATCATATAATAGACTACATCCGTCGTGTTCAAGGACTATGGCTAACGTATGGAATCACCCGCTGTAACGGTCCAATCTCCATCTCTAGGTGCCTGTAAATATACTTTCAAAGGGAGTGGAAGCGATTTTCATCCATTTTCGCGCATTTTATGTCGGAATGGAGATAAGAGGCGGAGGCACACGCTCCCACGAATAGAAACGCCATTTCCGGAAGCTTTTTCGTGTCTCTAATCTTTTATTAACGACCGTCTTTTATTCGTTGAGAACGCTTTGGCACAACCTTCGACCTTGTGTCTTTCCTACCTTCCCCTGTCATTCGGGAACTCCTCTACACCTCTCCACTCTCCCCTCGACTCTATTTCCTTTCGCAACTTAACCCTTCACCGATTCCTTCTCCATTTTTGACTCTCTCGCTCTCCTTGTCTTACTCAACTAATTCTCACTTTCTAACTATGCTCTAGATTTAATAACAGTTTTGGTGTTTCTTTGTTTGTAAAATTTTCTTCAGGAATTTTCCAGAGTGAAAGTCGTTTTATGTGGACGATAGAGATCGTGACGTAATCATGCACTTTTGAAAATTCTCGTATCGTTCGTTGTCCTGCTGTTATCAACATTTAAACCATTCAAATAAGGCATCAAAGAATTGAATTTAAAATGTGAACCATAATTTTTTTGTGACGAATGATTGCAAGAGAGTAAGATAAATTAGGTGTCATCAAATTGATGAAACTTTGCTCATCCCATTTATGTGAATAGTATAAAATGGCGAAAAAAATGGCCATTGTGCTTCAGAATACAGGGTGGTTTCATTTGAAATCATTTTGACGAAATTAGTAAAAATAAAATAAAAGAATCTAACTGGTTTCAAATGAAACCACTGTAGCTTCAAGAGTTAAGAGTGCTGTTATTGAGTCGTTGGAATGCACGCCTCTGCATCACTGCCTCACTGAGAACGCAAAATATGTTCCCTTCTGTAATACACGAGAATAAAAAGCACCAGTAACCCAGTGATAATATTCACTATTAGTCCAAAGCAGTGATATTATTTCACCGCTCTGCCGATTATTTTAATTTGCTAAAGATGAGCATATACAAGGGCAGAACGTTGCTTAAAATTAATCGTAGCTTCAAAATATTTATATAAAAATTTTAATTGGGTATAAAATGACGTAATTCTATACGGAAACCCATAAAATATCTCCCATCTCCGATAAATCACTATTTTCCACACAAGATCTACGGGGCTACAAAGGATAATTCAGATATTAGCTCCTATAAGCGTAAATACGCCGCAATTAAGATAAATCTGAAAATCGAAAAATTTATTGAAATAAAAAGGAAGGAAAAAATGACATGGCGCAATGAAATGTAAATTACTTCTTTGAAATGCGTCAGTTCGTAGAAAAGCAGCGGAAACTTTGGAGGTGAACTAGAGGAACGTTATTGAGAAAGAATTAAAAATGAGAGGGGAAGAAGGCGATAGGGTAAGAAGGAGAAAATGGCTAAGAAAGAATATCAGTTTCTCATTGTTAACTTGTATCGATGAATTAGATCCATATAATCAGATCGATATTATTTATCGAAATTTTGTATCAATGTAACTACCCTTCGGCCAATAACTAATTAACATAACACCGAAAAACTTGTGGCAAAATGTATAATATTTCGATTTTGGCAGTTGGATTGGAATCTTTGGCTTTCATTCGGATAGAAGATATTCTTTTTATTCAATGCCTAGGAAGGCTTTTATTTGAGCGTTATAAGTACAATCGCATATAATTTACGTGCATCGCAAATAATTTCTATAAAATCCTATTGAAATTCAGACGGATTTAATAAAGTAATGTCTACATAGCAAACCTTCCCCTAACTATATATACTTTTTTCGCTGCAAAACTGAACTCCTTTGATAATTTTGAATCTTGGGTGTTAACGCTTAGAGGGCAACATTTGGAAACGCTGATTGCACATCAAATCCAGGTTTTTTAAAATCTTAATCCAAAAACTTTCTTTCATATTCTATAGCTTACTTTTAGAGGATAAAAATATCTTTTCGTTCATGTGTGATAATTGTTACTAGCAAACGTGTAAGATTTTCACTATTTCTGCTCTATTCTGCAATGAATTCTGATAAAGAATTACGTTTCTAACTTTCCGCTCTTGTATTTTTTTCCAGGTACAACTGGTTATTACTAGAAACAGCAACTTGACGTAAACTACCTAATGCGGCAGACACGATGAAAAATTTCACATCCTTTTCGGAAGTCGCACCCTGACATTAACGCTTTTTATTTATTTCATTGAGCAACAGAGGCATAGAAATATGTTTCCCCTTCACACACGTCATCCGCGTTTAATCATCAGTTAGATCATTCCGTGATCTAGCCGGGGCGCTTTTCATTCGCGCTGTCTTTGAACTTTCCTGGGTGGGCGTCAAGGATCACGGGACTTTCCTCTCTAGTCCCTTTTGCTGGCAATTGATGTGTGTTCCTCTCGAGCATTTGAAAGGAGCCGTTGTCCGGTGTAATCGCTCATGAAGGCCCCATGAGTCGCACAGCTACCTGTCGCCTAAAAGGGCACCGACCCGCGTCTATTCCATTTGCCAACGCTCTCTTGGCCATGATCCACCCACCGTCCCTTTCCCTTCCAATTCCATTTCAGAAGCACAGCTACTTAAAAGTTTGGGTTACCGCAGGTGCAAATTTAGGGTGCCTCCAGTTAACATATAGGTATTAGTTAGTAGGTATTAGCAGTAGAACTTCTTTTGGTACATAAAAGTTTCTCTTTTTGTGCCGCTTAATTAGTAATTCCCTCATTACCTGCCGTCTGCTTCTGGGTTTTACATGTAATATGGATAGTGATTTATATTTTCCAATTATAGACCTCCGCGATATTCTGTCAAGTCATTGAGTGGTCTAAAAGTTTGGGAACCTTCGCTTTAGGCCAGGGGTCTCAAACTCACACCAGTGTGCGGGCTGCATGTTGGCTCTCCGCCATATCCGCGGGCCGCATTATGGCAATGTACTAAATCCACGGGTCGCAACCCATACTTTCCCAGTCCTCTTTGGAGATTCATTTTCTCCTTCTACAAGGAGGGAAATTGCCCTATAGCACGGTCTTAAACACAGTCACAACAAAAACCCAAATGGAAATGAGGAATAAGCCAGGGATATTTAAAAAGTGCTGATTACACTACTTATTGTTTGATTACCTATTTAAAAATATTTGCGTGAAATATTTTACAAGAATGCATTTGAATTGGGGTCGTGCAGTAAAAAGTAAATTGCTTTTGCGGTTTGATATGCCTGCACTAGGCCTTTACTCTGCCACGCCCCTCATTTCGCTTTCTTTCTATCTTTCCCTCTCTCTCTCCCTCCCTCTCTCCCTCCCTCTCTCTTTCTCGATCCTCGGATTTCGCACCCGTGACTTCGCTGTGGCACCTCTAGCTATCTGAAACTTCTCAGTAAAAAAAATCCGCACGTGATAAAGGTTGGAATAAAAATACTCAGCCGTAAAACGAGATAAGCGTTGTTTACTTGGAAGACGGGCGCTTAATCGTTAGGGCATCGATTCCAGCACTTAAGAACTCTTTAAGATTACAAAATAGGGAAAGAGAGTTATTTCTCTGCCTAACTAATGTTGTTTTTAGTTCGATGGGAAGGACGTGGAGCAGACAAGGTAGAAGGAAATAGCTGTCGCTACTCGAAAGTTAAACTTTGGACTTAAACAAGACTGTGCGTGTTGGTGATGGAGGAAGGGAAATATAAAAATGTAAAAAATCACCTGATTTTTTATCTTCTCAGCGACAGTTTAAAAATGATGAGAGAGAGAAAAATGTATGAGGCGTTTTTATAATTTACATATGACATTTACTTTAACAAAAATTTTCAAGTAGGTATTGGTAATTTCCTGAATAAAACCTGTTTTGTACAAATATAGTATTGAGTTTATTATCGATTATATATTCGGATAGAAAAGTGTCGATTTAGCTTGGTAGAATTTTGAAAGTTCATCTCAAAATCATGTGAATCAGAAGAATTTAATGAATGATATATTGATTCGGCAATTTTATCTCATATCATCATCATCATGCTTCTGTCCGAAGACAGGTTTTAACTGAATCGCTGCCTCCATTTCTCTCTCTCCCTAGAAGCCTCTTTTATACCTCTATAAGTATTATATCCCTGCTTTATATTATCTAATATTCCTATTCTTTTTCTCCCTCTTCCTCTTCTTCCACTAATTTTTCCTTCTAAGATCGTCCTTTGTAAACACTGTCTTCTCAATATGTGCCCTATCCAATTTGCTTTTCTTTTCCTGATTGTTTTTATTAGCGTCCTTTCTTCTCCCACCATTTCTAATACTTCTTCATTTCTCTTCCTCTCTGTCCATTTCACTTTCATCATTCTTCTCCATACCCACATCTCAAAACTTTCTAAATATTTTTCCTCCTTTCTCCTTACCGTCCACGTCTCTGCACCATAAAGAGATATGGTCCATATGTAGCATTTTGCTAATTTCTTCCTTGTTTCTAAATTTATTTTCTTGCTTGTGAGAAGCTCCTTCTTCTCGTTAAATGCTGCTTTTACCATTGCAATCCTACTTCTGATGTCCTGTGTACTACTTCCATCCTGCGCTAAAATACTGCCGAGATATTTGAAACTACTTACTTGTTCCAATTTTTGGCCATTTACCATTATATTTAATTCTTTATGTTCCTTTGAAACCACCATGACTTTCGTTTTTTCTGCATTGATCTTCATTCCATATTGTTGGCCAACCTCCACTAGTCTGTCTGTCATCCTCTGAAGCTCTTTCTCGCCTTCTGCTATTGAGCCCTGATCATCTGCGTATTTAATGATGGTAATACTTTCACCTCCAATCTCAAATCCTTTCTCTTCCATCAACGCTTCTTCTGTTACTGTTTCTGCATAAATATTAAATATCGCTGGTGAAATAGGACAACCCTGCCTCACTCCCCTCCCTATTGAAGTACTTTCTGTTTCTTTTGATCAAAGTAAAGGTTTTTAAGCAGTCTTTTATCTTTCCAATCTATTCCTATTTTGTTTAAAATACCCAGCATTTTATCCCATTTCACTCGGTCAAAAGCTTTCTCCCAATCTACAAAACAAAAATACATACCTTTTTTGACTTCTAGCGCTCTTTCTATCATCATCCTCATACATCCTATAGCATCTCTAGTCCCCCTTCCTCTTCTAAAACCAAACTGATTATCTTGCAGCTCCTTTTCTATTTTACATTCAATTCTTTTGGTTATTATTCTGGTTAGAACTTTAGCTGTATGAGAAATTAAACTAATAGTTCTGTAATCCTTACAACATTTTGCATTGTTCTTTTTCTCCAGTGGTACCATCACAACGTCTGAAAAATCTTCAGGCTATATGCCAGTATCATATACTTGGTTAAAAAATTTTGTGAGTTGCTTAACTGCTTTCGACCCCAAAACCTTAAGAACGTCCACGGGTATATCATCACTCCCAACAGCCTTCCTTCTTTTCATGTCATCAATTGCTCTTTTAACTTCAGACTCGAGAATACTTGGTCCTAGCTGATCTTTTTCCTCATCCTCTTTTTCATTTAATTCAATATTTCTTGGCTTTCCTTCTTTGTCATACAGAACCTCAATGTATTCTTTCCAGTCATTCTTTACATTGTCTGGCTCCGATACTATTTTACCACTTTTGTTCATGATTCCTTTACGTCCTATCTGTCTTGCCTTTTTCTTGAATAGTTTCCTTGCTTTGCTATACATGAGGTCTGTTCTACAAATTCTTTCGCATTCGACAATCTCCTCGCATTTCTCATTTATCCACTGTTCTCTGGCTTTATCTGTTTCCCTTCTTAAAGCATTATTTAACTCCTTGTACTTTCTTTGGCCTTCTTCAGCGTTTATGTTCTTCCACTTTCTTCGCTCTTCCATTTTTGCAGCATGGCTGCTGTGATCCAGGGTTTTTTGTTTCTTTCACCCGATATCTTTCCTACCTTCTTTTCCATTACATCTTTAATGTTGCTATGAATGTATCTCCACTCCTCATCTACATTCTTCCTATTTTCTTCAGCTCTCTCCCCCAACCTTTCCTCCAGCTCAGTCATGATAGCCTCCTTGTTTTTAAGGAGTTCCTCTAAGTTCCATTTCTTGTGAACTCTTATGTTTCTCTTAACGCTCTTCAGTCTACATTGTATATTTGTCACCAAAAGGTTGTGGTCAGAATCGATATCTGCCCCTGGTAGTGTTTTCACATTTTTAATGCTATTTCTAAATCTTTCATTGACTAGTATGTAATCTATCTGGTATCGTCTCTGGTCTCCTGGGCTTCTCCATGTATAAAGTCTCCGCTGGTGATGCTTAAACCATGTATTAGTTACAATCAATCTATTTCTATGGCAGAATTCTACAAATTTCTCCCCTCTTTCATTTCTCTTCCCTAGTCCATATTTTCCCACTATGTTATCTTCCTGTCCCTCTCCGACTACACTTTTCCAATATCCCATTACTATGGCGGTGATCCTTCCTTTTCCCTCCTCCTCCAATATCTCCATAATCTGTTCATAGATTTCATCTACTTCGTCGTCGCCAGCATTAGTTGTTGGCATATACACTTGAATTATAAGCATTTCCACTGGCTCCATCTGAAGTTTTACGGCTATTAATCTATCATTTGCTGTCACTACCTTGCTAATTCTTTCAGCTATCTCTTTTCTCATTATAATCCCCGCTCCCCTTTCCTTTTTCTCTCCTCCCGAGTAAATAATCTTAAATTCGTCTGAATTTATCTCGCCTTCTCCTTCCCACCGAACTTCTCTAAGACCTACTATACCTACATTATTCCTTCTCATTTCCCTTTTTAAGTTCTCTAGTTTACCCCCTGAATTCATAGTCCTAACATTCCATGTGCCTATTCTTAATTTCTCACTACTTGCTTTCTTATTAATGTTACATTTCCTCTGTGCATCCCCTAGGGTAGTCCCCACCCGGAGATCCGATTGGGGGACTATTTTACCTCCGGAATATTTTACCCCAGAAAGATCCATAGAGGTATTTTCAGCTTTTCAGCCTATCATGGGAAATATAATGAGGTAGTTTCCCCTTGCTTTCCTCATCGCAGTTTCACAGAGTGATTACCCATCTGTAGCTGTTCAGATCCACATGATCACCACCTACGGAGGTACTGTGCAAGCTGCTGCCCTTGCACAGGGGGGATGTAAAACCCCCCAAGACTGCTTCTTAGTCTGACTCTTCCCCTCAGACCTTTCCGGCTTGGATGGTCCTACCAGGAGAATTATCTCCCGCCGGCATAGCTCTTTGGTTCGTAAGAGTACTCAAACCCTCCCACCCCTGTAAGGTTATGCAGTCCTTAGGGAGGGTTTATATCATAGAGAATAATTATTTTCATATTATGTATACTTACATACTAGGTTGTTCGATTCGTCCTCAATCTACGCACATCTTTCAGAATGTTTTTTTTTTCTCGACGGGGTCGTATATTATTCTGGAAAATTGCATTTTATGATGCAAAAAGCGCCAGCGATTTTCCGATCCACTTTCATATATTAACGAACCTGGCGAGAGTAAAAGCTCAAAGCCGTTGCCTTTTTTCTGTTTTGTTTGCCGCTCTTCTTCTTCTTCTCGATGAAAAATAACTTTATTCGATTTTACAGTCTTTGAACCCGACTGCCCTACTTTTATCCCGCTTTTGAAACATCACAATTTACGTACATCCCAAATTGTCATTTGAACCGATCTGGAACACCCTCACTGGTCACACCAAGCTGTCTGATATCCGTTGCATCTATCTATCTAAGGCTATTCCATCAATGAATGCAACATCAATACGCCGCTGTAATCTGTCCCTCCTTATAGTCGATGCATATTGGAAAATACTTAGCTTCCGAAAAAGTTGGTCACCTTTATGTAAGAGGAATTGTGTTTGGTGGAGTAAATCCTGAATGAAACAGAGAGAGAGAGGGAGAAGGAGGGAATGGAGATTGTTGGAGGAAGAAAAGAAAGGACGGGTAAAAGAAACTAAGACAGAAAGAAAGAGGAAGAAGATAATGAGAAAAAGAGGGAGAGGGATAATGAAGATTGAATAGCAAAAGGGAAGGAGGAAGGTAAATAGGAAAAGAGAAGGAGGAATGTTTATCGTAGGATGCCTTCTTTGATTGGCTCGCATTAACAGAAGGAAACAAACGCTGTTGACCCCCTTATACGTGCGTGTGTGGCCACGTGCGTCGCCTCCCGTCCCGCCGAGTGGCGTATGGACCGAGAGGGAGAGGATTCGAGGGCGGCGGGGGAGGGGCCGCTAGGGGAGGGAGGGGGGCGTTCACGAAGGGAGATAAAGGCGACGGAGGGAAGCAATATAAAAATTGGCGCCCATTCGTCGCTCAGATAGTGAACTGAATATATGGCGCCGAGATTAGATAGCGGCTGAGGCACCTCTTGACCTTTGGAACAGATAGGGCGGTAAACGATCGTCGCCGAAGCGTTTACCTGGGCGCGTGATGCGAAACGGATGCGTAAAATAAAACGATCTAGAATTGTTATCAGGTTCACGCGATGGGGCGGATATCACCCTATATATATATATATATATATATATATATATATATATATATATATATATATATATATATATATATATATGTGTGTGTGTGTGTGTGTGTGTGTGTGTGTGTGTGTTCGTCGTTTTCTTCTAATAAACGGAATTGGATTAGTTTCTTTAAAGCATTTGACCTCTCATTCTATACTTTTTTATTTTATGCCCAAGAATTTTCATAGTTATCTTTTATCTTCATATAAGCCATTATCTGTTCCTTTATTCGGTCTCATGCTTGACAAGAATGGGACACTGTTTTCTGCCGTTTCGCCATTTATCTTGAGTTATTGGAATGTGCAAGTTTTGCCACCTCTTTTGACGGTGTTCCAAGGTTGGTTCTAAATCAGTGGTGAGCAACCTACGGTCTGCGGGCCGTTTGCGGCCCCCGGGAGCATTTTATGCGGCCCGCCAAGTGACCCGTAAAAATTAACACAGAAATTCATATCATATACATTGAATTATATTCTTCTCATTATGCCTCTTATTCTATCGTCTTTGTTTGTTTATTATCTTTCCCAAAATGTAATAATTATATTTCCTCCTTTTACCTTCACTCTTTGTCGTTCTTTTTCGTGTTCTCTTCTCTTTGGTCCCAGTTGCATTCTGTTTACTCTTTCCCTCTTCCTCTCCATCTTATGGAAACTCTCTTCTGAATACTTCCGCTTTTTTCTCCTCCATTCGCCCTTCCCTATCCTTCTGAACTTGCGAGATATAAAAGGTAATTAGCTAAATCGGCGCATTCATTTTGATCGCTTGCCGTAAATCTGATGTGGCCACCCCATGAGTTTCTCCATATCTTTAATATTTCTAAAAATTACAAATAAGTTACACAATAATAAATATTTTAAGAAACTGCTAGAAAATTTTAGACTACAAAGAACAGAAATAAACTCAAACCATAGCCTTCTGATATTGGATATAGCCACAAAGCTCCAACAATTAAGAAAAGAAAAATGAGCGTTACTAAGACGTAACTAAGCGTCGATTGTTAACAATAGTCTTCGGTAGGTGGCGTGGTTGTGGCAGCTAAAATATAAGATATCTCTTAAACAATGCATTATATGGAAAAATGTTTCAAACAAAGGTTGTAGAAACCTAAATTTTCTACAACTTTTATTCCAGTACGTTTTTGTATTTATCAAATATTAAAGCAAATATTTCAGAATAACGGATGTGACAAGAGTAAACACCCACTTTCGGTTGACCGATTTTTACCAAAAACTAATCAGTTCTTTCAACTTTTATAAAAATGATGAATAGAAAATTTCGCGTTGACCAGAATAATAGTTTTTGAGTTCGAGCACCCACAGAAAAGCTATCACATACACAGAAATTATCGAGAAAATGGTCAAAACGTGTTCAGGGAACCTCAAAACGTGTATTTCCATTGAAACCTCGAAGTCGATTTTTTTCATGAAAACAATACTACTACGTATATGGAGAAATTAAAAATCGATTTCGAGATTTCAACAGAAATACTTACACGTTTTGAGGTCCTCTGAACACGTTTTGAGCATATTCTCGATGACATCTGTGCGTATGGGTGCGTGTGTGTGTGTGTGACAGCTTTTTTGTGGGTATTCTAACTCGAAAACTATTAATCAGGTCAATGCGAAATTTTATATTTAACATTTTTATGAAAGTCACAAGATCGGATTAAGTTTTGGTAAAAATCGGTCGAACGTTAAGGTTTCACCGATCGAACTTTCACGGTAATTCATAAATAGATTATCCGCTAGATGGCTTCAAACTCGAAAAATTCGAAATTTTTAATTGGTATTATAGCCAAACTACTGAAGTTAGAGGAGTGCAGTTTTCACGGATAAGAAACTTCTAACGAGGATCTACATTCCAACGGTGAGGGTTGTCCCCTCCTCATAAGAGGAGACCAAACCAGAACCCTGAAAAATTCTAAGAAAAAGTGCTTCCATCTCCTTCTTTAGGAAGTCTATCTTACTTATTATCTCACCTGTTGATGGCGTAATTTTGTGTAGTAATTCCATAATATGAAATAAAACAATGTAATTTTCCACTATTTTTGTTATATTTTAACAAGACCTAGGTTTCGACGCGTCGAAACCTAGGTCGTGTTAAAATATATCAAAAATAGTGGAAAATTACATTGTTTTATTTCATGTTTATCTTACTTGTTTATTAATACGTATAAAAGCACGCCTGGTCGGATTTATTCTTTCCTCCGGCTATTTTTCAATTTCTCGTTTTCTCCGCTTTTTTTCTTCCCACGCTTTAAACCACTTTCATGAAATACTCATCGATTATTCATTTTCCTGGCTTGTTCAAATTAGTTTCGTGAAGTGTTTCTTCACAAACAACGAAAATTCATTTGAGGTGTAGTAATCTTAGATATTGATTTTGTCTTTTAATCACGATGAAGTTGTGATAAATAAACTTCCAAAAATACCCCATCTTTCTCACTACATACTGCCAGAATGTAGCCCCTTACGAGGGGGTTGTCGCTCAATTTCGGCCCAATTTTTGGGTTTATTAAGGTCCCAGAATTAGGAGAGCCCTTCCGCGAGCAGGAGGAATTACGTTTCATATCTCAAGTTATGTTATGCTCCCATCTGATCCACCTCTTGCCTACGCAGCTTGGCTATCTAAGAGGATAGCAAGGGAGAAGAGAAACCTGGTGCCGGCTTTTAGCCTGCTCTTAACGTAGAGCACCAAGTGGGCCAACGGCTTAACGTCCTTTCCGAAGGACGGTGCGCTGACTTTGCGCGGTCTCCTCAAACCACGCAAACAGGAGGCCGGGTGTCCTCGAAAAAAATCCCACTTTCGCAGGATTCGTGCCCTCTGCCCTTTCAAGCAACAGGCTGCGTCCTAACTACTACACCACCGGCATCGCAACCAGGACGAAGAGGAGCCGCAATATTTCAAATTCACGCTCTGAAAGAAGAATACCGCTGCAAGGAGTCCAACTCTGCTTCACAGCGTAGCAAAGATCAGAGGCGTCCCTTTTAAGGTTCCCGTTTACAGCTACATATAATGAACGATGAATCTTATCTCCGATAGCAAATGAGGTCGTTTGGTCCGTAGTGGCTTCGCACGACGGCGCGAAGGATGATGCGGTGCCTCGGGAAGGCGAAGACAGCGACCCCTCTTGGCCTCAAAGGCGAACCACGTAACTTGCCGCGAATCCCGCCAACGCAAAACACTGTGATCGAGGAGCACCGTATGCAAATTAAAAAAATCGCGTTCGAATAATGAGAGGACTGTTCAGGAAGTGTTATTTGGCGAACGTTGTCTCCGAATTCTCCCCTTTTCTAACACCTGCCCTATTCCGACTCTTTCCCCCGCCTCTCCGTACTTTGCCCTTTTCGTTCCTATTTCTCTCTCTATGATTCTATATATTTTTACCTCATCTCTTTCTCCCTCTCTCTCTCCTTCCTCCATTTCTAGTATGCTACGCCAGCGTGAGGGTTTATTCATAAATGTTTTCCTTGCGTCCCAAGCTTGGCAGCAGTGGGGGGGGGGAACTGAGGTTTTTGGGAAGAACACGCGGTCAGCCCCATTCGCATCGCACTATTAGCGGAGAATGGATCAAATCTTATTTCAAATCAAATAATATAGTGGAGGGAAAATTTTACTATGGATAAGAATGACTAATCGATTAAAAACTAATATATAAGTTTCAGCAGACCGGCCCTTTACCTTTCCGGATTGCACCGGAAGGTTTTATGGCCAGCCTGCCCCTGCTTGGCAGCACTGCTGTGTATTAAAATTTCGTAGAAAATCTTCGCAAAATTCCTTTCCAATTAAGTTGCTGAAAATTATAAGTTTTGAAATAATAGCAAGTATAAACATCCAACGGTATAGACATTTTGTGAATTAGCTTACAACTAGTATATAGTATAGTATAGTATACTATAGTATAGTATAGTATAGTATAGCATAGCATAGCATAGCATAGTATAGTATACTAGTATAATGTAAACCCGATTAAAAAAATTTAAACAAGGATTTTATATGAAATCTGTTTCCAAATTTCAAACGATAGCAATATATTTGAGTTTCATTAATAGTAATAGAAACGGAACAGAGACTTATAATATGAATGTTTTGTAGCTTACAACTTTTTCATATCCAAGTATAACAGTGTTTATTACAAAATATCCATGCAAAACAAGAACCTTCGAAGCATTAAAATACAATGATCGAATGTCACACAAATACTATATTCAAGATTCTATCCTTTCCGAACAGATGATAATGAATTATTGGCCCGAGATTTGTTTAGTGAAGAATAAAAATACGGGATGTTTTTGCAAAATACGTAAATTTTTAGTATCAGTATTTCCTCTGTTTGTCTGCTTTAATGAATATTTATTCATTTAAAAAAATTAATCATACTGTGCTTGAAAATGATCGAGCGAGTCACTGTGAGTGACGCACGCTTCTCGTGTGTCATAACATGAATACGCTGATGTTGTCGTTATATAGATTGAAATTTTCGCTGACTTATCATTGATTTTATAGAACAAAGAAGTTGACATTCGTCCGACTCATCACTCAAATGACGTTAAGACATACGCAAATGTCATTTTCAGAAATTTTCCACCATATTACAAGCTTCTCGGAAAATTAAGAAAAAGGATATAAAATTCTATTAACAGTAAAATTCTAGTAAACAAGTGTTGGTTTGTGATCATGTTGTGTTGCGTATATCTCAAAAACGGTAATAGAAAATGGTTTACAATTTTCCAGAAATGCTTTATTCACATATTAAAAGTGATTGACTCAAGTATTTGGAAAAACCACCTGGGTTCGACTCCAGGGGATTATTTTTATTTCTGATAAGGTAACACATAAAAAATGAACTTCTTTACTTGCAGGATTTTATTGTTTTGAAAATTAAAATTAGAAAAACTGACGTACGATCATGCGATTTAAACTAATTTAAGGAAAAATCAATAAATGCCACATCCTATTCATCTTTTTCCGCCTACAGCTCGAAATCGCTCATATCAAACGTTTAAGTTACGCATTTTGGGGAAATATTGCCATTTTAACGATAAATGCTTTGACGGCGATGTAATTGTCAAAACTCGAACTCAGATTGTCGTCCCAAGGCTAAATTGCCTTCCCCTCTTTCTCTCCACTGCCTCGAAATTTGTTTATCTTGACAACCGACCGCTGCGAAAAATAAAATCAATATAAATAATGACAGTTAAAATAGTTTATTTAAAGTTAAAAATTTCAATTTGTTCCTTGTTATTTTGAACCTGTCATTTTTGACGGACAGTATACTAGTAATAAAAGGATTTACCCAGCACGGATAAATTCTGCCGCCGAGTATGTATCTGAAACGTAGCGTGGAAACCTTTTATCGTTTTCTTTTTAAAATTACTTATAAACGTCTTACAAACTTGAAACTTGAACCAAAGAACGCCTAAAAGAACTAAAATTTCATTTTCCTGCCGTCGATTTTCGAATACAAGTCGATTCGATGGACAAATCAGTTTTAAACGCGAAAATTGGACGCATTTTTACGTGGAAATCACTCGTCGTCAAGGTTATTTGCGTTGTTGCCGGTTTCATCTAATTATGAATGATTGACTGGGATTATTAATTCGCGTCGCATCTGTTCAAGGTGTTTCGACGCTGTTTTGAAGTTTAAACAATACCTTGGAAACGACAAACAATGCGACAGTAACAAAAATAAATAATTATCCCATAATCCATTGACACTGCTTATACGCAAGCGTTTTAAAGTCAGATTTAGAGATTTAATTCGGTGAATTAAAAAAATAGTACATTTTCTGCGAAAGGTGAATAAGTTTTTGCGGCGGTGTGTTTTTATATGTTTTCATTGTTTACAAATGAAATTTGTTTTCAATTCAAAATTTATTAAAAGTATGTATTAAGCCAAAATTAAAAAAGGTGGATAAACCCGATTCAACAAATTTAAAGAAGGATTTTATATGAAATCTGTTTCCAAATTTCAAACGATAGCAATATATTTGAGTTTCATTAATAGTAATAGATACGGAACAGAGACCTATAATATTAATGTTTTGTAGTATTTGTTGTTTGCATATGAAATTAGTTTTCCATTCAAAATTTATGACATTATTAGCATTGAGTTTGGTTTGGTTGGGTATTATCTACGTATTTTTTATTTTGGAGCTCTTATATTGGATTTTTAAAACCTATAAGCTGACATTTTAAGCATTAAAATTTCGTCACGGAGAATCCTTATTTATCAATTTAGTGAGCCTGTTATAGTTTACCGATCCAAGATGTCCCGAGAATGATACATAGACGTGTCCAGAATATTTCGCAAATCTTTCTTTCAGTAACTGAATAAGCGTGTATCGTAAAATTCACTCGATTTCGCCTCTATTTCGCTATAATGCAACGAAAGATTCATGCCGAAAACAAATAAATCGCCGAATGTTTTATCAGTGATATCCCGCTGTCGTACGCCCTACGTCTCTCTCTCTCTCTTTATCTCCCTCTCCTCTCCCCCCTTACTCACTCCTTCCTCAATACTGCCTTGCCCATGCCTCGCGCGAACAATACTTTGTTCCTGCTTTTGTCTCGAATCAAATAATTGTTCACGATAAATTTCACTGAAATGATGAGCCCGTGTAAATCATTGCGCCGGGAGAAAGAGAAAAACAAAAGAAAGGAGAGGAGCTAAATGGGGTCCTAGCGTGATGATGCGACAGAAGGTGCGCGAGATCATCGAGATTAGCATTTAGATCTTTCTCTTCTCTCTCTCCCCCCCCCCTCTTTTGCCCTTTCCTCCGGTCCTCTTGGCGTTCCTATGAGGCCATGGGGTCATACGATGGCGCCCTCTCGGCGACGCTGAATCGTCTTCGTTTGTCATTCGATTTGTTTTTTTCTCCTCGCTCTCTTCGGATCCGTTGCTTCGTTAGTCGTCGCAGATAGGAGAGGGGAATGACGGAGGGCGCGTCCCCTTATTTCTTCTACTAGCGCTTCCATTACTTGCGCGCACCGGCGATTGTCGTTTTTTTTTAAATCATCGCCCCTTCCCCCGCGTCGCGCCACTCTCAGTGCCTCCTTCCACGTCTGGGTCGCTCGAATAATTCCGTCATTCTCTTTTGTCTTAGGCGTGGGGTTAGAAGGTTATGACGGAAGTTGTCACAAAACATTTATCGTTTAACTTAAAAGGCATTACATTTATAAAAATGTAATTTTATGTAAGAAATTATCGATTCAGTATTCACTCACTCGCAAAAGTTGTCGATTACGGATTCTCACTCTTGTGGGTGACTCAGAACTGATGGGGGTGAAGGGTTCTTTGCCAAAATTCATTGGTCGAGTCTCAAACCATTAACAAAACCCTTTTAATATTTTATAGCGTGATAATAACAAGTATCGAACAATATATTTCATTCTTTGGAGGTCGGATTGGTTTATGTGATAACGATCGCAGTTGACGACATAACATGTGAATTAAAAATCATCTCCCATCAACTTTCTCCATTCCTCAGCCAAAACTTAACATCATTTAGTTATGAAAGAAAAAGAGTCTCGGGAAAAAATGGAGATAGCATAATTATACTATACTAGATGAATTAGCCCGTTTTAAACGGGGGTTGTAATCAAACAATATAAAAACAAATTAGACCATTTTATTACAAAATTATAGTATAGCAATCCTACCAAATTTGGTTGAACTGACCAAAGAAACGACTGCAATATTGAGCGTTACTGACAGAATGACCAAGTGACGAAGAGAATAAGAGTTTTTGGCGTTCTTTACCAGCGAAGCGGTAATAGCGGAACGCCTTATGGGCACGTCTGGTCCGTCCGTCCGTCGTCACTTTCATCTGCAAAACCGCTGGACGGATTTTAATTTAATTAAGTATGAGTGATCGTTATTAAAATTTATCCCCCAATTGTCATTTTCAACTGAATCCGTCGATTAGAAATCCCACTTTACATAATCACTTTATTAAACTTATACTCGTATCTCGTTAAATGGCACCCGTCAAGCATTAATGAAATACTAAAACTATCTCTCCCTAGCTCTTATATGCTATGTAAGATATAAATTTAAAACAATTATTCGGATAGAGGAAAGCATTTACTACAAGATAGTCTCCGAGACCACGTAATTACGAGTTATAATTTCGGAGATAAAAATTCGAGAAAATCCCGAGCAAAATATCGCATATTTTGTTTACATAAGACGGTTCTCTCGGAAAACAACAATTAAAATTCATTTCTTACCCCACGGCTTTATATGATCTGTAAGGTATAGATTAAACAAGTAGGAGTGTACCCAGGTTTCCCGTGGTACAGAAGTGCATTTTGTCCAATTCGCCGCAGTATAGTCGTACACTAATGTATTTGCTTTGAAATTAGAAAATTATTTTTCTTTGTGATGTGGTAGCCCTGCTTTTTAGATCCGTTCTAAACATGTTAATTTCGTTTTGTAATTCTATACTCGCCCTACAAACGAAATTTCCTGTTGAAATCGGTTCAGCCAATACCTTCATAAAAATACATTCATAAAAATTCTTTCCTTAAAATAGTGGTAGCCCTGTTTAGACGACCCGGTTGAAATATGATATTATGTTTATTTATTTATATGAAGATTATATTTATATATATATATATATATATATATATATATATATATATATATATATATATATATATATATATATATATACCATATTTGGTTAAAAACCATGTGGTCAGTTCTCTAGAAATACGTGTAAAAGAAATATTATTTTACTTTTTACTGTGGCAGCTCTGCTCTTTATTTCCGCTTTAAAAATCTTGATTTCATTATAGCATGTTGTACAAATCTGATGTACAAAATTTAATTGAAGTCCGTTCATCCAATTCATTACAAATCCTTAATTACTGAAAGACTTTCATTTGTAATTGTGGCATTCTTGTTTGGCTAATTCGGTTCAAATATGCTAATTTTGTATATATTTTAGCATTACAAGCATTAAATTTGTTTAAAATTGATTGGGACAGTTCAATATGAATAGGTGTAAAAAGAATTTTTTTATTCCTTGTATTATGGCAGCCCTGCTTTCTATATGTACACTAAAAATCTTGATTTTGTTGTTATATGCCTCCTATCATACAAAATTTCGTTGAAATCGGTTTGGTCAATTCCTTCCAAATTCATAATTACCGAAAAGTTTAACTTTGCCATTGTGACACTCCTGCTGAATCGATTCGGTTCAAATATGTCACTTTGGTCATTATTTTATGTGAAGATTCTATTTAATAAATTTGGTTAAAATCGGGTCAGCCAATTCTTCCGTTATATATTCGTACGGACGGACGGACACCACGAAGATAATAGTGATTTTCAACAATGACGAAAAGCACTAAAAATTATTCGGTTAGAGGACAACATTTACTATAAGATAGTCTGCGGGACCACATAATTACGAGTTACGGTTTCGGAGATAAAAATTCGAGGTATTTTCTAGCAAAACATCGCGTATTTTGTTTACATCGTTCGCTCAGCAAACAACAATTAAAAATCCATATATTTCTTTTCCATTTTTTTATATGACCCGTGAGGTATAGATTAAACAATGTGTTTTGACAGAGAAAAACATTTACTACAAGATAGTCACCAAGACCATGTAATTACGACTTATAGTTTCGGAGATAAAAATTCGAGAATCATCCAATCCTTTGATACCGTTTCATACATATTTCCCATTAAGAACGCCTTTGAAATCTATGTGCATTCCATTTATGGAGTATGTATACTTTTCCATCTTGTATTATATTCTGATTACGCAGGAGCTCTCCAGCATTTATCCCGAAACTACGCATTGGACCACCTCTCGCTTCCACGAACTCTTCATCCAATTCCAACCACCTTTTCCTCCAACCACCTTTTCCTCCAACCATCTTTTCCTCTCACGTCACTCTCACCGCCCACTCCCCCCTCTCCGCCGGGCCCATCCTTGTATCCAGAGGCCCCTCGCTTAGTTATCCTTCCTCCGCTGTGGACTTTGTGACACACGCCGATTCCGCGGCGTCGGTGGCAGGCGATGTGGGAGTGGAGCGGCGAGGTGTAGGGAATGTGCTTCCGAGCAAGAAAAAAATGGAAGGAAAGAGAAGGAAGGAGGGTGGTAGGTGGAGGAGGCGTCCATGTCGTCTTATCGGAACGAACGCTTTCGAAGAATTTTTTTTTAGCCTTCGCATACATTTGCATTTGCTCGACTGATAGTTTTTTTATAAACATCCCGTGCGTATAGAAGAATGGCAAGTTGAATTCTTCGCTCTATCTAAATGTAAACTAATTTTTAGTTTCCTCGCGTTCCTAGGTCAATGGAGACGGTTTGTTTCTCAGAAATTGTTTGTTGTATGTTCCGCCAATGAACGCGTAGACGATGTTTCCTTGAATAACGAAGGATATCCTTGAAGTAACAAAAGTTATTATTTTATTTTCTGTTATTTTTATTTATTATGTTACGTATCTGCACTATCCCAGTCTTTTGTTATCAAATTCATTTATTCAAACAAACTAACCTAAAAAAGTTGGCAATAAAACGCCGTAAACGTTTTTATAAGAAGCAATAAATGTTTTTTAGTAAAATAGCACTCTTTTTTAAACTGGTTTCCAAAGGAAATAGTCCTGTCTGTGTGTGTGTGTCTCCTACTAACAACTTTTGAACCAATGGACCGACTTTCATGAAACTTTTTATGAGGCTCGTGCTACCAGGGCCCACCTCCGGGCTATATTTTATTTGGCGAAGATTGAAGTCCCGAGTTCGATTCCAGGAACATTTTTTCCTTATTTGTTTTACATAGGAAATCTCAAATCCAACGTGCGGAGATGTTTTCTTCAATACATTAAAATATCTTAAAATTGTGATATCGGAACGAGGTTTGTACTGTTCTAAGGGGAAAAGAATGTAGATTCTAATTCTTATCGCAGAATTTTGATAATTAATCGTATTTTCTTGAATTTCTACTAAAACTTAGCGTTTTTGTGTTTTAAATCACATTTTATTGGATTGTTTCTATGGAGACGATTATTACCGAACTCAGCTTGAGCATAGGCGAGTGAATAAATGGGTTATTTTCTTTTCCGCTCGACTACTCTTCAGCAATGGACAGTTGTTACATACACATTAGCGTATAAACAGTAACTTTTATTAAATTCCTTTATTTAACTCTTTAGCGATCACATTTTCTGAGGATACTTTTTCGTAGATGCATGGTAGCTAAATATTTAGCCACTATGTATTAGGAAGAATGTTCAACATTTTTCGAATACTGAAGATTTAGTGACTAAATATTTAACCACCTATATATATATTTTTCTAAATATTTCTGTGCAATAATTTAAACATTATAACCGACTCCTATAAGAAACTTATCCAATTCAGCTGAAAAAATATGTGAGCTCTCACAATCAGAGAAAATGTGGTGTCTAAATATTTAGCCACCAAGCATTAAAGAGTTAAAAAATACATGCAAAATATAATCCCAGAAAGAGATTTGGACATTTTTTTTCTATTTTAAACCTGATAATAATAATAATAGCTTTGTACGTTAGATGTTATGTATCATACAAACTCTTGGAGAGAGTTTTCGTTTGTTTTATCCACCAAGTTCCTTGTTTCTGCGCTGAAATGTCCCTTCCTATCTTAAAAACTCATCCCTCATTCCCGCCTTCCCTCATCTATCGCAACGAAGCGCTCCTTAGTTGTCACGCGAGTGATCCAATTCGCAACGTCCGCGTGCGCGTGTAAAGCGAAACCTCTCTACATCATTGCATCGGTACGCTCAAAGAAACTCGCAAAACGCCAAACAAATGCTCCTCTATGGGAAGAACGAGGAAGAAGGACGGAGGATGAGAGGGGCGGAACGCAGAGAATGAGCCGGGAGAAAGGGAGGGGGAGCTGCTGCTCCTTTTTTTAAGGCCTTCGTGAAAAGTAACGCTATGGCATTTACGCGAAAGAAAAATATTTTGACTGCTTGATGGCGGAACAGTTGCAAACGGCACGACCTTTCACTCGAGCGCTTCATTTCAAAAACATGTATGTAGTCAACAATAAACGGGTGAACTTTTGTCGCAAATTGTCTGTTTTAGTGGGATCTAGGAAATGTGGAAGGCGATGGAATGAAATGATCATAAGATCCGAAACAGACGGGCATTAGCTGTAAAGTTGGGAATAATTTTGAAACGAGAAAAAAATCTGCTATGACCGGGAATCGAATCCGGGTCTTCCACTTGTCGGGCGGATATTCTACCAGTGGACTATCATAGCAGATTAATTCTCCCGTTTCTGAATGCGGGTCTGTTTCTTAGTTGGGTCCGGGCTAGCCAAGATAGTATCAACCATCTCCAACGCTCCTCCAAGAGATACGTCGAAGAAAACCCCCCAAATGATGAGATTGCCAAGCTAGAAATTGATGGAATGAAATTATCATGAGATCCCGGCAAGTGGAAGACCCGGGTTCGATTTTCGGTAATAGCAGAATATTTTCTCGTTTCAAAATTATTCCCAATTTGGAAGGTGTTAAAGATACGACATATAAATGGAAGAAAGTTTTTAAAGAAGATAATGTATTTGGGTTGAAAAATAGTAGATAGAGAAAAACAGGGGGGAAGGAGGCAGGGGCGGCCCCAGGGAAATTTGGCGCTCCGGGCCAGATAGCACTTCAGCACCCTCCTTGTTGAGATATATTTACAAAGTAAAAGTTAATTTATTCATCGCTTTGTAAAAATTATTGATAATGAAAAATTAAAAGGAATGCCAGTAAGATTCTAGCCTGTTTCTCGATATAAATTGGTATCCAATATTTATTCACTTGCAAGTAATGTATAGATAAATGATCGGGATAGCGCCCCCAAAACTTTGGCGCCCCAAGCAGCCGCTCGGCTCGCCCGTAGCTCGGGCCGGCCCTGGAAGGAGGAAGAGAAGATGCAAAGAAGTAGGGAAAGTCGGAGGGAGAGAGCGGGAAATAGAGATAGAGGGAGAGGAACTGAGGAAGGGAAGTAGGGAGAGAGGAATTGTAACGGGGAAAAACGGGAGGAAGAGAGAGAGGGTGTGACATGGAGGATGGAAACCACGAAGCGAGGAGCTGTTTAAAAGAGCGAAGGAGTTGCCATGGGAGAGAAGGGATATTATGTGGTCCTGGATGGTGCCAGTCGCCAAGGATAGATATCACAGCCTTATAGAAATCCTCCCCTCGCTACGGTGGCGCTCTCTCCCACCGCCACCCCGCTCCCCCTTTCACCTCTTCGAGTGACCCCGTCCACCCTTCTCCTTCCCCTTTCTCCACTCCTTTTTCCTCCTCCGATGTCGCGGGAACTCAGCTCAGCTGAGAGACCGGCAGCTGTTTCCTCCTCTCCTCCCCCAACCCTCTACTCTCCTCGCTCTACCACTCTCTTCCTCCCTTATTCCTCCTCCCCCCCGCCGCCCCTCTTTGACGTCTTTATGCTGACCTTGGCACAGTGAGTAAAGGCGTAGGATGTGGAATAGCGGAAGGGATGGGGAGTGGTGTAGAATGGTAGGAGAATAGGAGGGGGAGGGAAGGGGTAAGCGGAAGGAGATGCATGGAGAGAGTGCGCGGTGGAGTTTTAAGTATTCAACGATGGCGAGCGTTATTGTTTTCGTTTACGAGAAAACTCGTTTAAGATGTTAAAGGAATTTTGAGACGGAAAGAGAACAGCGCGGTGTCTCTTTGCTTCGATATTTTGAATTTAAATTCCCTTACGTATTTCTTAAGGCGTGAAATATTTTTTTATGCGAGATGTCAGTATATTTAGCATGAGAAGTTTAACGTAATTTTTGTTTGATATTTTTGCGATGAAGCACATTATTCCTTAATTGTCTGAAAACACAAGTGTTGCTTATTTTTTTATAATTATAAAATGCAACTTGGAGGAATCTCGTTTTTAATCATTCTCCTTAGCAAGAAAGGTGCGCTTGATTTGGAGAAAATATTTACAATATATTCCTGGAGTCAATAGATACTACTGAAATAGTTGCTAATCAATTGTAATTGTATTTTTTTAAATTATCAAACCTTGAAATATAGATAACCGTTTCTCTGGATGTTTTATTATTTTTGTTATTGCGCTAGTGTCTAATGTCCAGTTTCAATACACCCATTTTAATATGGAAGTAGTTCATCATTTGCCATAATGATACTAATCGTAAGTGTTTTAAAAAATATATATCCGGCATGGTTCCGGCTAACTTTAGTGTTCTATTTCGACAATAACTCTGATTATAATAGTCACGGGGTTAAAATCATCCCAATGACATTAGCACGCTTGTATTGAAAAATATTTTCAAATAAGCCGAAGCTCGCAAATACATTAATATTATAATGTTCATTGTATTGACGGTCAGGAAAACACAGATGGATATACTGTAATACGATAAGTTTCATTTCGTGAATGGAAATTATCCATCAATCACCCTATATTGTTTCTATTAACAGACTCGCTAGGAAATTTACGAGATGATTCGCCTTCAGATTTATAAGCACTATACAAGAGTTGCAGAATTATGTCACTTCGTTAACTTAAATCAATTTCAATTTATTCGCATGAAGAAGTGTAGCATTATACCCCTCTCCGCAGCGGCATCTTCGTTTGCGTTTGAGTTCACATTTTGTAACTGGCTATCCCTATCCCCCCTATTAATCAAATGCTTCGCTTTAATGTAACCCAACTTAAAATTCGAAATATATAAGATTGACGGCCTGAAAATCAAGTTTGGTACAAATATCATTTAATCAGATTTATTTTCTTTTATAGAGCGCTAATGTTTAAGTTTGATATGGATTCGTGAATAGTTTTTCTCAAAAAATTAATATTGATCCAATTATCGTTATGGAGACCGGCTGCATCTAGTCAGTATCTATCCATTTTCTTTGACTTCTTCGACAAAAATCGATATATAAGGGTTTTTTTCATTCCAATGATAGAATCATTTCATTTACTCACCATGCGCTTTCCGTAATTTGCAACCATATAGGATTTTTTTTTAAAAACAGTAAGAATGAAATATTTGGATTTTCTCTCTGATATCTTTTAAGCTCCTTTAAACACGGGATTATAGATTTCGAATTTAGGAATAGACAAATCTGAAATGCCCTTGAGACGTGAATTTGTGCAATTTTCTATCCCACTTTCACATAGTGTTATATACTTGGTGTGATACTCAGAGTAGTGATTTGGAAACAGTCGATTTCGTTTTTACTTTTTCCATACCTACGTAATAATAGGGGAAAGTATTGTTTTCAAGAAAAAAAATCGATTTCGAGATTTCAACGGAAATACAACTTTTGAGGTCCCCAGAACACGTTTTGACCATTTTCTCGATGATGTCCGAGTGTGTGAATGTGATAGAAATTTTGTCAGTGCTCTAACTCAAAAACCATTAATCAAGTCAACGCCAAATTTTATATTTGACATTTTTATTACAGGGACAAGAGTTCATTAGTTTTTAGTAGAAATCGGTCATCCGGAAGCGGTTATTTATCATTGTCATTTGTTCGTTTTTTTAATATTTGCTTTAATATTGATCAATGTAAAATATTATTGGAATAAAGGTTGTAGGAAATTTAATTTTCTACAACATTTATTCGAAACATTTTCCCATATAATGTATTGTTTAAGAGATTTTTATAAACCATATTTTTAGCTGCCACCACCACACCACCTGGAGGCAATTTTTGTAAACACTTGAAGCTTACATTAGTTACGCCATATGTTAGTAACGCTCCTTTTTATCTTGTTAATTGTTGGAGCTTCGTGGCTCAGACGGCAACGGTATGAGTTTATTTCTGTTCTTTGTAGTCTTTGAATTTTTCTCGCAGTTCCTTAAAATATTTATCATTTAACGTATTTATTTATTTTATTTATTCATAATTTCACATGCAGCGAGTTCGCCAATTTACAGTGAAATAGTACTAAAATATTTGGAATTTTTAGTAATATTACGGGCATAGAGATAGTCATGTGGCTGCCACATCAGATTTTTACTGATACAGTTGATTTGTAACTGTGAAAATTATTAAGAGAGTGACATTTTTTGGATTCGCCTAAGGATCAGCCGAAAGACTTAAAACGTCTCTTTCCTGTATTTTTTAATCTGGTGGCAATTGTTACCAGTATTCCATAGAATGAAACGGTCTTAAGAGGCACTACGGTTGCGGTTTGCCAGCGTTTCATAGAAACCCGCTCAAGAAACAAAAGGTACTAATCACCACATGTGTGTAGTCATTCCAGGAAACGGGAAGTAAAATTCTACCCCTTCTCCCGTATTTTATCTCGTAATTTCTCGCTATCTATACGACTCTGCATCACTATCCGCCCTCTCTCTGACCCTTTCGTCCTTCCCCTCTCCTTCCTTCTTCCCCTCTCCTTCCATTTTATTCATATTCCTTTCTCCAACTGCCTCTCTGCATACACTACTCTTTCTTCCTCAATCTCGCCCTCACACCTTTCTATCATTCATTTCACACAACATGAGTATATTTTTTTCCGCTTCTTTTTGCACTTCCCACTTATATCTCTTTCGCCGTCTCTTTCTATTTATTTGTCTCTGTATCCGTTGATATGCTACTAATCCATTCTTCGTCTCTCTCTCCCTTTTTCTTTTTTCATACCCATCTTTTCTTTTTTCTCATTTTCTCCCTTACTTTCTGTACTTTCCTTATCCTTCTCTCGTTGTTTTAATTTTCTATCCTTTAATGGGCCTTCCCCTCTTTCTTCCTATCCAGTTTATTGATTCCTCAGTCCCCAAATTTCCTTCCGTTCTTTTCCCAATCTCCTTCTCATGCTCTCTTTCCTTCGTCTCCTCCCTACCTATCGCTCTCTCCATCCCCCTTCTTCCTACCTTTCACTCTCTCCATAGCATTCCTTCCCTTTTACCCATTCCCCAGCGGTTGCCTCCTCCTCCTCCTCCATTTCTTGCGGAGCTCATAGTCACGTAGGAGACCTCAACGATGGAATAGAAAAGATAAGCGAATCGCCCACTGGTGCTGCCGTGAGTGGGCGACCTCAGACGAACCACAAAAGAATACGAATTCATCAAAAAGCTTCGGGGAATACATGGCATTCGATTTCGTCTTCGAAATGGAGAAAACCGCTCATATTATAATCATCGCAACAAACAAGAATGAGGAAATTCTGCGATCCCTTCTCAGGTTCTCCTCGCTACCACGTCACCCGGCGCTAATTAATAATGCAAACGCCCCTCTGGTGGCGCTGGTGACTTACATTCCCGGAAGCAGCCCGCGTCCCTTATTCAGTAATCGCCATATGACATCCATTTCCCAGTGATCCTAAGGCATCACGCATTTCCCCATCTAAGGGGCTTAATTTATTCGCTATCTGTACGAAAGGCGGCTTCGATTGTAAACACGTAGAGGCAAATGGCACCGACAAACGAAAACGAGTAGTTACAGCTTTCTAAAAAAGAGTTCTTCCGTATTTTAAAACCATTGGGATAATGACGCCACAAAACAAATAGGTTATAGTAATTAAAATAATATGTCTATCGCTAATTTATACTTAATTACTTGCGGTAAAACTTCCAAAAAGCCTGTAATTTTCCTCGTAGGGATATTCTTCAAATATCTGCTTTTCGCACAAAAACTGCCGCACTCTTGTAAAATTAGTTATCGAAGTAATTGAATGGGTCCGGACATATTCCCGCGGAAAATAATTTACATAAACATGATCGCTCTGCAACGCTAATAACGTTTACAGTATGATCCACATTCACACTCTGCCATTCGCGCTTTTACTCTCCTAATTACGTCGCAGACACATCATATTTTTTACCCACTCGTTTCTTTAGCAATGTATTCGGGTAATCACTAGGATATCTCTTCATGCACTCCTACGTTGTTTCTAGACTCTGGACTATTGTGGCATGTTTCACATCCATATGTCAGAGCGGGCTAAACACACTGGTCATACTATCTCCACTTTAGAAAGACTAGGATATTTGGTTTGAAGATGTTTGTATTCAGTCCGAATGCAATCCATGCCAAATTCACATTCCTGTTGATTTACCTAGTATGCAATCCATCTACAGTGAGGAGTTGAACCAAGTAAACAGCTTGTGACTCGAGTTGTGCTCGGTTGATATATATCTACTCAGGATTTGTGAAGGATTACTTGGCCTTTGTTCTATTAGGATTCATTTTAAGGCCAGCTTTTCGACTTGCTCGTTCCAGTTCCTCGGTTCTTCTACAGAGCTCTTCTGAGATTACAGTATGATCTCATTAGCAAATTGCAGGTATCTCAGATATTCTCCATTTATCTGTATACCTTTTTCTTTCCAGTCTAGCATTTTGAATATTTCCTCTAGTACTACTGTGAATATTTAGGAGACATGATACGTATCTCCTTATCTCATCCCTTTTTCAGTTTGAAAGTCATTTGTTTATTCGTGCATCTGAACAGTTGATTTCGCTTTTTTGTAGATATTGTTGCTCAAAGTTGTTTCTCCCACCTCTCATTTCTTCAGAGCGTTACCACCGACAAAGATCGGATAGAGTCAAATGCCTTTTCGTAATCGATGAAGCAGATACGGAGAGGCAACTTGTACTCATTAGACCGACCAATAATCTGACGACTTGCATTTGGTACATCTTATTTTATCCACTGTGAAATCCGGCTTTTTCTCAGATTTGAGCGGAATCGAGATGGTATTGAAGGTGCATAGTAATAAGTGTTTTCGTAAAACACCGGGAGTAGGCTAATTTACCTGTAGTTCAACTCTTTGCAAACTTTTTTGAAAAATGATATGTTCTTCTTCCTTAGGCAAGATGTAAAGATCTTAGAGATAATCTTGTCAGAACAGTTATCGTCCTTGATCATTTATGCTGTTTGGCCATCAATTGCAGAAGCTTTTCCATTATGCATATTTTTGATTGCCTTACTCACCTCTTCTGGAAGAATATCTGGAACTTCTTCGGTTGACAGGTTTCTTTACTCGTTTACCTTTTTATTGGCTAGAAGATCTTCGTACAGTTTGTTGTAGAATTCTTATATTCGTTTCAAAATTAATTTTCTGCTATTGGTAATCGAATCGTCTTCCAGTATCAATGCCACGAGCTGTTTTTTACCCATCGAGATGTTTTACTTTATTTTTTAGCCTCTATTTTTTCTGTCGTTTTCTCAGTTATGTCGTAACTATATTTCTTCACATATTCTTGAAAGGTGTTTCTTAAAGTTTTGTTCATTTCTGCGAAGTGAGCCATTTATTTTGGTTGTTGGATATTTTTATTTCCCTCCTTTCCTTCAGTAGCTGTCTCGTTTTTTCAGATACCTTTTTATCTGCCTCGAATTTAACAGATTCACTGATTTCTTGAGCGGTTTCTCCGAGCATCTCTATTAATTTTGATTTGGCCTCTTGGTCTCCCAGTACACTGCGTCTATTTTGAGTTCAAGCTGTAATTATTCTTCCCGTTCTTGTAACACTTTTGTGTTGATAATAGACAGGCTTTCTTACCAGCTTCGGTCTTTCTAACTTAGAATTGAATTTTATCCTGCATCTTTCCTATCGCTGATCGCTTCCAATTCTAAGTGAATTGGTTAAGGACAGATGTTTTCTAATGCGTGCCTTTTACTGAATAGTGAATAGTCAATCTCACTTTTGGTATCATTGGGTTACTTTCAGGCCCATTTTCTATTAGGGTTCTTCGTAAAGACGTTGTACATTATGTAGAGGCTGGTACATTCAGTAAAGTCTACAAGTCAGCCTTCTCATTCGTTCCTGTCTCCATAGCCGCATTTTCCAACTGCGCTGTCGTCTTCCTTTTGATATCCTATCTTTGCGTTGAAATCACCCATGACCACTTTCAGATGATTACTTTCTTTATAGTACAGTTTTCCAGTTTCTTGATAGAAATCTTCTATTTCCTCATCCGAGTATTTTAAAGTTGGCTCATAGGCTCGAACTCTTTGCAGTTGGCATCTCTTATTTATTTGAAGCACTATTCTCATTGTGCACTTGGATGAACTTTCTACCTCCACGATTTTACTTTTCAGTTTTTTGTGAACAATAAATCCAACTACTGTTCGTCCTGTGTTTGTGCCTCGGTAATAAAAAAGATATCCACCCATCAGTTCTAAGAGGTCTTCCTTTTTTCTTCTTACCTCGCTTTTCCTTTGTGTGTCTCATGGAGGACTTCCGTTGGGGAAGGAAGATACTAGCTTGGCTACCTCGGTCCCAATTAGTCTGTCACGACAGTTCATTGGTAGAATGCCCGATCTGGCAAGTTGAAGATCCGGGTGCGATTCCCCCCTAAGGTAGAATTTTTCTCCTAATTCTAAAATTCTTCCCGAGAAGTTTTTGGAGATCGAAATTATTCGACGGAGGAGGTGGTCGGGAAAAACGAATACCACATCAAATACAGTAAAACTTTAATTCGAAGCATTAATTTATAGAATCAGATAGGTATTTTTACTATAGTATTTCTGTTTTGTAAATTTAAATTACTATCACTATAATTTTCTATAGACAAAATTTATATTTTTTTAGTTTAAAGTAATGCGATGTAGGCTCGGTTGTTCTTAGTTTAATCGAAATATTAGGATGCAGAAATTTTAAATGGTAGATTTAAAATTTACTCTCTTGTGAGCAGAAAACTAGACAAGCCACATCGGCGACAGCTATTCCTTGTTGCGCATTAAGTTCTTGGTGATACGCAAGGGATCTACATGGTTGCGGTCGGTGATGCATCCTACTTTTCATTTTCCACACCGCTCCAAAAGAAAACGTAAACATGCATGCAAGCCCTTTAACCTTTAATGAGCACCCCGACGGATTTCATTCACGGAAGTTTTTATTGAGGAAATTCGTCCTGTCCTCCGTCATCGAATTTCCTACGCGTGAATAGAAACGGGTCCTCCGGAGTTTATAAAGCGATCAATTTAAGGCTGCCTTTTTTTTACTCGGAACAACTTCGCTGGGACCACTACCGCGACTGCGACTCCTTTTGTGGGAATGCGTCCCGCTGATGCTTCGTTGCCATGGCCACCAGGGACCATCGGAAGAGACTCCCGAGGGAGCACAAAGAAAGATGAAGGGGAGGAAGAGGGACTCGTCCGGGAGGTGGCCGGGTACACATTATTAAAGGTGACGAGCGGAGTGGAGTGAGTCCGCAGCAGAAACCGGAACCTCCAGGGGTACGTGATATTTGGGGGAATGAGAGTGGTGGGGCGGAGGGAGAGGATATAAGAGAGGAAGATGTGGAAGGGGTGGGAAGAAAGAGTGTAAAGGAGGATGCTGTCCGATGCAGCCGAGTAGAGTCGTGGGTAGTTTGGGAAGAAAAGAGAAAAGCCCAGAGATGAGTGTGGAGCAAGGCAATGGAAAGAGGGCTTCAGCCTGTTGGATGCTGGGCAGCTAACAGGATGCGCTGAAAAATCTCAGGCAAATGCATCTCGGAGGAGGGCGAAAGGCTGCAGGGAAAAAAGGAAGGGAAGGTTGCATAGCCACAAAGGAATTGTTCCCGGAGAAATATTCCCCTCCGGAGGGGGGCGCAGGAGGTAGAACCTCACGTGTGTGAGAGGCTGAGGGGCGAAAGGGGAGAGGGTGGGGAGGGAATAGGGAAAGGAGTGGGGGGTGGAGAGGGAGCGGAATAATACGGGGGTAAGGAGTTAATAGGGAGAGGAGAAGGAAGGGCAGAAGGAGGAATTACAGGCGGTGCTCATAAAAAAATAAATAAAAAGTAGGAGTCGCTTCGGTGGAAGACGAGAGAGGGATAGAGAGGTGGAGAGGGGTGGGGAGGGGGAGGGTGGTGCATTGCACAACTACGCGCCTCTATTTACGATTCCAGAGCGAAGGAAACACGCGTCGATGGGTCTTCTGTCTCTTTCTTTTCGGGAGTCGTGATTTACATATGGTTCGATGGATTTGTGCGACGGAAATTTCGACATTACACACCAAAAGGGCTTTTTAAATAATGACGTTTATAAAGTAGATAATAACGGCACACTTACAAGGGCACATGCGTTTTGGAGACGACGTTCTACGTGAGAATCGCATTCATATTAGTGTTAAACAATGTAAGATTTACAATTGTTTAACAGATACCTATATCGTTTTCTCATAACATTTATATTATTGTATTATGTCTTATAATCTACTACTAGAAATGTGTATACTTTTGAATTATTCTATTAAAAACTAAAAAATCGGCGGAATTCCTAAATTAGAAGAAACAGGAGCAAATAATGCTCACGATTACACACTTTAATAAATTTTAACGGCAATCAAAAGTTAGTTAACCTGAGTTATACTTATATTAGAGAGCTTGACAAGACTAATCGGACGACTAGTTATGTATAGTTGTAAAAGGAAAAAATTAAAAATTTTAAGCTCCTTCCTGTATTAGTAGCTACAAGCGCTCGTACCAAACTTGAGACAAATGCAATGGCTTTACGTGCGAGTACGTTTGCGAAGATGCGAAGACAATGCTAATGAGGTTAACACAAAATTAAAAAATATTGCCTCTTGAAGGTTGGATTTTTGCCAAACTGCCGAACTATAAAGTTACAGTAGCAGGTTTATTTCTTGTTTTACATGTTGCCGTGACATTAAAAACAAAATATGCCGATATTCGTTTTCCATTCGGAGATTTTTAGATGAAGGATTCGGGCCCATGTTTTTTCTCACTTCGTCTTCAGTCTCTGTCCCCTTCGGAACTATGGAGCTCGTTTCTTCATATCATCACGAATCTCGATTGGAGGGGCAACCCAACATCCCTCTCATTCCTCTCCCTCTTTCCCTTCTTTCCTCCATCCCATTCCCCTCTCCCCACTTTTCCCATACCTCCCTCCCTCTTTCCTTCCCTCACATCCTCCTCCTGCCTTCATTCCCTCCCTCTCTCCTTCCTACTTCTCTCATCACCGTGGGAGAATTCTGCGCACTCTTGAAAGTGTGTCGCTCATCCTCTAACTCTCTCTCCTCCCCTTCCCTCTTTTCCCTCTCAGTGCACTCCTCTCCTCCTCATCTCTCTCTCACACTCTTCTCTCCCAAAGGGAAACCTTTCTCATCATTGCGCAATCGCAAAAATGTTATTCTGAGTTAGTTCACGACATCTTCATCATTCTTTTTAGTGTTTCAAATAATCGGGTCATCGAGGCCGTGTTTTGTTTTCGATAGGGGAAGAGCAAGCCCTAACCCAACAACATACACCTGCCTCCTCACCGCGCTGTACCTTTGTTGCTGTTTTGGTTGTTGTACCTGCAATAGAGAGGGAGAGAGAGAGAGAGAGAGGGTTTAAACGGGCATTTAAACCTTAAATATCCGTCACCTGTCAATAGGCTTAAAAGGATCCTCATGCGACAAGATTTAAAACACATCGCGAGGAATAAATTGTCGTCCTTTAATCGAAAACGAAAGATAATCGCAAAATTAAAGAACGGGAAAAGAAAACCAGAACCTCTGAACGATAAAATCGATTTTAGTAATTCGAAGTAAATTTCAATGCTTGAAATAAAGAAACGAATTCTCGAGCTCGACTTTAGTATGTTATTCAATAAATGGCAACTCCTATAGGTATTGAACGACTTGTAAACTTTATCGTTTCCGCTACAAAGTATTTGTCCCCTTTGGTAACTCGCAGACCCTTGTTTATGGTACCCTGTTGGAATCAACGGTAATTTTTAGGCGTTCTTTACCAGCGAAGTGGTAGTAGCGGAAGGCTTTATAGAGACGTGCCCTCCGTCCGTTCGCATGTGTACACTCCCAAACCACTGAGCGAATTTTACTTAAATTAAATATTATTGATCCTTATTAAATTTATCGCAGAATTATGACACTGAACTCCATCCGTCAATTAGAACTTACACTTTATATAAGCACTTAAATAAACTTATACTCGCATCTCGTCAAAAAAAAACAGAGCGTTACGTTACTCATTGATGAGTTGAGTTGGCCATCGTTGAAAGATCGTAGATTACAGGCGAGACTTAAACTTCTAGATAAATATAGGTCGGAGATATTCGTAAATGAAATGAAGGATATTATTCGACAACCAACGTATATAGGACGGAGGGATAATGAGGACAAGATTCGCCAAATAGATAGTAGGACGGAGAGGTATAAGGAGTCATTTTTCCCTAGGACAATACGTGACCACAATAGATAAGTGAATAATAATTAGTAAGGAACTTGGTGCGCGGCACCCCCTGCCATCCACCGTCAAGGTGACTTGCAGGGTAATATGTAGATGTATATCCGTCAAGCAGCAATTAAACGCTATAATTTTCTCTCCCTTGCTCTTATATGATCTGTAAGGTATCGATTAAAAATTTATTCGGGTAGAGGAAAACATTTACCACGAAAAAGTCCGCGAGAACATATAATTACCACTTTTGGATTTAGAGATAAAAATTGGAAATAATACCAAGGAAAACATAGCAAATTTTGTTGACATCGGTCGATACAAGGATTTATCGGCAAACGACAATTAAAACGCCATATTTTTCCCTGCCAAGCTTTTACATTATCTTTGAGGAAAATATTAAAAACATTATTCGAATAGCGGACAACATTTATCACAAAAAATCCGCGAGACCGTATAATTACTACTTAATAGTTTCGGAGATAAAAATTAAAGATTCGCCTAATCTTTCGATACCGTTTCATGGAGTATACTTTTCCTTCTTGCTATCGATTCTATTGCGTTATAATTAAATACTGCAGTCGAGTTAAGCTGAAATGCGTTTACATTTTACTTGGGCGTTTATGCCCCCCTGCCATCCACCAAAAAGGTGACTTGCAGGGTATAATGCAGATGTATGGTTACAGAAATCATCCACACTATCAATTAAAATCCATGGATTTAAGTGGAATTCGGGTTTCATATGACCCTTATCGATGACGAACTAGATGTCAAGAAACTACGCGGAGTTTTTAAGTTTTTCCTCGATTCGTCTTGATTGGAAAATGCGATCAAGTGGTTCAAGTTATTTCTCTGTCAAAGCGGAAAACTAGGAGCAATGGGGGTATATTTGGTAACATTTTGTTTGCCCACAGCTACCAGCGCGAGTGGACAAAAGTTACTTTTTTACGTCTTCGTTTAGAGGAAGAGCTCAGTAATGCGACTCGAATTTAATCCACTATGACGTTTTCTGGAATATAATGACCCTGAAATCACGCCCCAGTTAATCCACAGCTATTCAGAATTTTCTTCTCGAATATGGAGCTAATATTTCCGACGTGGTTGCGGAATCGGATCAGGATCGCCGAAGTCCAAAATCGTTTCCGTGTACGACTTTTTCTCGTCCGCTCCGTTTTGCGCAAAGGAAAATAAACATCCAGCGAAACTCCCATTGAAGTTCCAAATCCCGTAGGATGCGGTCAGTGCCTTTTTTCTGGACATTTGCTGGATCAATGCGTCGTAAGGACCCGCGGAGTAAGGAGGATAAGAAAGGAACCCCCGAGTGTGCACCACGTGGTCCCTTCCCATTCACGTGATTCGCAGCTACGGCAATAAGGGAAAAGGTTTTTCATTGAGAGGCGACAGGATAACGAGGTAGGGGTGGGGTGTAGAGAGAGAGAGAGATAGAGAGAAAGAGGACAGAAAGGGTTTCACATATAAAGGGGTATTTTTATGGTCTCGGAGAAGGAGGGTATTCCCCGTCCGTAGGAAGGGGAGTGAGAGAGACTAGGTCCGCTCCAGGCGGGAGGAGGAGGAACAGAGGAGAGGGGTGCACGGAGGGAGGAATTGTTGCTCGCGTTACGAGGTGAGGAGAGAAAAGGAAGCAGTGGAGCAAGTCGTCATCTTCGTTAGGAATGGGTAAGGGCGTTTGCCTAACTAGAATGGGGGAAGGAACCGAGGAAAGGATAGGGGAGAGGGTGGGGTATGAGAAGGGTTTTAATATTGGATTCCCTTTTCGGGACAGAGAGAGATAGGGAGTGAGCGGGAGAGAGAGAGAGGAGGAGGTTTCCTAGAAGCCAAGGTGTTGTCGAACCCGAGTCCGAGGGGTGAGATTATTTCAGTCTCCCGTGATGGGACCTGTTTATGCAAATCGAAGTCTGAGAGAGGCATTACCAAGAGGGGACGATGAAGGAAGGTTGCTGGCAAACCTGAAAGACTGGCGAGGTTCTTGTCTCGTTGGAGGCATTTGTTGCTGAGGCAGGGGTCTGAAGGAAGCGATGGGTTCAATGCTTTTAATGTCGTAAAGGCCAAACTTTCTCTCTTATCCTAATTTGTGTGACGTCAGATACCAATGCGTAGCTACCTTAACCGTGGCGATCCTATCGATATGTCATTTCTAAATTGTAACTGGAACGGCGCTGGATCGAGTAGAGGTTTTTACGCAATAAAAACCTTCTTTCAGTTTAAATTCAGAATGCAATATCCGCTATCCGTAAAGATTTTATGTATTTTATTTATTAATAATTTGGCAATGAACAACATTTAATTTCAATTTACGGTGAGAATTTCAACAGCAATAAACGACCACGTCCACGGCAGTAATCGCACTCAATAAGGAGCCAGGCTCGCTATGGACCACTCTATCAAGGCCGGCATGCAGAATCGTCTAGGTTTCAGTAGCTTATAAAGAGATGAACAGGATAATATGATTGAATTGCGAATTAATCTTGTATCACGCAGCGGAAGAGGGCTTTATTGCGAGATTTACAGAACAATATGCATCGTACAAGTGTTCTTTTTCAAGCAAACACATTGCTCAAGAGGCGGAAATACATTATTTTGATGTTGCTCTGCATTGGAGGCCATCCCGTGAAAGTAAACACGCCATACTATCTTTGTATTATTCTGCGACGTTAACATTTTTATCAGTCGTTCTCTTTATCGGGCAGATAAAGACGGCTTGAAATGGCGCAGAAATCATTCATTTCAAATCGGAGGGCTCTTTTAATCTTTTATTTAACCTTACGTGCGTATATAAACATTCTCTATCAGCGTCATATCACGATTGAAAAATCGTAGAAAGAGTCTTGTAAATCACTTTGCCATCTTTTGGAATATTCGCAAGGATTTCTTTTCTCGTCCTTGGGAATTGTGTAAGTTCTCACAATGTCACTTTCAGTACTGTTTTGACGAGAAAACGTAATAATATTATTTGCCAGTGTATAACTTTGTTGATACTGTTTGAGAAACCCGTCGTTTGTTTGGCTTCGCGAAAGAAGATTTAATCTGCTACTCCCTCTTATACGCACACGTTATTCACCTGGTTTTCACGGAGGAATCACTTTCTGTTTGGCATTTTCTTTCATTTTGTTTCTAATAGCGTCACTTTTAATTATTTTCTACCATTAATTGAAGTAAATTCCGTTTTATGTGGAAAATAATACTTGATGCTCTCGTATCTTTCTCCTAACAGAGATTTTAAGAAATAAACGCGGAAATGTGATGACTCACATCTTTAAAGAATTTATCAGAAATTATATAAAGAATCAATGTCATTTCAAAGATTTACGGGTGTTTTTTTTCAAATAAAACATCATTATAAATATATTAAAAAATAAATCATTATGTAAGAGAGAAAGAGATTGAGCATTTATCGTAGGAACAGATTCTTAAAAGTTTTATTTTTTCGTCCTGATTACACGACTAAGAGTTTCATTTTTCTGAGTGACGAAAATAAGTCACAAATTATAGTCGTAAGTTCCTAATTATCAAAAAACACGACTTTGAACTCGAGATGACGTCTTACACATTCATTCAGAACTAATTCAATCTTCAATTTTCATACACAAATACACAAGTTCCTTATTGCAGATAAATAATTGTTATAAGGAAAATTTCACGAGCTGCAATTACATCCAGCAGTCTATCTCTTGCTCCTACTACATCATCGAACGACCTCAGTCTAATGCCAAACTCACCATTAAAATCCTTAATAAACTACTTGACATTAATTTCCTAGAAATATATCTGGGAATAACAGAGGAACCTTCCCCCTACAATAAACCTAGGTTCTTACTTTAGAACGAAAAAAGGGGAAAATCGTTTTGTGTAATTGTATTACAAAGTTGTTTCCTTCTTCAACCTTTCGTTGCTTCAGACTCAAATAATTCCCTTTAAAAACCATTCGTACCCCCTATCATCACTTGCACCCTTAGTGGACATCCTCACACAGGATGAACAAGCAGTTCTGGAAAGAACTAATTCGCCTACTTTCCTTTCAGTACAACTGTAATATATCACAAGTAGGGGTGTGCACAGGTTTACCGCGGTACAGAAGTGCTTTTCGTCTAATTCGTCATAGTATAATTGTATACTAATGTATTTGCTTTGAAATCAAAAAATTATTTTTCCTCGTATTGTGGTAGCCCTGCTTTTTTGATCCATTCTAAACATATTGATCTCGTTTTGCCATTTTATACTCGCCCTACAAATGAAATTTCTTTGAAATATGTTCAGTCAATACCTTCCAAATTCGTAGTTACAGAAAAATTCTAAACTTGATATTATGGTACGTGTAAAACATATTATTTAACTTTTTACTGTGGCAGTCCTGATTCTTAGCTCCGCCTTTAACATCTTGATTTCATTTTGGTATGTTGTACAAATCTTATATACAAAATTTAATTGAAATCCGTTCAGCCAATTACTTCAAAATCCTTAATTACTGAAAGAGTTTAATTTGTAATTGTAGCACTCGTTTGGGTAATTCAGTTAAAATATGCTAATATGGTTTTGTATATATGTGTATATAATAAGAGTTAAATTTGATTAAAATTGATGTAAACAGTTCAACACAAATATGTGTAAAAATAGTGTTTTTGTTCCTTGCATTGTGGCAGCCCTGCTTTCTATATGTTTTCAAAGAATATTGATTTTGTTATTTTATGTTGCATGCCTACTTCCTACAAAATTTCGTTGAAATCGGTTGGGCCAATTCCTTCCAAATTCATAATTACCGAAAAGTTGAACTTTGCTATTGTGGCACCCCTGCTTAGTAGATCCGGTCAAAATATGTCATTTTGGTAATTTATGTGAAGATTCTATGTACCAAATTTAGTTGAAATCGGTTCGTTCATGAAAAAGATGTTAGTGGGGACACACACAAACACACACGTACGCCGAGGCCATCTCATAAGACTACTTTCCATTATTTGGAAAGTAGGCTAATAAAATGAATAAAAAAAAATGTCACGCTCATTTACAAGCAAGCTGCCAGAAGCGTTTGGCGAGGAGTGACAGTGCACCAGTCTTATCGCGTCTGGGAAGAATTATCTTTAGTTTTTTCGGTTCTAGCGACTATTTCGACGTATTTTTTGGTACGCTCTCATCTAACCCTACGCTCACTAGCACCGACGGGTACGAGTATTTTGCGCACCTTCTCAAGGAATTCGGAGCTATTAAACTTTTCAAATAGCTTCCGCTTTTATTCCATTCCTCTATTCTTCGTTATTCTAAACTAGAATCTAATCTCTCCGAATCTTCACTGATGACGACTTTTTTTAGCCGAATTGCGAATATGGCTTTCAAAGCTATGGCTATTGAAGATACCTGCGTGGAATTTTTATTTTCTTCATGCGTAGTATAAGGGTAGGTAAGTATTGTTTTCACAAAAAAATCGATTTGGAAATTTCAACGGAAATGCACGTTTTGAGATCCCCTGAACATGTTTTGACCATTTTCTCGTTGATGTCTGTGGGTGCGTGTGATAGAAATTTTGTGGATCCTATAAATCAAAAACTATTAATCAGGGCAATGCGACATTTGACATTTTCGATAAAGGGACAAGATTTGATTAGTTTTTGGTAAAACTCGGTCAACTGGAAATGGGTTTTTACTCTTGCCACTTTTCCGTTTTTAGCATACTTTCCAAAACATGGAAAGCGGTCTTATGAGATCGTCCGTGTGTGTGTGTGTGTGTGTCCCCCCTAACATCTTCATGAATGAACCAATTTCAACTAAATTTGGAACATAGGATCTTCACATAAATTATTGACCAAATTGACATATTTGGACCGGATCTACTAAGCAGGGGTGCCATAATTGCAAAGTTCAATTTTTCGGTATTTATGAATATGGAGGGAATTGGCCAAATCGATTTCTACGAAATTGTGTATGAAGTACGCGTGCAACATAAAATAACGAAATCAGGATGTTTGGTATAGATATAAAAAGCAGGTCTACCACAATACAAGGAACAAAAAACACTACTTTTACACATATTTGTGTTGAACTGTCCGAAATAATTTAAACCAAATTTAATACTTATAATATAAACATATATACAAAACCACGTTAGCATATTTAAACAGAATCAGCCAAACAGGGGTGCCACAATTACAAATTAAAATCTTTCAGTAATTAAGGATTTGGAAGGATCTGGATGAACGGATTTCAATTAAATTGTGTATATTAGATTTGTACAACATATCATAATGAAATGAAGATGTTTAAAGCGGAGCTAAGGAGGAGGGCTACCACAGTAAAAAGTGAAATAATATTTCTTTTACACGTATTTATAGAGAACTGAACTAATGGATTTTAAGCAAATATATTATAATTAATCTTCATATAAATAAATATCCAATATATTATATACAACTGGGTCGACTAAACAGGGCTACCACAATATCAAGGTTAGAATTTTTCTGTATCTATGAATTTAAGAGGTATTGGCTGTACTAATTTCAAAGAAATTTCGTTTGTAGGGCGAGTATAGAATGGGAATACGAGATGAATATGTATAGAAAGATTCAAAAAAGCAGAACTACCACAATATGAGGAAAATTAATTTTCTGTACATCCCTACTTGTTATATATTAAATTTGTATTGAAAGGAAAGTAGGCGGATTAGTTCTTTCCAGAACTATTTGTTTTATATTTGCTTTATTACTTGAGAAATTTAAATAGTTACTGGTATAAAAGTTGTAGGAAATTATTTTCTATAAACTTTGTTTGAAATATTTTCTCACATAATGCATTGTTTAGGAGGTATTCTAAAAACTATATTTTTCAGCTGCCGCCACCGCACCACCTCCCGGCGACTACTCTAAACACTTTAAGCTTAGTTACGTCTTAGTAACTCTCCTTTTTATTTTCTTAATTGTTGAAGATTCCTGGATATATCCAATATCAGAAGGCTGCGGTTTGAGTTTATTTCTGTTCTTTGACAAGTCTGCATTTTTCCCGCAGTTCCTTAAATATTTATTATAATTTAACCTATGTGGAATTTTTAGAAATATTAGTTATGGAGAAAGTCATGTGGGGCGATCTCGATAATTCTTCATCAAATTATTTAGCTTGTTGTATTCACTTTTCCCGACCGATTGAAAGATGCAAATAAAAATAAGCCTTGATGATGAGCATTTATTCTATCAAGAATTAAGAATCTACCGTAGCTGAAGAGAATTTTGAGGCAGCAGAGGAGGTTTCTTAAAATAAATAATTTAATTTTATTGCCACGTTTCGAGAAAAAATGGCCTCGCTTCGAAATATAATCTCTGTTCTGTTCATTCCGCTAGCTGCAAATACTTCCTCGCTGTATTTCAAAAGAAACCTAATAATCCTGTCGCGCTGTTTTTAAGGCGTGGTAAAAATGATATCCCTATGCTGTTCAACATTTACATCCTGAACGCAGCGGGTCAGACCAGAGTTGGGAGTTTTTCTGAGAGATTAATACAACCAACTCAGTATTATTATTGATTAAACCCTTGATAATATGAATTTGCCTGTTGTTATTTTTTTTGTGGTTTTTCTCACAAGACAAACAATCTCTTTCTCTCTTTAGAAAAAAATCTCTTTCTTTCTTTAGACAAAAAATCTCTTTCTTTGTCTGAAATTTCACAACAAATATTAATTCAGTATATGGCGCAATCCTTTCTGTTTCCAAATGCACTCAGTGATATTCCTCTGCCAATAATGGTGCACTGGATGTGTAAACTTCAAGGATGGGAATGCGTGTGTTAAAAATCGATGTAGTATATTAAGTTACAATAATTTTATCGAAATTTATTGAAATATGACTGTTTTTGACTATTAATATTCGCCATTAGAATCAAAACTTATTCTGAGCGAAGGTTATAAAATTCTCCGAAGAAATAATCTTGTATTTTTCAAGTAGTACACACTTAACGGATACAAAATCAAATTGGAGGTGATAACTTTCAAAGCGCAGTTAAAATCCTTATCCGAATTAATATATACAGAGAAAGAGGGTGGGATTTATTTTAAGGCGACTTACAAAAACAGAAAAATTGAACTTCGAAAATCCCGTTTCTTAATAATCAGTCACATGATGGCGATTTTTTTTCTTCGTTCATAGCTTTACTTTTAACATTTTTAGCATGCTTTTATCTCGAGTGTTTGCTTGTGTCGGCAAAGTCCTTATTTACGAGAATGCACATTGGCATGCTTCTTTGCATAGTGCAGACCTCTACCGTACGGATTGGGGACTAAAGACAAAGTGTTTGAGAGAGAGAGAGAGAGAAAATAATAAGGATAGAGCGCGAAAGATGGAGGGGATTGGAAGAGGAGGGAGAGGAAGGGAGCGCCAAGGAGGGCAGAGTTCTTAACCCTTTGACGTCACGCGGTGAGCGATTGCGGCCCTGACGTATTTCGGCGTGTCGTTTCTTGTTCTCGAACGGTGCCACGCGGGGTGACGCGATTGTCGCCTCTAAATTATTCCGCGCGCGCCCCCGCCCCTTGCTCTTTCCCTTCCACAGTTTGCCGAGGGATTTGTGTATGGGGAGGCAGAGAGAAACGGCGGCGGACATGAACTCTTAAAGCCGCGAGTTGCGCGTGCGTATTCCTTCTTGGTTCGCCGCCACCGTTGCCGCTGCGGATGGCCTCGCTCGTTTTTTTTTAACTTCGCTCCGACGTTCGCTTGTTTCCCTTCGGTTGTCGATTGTAGCAATCGGCTTGCCTTGTTTTTATGGAGTTCCGAATGAATTTCAATTCGTCGAAGGGGCATCGACTTTTCGGAATGAAGCGACTTTATTTCGCCAGTAACAATATTTGTAATAATAATAATTCTGATCGTTATTTATTTTATCGAGAGTCGGGGCTTAAAATCGTTTATGTCTTCATTCATGAAGGAGAGAAAGAGGGGCTGAATGATTGCCTTAAAATTATCCTATTAAGCTCATTACTTTCATCGTTTGAATTATGAATTATTTAAACAAATTAAGTTACACATTGATTTATTGGATTTTGTTCTCGTTCAGCAATATAAGGAATGAGAGCTTCTAAAGTTGGAAATAGTATAACATTCTAATACCGAGTTAGATATTTTATTTCATGTATTTTATATCTATAATTGTTTGATTTGTTAGTTTTGGTTGAAAATTTAGCTTCTTATCCTGCACTAGGATTGTAATTGAAAAATTACGTATTTCAATATACATTTTCAATAAAATTGCTTTTAATTGAATATAAAGTGGTTCGAAACTTGTGCTTGCTCTCTGATATCTCGTTAACTTACTATATCTATATTATCATGATAAGGAAGATGATTAAAAATGCTCTCTTATAGAATTGCTAGCCTTTTTATTATTGGCTTATTAATGGCCAACATCGAGGCGTCGGTCACCACCACCTGTGCTAATTGCTTTTCCTGCAGAAGATTTCATTCACTGACGTATAAAAATAGCAGCTCTTGAAAAGCCTCCCGAGAAAGAAGTAGATAGGAAGAAGGGAGAAAATAATCCACTTGTTTACAATCCCGGAAAAGTCGCGACACATCCCGCTCCGTATCTCACGCTAAACACACCCACACGCGGCAGCAATATTTGTGGAAAAATGAGATATATAGCATCAGCAGAAAAACAAACGGCGCCGATCTCGGGATAAAGCGTCCGTCAGTTTTCGAGAAATATGTCGAATGACGAGAAAATATCTCGAGCGGTCGAGGAGAGTTTGCGGAAAAACGTGAATGGGAGTCTTAAGTAAACGCACGTACGTGCCTTTCATTCAGATCTCCCTCTTCCCCCCTCCTCCCTCGCACTCACCTCTTCTTCATCCAACTCTCTTTACGCTCTCGTTTTCGGTCATCGAAGGAGTCATGGAGCACCGCGAAATGTGTGACCACGTGATGTTTTTCGATCGGTTAGGTTGATAATTCGGACAACGCATTTCTGGGAAGTGTTGATCATCCGCTTTAATCCCTTGTGTTCAATCTGCGTCACTTGATGAGAGTTATCTGTTATTATGCTACAGGAATGGCCAATCCCAGGCTTTTGTGACGCACTGGTTTCGAGAGTGGCACGCCACATTTACTCAGAAATTGAATAAGATAGTGATGCACTGGTAGTATGTATACATCAGGTCTAGATGTGAAACTTTTACAGAAGCATACCTAGTTCGAAGAATTTTTAATGAAATCGGGACATGAACTCGTCCGAGAAGTTGTACTACGGATAGGATTCCTATTTTTAATATTTCTGCCTTATGCAGAATACAGCCTTCAAACGACAATTACGAACTGTTTATTTGAATGAATTTGATTAAAAATAACCTCCACTCCAGAATGAAAGACCACTAAGTGTCTTATTATGCATGGAATCTTCGTAACTCAGATTTGGACATCTTCTTCAGAAATAAAGATGTTCATGAGTAACATTAGAAAAGTAAGATCGCAAAACTGCCCATGAAAACATGAAGCACATTAACTAATTAACAAATTAGATGAACGATACTCCATAGATATCTACGCCATTATTTTTGAATTTATAAAAATTTTCAGCATAAAAATAGTTTCGTAAATAAAAACATTGTTCCTGGAATACTCGCACACTTTAATTACGCAATGTGGTAAGCCTTTGATAGGAGGTGGCTGTAATTGATTCATACTAATATTTCAGTGATGTTTGGGTGATCCATTCAGCCAATTTCACATTCGCACAAGAGTGATGACGAAGGCAGTCGAGTTCTTGGTTAATGAACCCCAGAACATGAAATAATCCATTAATCTCCACCTGACAAATCAACCGCAAGCTTCTTAATCTCCCCCTCAGTTTCATCCTTTCAGTAGCACGATATTGCATATCAGCACCACGTTATTCGAACCGAAAACAAATATCCTCATCTCTAGGTTTCTCTTCGCTCAAATTCATTATACTTTTAGCTTCCTCGATTCCACATTAAATGGCCGTTTCCGATCCAATGGCCTTCTGTCATACCTCACCCTTCGTGTTACCCAGTGTCCTACCCGTAATTTGAACCTGCTCCACCAACTGATCCCAAAGATGAATATTTCACTGAATTCCACGCATATTATCCATTTTGTACCTCTTCTTCAACATTTACTTTTCCTCTACCGCTTTCCGCAACGCAGTAAGCAGTCCATAATTCACATTTTCTTTCTTTTTTCATTTCCTTGGGTCCTTCTTCCCTTTCGTTAATTAGTTTTTTAGAAGTTGTTTTTGCGTTATTATTTTTTACCATTGATATTATCAATATTTCTGCTGCTGTTTATTTTACCTAATTACGTTCAACTTAAATCTGCTATGAATTCCAATGCAGTAGGTCTAATGACGTTTGTTTTCGGACTGTACTCAAGCAAATAAATGAATGAACTATCGTGCTTACCCGTATTCAATAGATCATAAATGTAACTCATTTTACGGTGACAGGAGTTACCTTGCTCATTAATAGCAAGCCTTGGTTGAAGGAATCTTTTATATAATTAAGAGGCCAAATTGACATGAATAGGCGCAGTCAGTATTCATAATATATTTAATGAATTATTATAAGTTGCTATGTTGTTGACTTCGTGCTAGTGACAGAAGGGGCAATCAATTTACTTGGTGAATTTGTTTTGATGTAATACAAAAACAGTATTTGTATCAATAGTGGTTCCACGATAGAATTCATTTTTTTTTAAATTTACACGATGTTTTTGTGTCTATGCGTTTGTTTTAGAAGCATTTATTTAACCCTCTATCAGTCAGTTATTTGTTTCTGCAGTCATTCCAATATTTTTTTCTGAATCTGGGATGTAAGTTGCAGCTAATTATTATTTTAAACAATAAAGTAACCAAGATATTATTAATATGCATTTCTCGGTGAACATAAATTTTAAATATAATATTGCTAATTGAGAATTCCAAATATGATTGTCATGCTAAAGAAATTCTGTGGATTGTGTACTCGGCCAAATTTACTCCTTCAAAATTATTACAGGCCGTAGTCATCGTATCCATTTCTTTCTTTTCCTATTTAATAATGTTTACAATCTTTGGCATATCTCTCTTAATCTCATTAATTTTCATTGAATAGACTTTATTTGGCTCTCGGCGGAAGAAGTTTCTAGACCAGGGGTATGCAACGTTTTTGCGTGGCGGACCGCATTCGTAGATGTGAGTATTATAAGTTGCGAGCTCCTCAGCGGGCCGGATAAGAGTTCATATGGGAACTTACTCAAGAGATCGTACGTGATTTTTAAAATGAAAATAAAGTCTAAAACGATTTTTTAGCGTTAAATCGTCACTGGGCAAGATTTTATGGCTGCAATTTTAATTAAAGTATGCGAAATTGTCTGGATTAAATATCACGGACCGCATCCTAATTAAAGCGTCGCGGGACCTATAAAATACTCTCGCGGGCCGTAGGTTGCACGCTCATTTTCATTTGTAAAAATTCACAGCAAAAGATCGCTCTGTGTCCCATATTTTTCGTTTACTCAAAGAAATAATGCGTTTATTTCAATTTTCGTGGTCATTCGTTTTTCCTTATTTTCTTTCAATTCGAGTCGGGTTCAAATTCATTAAAATACGCCATGTATTTTTTGTTATCGTAGAATAAGAAATTTATAAATAACACATCCACAGAATCCGTATTTTCTCAAAAGGCAGCTCGTGAATTTGATAGGCATCATTTATACTTTTTTAGTATCACAATATATTATTCCCGAAAAATAAATTCCAGAGATAAAATACACATTACAAGAACAGTTTTAGAGCGTTATTCTCCAAACATTTATTTTGCGCAGTATATTTTCCAAAAATTTCTCTCCGATTGGCAGGTCATTGCTTGAAGTTAATGATTCATTTTAATCCTTTTGGTTATTTTACGTGCAGATCTCGAAAAATTCCTCTAAACCAGGGGTGGGCAAACTTTTTACGTGGCGGGCCGCATTAACAGTTGCAGCTTCTTAGGCGGGCCGAATAAACAGATGAAAATGCTTCAGCGGGCCACGTTAGGGTTCACATCGTAAGTAATGTGAGGTAATGCGAGGGATCCTGCTAGTGAAAATCAATAATAAATAATATGTTATCCCCATAACATCACTGGAGAAGGTTTTCCGGCATTAATTTAAACTACAAATATGAAATTTTCTCTACTTTATATTACGGTTCGCTTTCATAATGGCATCGCGGGCCACATAAAATGCCCTCGCGGGCCGCAGTTTGCCCACCCCTGCTCTAAACCGTCGATCCTTTACTGGTCTTTGCGCCTCTCGCTGAGTATAATTGCAGCAATTTTTGAACGAGGACGCGTCCTTCGCCAGGATGACACGCTATAAAAGAGCTGAGGACGAGGAGTTAAATTCTTTTTTGCATTACAGCGACATCGCCATTGAATCGTAAAATGCGATCGATGTTTGTCGATGCAGCTACTGTTCAAAGGAATTTCTAGCCTTGCGCTTATTTATTGTTAGAATAAACATTCAGCCCATCCAAAATAATTTGCTTCATAGATAAAATATAATGTTCGGTAGCTGATTGCTTATGATGTTCATCGGAAAAGATGCGCGAAACAGAAGAAATGTGCTAGTGATACCTACTTATTTTGATCGAATTGATTCGGTAACCTTGATTAAAGAAGCGCATATGTGCGAAAAATTGGTTTAACTGTAACACAGTTATATTTTCACACGTTAAGATACTTTAAAAGAAGCTGTTTAAAAGTATACATTAATCATCATTTAAAAAACATTGATATTATTATCAAAAGCTGGAAGATTCATAGTCTATGATATGTACGTTATAGGAATATTGTTTGTAGTGATATTTCAATTTCCAAGTGATGCTAAAATTTTCCGACTTAAGAAACGCAATAAGTGATAAACGGAAATTTGCGTACTGATGATTCGGTGTCGTATGGTATTCTTTTATCTGGTCACAAAATTTGGACTGATGTTATTATCCTTTTAAGGTTAAATTGTGATATATTGAAGGGGTATGCTTCTTATTTGAAATAACAGGATAAATAATGTTTCTTTAAGTAATGATTGAGTCGAATAACGATTTTTTTACACAATTCATGATGTACGAACGGTAAAAATAAGTTAATTTTTTGTGATTGAATATATGTATTATGATTATGCAAGTGTTTTCCAACAAAGAAGCAAAGAAACGAGTAATAGATGACTTACGTAAAACAGCGCACTTAAAAATTTTAATCGCTATAAGAAGTCATCATAATAAAGAGATTACTAAAATTCATATCATGAATCGGAATTAATGGTCATATACGTAATTTTATTCGCATCGGAATATTTTTTTCAGTTTGATATTACATTTTTCTTCCTATAACCTCAATGTTTCGTGCCGATATAACGCCGTCCTCTTTAGCATAGTGAACTCGTAGCGGGGAAACAGACGAGTCGACAAAATATTATCACCAAAATATTTCACGATGCCATATTATGTCGTGGAGATCTGGACGGCTCACAACGTTGAGGGAAAGCGTCATCGAATGTTGAGGGCACAAGGGACGCCCATATGAACTCGTCTGACCCCTTTCCCAGTTTTTATGTCTCCCAGTGACGATAACCACCATATTAATTTTTTTTAACAACAACGGAGTGCCGCGGCCTGGTTTGTTTACTCGCTAGTCATTTCTGCCAAACTAGTGTTGATTGAATATAGACATTGTTGGCCGGGAGGGTATAAATGAAAACTTCGGGGGTATTTTTTAAATAAACATCAGTTTGAAATTTGAAAGACATAACTAGTTTTTAATTATAGTTATGAAAAATCACATAAAATTCAAATCACATTGTAGCAGGTATAATTATAAATCTTACATAACATTTCAACAGCCTCACTTCCACTAGAAAAATCTTTGGAATGTGTAATACGTGAATATCAAACAAATTATTAATTCACATGTGTATAATATAGTATAAATCACAGAATTGAATATAAAATTGCACAAGTAAACGTTTTAAATTTACCTGAGTCGCCTTTGTTTTTTCTTAGCGTATGTGTCGATAATTTCATCTATTAATGTAGTTGGCAACTCATTGGGTCCCTCGATGGCAATTTTCATGCAGTCCTGCAGAATTTCCTAACTCATTCTATTTCTTAGCTTCGTCATGGATCTATTCATTGTGCTGAATGAGCGTTTAGCACTAGCAGTAAAAACCGGAATGCAAAATAGCTTTACGAAGAAAATCTTCATTTCCGCATATCCAATATTGGATTTTAAAATCCATTCCAAAATGTTCTTCTTATTTTCTTCGCATTCGGCTTTAGTTACGTACTTAAATGAACGAATATTATTCTACAATTTTGCGATTGGTCGAAATTAACACTTGATGTCACTTTTGACCAATCATCATCATATTCTTTATTTAAGGGAGCAATAAAATTTCTTAATAACAAAAAATAAAATAAAATTGTAATAACATTTACCGAGGGAGAATTTTATTCCACAGGGGTAAAAATCCCCCGTCCCCCCTTGGATTCAACACCACTGCCGAACGGTAGTATTGCGTTCCAATTTCGGCAGCCATGTCATTTAGATGTTTAAAATTCGTACGAGGCCTGATTTATGCGCAGGTCTCAAAACTATGCACCTCATCTAGACCGAGTAGAGAATCATCATACAATAAAAGAATTAATTGATATGTTAAGAATTCGATATTTTAAAAGAATTTTTCATTATATCACAATAATAATAATTTAAAGATTATTAGAGAGAAACCGAAAATTTCAAGATTGATCGGCATAGTATGTCAACAGATAATTCTGCGCGGAGTGAAAGAGATACCGGGGAGAGGTTTCCAACTAACCTCACTTTAAAAATCTTTCCACGATCCGTCGGTGCATTCTAAGGTGTAAAACTCAAATGTGTCTGCGCAAGTAGACCGGTTATTCCAAAGCCGTCTTGCCCTTCGGGTGACAGGCCTATCTATTTCCGCGGAGCCGAGGTCCCCTAAGCTCTGCCCCCTTTTTGTTTGTCCCTACCCTTTCACCTTGCACCCTCTCCTCCTCCCGCCCTCGCGCGCGTCCTCGCCTCCGCATAGGGGGCCTCCTCGTCACGCGCCGTTGAGAATCGTGTAAGCACCACGGCAAATATTCCACTCCAAATGATTACCTTCGCTGATTCAAAACAAGTACAAGCAAAGAAGGCCAACCGCGCGTAGTAAATCAGGCGCGTTTCATACTATTGTTTGCGAGGCAAATAGTTTAGATTTTAATAAAATGGTTGATTTACTTGAGCTAGTCACAGGAATATATAAATATTCATAAAAATTACATACACATATTATGCACCAAAATTTAGTTTAACATACTCTATAAATCTTATATTCATGCTCATGTATTTATATGAAATTTAATGTACATTACAGAGATCATCAAATTCTTGGAGGGTTTCAAGCTCCCGATATCGTGATTCTCCACTTCCTTGGTGCGCCGTTGGGATTACCTACGTAAGTGATGTGACTTAGGTGTGTGATTTAATTCATATATTTAGGTAAAAGTTTCACACGTACTTTCTTTTCAGTCAATCAGTAGGTAAGGTGCCTGATGCATGATCACAAATCGAGATGTCGACAGGCCGACATACAAGCGATAATGCGACTAGAAAATAGGTATTAAAAGAAACGTCTGGGCATCGTTCTTTCAGCCTGACCTATTGGAAGGAGGACTAAAGTAGAAAAGGTAGGGTCATTCAGATTTTGCACTTACCGGATTTACACCATTGCGTATTGTCACGGAGAGAATTAAATGAATAAAAATCGAAGCGATTAAAACGAGGGGAGTAGGTAAGTGATCGTTCCCTTGTCAAAATATGTTGGCACTTAAAATATGTTCACCGTTCGAAAACATTTACGGAAAACATAGATAATCAATGATGCGTTTGTATATATTACCGATTTATTGTACGGTATTTGATAACACCGTAACATCGGAAATACACCTTTCCATTTTTACTTTTGCTTATCGATTAAAATGACGTACGGTGAAACTAATCTCCAGCGCCTTAGCGAGGGGGGGGGGGGGGCGAGCGGGGCGAAGCGAAGGGACGTCAACAGTCGATATTTTACAAAAAAAAAAATATTTGAGAAATTTTTTCATCTCAATTTTGATATATATCGCTGTAAATTTAATATTTCTATTATATGGAACACAGTTGCAAATAGAGATTTTATGCATACAAAAATTTGGGGGAGGTGTTTTTCAGTCTTTCCCAGAGCGCCGATCATCCTTGCTACGACATTGCAAATCTCTAATGTGTATCCTCTGTAATTCGTAGGAACAAGATAAACAAGATTGGAAAGGTGCACTCCATGTCGAAGTACACAGATTTTCCAAATAAGTTCTTTGAGATTTCACAATGTTCTCAATATTATTCGCACAGATGAAAATTTAACGAGAAGCAAGCGAGGTACGTTGTAAAATACATGTAGGTCTTCATGTAAAGTAGTACTCGTAATTATTGTCCGATCTTAACCAAAATTCGAATAGGTCAATTAATTTTAACAAAACTCCCCAATACCAAATTTCATCACAATACGTCAAGCGGTTCCCGAGTTGAAACAAAGGAACATTGTCAACTATTTGTAGGTCTTCATGTAAAGTGGTCGTAACTGTTGCCCGATTTTAACCAAAATTGGAAGCGACCGACCAATTTTAGCAAACCTCCCCAATACCAAATTTCATCAAAATACGTCCAGCGGTTCCCGAGTTGAAACAAAGGAACATTGTAGGTTTCATGTAAAGTGGTCATCATTTTTGTCCTATTTTGACCAAAATGGAAATAGGTCAACTAATTTTAGCAAAACTTCCCTATACCAAATTTCATCATAATACGTCCAGCTGTTTCCGAATTTTAACATGTGGACGGACGGAAATGCGTTCATATCGTGCAAAAAACGTATACAAATAATTCCCCCCAGAAAATATATGTGCTCCATTTGCAGCGTTTGAGTCGCAAGCGTTGCATGAGAACAAAAAGTTTTGCTAACAACGCAGTTGAGGTGAAATTTAACTTTGGAATTATAGATAGTTTTAGACTGAAATTTCCAAATGTGTTGCTAAAAGTTAAAAGATTTTGAACGTTTATATTTAAATCATATGGTAATATTCAAGTTAAAAATTATATTTGAAATTAAACAGCATAAAAAAATTATCCGTTTTATTAAGCACGCAAAAAATCTTGATCAAGTTTTTTTCATTAACGTCGAAAGGTTTCCTAGAGAGAAAATAGAAGAGCATTTTTGTTTTTATTTCTGTTTGTTGATGTCAACGGAACAAAATAAACAATTATGTAGACCAGTGTTTCCTAACCAGGGTTCCGCGGAACTCTAGGGTTCCGCAGACCATAGTCAGGGATTCCGCGAGAAATCGAAGACTAAATAAACAAAAATTTTGAAATACCTCGAAAAATTCCAAATATCCCTCGAAATATCGCGGGAATATTTTTCCGGCAAATGGCAATATTGGAGTAATCTCCGTGCGCTACCAACTGCCTCTTTGTTTTGTTTTGGTCAGTTAATATTTAAGGTTATATTTAGTTGTATTGTGTCTGCTATCAGATTGTTCGAGAAGGTTGTTTTTTTTATTTAAAGAGTGACGATCGGGTAACCGAGTCAGTCTTGAGTAGACAGTGCGGTTCCACGTATCTCAGCGATAGTGATAGAGTGATTTATTTTCGGGAGAGATTTCGCGAGTGGTGTTTAGTGCGCGTTACGGTCGTTCGCTATTTTGTAGATTTTTAGTCTTTGCGTAGTTTTGTAATTAGCATTTTTACCGAAACCGTGGTTGGAATTAAAATTTAAAACTCCTGAACCGTAAATTAACCCAGAGAGCACTCACACGTCAATAAGAAATAAGGAAAATTAAATTATGCTTACAAGTTTGCAGGACGATGATGGCCTACAGGGACCTGTTGTCTAAAACTAGCCTAAAAAGAAGAAAAAGAAAAACACACACGCACAAGCACTCTGGAAATCTCTAGGTACGTATTTCGGGAGCTATGCTCCCATCTTCAGTAGCTGAAGTCGTACGAATTCAGCTACTGAACAGTATTTTCATACTGCTGTTGAAATTTGAAAAGTGTGGAAGTATATGAAAAGTAGGCGCGACAGTGAAAATGAATCAAAATTATCAGAGTCAAGTACGATTAAAGCAGGAAGAGAAGTGACTGATCTTTAAAAAAATCGCCTTTACAATGACAGTTGATTACTTTCAACGACTTTTGGATCCACAAGGTCAACAACGTAAAGTTTTTGAGAAGGCTCAAGGAGCAGCTTTTTAGTAGCTGAGCTAGTTGCACAAAAAATAAAAAGTCACACTATTTCTGAAAGTCTAATAATGCCTGATTGTAAAATAAAAGTGAAAACAATGAGAGGCAAAGAGACTGAAAGTAAAATTGACAAAGTTCCTGTTTCTTATATTACAATTAGTAGGTGTGCGGATGACATGTTACACGCCATTGTTTGAAATACTAAAAAACTCTAACTTTGCTCTCCAAGTAGACGAGTCAACAGACATAACAAGTAAAGCTCAGCTGTTGGCATTCGCACAATTTGAAAACGAAGGTGAAATAATGGAAAATTTTTGTTGTTGTAAAGGGTTGCCAGAAACGACCAAAGGTCAAGATATTTCAACATCTTGTCTTCTTATTTGGAATTCTGTGGTTTGTCATGGAATGGAATTTGCACTGATGATGCCCTCTCAATGATAGGCTCAATAAAAGGCTTTGTTACACTTGTCAAAGGAAAAAACCCTGATGTCATCACGATCCACTGCTTCCTTCACCGGGAAGTTCTTGTTTCAAAAACTATTGGGGAGGATTTAAAACAAGTCCTTGATGTAGCTGTGAACATGGTCAATTTTATAAAGCAGCGCCCTCTTAAGTCAGCCCTCTTAAGTCACGCATGTTTGCAAAGTTGTGTGAAAATATGCAAATGACCATGTGACTCCCCTTCTACACACCGAGGTTCTATGGCTTTCAAGAGGGAAAGTTTTAACAAGGGTATTTGAGCTGCGAGAGGAACTACTGCTTTTCTTCAAAGATAATAATAAAGCCAGTTTTTCTGATTTTCTAGAAGATACAAAATGGCTGCTGAAATAGCCTACTTAGCAGATATTTATCAGCACTTAAACACCTTGAAGACTAGCATGCAGGGCAGACAAGCTTCTTGCATTCAAGAATAAACTCAAGGTTTTGAAAAAACACCTTTCAAGCGGAAATATTGAAATGTTTCCGCTCCTACTTCAGGTGCAGAGTCAGACAGATTATAAGGAAGTCATCCCATTAATTTCCATTAATTTGGAATCACTGACAGAAAAGCTTGACCAATACTTTCCTTCCTCGTCATCAGAAATGTATGACTGAGTTAGGAACCCATTTTTTGAGTTCTCACCAAATTCACAAAATTTACTCAGTCTACAAGAAGAATAACAACTGACTGAACTACAGTGCGATCCAACTTTAAAGATAAAATTCAATGGAGTGTCACCTGATGTGTTTTGGATTTCAATAAGAAGAGAGTATCCTGTGATCTCAGCAAAAACAGTGAACATCTTATTCCAGTTTTCAACTTCTTACCTCTGTGAACAAGCTTTCTCATGTCTGACAAACATTAAAAGCTAAGAAAGAAATCGTTGCTGTCTGTCGAGGAAGGACTGCGAGTGTGTTTGTCGAAAATTCGTCCAAGAATTCAACAATTTTGCAAAAAGAAACAATCCCAAGTGTCACACTGAAAGTAAACTTTATATTGACTTTGGATGCGAACTTTATTTTGATTTGATATTTAAAAAAAGATTAGATAACACAAAAATGAAAGGAAAAATGCTTCAATTTTTTTTCTTACAATGTAAGCTGACACACACACACACACCCACGCATCCACACGCGCACACACACACACACACGCACACACGCGCGCGCACGCACACACACACACATATACACTAGTAGTTGGTGCTTGCATTCTGCAAGCATATCATCTAAACATAAAAAAACATTCATTTTTCATATTTCATCATTACAAATATTTTTTTAATTCTAAATATTTCACCTCCGGAGCGATTTTCGTTTTTCCCTTATGTAAAAATAATTGCTTAAAAAAATCCCAAAAATTTGCAATTTTAAGAATTTTATACTTTCTCCATTATGGGGTACTAATGCTACACATTTCTGCCAAACTTTAAAGCTGTAGTACTTCTAGAAGTGAAATAATATTTTTCCAATTGTTTAAATTTTAAACATTTTTAACGGCCGCCGCAATATGTTTATGGAGAGATTCAAATGTTTATTTGTGCAAATGCACTACTCGGTACATAACTTGAAAATTTCAGCTTCCTAGCTCATTCCATAATGTCTAAACAGTTATCTATTTATTTAAAATTTAAGAATTTTTAACTGCCAAACAAATTGAAATATCAAAATTTGTATAATCCCTATTTTGTTTTTTTTTTTAAGAATTCTACTTATTAAAAAAATTTCAACTTCGTAGCACATGCGAAAATACATAAACCTTGAAATTTTGTTTAAACAATTGCGAATTTTTAGCGGCCGCATTGTTGCACTTTTTCATGATTTTCATTTTTTCCAGCCAGTTTTGCACAAAATTCTACCTATGAAAAAAAATTCGAATCTCCAGCACATCTGGAAGTGCCTAAACATTAGTATCCTCCTATATGTTATATCCTCCTCCTCCTCCTCTGTAAGAAACGTCTATATAGAATGATAGCAGCTCTTTACAAATAAATTCTCTTGGCAATAATGTTGCAGTAATTGAATTGCGCTCCCAACTATCAACTTTTTCTGGCCTGTAAACGTTTTCATATGTAGGGGTTCCTCGGGATATAAAAAATTATTGTAGGGGTTCTTCCATGCGAAAAAGGTTGGGAATCACTGATGTAGACATTTGAATGACAATTCGAGTTTGATTTGCGAACAGTTTTCGATACAGTTATCATCAGTCGTGAGTAAAGGGTGGTTTTTTAAACGTCAAGATTGCCAAACGTTTCCAAAGTGGTTGATATTAAATTTTGCGTCAGCAACTTTATCGTCAACTTACTCCTGCTTAGAATTTAAAATTAAAAGAAGTTGAATGATTTGTTGACTCTGTCGCGCGCATGCAGGACTTTTCCGAGTCTCGTGACCCGTTTCCCAAGCACGGGGTTGTTTGCTTGTTTCGGAAGTAATAGTATGAATTCCAATGTGTCAGAGATGGCGATTTGGCATTAGTGAAGTCCTTATAAATTTTTTAACCTTTTAAGCAAAAAATTGAGCGTGTAAGCAGCATTTGAAATGTTAGGCATCCCTAGAGCTGCGAGCAAGTAAATATAGAAATACGATGGATATAAAAGAGAGATGAGTTGAAGAAACAAACGCTAGCTGAGAAGTATGCACTATGATTGTTTTATAGTATTTTATGCTTAAATAACGATTACCTATAAACATGAAAAATATCTCATTAAATATGCATCACAAGATTGGTATTTTCTAAACTTAGTCTGCTAAGTAGAATTTGGCACGAGTCGAAACAAAGATAGCGATTCTTATTTTCAAGAAGTCAGTAGTCTTCATCGATTGATGTGGTCTAAATATGCCATTTTTGGTTTGTGCCGTAATAAAAATGCCATACGGCCAATATAATTTAATTTAATGATGCGTGCAAACAGATAGGCAAGTCGACACCAATAGACGCTTCTCTTTTAAGATTTCCCGCTGAAAATGAAATTCAGCTATTTTTATTATTTTTTCTTTCGATTTTCTTCCAACTGGAAACAGGACCCTTGACCTTGCGCTTGTTTAAATTCCTACCGCAGATTAGAGGGGACGAATTCTATCGGGAAAACCCCACCGGTTGCTTGTCTTGTTTATCGGACGAAGACGAAACAGAATTTTCATTTAAAATCGTCACTCATTTTTTTGCCTATTTCTTCTCTTAAAATTTGTACAACATCGCTAGTGCATTTTCCGAGTTAATCTAAGCTCCTAAAGATATACAAATTAAAATGTGTTATCTGCCTGATTATTATGGATATAAACGATTTCACGACAAGAACTTATGATAAAGTATGAGTTTATGCCATTTTTTCGCATACTCCGCTATTTTATTATTAATTTTCGTTATGTTAATGGTGACATTCTGAGGTCTCTGGTTCGAATTAAGCAATGATAGGAATAGAGGATTTAAGGGTTTAGATTCTTAAACTACGCCTCTCTATGTCGAGCATGCAGTGACGTCAAACTGCGTTGGAAAGAGATTTAACGCAATGTTGGCTAGTTTTTTCATTCTGGTGATATATAGTCCATTACCAAATCCCATCGACGACAGAAATTCAAGAGCTCATTTTATTAAGTCTTGACGTCCACACAAAATCTAATTTCTCTGGATCCATTATAAGATGTTCTATGTGATGATATTTTTAAAGGAAAATCTATCAGTTGTGCTAGATGTAGCTTATCTTGCAATGTAGGGATGAAAAAAAACGCCGTATTTTGACAAAAGAGAGATAACAACAAGGAAAAATGCAGAGCGATCCCAGAGATGTGTGATACTTTTGAGCACTTTTCTTTGTCTTTGTAGCTGTTACTTTCCTGCCGACGCGGTGACGCAGATTTAGCGGGAAACGTGAATTGGAAAGGTGGAGGTGGGAGAAGGTGAAATCGCGATAATTGCTTGGTTCAACTGCGAAAACAAAATTGCTTCGTCACCGTAGGAATTACCGCAAATTACTATTATAAAATGAATAGGACAAGAACTGCTATGCAAGATAGAGAGAGAGAGAAGGGAAGAAGAGATGGAGGAAAAAGAGAGAAAATAGATAGAAGAGATGGAAATAGGGCGTAAGAGGAGGAGGATGAAAGGAGAGAATGCGGAGTGAGAGAGAGAGAAGAAGAGTTAAACAGATTTTTACATTCGTGGTTTTGGTTATTCGCGGGGATACTTTGTTCATCTACTTAACATTCGCAATTTTTATTCAGTACTGGAGGTTTCTCGGCATGCCATGTTATTTTATCAGCATATATAATTCTATCACAAATTTAATTCGCAGAGGCATACGTGGGTGTGTGCGTCTGTGACCGAAATTTTGTAGGTGCTCTAACTCAAAAACTATTAATTAAGCCAACGCGAAATTTTATATTTTAAATTTTTGTTAAAGGGTCAAGAACTTATTAGTTTGTGGTAAAAATTGGTCAACCGGAAGTGGGTGTTTACTCTTGTCACTTATCCGTTTTTTAAATATTTGCTTTAATGTTTGATAAATGTAAAAAGGTACTGGAATAAAACATGTAGGAAATGTAATTTTCTACAACGTTTGTTCGAAATATTTCCCCACATAATGCATTTTATAAGAGATACTTTTAAAACTAATGTTTTAGCTGACACCACCACACTACCTGCCGGTTACTTACTTTACGCTTAGTTACGTCTTAGTGACGCTCCTTTTTATTCTTAATTGTTGGAGCTTCGTGGTTATATCCAATATCAGAAAGCTATGGTATGACTTTGCCTGCTCTTTGTAAGGTCTTGGAATTTTTCTCGCAGTTCCTTCAAGTATTTATTATCATTGAACCCATTTGAAATTTTTAGAAATATTACAGATTTGGAGAAAGTTATGTGGTGGCCATATCAGTTTTTTTTAAATAAGGAAAACGGAGTGAATGCTTCTTCAACTTTTGAAATGGAGTTTTTTCTAAGATCTGCGCAACTCAGTTAAAATAAGAAATGCAAAATTGGGTTAATCCGAAATATCTTCTTCGCGGTTTCGAGGAAATTAAGCTATTGGATAACTTAGGTTCAACTTTCCTACATCACGTATGTACGTCATCCAAAGTATCAGCTTCTATTAAAGGACAACTAAGAACCAATAATTTGAAAAGTTGCTGCAGAAACAGAAAAGAAAAATAATTTATTAATGATAATAATTCTGGGAAATTTTGTCTCGTAGACAAACGAACGAACAAATTTTTATTTACGCATCTTAATTCAATATTTATATATTCATATTTTTTCAGTTAAACTTGAGTATCAGTGGCCATGGGTGTAAATTCACTAACTATTTTTAGTCTGCTTTCCGAAAATTGGAAAGTAGTCTTATGAGATCGCCCGGGTGTCCGTGTGTGTGTGTTTGTGTGTGTACCCATTAACATCTTCATGAAAGAACCAATTTCAAATAAATTTGGAACATAGAATCTTCACATAAATTACTGACCAAAATCACATATTTGGACCGGATCTACCAGGCAGGGGTGCCACAATTGCAATGTTCAAAGTTTTCGGTAATTATGAATATGGAAGGAATTGGCCAAACCGATTTCAACGAAATTTTGTATGAAGTAGGCGTGCAACATAAAATAACAAAATCAAGATTTTTGATATAGATATAGAACGCAGAGCTGCCACAATATAAGCAATAAAAAATTCTTATTACACCTATTTGTGTTGAACAGTCCACAGTAATTTTAACCAAATTTAATACTTATAATATAAACATATATACAAAACCACGTTAGCATATTTAAACCAAATCAGCCAAACAGGGGTGCCACAATTACAAATTAAACTCTTTCAATAATTGAGGATTTGGATGAGCGGATTTCAATTAAATTGTGTATATAAGATTTGTACAACATATCATAATGAAATCATAATGTTTAAAAAGGAGCTAAGGAGCAGGGCTACTACAATTAAAAGTGAAATAATATTTCTTTTACACGTATTTCTAGAACACTGCACTAATGGATTTTAACCAAATATATTATATTTAATCTTCATATAAATAAATAACCAATATATTATATTTTAACTGGGTCGACTAAACAGGGCTACTACAATATCAAGGTTAGAATTTTTCTGTAACTATGAGTTTGAAAGGTAATGGCTGAACCTAAGAAATTTCGTGTAGGGCGAGCATAGAATAGGAAAACGAGAAGAATATGTTTAGGATGGATCAAAAAAGCTGGGTTACCACACTATGAGGAAAATTAATTTTCTGATTTCAAAGCTAATACATTAGTATAAGATTATACTGCGACGAATTTGACGAAAATCACGTCTGTATCACGGGAAATCTGTGTACATCCCGACTTGTTATATATTAAAAATGTATTGAAAGGAAAGTAGGCAGATTAGTTCTTTCCAGAACTACTTGTTCGTTTTACATATAACCCAACGCAATGTACGTAATTTCTCTAAATCAGGAACAATGGGGCTTCTCATGAAGACGAAAGATTTTCTCATCAAATAAGAAGTACAAACCAGGACAAATGCAAGCTGGTTTCCCAAAGTTGATGTCCCGAATTCATTACTTATATTGACAGTAAATGTTTCAGTATGTGTTAGTCATTCCAAGGAATTCTCATACCATTAATGTAATTTGTAATTCATAGTTTATCAATGACAGAGAAAATTTCAAAAACAAATTAATAGAGCATTATCAGATTTTAAATACTAAAGGCAATGTCAAAACCTATTTCTGGCATTATACTTGGCATGTATTTTTTTTTAAATAAACGGATTATAAAAAATGTTACTGTTTATACCCTAATATGTATGAATCAACTGTCCATTGCTTAAGGGTAGTCGAGTGGAAAAGAAAATAACCCATTTGTTCACTCGTCTATGCTCAAGCCGAGTTCGGTAATAATCGTATACATGCCAACAATCCAATAAAATACGATTTAAAATGCAAAACAGCTATTTTTAGTAGAAATTCAAGAAAATACGATCAATTATCAAAATTCTGCGATAAAAATTAGAATTTAAATTCTTTTCCCCTTAGGACAGTACATACCTCGCTCCGATATCACAATTTTAAATTATTAAAGAAAACATCTCTACACGATGGATTTGAGACTTTCTATATAAGACAAATAGGAAAAAAACGTTCTTGGAATCGAACCCGGGATTTCAATCTCCGCCAAATAAAATATAGCCCGGAGGTGGGCTCTAGCGGCACGAGCCTTATACCAAGTTTCGTGAAAATTGGTCCATTGGTGCAAAAGTTGTTAGTAGGGGACACACACACACAGACAGGGCCGTTTCATAAGGTTATGTTTCCTTTGGAACCCAGCCTAAAAACGTAAAATGTTACTGTTCCAAAGAAATCTGTGCATCATACCGACGCGTATTTGTAAATCAACGATATGAAAATGAATTTTATTTGTTAGGCGTTCTTCGTTCCAAGTCCCAAGGTCGAAGGATTATTTTCAGTAATTTTTAAAGCGCAAATAAAAAATATGCTGCACCAATTCCAATGTTATTCAAATGGAGGAATTATCCGGTCCTGGAATAGATTTCGGGTCGTTATACTACACGGTGATGACCCATCAGCCATGCATTCTATTTAGAGCGGAAAGAATTGTTAAAATAGATTCTTGCTATTCTGAATTATTTGGGATTTGAATACATTTATATGTATATTTATATAGGATATATTAATAAATAATAAAGAATATATTAATAAAAACGCAAATATTTCGTTCGTTACAAGATTACAAGATTTTTTGCTATGGGTTTTGCTTTCACTATTTATTAGACTGTCACTTCGTAATCACGAGTACTTCACTCAATTTGCGGAAGAAAATACTATCACGTCTATCACGATTGTGTTATCGAAGAACTCGTATATATAATGCCTACCTGCAGGCCCGGACATAGAGACCCAGGGCTCCTAAGCAGTTAACAGAGTCGGGGCCCCCTTTTTGGTAATTTAGCAAAAAAACAAACTTTACTTTTATTTTTTTATTTATTTAACGTACTTTGACTTTTATCTACAATATTCCAGAACGTTCCCTAATCGAACATTCTAGAATACAGGTCCATGACATTCTAGAACATAGTCTTCCACAGAGTTCTAGAACATTCGACACTTTCCAGAGTTTTCCAGGACTTTCGAGAACTTTCTATACGCATACAATATCGAAATATCTAGAACCTTCGAGAATGTTCCTGTACTACCATTCATTAATCATTTCCGGAATATTCTATCTTACGGGATTATTCTATAAAATCTTAAGACACTATACACTAGAAAATTCTATCACATTCTTTAGCTTCCGTCGCCAAGACTACTCGTATCGTAACCTTAACTAACCTCAGCAAATTCGCGTGGAAGATAAAACCTTTGAGCCGCAAAATTGAAATTGACACAACTTTCTAACACACACTTTCAACGCAAACTGACAAGTAGTGACAAGTTATAGAATTAAGTCAGAAATTATTTTCTATTTCGTTCGGAAAAATTGACATATTATTTTCCGTGTCCTGTGTTCTCAATGTGTACCATTTCGGCCCCTGGTCGGGGCCCCCGCCGAGGTTGGGGCCCTAGGCAGAAGTTCGCCGCTGCCTACCTGTTATTACTGATTTATTTGATTCATCTTGATAGAGGAAAAATTTCCCACCAAATTCTAAAACTGGCTCCATTTCCTCCCATATCAAAAACAAGTGGATAATTAACAAGGAAGATTATCGTCCGATTACACTATCAGTAAAGCTGGAAAATCCACGACCGTTTTAGAAGAGTGCTTACGTAAAACCTTATCAGGAATACCCCGAGGCTGGATCCATCTCTCAATTTTTCGTAGTATATATATGTCTTATCAACCTCTTAAATTATGGAAACAGCACGCATAAGACAATTATTTATTCACATGAACGCATGTACTCTTGAAAATTGAATAAGTTCATTCTAACTGAAGAGAGAATATATCTAAATACCAATTAGTCGAAAATCTATGAAAGTTAATATCAATGCACTTATTAATTTTTTTAAAATTATTATATGCTCTCTTTTTACTTCCATCATTTCTCTTCTTCTACCGGCTTCAAATTTTTATGCGGTTATCAGCGAAATGCTTCGAATTTGAAATTGTAATTTTATATTGCGATCACTTCTCATGTCGGGATTGGTTATGCGAGAAGACTTGAGATTTCTTCTTGTTAATTTTTTTGAGTCATCACCGAATTCAGAACACATTTTGTTCACTAGAGAATTATCGAGCTCATCTTCTGGTTGAAAACAATTTCAAGAATATACAATTGAAAGATAAGTACTTACCTGTCTCCAATAGCCATAAAAAGGTTGTGAAAACCCAGATGCGCCTATTTGCTACAAAGCAGCCGTCTTCAGCGGCGATTTACCGAAAGAGATTCTAGAAAGTTATTTTCTAGAATCTACTGTCCGTGAATCAGGACTGGAGACAGCTGCTTTGTAGCAAATATGCGCGTCTGGTTCTTCATAACCTTGTTATTGCTATTGGAAATATATTAAATAAGTACATACTTTTCAATTTTTAGTTTTAAGTTCTTATGTAATTTTTTTAAACCATAGACCGAGCTCGAAAACTCTCTATTTAGTTAAAGACTCTCATTTAAATACATTTCTCATTAAATAATTTGCAATTGACGCATTTGCTTCCTTTTACTGAAAACAATGCTATTTCGTAATGTTGTGTATTATAAATTTGCTGATATTTTCATTCTGGTTTTTGGTCCTTAAAATTCATTGATGTCCTTAAAATTTCATCTTTTAACCTAAAGGACTTGCGTGAAAAATATATTCCAAGGTAAGAATTTCAGCATAAAAATTTTAAAACTTTGATGAATTTATTATTATTATACTTTTTATGCCTAATATTTAGGCTATAGGTTTCAGTATGAGGGATTTTCTTAGGTGGGTTTAGATAACATTTAGCGGTGCATGCTCGTTGGGTTTCTCATCTTCTTCTATTCTTCAACTATTTGAATTGACGGTTCTTTGGAATGAGGAAGAAACTCAATTTTCGATATCTCCATAATAATGACCTTTCACCCAGCAATCTGAAGCAGGATCCCTTCTCTCCGTTCCAATCTCCTTCAAACATTATTTCTCCCCCTCCTCCCCCTGCCACTTCCATAATTCCTCCCCATACCCATATGCCCTCCCAATCTCTTCTCCTCTGCTTGGAAAGAAACTGAAGAGTCAACATCTCTTTTACGCACGAGCGTTGTTTGTGGTGAGGGCGACACCGCAACACGCGTGACTCTACGGCGACGCTTACATAACGCAGCGATAGAACGCCCTCTGCCCTCCGTGCTTCCCTCCTCCTCCCCCCCTCTCTCTCTCTCATATATTCCCCCCCGCGAAGGAAGATGAATAAACTCTCTCGTATCTTACATGCGGACAAATCTCGTTTCCGTCGAAGAAATCCATTTTCAGCGAAAAGGTTATAGATTCACGTTCTAGCAGAAGGGAGTGGTTTTGAGTTTGGAGGCGTTGGAGGAAAGATAGTCATATTTATTAAGGGCGGGATTGAGACTTTCGAGTCTTCGTTCAACCCTTTATGTCTTGGCGGAGCTTTAAAGTGCCACTTCTTCTTCAAGCATACTTTATCGAAGAAAAAGACGGGGATTAGATATCACAGTGGTTTTAAAATGCCTTCTTCTATTTCCGCAAGGAGGGAGATGCATTATTATGGACTATTTGAGATACGATTTTCTCTGTGTTTATTAGATATAATAAATATTTTTCGACAAGTAGTGTGATTGTATATGGGCCATTTCGGAACTTCTAAGTAGTCGATGTGAATAAAAATTGATGCACAGATACGAGAAATATTACTTAACATTTTCAAAATTTACCTTATGCATAGCCACAAAATATTAAAAAATATGTAAGAATGTTAATTTTGGAAATAAAAGGTGGCATTTAACCTGTTGAGGAGTAATGGTGGTGATGATAAAATGGCGCGGGCTATCATTCGAACTGGAAGAGATAAAAAATGAGATACATTAGATTCCCAGATGTGCCCTCTATCGCCCTTCCGAAAAAACCACACTCTCGCAGTGGCGTATCTCCCCTCCACCGCTCCGAACCACTTTGCTCCGGAATGGCAGCTTGCATTCCACATCGCCTGAGAGTGTGTTTGCTGTGTCCGTGAAACAGCCTTCCGCCGGTTTAGTGCCGGAGATAAGGAAACAATGACGCCGGTTAGAGCGCGTGATTTCCGCGAATAGGCTTAACTGTTTCTGGAAAACGCGGAACGGAGGTGCTGGAGGTTCTGGCGACGTGTGACGTCACGCTCCGCTAATATTTGCCTCCGCCATGACAGGATTTTCGATTTGCAAAATAAAGGTCGATCGTCGCTCGGTTTTACAAATAGCGGTCGTGAGCTTTGAAAGAATGTTGATCTGATTAGGAAGTGAAAGCACGCCTAATTAAAAAAGGAGCCTTGATCACGAGTCTGTGTCAATAAAAGCGTTAGCCGATTTCGACGAAATTAAATGTTGGACGTTCTATTTCTTTGTATTGTCAGATATTAATGAGTGTTACGAGTATTTCATACAAACGGCAATCGATTCAAGATTAAGGAGGTTCTTACCTTTTAAGTTTTTCTTAAATGCAATTGTTAAATCTTGTCTGCTCCTACTTCGTGAGGGACTTAGTGACCTAGAATTATACAGTTACCCAATTCGGTTTTAATCATTTTTGCTGACATATCAAGGGCCTCTATCCATTACTCAGAATTTGGCAATTCATTAATAAGTGCAATGATTTATCATATCAACAATTCGGAAAATTCAATTACAAGAACTTGATAAATATCTACTTGTTTCAGATATCTCCAATAGAAAAAACAAGGATATACAAAAATCAGGTGCGCATTTCGGCTACAAAGCAGCCGTCTTCAGTAGTAATCAACCGAAAATAGATTCTACGGCTCTTTTAGAATCTATTTTCGTTGAAATACCGGTGAAGACGGCTTCTTTATAACTGAAATGCGCGTCTAGGTCTTTTATACTCTTGTGGCTATTGGAGTTACCTGAGACAAGTATTTTTTGAATGCTTGTTATTTAATTTGTTTAATTAGTGCGGAAAATAATTACACGATCCGTTATATCTAAAAAATTATAGTACTCTTGTTTGAAACTAAAGCGTAATTCAGTACTAGTGCATAAACAACAACAATCTATATATTCAGCTATCCCTGTATTAAAAACGTACATTCGGTTTCACTGTTTATATATAGATTAGCGTAATTGCCATTATTTACTCATTTGAGACTTTTGTGTATTAATTTCTGAGATGCGCCTAACATTGTAAATTTAATATAAATAGTGATGGATTAAAATTGAAAAATCAAATTGTCTCTGACGGGAAAACTCGGAAGATTGAATCCGAGGAACAGCATTTGGTCACGCAGCTAGAAAATAGAGATTCTGTGTGTAATTCGAATGTGATAACATTATTTTAATAGAATAAATTTATCAGCTCTTTAAACTTTGAAATTGGAAATTTTATATTTACATAAGTTTCTTAGCCATTGGTTTTTTATCTTTAGCCTTATTTTTAAATATATACCCATCATAGTTGTAAGGTCTTTTCCGCCATTAAAAGTGGTTTTTCCCATACCGTCTGACTGTCTGTGCTGGGACCTAACGCCTGGACGGTTCAACAAAATCAAATGATATTTTATATTTACAATTACTCAGTATAAAAACTAAGAAGAGATGAACTATATAGCGCAACAATGAAAGGTGTTTTAATCTTGTTGATTATTACACTGTCAATTTAATAAAAAAATCTGATGTGGCCACCACATGACTTTCTTCATATCTGTAATATTTATAAAAATTCCAAATAGGTTACATAATAATGAATATTTTAAGAAACTGCGAGAAAATTTTAGACTTTACAAAGAACAGAAATAAACTCAAACCATAGTCCTCTGATATAGCCACAAAGCTCCAACAATTAAGAAGAAAAAAAGGGAGCGTTACTAAGACGTAACTAAGCGTCAATTGTTAAAAATAGTCGTCGGTAGGTGGCGTGTTGGTGGCAGCTAAAAATATAAGATATCTCTTAAACAATGCATTATATGGGAAAATGTTTCAAACAAAGGTTGTAAAAAATTAAATTTTCTACAACTTTTATTCCAATACATTTTTGCTTTCTCCATATACGTAGTATAGGGGAAAGTATAGTATTCATGAAAAAAATCGACTTCAAGATTTCAACGGAAATACACGTTTTGAGGTCCTCTGAACACGTTTTGGCCATTTTCTCGATGTGCATGTGCACTGTGACACCAGAATCACCACAGGTTTGGCAAATTTAGATTGCAGCGCCGATAATTCAGATTTCCAATCACCAACTTCCTTTTAATCCAGTGGAAAATTCATACCAAATGATGAATAAACGAGCCTTGAAATATATTTCAATATTGTGTCTCTTTGGCATTGCCGCGCTATTAGAGCATCGGGAATCTGGAAATTCTTCAACGAGCACCAGGATGCCCCCGGGCCCCACTTTGAATACCTCTGCTATAGGTAAATGGGAAAGTTTGTGCAGTGTATATTGTACCGATTTCTTCTCTTGTGGTAATTTAACTTTCCTCCTAACATTCTCCCTCCTTTCTTATCATCACTTTCCTTCCCTCCCCCTCTCAATCTCTTCTGCTCAAACTTCTTCACCTTCTGTCTACCTCACCCACTTCGTCTTTACCCGTCTCTCTCTCTCTCTCTCTCCCTCTCTTCCCCATCTCTCGATCTCTTTCCTTTTCCTCGTCGTGCCTATTTTTCCTCCCTCATTACTTCTCCTCTTCTCATTTCTCTCGCCCTCTCTGTCTCTCTTTATCTTCTCTTCTCGGCATTCTCTTCAGGCTTTCTCACTCAGAAAAATGCAAAAATATGAGTGCTCCACCTGGCTTCACTTTTGTACCATCATCGTCCTGCCTCTAGGACACTATATCCAGAGCCTGCAAGTGAATACATGATGAGCGGTAGATGGCGGTGAGGATGGCGATCGGTTCTAGTTAATTGATAATCCCTTCTTCCTTCCCTAGTAAAGGGGAAGCGGGGCGGGGAAAATTGCGGCCGCCTCTTCCTGCTCCCCGTCTCCGTTGCCGGCGCGGTCAAACCACATCGCTCACCTGTGTGGGAACCGCGAGAGAGAGAGAAAAAACAAAACAAATGAACTGGACTGCGCATTGTAATAGTTTTGGTGGGTTAACCTCGTAAACATTAAAGAAAAAACATCTCAGCTCAATTCATGTAACCTTGGTCGTTTGACACAGAGATAATTAAACCTTGAAGCGGGCATTAGCCGACGTACTCATACTTTAATGTCATAATTATTTGATCGGTTAACCTAAACCCACTTCACAAGAGTTAAGCGGAAATGTACTTTCACTTAATCGAGTTAGTGAATATGCGTCACAAAAATTAGTGTTACCTTCCGAAACGTATACAGCATACTGCAGACTAATAAGTGAGCGCAGATACAACCTACACGGCGTAATGGTACTAAAATATGATTGCTGCAAGTATTTAGGCGTCCACGTAGCAAAAGATCTATGATGGGATAGGTATATTGACAGCATTATAGTAAAAGCATATAAAAACCTACATTATGTTATATGTAACCTTAAAGGAAGTAGTAGGGCTGTGAAGGAAAAGACTTACAAAACTATAGTCAGACCAATATTAGAATAGGCGACGAATGTATGGGATCCGCATGAGATAGGTCAAAAAAGGAAAATAGAGAAAGTTCAGAGGAAAGCTGCGAGATATGTGCTAGGTAGGTTTAAAAAAGAAGACAGCGCCACAGAAATGTTGAAAATTCTGGATTGGGAATCATTGAAAATAGGAGACGAATTAACAGATTAGGGGGACTGTATCAGGCATACAGCAATAATGAAGCATGGGAAGACTTAAGAAGTAGAATACAGGTGCCGAATTTTTTAGGGAAAAATAGCCATGAATTTAAAATTAAACTTAGGCCGCAGAAAACAAATACAGCAAAGTATTCGTTTCTAAACAGGGGAATCAGCGAGTGGAACAAGTTACCTGAAGTGCTCTTCAAGCCCTTACCTAAGGACGCGAAACATTTTAAACGTAGAGTTAGTTCATATAAGCATGGTAAAAATAAGACGAACTGTGAGGAGGAATATTTGTATCATCAATATCTATGTAACTGTGCCTAAGTGCAGGAAAAGTAGGGGATTGCTTGGAAGGGTGAAGTACGATGGGAACTTCGTGGGCCCCTTGACCGCTACGGTAGCCGTGAAGGCCTTCCATGAACCCACGAAAATCCGCACTCTAGGCACTGATTGTAATTAGTTTGAAATTGTATATTGTTAAATATTTTTTAATATATTTCAATTTTTCTAATATATTTCAATTTTTCTAATATAATTTATGAGCACTTTATTTGTAAAATTGGAATTTTAGAATTACTTATATACTATGTTATCCTTGCCACCTGGCCGGCTGGCCAAATTGCAATGTTTTTTTAAAATAAATGTTTTATTCAGATATTATTCAGATACCTGATATTATTTGAAAGGAAAACAATGAAAGTGATTTTATTATATTTAATTAATATTCTTCTACTACTGTTCTGCCAAATTAAGGCTCCAATGTGGTTATCATGTTTTTCAGTTACTGAATTTTCAATGGAAGCCCATTACTATTCTACGTAGGAAAATTACAGTGAAAACAGATCTTTGTTCTTAGATATTTTTATGTAAAATTAAAATTTTAATTATAAATAATAAGCTTGTACTGAATAAATATATCTCATATAACTTAAAATTAATTTGTAAATTTAATTCTATTTCGTATTCGCACAGATACAGACGCAAAGACTTAATAGATCAAGTAAGTTCATGTGAAGCCATGTGAAATTTCATGTGAATTTTGAATATGGTGTTTCACCCTGCGGTTGTGGGTTTCATGCTCTGCTAAAAGGAAATAAAACAAACCACTTAATCTTGGTCCTATTGGTGCTTTAGTACAGATTTATTTCTAAGATGCCGCTGAGTTAATGAATCACGTCCACATCTGGTCCGTATAACAAATGGCGAGAGGAAATCATACGAACCGTAGACCTTGGATTGATAGAATAAGGGAGCAAAGTTCAATCCCGTCCCTTAATATGTCCAACTGCAGAAGTATTCGGCTCCTATTATTAAACCCCTCCCGCTTTACATGATATTGAAACTTTGGCTATTCTACTTTTTTACTAAATGGCCTATAGGGCTCAACAAAAATGGAATCTAGAATGAAAATCATGTAGTTAATTTTAAGTTCTGCACTTAATTATTTTTCCTTCCGCTTTCACTTCATCAAAGTTTTCATTGGCCGCTCTCAGTCTATATGCACCATATTCCAAATTTATTTAGCAATATATACAAAATATAATCAAATGCTAAATTATATTTTTTTAGCTCCGAACATACTAAGGATGAAAATTCTTTTCGACGAACGACACGAAGAACCAATAGCTTTTAGGATACGTGTTTTTTTAAAACAAGTAACAACACGGGTTGAAGATATCTAAGCACTGTATTTTCTCAGCAGTGGAATACAAGACTCCATTTACGCGTGCGTGATGATTTGAAAGTAAATGACGATCCAATGATTCAGTAACAAGAGTTCTTGTTTACAATGGTCTGATTTCATCAGCTGTGGCAATATAGTATTGAAACAGGAGTTTTAGCAATTATAAATAATTTGCTTATGAAAGAGGATTTGGTTTCTTATGCTTCTTAGACTTCTAATTGGTAAAATTCCTCCTTATAATACAGTATATTTCATTATGGCGACTTAATCATTTCAATTAAAAAGATCGAGGAAAAATGGAGGTGAGATCATGAAAGTTGCATGAGTAAAAGTGAAAAACTGAAAGATAAAGAAGATGAAGAAGGTAAACCGTCGCTATTAAAGCATATTTCCTAACTTTTTAATCCCTTCCTGTACGGGGAATACGATCAGAGGGGGAGAGTGTGTTTAATGAAGGATGAAAGGAAATTCCAAGAACAAGAAAGAGGAGGAAGGAGAGAGGTGGGGATAAAAGAAGAAGCTTAGTAAACACATCGTCCTCACCTGTGCCCTTAAACGAGATGGGTGGCGATATTGTACCTGTGCTTGTCACGTGATTTCAGCGACCGGAAGAAAGTGGAGACGTGAGAGTGCCTTGCGGCGCCTCCTCTACGGAGCTCCTTAATCCGTCGCTCCTTGGCAGAGCCGGATCTAGAAACTTCCCAGGGAAAGGAGGTCCACCCTCCTCATGAACCCTCCGTTAGCGACGACCTTTTTCTGTAAATCTCTGCACCTGTCAGAATCTTTCTTTCCCTTGCTAAATGGACCTAATCTTCAGCGTAGGATCAAGGAATTTTGCGCGGAATGGTTTAGAAAAGCATCCAGTAGAGGGCAATGAAGGCACTTAAAGGGTCAGGGGGGACGATCGACCCTCCCCCCCCCCCCCCTTGGATCCGTCTCTGGCATCCGGAAGCAGGATCGAAATGTCTTTCCGAATTTATCATCTCACGCGAACATTTTCCCACGTCGGCATTCTAATCACTGGTCAGTTTAGTTGACAGCCACCTATCGGAGCAGGGGTGCTCGGACCTTAGGCACTTAGGATCTACTTTTCACCCCTTTTCATAACGTGTTCTAGCAGCAATAAATTATCAAATGTTAATTATCGCAGGGCCTTCCCCTTAATCCGAGCCTACCCGTGTAGCGTTTCCGCCGTTTGTCGTCTGGAGCAGCACTTTTATTATGATCGGCAGCATATAATCACAGCCTAACGCCAGAGCAAGGGTTTCAGAGATCTTTCCAACCTGATTCCGGGGACGGTCTAGTGTTTGCAAACGAATGTGAGCACTACGTTAGATGATGTATTAATTTCGGAATTGAAGAGGTGCATTTATAATTAGGCAAATACAAGCACTTTGAGCGATTAAAATGACATCAATTTTAAGTTTCTCTACCTGTACAATATTCAAGGACGAATAATTATGCAAAAATATCTACGTGTATAGTAGGTAACAAATCAAAAAGCTTTGAATTGCTAATGTTTGAATGGACTTAAAGATTAACAAAATCCTCTGTTTTTTCACTATAAGTTGTATTTTCAAACTCTTTACCTAACTTGGAATAATCTATTCGTCTTCTCTTCTTGCTCTGATATTTCTCTCCCTCCTCTTCATTCCTAACCCTGATCTTACTTTTTAGGCTGGATTCCAAGGGAAACAGCCTTATGAAATGGTCCTGTGTGTGTCCCCTACTAACAACTTTTGCACCAATGGACCGATTTTCATGATACTTGGTATGAGGCTGGTGCAATCAGGGCCCACCTCCGGGCTATATTTTATTTGGCGGAGATTGAAGTCCCGGGTTCGATTCCAGTAATGTTTTTTCCCATTTGTTTTACATAGGAAGTCTCAAATCCATTGTGCAGAGATGTTTTCTTTAATGCTTCAAAATATCTTAAAATTGTGATATCGGAGCCATGTTTGTACTGTTTTAAGGATAAAAGAATACATTCTAATTATTATCACAAAATTTTGATAATTGATCGTATTTGCTTGAATTTATAGTAAAATATAGCGTTTTTGCGTTTTAAATCGCGTTTTATCGGATTGTTGCCATGGAGACGATTATTACCGAACTCGGCTTGAGCATAGACGAGTGAACAAATGGGTTATTAGGCGTTCTTTACCAGCGAAGCGGTAGTAGCGGAACGCCTTAAGGTTGATTCACACTTAACGACACGGCAAAGACACGAGACGGCAACGACACGGCAACAAGAAGGAAAGGTATTCACACATAACGACACGACAAAGATACGAACCACACGACAACTCCCCCAGTTTCTGTTCGTCTGTTAGCGAGAAAACCAATGCACCCGCCCACACTAGGACGGCAACGACACGGCTAGGGATACGGGAAAGTATCGATACTTTACTCATATGGGTAATTTCCTTTCGATACCAAGTACTTTTGTACTCGATTCTTTTCTTTCGATTTTCTAGTGATATCGGTACTTTCCGGTCGATAGTTTTGTGGTATCGATACTTTTCATTCGATATATCATATGAGAAAGGTATCTATACTTTCGTTTCGATTTCGTATCCCTAGACACGACTGGCCGAGGATTATTTTTGAGCATTGTCGCTGTTGTGTCTGTGGCGCGTCGTGTCGTTGCCTTGTCATTACCGTCCTAGTGTGGACGGGTGCATCGGTTTTCTCGCTATCAATCTGAGGCCGTCGTGTCGCTGTCGTCCCGTGTCTTGCTCGTGTCGTTAAGTGTGAATCAACCACAGACACAACAGCGACAATGCTCAATGGACGGATTTTAATTAAATTAAATACGAGTGATTGTTATTAAAATGTATCGCCCAATTGTGATTTTTAACTGAATCCGTCAATCTGAACTTCCACTTCACATAATGAATTTAATAAACTTATACTCGTATCTAGGGATACGATATCGAAACGAAAGTATCTATACCGTAATCATATGATGTATCGAATGAAAAGTATCGATACCACAAAAGTATCGGACCGAAAGTACCGATATCACTAGAAAATCGAAATAAAAGAATCGAGTACAAAAGTTCTTGGTATCGAAAGGAAATTACCGGTGTGAGTAAAGTATCGATACTTTTTCGTATCTAAGGATACGAAATCGAAACGAAAGTATCGATACCTTACTCATATGTTATGTCGAATGAAAAGTATCGATACCACAAAAGTATCGGACCGAAAGTACCGATATCACTATTAAATCGAAAGAAACGAATCGAGTACAAAAGTACTTGGTATCGAAAGGAAATTACCGATATGAGTAAAGTATCGATACTTTTTTCGTATCCCTACTCGTATCTCGTTAAATGGCATGCGTCAAGCAACAATTAAATACCTTACTTTTCTCTCCCTAGCTCTTATATGCTCCGTAAGGTGTAGGTTTAAACATTTATTCGGATAGAGAAGAACATTTACTACAAGAGAGTCCAGGAGACCACATGATTACGAGTCATAATTTCGGAGATGAAAATTCGAGAAAATCCCGAGCAGAATATCGCATATTTTGTTAACATCGATCTCTATGACGGTTCTCTCGGTAAACAACAATTATAAATCCATATATTTCTTTTCCATTCTTTTATATGACCGAGGAGGTATAGATTAAAAAATGTGTTCCGATAGAGAACAACATTTACTACAAGATAGTGACCAAGACCATGTAATTACGACTTATAGTTTCGGAGATAAAAAGTCGAGAATTGCCCAATCTGCCGTCACCGTTTCTTATGTATTTCCCATTAAGAACGCCTTTGAAATCTCTGCGTATTCCATTTATGTAATATACTTTTCCATCTTGTTTTCTTTTCCACTCGACTACCCGTCAGCAATGGACAATTGATCCATGCATATTAGCGTATAAACAGTAACAAGTATTATATTCGTTTATTTAAAAAAAATACATCCAAAATATAATGTCAGGAAGAAATTTTGACATTGCTTTGAATATTTAAAAAATGATAATGCTCTATTAATTTGTTTTCCAATTTTTCTCTATCATTGATATACTACGAATTAAAAAGGGTATTTGTGGTTTGAGAATTCCTTGGAATGACTAACACACTAAAACATTTCCTGTCATATAAGTAATCAATTCGGGACGTGAACTTTGGAAATCCATCCTGCATTAGTCCTTGTTTGAACTTCTTGTTTTTACCAACCCATTCTCTCCTCGCTGTACTCTTCTCGACCACACCCAAATTTCGCAATCCATTGTTGATGCAGCAAAGTTTAGGTCCTCCGAGAAGAAAAAACGAGAAAATGTCAGTTAAAACGGCCAGGAAAAAGGTAGAAAATTGAATTTAAAAGTGAAGCACGAACATAACGATGTGAGGAAGATTGCGGGAAAAATAGAGTCCAAGCGATAAATTTCAGGCCAAAGGCATTAGCGAGAATCGCGTGAATTAATGAAGACGCACTTGAACAATACGCCATCGTCGTTGAAGCTGCGAGACTACCTTTGCAATCTAGATAAATATGAAAACTTTACAATATATGCAATAGTTTGAGTTAAAAGTAAATGAAGGAAATAATTGCAATGAAAACCAAATTGAACGAGACAATTCATGATTTTATTAGGAAAAACTCGCTGCAGGTGATCGTTCGGAAAGGGCATGGCGAGCATCCAGAAGCGGTGCGAGATAGAGAGTTTTTTTATTCAAAACAAATTCATGTCTTTAGAGAGAATAAAGTACGAGTAAATATAATAATAAGTAAAAATTACCTGACAATGTAATGGTAAATTAAACTAATATTATTTTCATGTGTTAAAGGAAAAGAATATTTGGAGAATGGTATAAGTTCATCATAGTGACTTGCTTAAAGTAAATGGCGTACTTGTCGGGCAAAACAAGAGAGAGGAGTAGAAAGAAAGTATAAATGAAAAGAAAATCAAAAGAGACATAAATAGAGTAGCAGTGGCCAAAAGACAACTTATCGGGGGACGAGAACCCGTTGAAGGTATAGAACTAGAGTATATTTTTCGTAAACATTACCGATGTTCATCTTTCTCACGTATTAACGGAGAAAACGAAGTTAATTGTTGTAATATTTAGCCCTCGACATCGTGTCACCTTTTTGCTGCCTCAACCGGCCGGAAAGATAACATGCCCAAATTCTCTTCCAAAAATCAACCTGAATTTTGCATAGTGTCTTTAACTTGTGCTTTTCTTGAAGCTTCAATCCAGCGTTTGGTCTGTGTCCCTCTCGCGACACCGAAAATAAATGACGGCGCTACGTTCTGTTTTGTGTCATGGATTTATGTTACGAGTCTTTCAGTTTTTCGCTGAACTTTTTATAACTAAAATATTAGGCCCATTTCACTCACTTCCTAGCTTTTTTATGCGTAGCAGACCTGCAACTTAATCAGGGACAAGCAGCGTTTTCGTTTTTCTTGGTTATATACCGCACTACTCTCTATATGAAGGTCATTTTATTGCTTGTTGCATTTTTTGACTCAAATTTTTAATATCACCTTGGACGTGATTTATGCGCTGTTCTCGAGCAAAACTGTCTTGACTTTTAACTTTAGAGCAGTTACTATATTTTCGAGCAGTGATTTGGGAAGCCGGTTGCCCTCACGACAAGATACATTTATATTTTCGCGAGGACGCAGTTGAAGAGAAGGGAATCGCAAATGACTTTGTTTGCAAGCCTTGTCCAGAGGAGACGTTGCCAGGGGAGAGCGAGGAAAAAATCATGACGTCGTTTGGCGATTACAAGTTCCCCGCAATTGCCGTTACGATTCCATTGATTAATAGCTCGTAATGTTTATTCCGCGGGTTTTTTAGACACTCTAGTTCTAGCTATAAAGGAAGGAATTCCCTGCTGCCGGTGGAAACCCGCGGTGGCCAGTGAGGCCTGGCAGCCATCCCGCCGTAATTCCCCCGTGTGGGGCTTCACGTGAGTTCGCAACGCGATTGAGAGGACTGGGTGCGCGGTTTAGACGCAGATCTTAGGGTATAGTGTCATTATTTGGATTAGGAGCGTTCTTATTTTTTATCGTCCGAAAATTTGAGTGGTGTTAGAAAAGCGCCAAAGACATCATTCCTGGTCAGGGAAAAATGAATGTAGTACTTTGTGAAGAATCCACTGTAATAACACAGAACGGACGACCGGTTTCGACTAACACAGTCATCCTCACTGATGATGACTGTGTGTTACAACCGGTCGTCCGTTCGATGTTATTAAATTGGATTCTTTACAAAGCACTACATTCATTTTTCCCTGAATATGGAGTTCCACCACGTGAAAGCTACATCCGTTAATTTTATAATTCCTGGTTATTAAGTGACGGCTGAAAATCAGCGGGTTTTCAAGTTTCATATACGAGATTTTAACTTAAATAGTGAAACTATTTTGGTGAGCAAATCTCCCCTCAGCTTTGATGACGACATCCCATCAATCCGCCGAAAGGATAAGAATAGAAGAAGAATAGCTGAATGTTTCAATAAACTAATTGATTAAATACAACAAACATTCCTTTCGTAGTATCACGAAAATGCCAGTATTTTTATGTAGTGAAAAATCGAGTGTTATTAAAATATACTGTCACAGCTATTGAGGCTTAACTTTTTTCCTTAATTATGATTCTTATGAAAGCGATATTAATCGTTTTAAAGCATCAATTACTCATTTCCAAGAACCGAACTATATATCTATATACTTCCTTTAAAAAATATTTTTGATAATCTTCTTTCGCGTCTCCCTCGTATTCTTGGAAACTCCCAGTCTTCTTGTGAAATCCCCAAACTTCTCGCGCGCTCGTATTTCCTTATGTCGTGACGCAAATGAAAGAGAGTATTGGCATCTGAAGAGGTAAATATATGAGTTTCTCAACTCACTCGCTCTCTTTAAATCTATCGTAGAAGATAACGATATTCCCGCTTTTGCGGTTCGACGCGAGAAATTACTTTTATTATATATATATATATATCCGTTGGTCCGTCCGCACGCTCTATAGAAATCCCCATAAGAGAACACTTAAAAATACCTTTTTTTCACTTGCAGGCTTTTTTTCTTTTGCAAAATTAAATTAGAAGTAATTGATCTACGATCTTCGGACCTGGACCATTTTAAAGAAAAATAAACATTCTTATTTTTATCGTCGACTTTTGCCTTTGGTTCGAAATCGCTCATGTTATACGTTTAAATCACATTTATTGGAAAATTTTATGCTTTTTAAAGATATGTTGTCTTGCCGACCGTGTCATTGTTAAACCTCTAGATTGTATTGTCGTCCTCATACTATATGCGTAAGTAAAGTGTGTTTTGAATGCTTTAGTACGAGAGAGAGAAGGCGCCCGAATTATTTATTATTAAAATCGTGTTTTTCGTTAATTTCTTTTCAGTTAACTTCCTATTGAAATTTTTGGTAATTAACTATTTTTATAGTTATTTTCATAGTTTTTTAAAAAGTGCATCTTATTATTAACCGGAGTTATAAATTCGCATCGCATATATAAATCACGCAGAAAGCCATACTTTAAAATACAGACCTCTTTCGTTTACATTTTAAAATATTTCAAGGATGAGGTATTTAACTTAGTCATGCGAAGAGAAGAATTTAAATCTCGAAAAATTACGCTTTAATACAATTTTCACGTTTTCACGCATTTTGTTTATATTGGACCACTGTTGTCCCAATTGTTGAATTCTCTTCTTGGCCTCATAATAAATGCACCAATTTAGTGCTTTAACACGGGTCAGACTTTTATACATGGGTATAACTTATTTACTGAATCTATTAAGTAATTAGAGGGAGGAAGGAAAAGAGAATGGGAATGAGCAGTTTTGAGAAAGAGGACGTAGCATTTGTATAGGATTAAAAGGAGCTGCAGTACAAAAATAACAATAATAAATTATAAATGATTATAAAAAAATGTTATACTATTGAATCATGCGCCATTGCCAAATGATGGGATTTCATAAAACTAAATATAACGCAATCTTCAATGGATTTCTTTAACTGATAATACAGCAAATATTTCGAACCGAATTCCAAATAGGAGTGAAAAAATAACATTTTATGACTTTTATATAAATTTCTTTAACTAAAGTGATTTTTCTGGAAAATTTTCAAAACTAATATAGTTAAAAGAAACGTGCAATCTTAAAGTATAGTGTAACTCATTGCAGTTCATGTAAGTATTTAGTTAATAGTATGTAAGTTACAACACATATTTTTCCTTTGATGGTAAATTGACTGTTCGTTCACACTTGATCCTGTTTTTTACGAGTTAATAAGAGTAAAATAATTCATTTATTAAGTTAAATTCTGTACCTTTTAAATAACTTATAATATGCTCAAATATTTCAAGTAAATTTCAGGTACTTCTTCATGCATTATATCTTATTATTTCGAATTTCTTCTTATTTTCAGCAAATATTTGGATAATCATTTGGCCTCTCTACTAAATAACTAACTAACTAATTACTTAAAGAGTATAATTAAAACAAAGATAACTTTCAAAAACTCTGATTTGATTGTGCATGAAAGCCAAACCAGATCATAGCATATCTTACTGATTTTTCATATCGAAATCATATATATTTGGAATACTTTTATGATGATCCCGGCATATTTGACGGGCAATTACGCTAATATATATATATATATATATATATATATATATATATATATATAATATTACATTTGCGATTTTGGCAACACACATGAAAATATGGTAATGTAGAAAAAGTGAAAGCGAGTACATGAATAAATATGAAATATTATATTCTCGATGGAAAGTTTAGGGCTAATTTCTCTCTCAATATATATATAATTAGAAAGAAAAAGTCTTACAATATATTGGGTAGTTCAAGAATTAAACCATCTCATTTCTGAAAATTTTCAGTTTTCCTTATAGCAGTATGAGACTTAAGAATGGGATATTAAACCAATGCCAGGTATCAGTGTCCAATGAACGATAAGAAGCATATTTGATGAACTTGACTCAAGCACATCTACATAAAATTGATTTCCTCAATTACAGTTTTATATTCTCATTATCGGTTATCAGCTACTGATAGCACATTTAAAAATATTTTTGCACAGTATTTGTTATCGCGAAAAGCATTATTATCACTTTGACAGAAATAGTGACTACTATTCATGATTAGGATTGTTACATAACGGTTTGAATTGTCTGATGTCAGTAAGAGTTAATTTAAAAAAATAGGATTTTTATGAATGGGAATAGTTCTAAATAAATATTGGCCTGTTTCAATGTGCTTATTTTAAATAAAGTTTATTTTTATTAGAATTATGATTAATAAAATTTCCTTCTCAATGCCATAATTTTCTCGGTTAAGGAAGCTGTTATGGAAGTACGATCTGTTAATTTGGATTTCAAAAAAATCATATTTATCACTAAAAGTACGGCAATTAAATCTTTCTTGCTGGAGTTTTAATGTTGTTCTAAAATGATTTTCACGTGTGTGAAGTAACATTTTCTCTAAGTTACTTGTGATGTAAACTTTTATCTGTTACGTCGAATCACTCGCAACTTTTGATGCAGCTCATGAGCGCAGTATTTGCCACCCATGAATTAAACTATTTTCAAGTGCCCCTTGACATGTCGGCTGCAGAAACAATCCGCGTGTGCCTTGGACAAAGAATTCTTCCCATCAAACATCAGTTGAGAACTACCTTCTGTTATAGTGGACGTGCTGCAGTCACATTTTTTTCTCTTCCTTAAGCTCCGTTCTGGCCTCGAACTCGAGACCCCTCTCTCTATTCTCCATCTCTCTCTTCGAGGCCTCTCTCTATTCTCCATCTCTCTCTTCGAGACCCTTTCCAGGGTCAAGGCCAATGAGAAGGTTATGTCGACTGGCTGGGTTTGGCGCTCGTGGACACAGGGTGCATTCTTCGACAGAGCGTGCGTATTCAGTAGGAGTCACGGAGGGAGGGAGGGAGGGAAGAGAAGGAGAGAAGAGAGATGTGAGGGCTGCCGGAGGTGAGCGAGGTCGAGATGTTCGGAATTATCATTGAATGCCGGCGCTTTCGCGTCGGTAATTGGCAAAAAAACCCATTCGGATATACGTACTATGGTTTTATCCGCTGGCACTGAATACGAGGAGCCGAAAAAAATATATCCGAGAGTTATGCAACGGAGTTTTGCAACAGTTAGTGACGTAGAGAGACGTTTTTTTCTTTGGATGAATTGTCGCTGATTATGCATGTGGGATCCGCCCCGACGACCAACCTTATAGTTAGGAAAAAATCTACCTCTTCTATTGAAGATGTAGACTCTGGGACCTTGGTTCATTTCTTATAAGCAGCTTAATATCTGTATTTTATTCATTGGCTAAATAATTTTGTGAATTACTAAAACAAATCATAATATTGAAACGCGGGTGCGTAAGATATTTTTAAACGAAAGGTTAATTAGAAGTAAGGAAAAAGCTTCCGAAGCAGACAGTAAATGGAGGTTTTTTCTAAAAATAAAGACGGGCAGAAGAACAAATCGAGGAAATGTGCACAACGAGACAGAGTACTGAATAGATTGGCGAAAAAACAATGTTTCTAACTGCTTTCGTTTAGAAGTCGTTATCGCGTCAGGCAGACGGACGGACAAACGCATTATTGAATTTTTGTTAAACAAGTAAGGAAAGTGCTGCTGAAGCAGGTAATAAATGGCGTTTTTTAATTTAACGCTGAATGTTAAAATTTATGTATACTAGTAAGATTAGTCTGAAATAATGTTATTTCTGAAATCTCTACTAAAACGTGCACGACGAGACAATATTGCAACTCTTGGCGAATAAACTAAGTCTCTAGCTGCTTTTGTTTAATAGGAGTTAACACATCAGAGAGACAGACGGACCTTCACGAGAAAACGTGCACAGCGAGACAGAATAATAAATCGATTTGCGAAAAAACGGAATCTCTAACTGCATTCGTTAGTTAGTACATCAGACAGATACACGGACAAACCGAACTCATAAGCGGATTTCTTTGAAAAAACGGCTTGCTTGAATTTTAACTTAAACTGGATTTGTGTATAAGAAAGATCAATAATAAATCTCAACTTATGGCTGCAATCCAATAGATGTTATTGGTAAATCAATGCGGTCATTTAACTCGCGAGGAAACCTCATGCCCATTTCAAGTAAAAAGTCCGACCTCAATGGTAATGCATCGATCATTGAACTGTTTTAGTTATTCTAGTAGAAATGCGTGTGTTTACTCAACCAAGTGCGGTTTAACCTTATCAATCCATCATGCATGTGCATAAATGCAATCAAATCATATATTTACAACTCGAAATGATTTTACGGTAAAACTAGGATTAACACATGAAAAGGATGATCCTTTTTGTTGACCATGAAAAATAAATATCCTCTGATCGATTCCCTTTCTCGAATCACTTAGCCAGCGAAAACTAAAGATCAACCAATTAATGAGGATGTACTTTATTTTCCTATTTTTTATAATTCAAAGTTTATCAACAAAGAGAGAGGGAGGGAGTGTGAGAGAGTGACATATTTCTAGAAGAAAATTTGTCGTATATTAGTTTCCATTTCACGGCAGTTCAGTTTATCGATGTTACTGAAACGGCTATCAAAACTTTACGTCATAGAGATAAAAAAATATAAATAACAGTCTACCAAATGAATAGTTTGAAGTGAAATTTTAGTCTTTGATACATTTATAATTTTCTTTTTTGGAATAACTCTTCCTAAGTCTTTATCGAATCGTAACCATGTACACTATCTTCTCTGGGCACTCTTTATTCACAGACACAAAGGAATAGCTATCAATTTCTATCATCTTTTTGCCACCCACCCTAGCCAAATTTTTATCATGAAAACAATACTTTCCCCTATACTACGTATGGAGAAAGTAAAAATAAAGGACAGATGGACAAACCGAGAAGATGTGCACAACGAGACAGAATAGTGAATATATTGACGAAAGAACGAAGTTTCTATCTGCTTTCGTTTAGGTGTTAGCGCGTCAGGAAGAGAGACGGACAAACCGAACGCATTGTTGAATTTTTATTAAACAAGGAAGGAAAGTGCTGCTGAAGCAGACAGTAAATAGTGTTTTTTTTATTTAACGCTGAATTAAAATTTAAATTTCATATTATGAAATTATTCCACAAAATTTCACCATCAGCAGTTGAGATAAATAATGGTAGATTTAGCCTTATAAAATGGAAGGCAATCTAGTCTTCATCTAGTCTTTTTAAAATTTTTTTTACGGAACAACATGATCATTATGAATCAACGCTTTCATGTTTGGCGTGCAATATGAGGAGAAGTCAAATAAAATATGAAACGTACAGAATTGAGTTCGTCATGTATTGAAAATAATATAATAAAACATTTGTGCAGTAATTATAAGAATAAAAAATCTTATGTGGCCACAACATTTATTTCTCTATAACTGTAATATTTCTAAAAATTCCAAATAGATTAAATGATAATAAATATTTTAAGGAACTGCGAGAAAACTTCAAAGACCTTACAAATAACAGATATAAACTACTACTGTAGCCTTCTGATAATGGATATTGCCACTAAAGCTCCAAAAATTTTACTAATATAAAAGGCCAGATATTTCTGTGCTTCTGTGTATAACGGTGATGACGTAAGTTATGAATTCACAAAATATTTCATGCGAATAACTCGATCAAATATGCTGATATAAACTTGAAATTTGGATGAGATAATCTATTCAGATATAAAAATGCTGTGATGACGGAAAATTTACGAAAAACGTCCTGGGTTCGACTCCAGGGGATGATTTGCATTCCACATAAGATAACACGTAAAAATCGACTTTTTTATGTGCAGGCTTTATTCTTTTTGAAACAAATTAGAATAAATTGACCTACTGGATTTGGACCATTCTAAAGAAAACATTTTGAAGTTTCTTATTCTGTTTGTCTTTTATCTTCTTCAGCTCAAAATCGCTCACCTTAAACGTTTAATTTACATGTTTTGGGGAAATCGTTGCATTTTAACGGGATGTTGTCTTGCCAACCAATTACATTGTTCAACCTCGAAATCTTATTTTTATCTCAGCACCTATAGGTTTAAGCATGCTTTGAAGGCTTTTAATACGAGAAGAAGAGAAAGACGGAAGGATAGGTAAATGATTTTCATAGCAATCAATGTAAACAACATTCGTTGCGTTATTTACGAGAAGGAATACCTAAAAAGCTTAAATACTATTCAAAAAGATTAAAAATCGTAATGAGCTAAATTTAATATTAATAAAGAAGAAAAGGTATGAAAAACTGAGGAATGTGCGACGTTTTAATAAACAAGCCGAGCATGTAAAAATTGTATAAAGTATTGTGCGGCAGGTTACGGGAGTTAGGTAGAGGAAGGTTTAGGAAATAGGGAGAGAAAGAGAGATTTAAAAGAATCACAAAAATTATAATAAAGGTTATGTCCCACGAAAGGTCACGACAAATGGTAACTCCTAAATATTTTAGTGGTAAGGGTGGTGGTGGTGAGGGTGGTGGTGGTCGTGAGGGTGGTGGTGAGGGTGGTGGTGAGGGTGGTGGTGAGGGTGGTGGTGAGGATAGTGAGAGTGTTGGTGGGGGTGATGGTGGTGGGGGTGATGGTGGTGATGGTGGTGAGGGTGGTGGTGGGGAGGGTGGTTGTGGTGAGGGTGATTGTGGTGAGGGTGTTGCTGGTGGTTGTGAGGGTTGTGGTGGTGGGGGTGATGGTGGTGAGGGTGGTGGTGGGGAGGGTGGTTGTGGTGAGGGTGATTGTGGTGAGGGTGTTGCTGGTGGTTGTGAGGGTTGTGGTGGTGAGGGTGGTGGTTGTGAGGGTGGTGGTGGTGAGGGTGGTGGTGGTGAGGGTGGTGGTGGGGAGGGTGGTAGTGGTAACTACCACCACCCTCACCACCACCGTTGAATTTCAACGGGAAATCTAGAAGAATCTTATTACGTATTTCTAGCGATGGGAGAGGAAGAATGGAAGGAACATGGATTAAAACAACAAGAACCCCTCGGGATTTAACAATGTCATTGTCGTCAATGTATTAATTTTTAAAACTTCAAATTTTGTCTATTAATTTGAATAATCGTAAAGTGCGACCGAATAGAAGACGAAAAAAGACTGTAAGAATAAGAAACCTTGGTCATTCTTTAAAACTATGCAGGTCCGACGTTAGTATGTTATTTTGTCGAATTTATATAAGCAAATGATCGATAGCCTGCACTATGAAAACTCAATTTTTAATTTATTTTCTAATGGAAAATTTGTTTTATTTTTTAAAAGTTATATTGTTTTAATAAAAATTTTTAATGCACCATAATCTTTCGGCTTGCTAAATGCACCCACCTACCAATTTTCATTGTGTTATCTCATATGTTTTAAAAGTTGATGAATTAAAAGCACGACAGATTACTTTTATACATTAGGCTTATGTGAATATTGAAATCGGCGTAAAATAACGTTTTAAAAATATTAATTTCTCGAAAACGAGGCAGCATGGGGAAAAAATCCGAAACACTCATCTGCTTATTTTCGATATATTTTTATCTGTAAAAATTTCGTTAAAATCCGTTGACCAATTTTCACAACCTCTCGTTGCCAGGTAATTTTCTCAAAAAATATGATTTGGTTGCCACATGACTTTCTCCATACCTGTAATATTTCTAAAAATTACAAATTGATTAAATGATAATAATATTGTAAGGAACTGCGATAAAAATTTAAAGACTTTACAAAGAACAGAAATAAACTGAAACTGTTGCCTTCTGATATTGGATATAGTCCCAAAGCTCCAACAATCCAAATATAATTAAATCCCAGGTTCGTTCGTCCGTTCGTGCGGAACTGGTGGTACAAATACTTTAAAAGACGAATAACTTGATCAAATATGTACATATAACAATAAAATTTGGCGGAAATGGTCTGCTCATCAGTGAAATACTCTGACGAAGAAATATTTACGAAAAACGTTCGAGTCCATGGCTGGTGATACATTTCCCATAACATTACCCGTAGTAATCGATTTTTCGACATTCACAAAAAACGTCGTTTTAAAACAGCTGTTACACTAATCATTAAACCTTCAAACAGGTTTTGCCAAAAATAAACGATACAAAACAATTACAGAAGTTTTAGTTTGAGAAATAAAAAAAGAAGTTTTTTCATTCGCTTTGTTTTTCACGAGAAATTTTTCAAACACTCGAATTTCTATTTTTAGATTTCTATTATCATCCCGTCATTTTTGAAGGGTCGTCGCTAGTTAAGAAAATAAAAAAGAGCGTGAAGTGTTTACAATAGTCGCTGGTAGGTAGTGTGGTGGGGGCAGCTAAAACATTTAGTTTTTACAATATCTCTCCTACAATGCATTATATGGGGAAATGTTTCAAAGAAAGGTTGTTGAAAATTAAATTTCCTACAACCTTTATTGCAGTACCTTTTTACATTTATCAAATATTAAAGAAAATATTTCAAAAAAACGGATAAGTAACAAGAGTAAACACCCACTTCCGGTTGACCGAATTTTACCAAAAACTTATCAACACGTCTTCCTTTAACAAAAATCTCAAATATAAAAGTTCGCATTAACCTAATTAATTGTCTCACAGACAATCGAGAAAATTGTCAAAACGTGTTCCCTATCTACGTATGGAGGAAGTAAAAATATATACTATATAGCTTCCAGATACATTATAATACATACATAGATTTTTACGTCCAGCTACCACTCAGCTCTCCCCAGTTCTCTGAACAATCTTCATCCAGCTATAATTCTCAGCGTCTATGTGCCTTCGTCAATCTGTAAATACTTTATATTTATGTATGGTATAACTATTTACCAAGTTCTATTCACATAATCAATATTTTAATAACATTTACTGCACGGAAAGACGTTTTCCACGGCTTTGTTGTTTCTGTAGCAGTAGGAGTTCCTTCCATTCAGGAAGGAGTGTATTGAGACAAGATGCATTCGTAGTCTATGAGAAAAAGTTTGTGCAATGTATACTGCACCGATTTTTTAATTATATCGATTTGCCTCGAGCGTCAAGATGCCACTGCGTAAATGTGCTCTTATTTTCCTTTAAACAGTTACGGCAAAAATTCGAGTTATTTTATCGTGAAAGTCAAAGATTAATTCTTTGGTAAAGTAAGGTGAGGAAGATTTATCAACGTCAATAAGTATCTATCGTAAATTTCAAATCCTTCCCAATAATCCGCGACCGAGAATAGGATTTTTCCAAAGATTCTATCGGTGCTTGATGTACCGCATAGTTATATTCCATCTCATATCGTAGGCGTTTCTCGTCTTCTCCGTCGATCTTCCTCCACTTGCGAGTGATCTTGGTAAGCAACGATCATGCCACCAAGTTCATCCTACAAACATTAATTTCGAAGTTTACTGAGGCAAGAATCACTTCCCATTAACATGCGTATCCGAATGTTAAAACTAACTCAATACACAGCGAGACGTTTTAAGGGTGGACCCCATGCAATCAGAATATGTTCTCTTTTGCATGTCTGGTCATCGTCCCCACGGAAAATTGAATGCGATTGTTTAATCTGTTTACGTGCTTTCATTTAAAAGTTTATAGTGAGCTATAAATCATGACAGTCGTTTTTTCTAGAGGGAGCGATTCTTTCTCCCCTCTAGGATCTGCCCTTTCTGTCTTTTTCTCGCCACACTCGCGTTTGGTACTCTTCGGCTTACGTCTGCGAGTGAACAGATCCGCCGTCCCCTTGGGAAGTTTCAGGATCCGCCCGATTTAGGACGAATAAATATTTCCCCCGGAGGATGAGTATTAGAAGTAGAGGGAGTAAAAAGTGTTAGGAAATAGAGGAAATACAAGATCCAATATTCAGCTCTATATTACATTAGGAGGGCAAAGAAGGTAAACAAAAATTTTTAAGGTAAAAACACTTTTTATCACGCGTTGAAAATCAATTTAGTATTGACAGCACCATCACGATAGACATTTTGATTTTACATCCCAATTCTTAGCAAAAAATGACTATGTAAACTCACGATTTACTGGACAAACCTTACGCAGAATTGAGATTAAAATTGCTCAACATCAGATGCAGCGGATGCGATAAAGTCCGGCTATGGTTGCTTGTGTCGTAAATTGTGTCTTGTTGGAATTGGGCCTCACCTTCTGGAATAGTTATTGAATGGAAAGTAAATCATTTCCAGTCCCCGTGCCGCTTTTATGATTGTTATAGGACCTTATATAAATAAATATCGTGTAAACTATGAAATCAGGAAAAGGCAAAGAGAGAACACCTGTGTGTCGACGTTGAAAGTAATTGGAAATTGAAGGGGGATAGAATCCACGAAAATTCATTTTTCAAATTGATTTGATTTCTAAAATGCTTTTTGGTGCAAATGCAAGAACTAGTTGTTTACACCTGTAGTTCAATGCATCTTTGGCAGCGTTTTTGTTATGAATAAAAAATGCACATAAACTCAACCAGGATTTTTGAATCTCTCAAGCGTAACAAATCAAGGATAATTGTATGCACAGAAAAATTCTAAGGAATATATTCCAGATGGAGGGCAGCGTTCATTGCCAACTATTGAACGCATGTTGAATAAAATAATAAAATGTGAATGCGTTAGACATGCCGCGCATTTCGTAGTTGTCATTAAATTACTTTTATAGAATCGGTAAAAGTAATTTTCATTCGGGGAAACTCATCCAGTAAGAATGAAATCCGCAGTCGTGTTATTATTGCATTTATCTGCCGACGGTCTTTCTCAAAAATTTTCGATTCTATAGTCTAAGGACCCTTCACGGCAAGACGATATAACGTACATATAAGAAATAAAATATGTATTCTCTTAAAAACTCTTTTTAAAATAAGTTCATGGCCATACGATGGCCGGTCAGTGCGGACAGTTATATTCGCTATAAGTTTGCACGAATCGTTCGCTCTCTCTTTTACGTCCGTTTCACGCGCCCAGTCCAAAACCGCGGGCGTCGCCATTTTCCGCGCGATTCCGATTTCCCTCCCATTTCATTAGTTTCCCGCCGCTCCCCCGCCGATCTCTTTCTTTCGGTTCCATCTCACTCGCCCGCGTTCCAATTTCGTCATCCGCTTCGAAGCGGATGACGTTTTATATTTATGCGCCAGTCGCATAACCTTTCACGAATCCTTCTTACGTCTCTTCCAACTAGTTTTCCGCCACGGTTCCCAAACTCGAGTTCATTATATTTGGGTGTAATAAATATTTATCCCCTTCCCCTCTCTCTCTCCTCCCCCCGCACGAACGTTGCAAAATTGTGCCTCGAACTTCTCAAAAATGGCGATACCGACGAAGCGACTTTCGGCGCGTATTTTATTTGTACGAGCGTAAAATCTTTTCGAGATGCAGAAGTTTCCCTTTTAATTTATGCGAGCCATAATTTTTTCGATTTTTATAGCCGAGTTAGCCGCAGATTTTCTCTTTTTGCATTCCTCCGGCGATGTTTTGGGTTTTTTTGCGTCCCGATCCTCCTCCCTTTGAATTCTCTTCTGTCTTCTTAATTCGGCTTCCTATCGGAGATTGCCGCTGTCTGTTCCGTTCTAAGAATGCGTACTGAATCTTAAACGTTTTGTCGGCAATCTCAATGGGCGATGACTCATTAGTCCCTCTTCTATGTTGCTTTCTTTTTAGCAAACTTATTTCTATCAGTCATGCATTTGTCTCAACATTAGCATTTAAAATTAAATATCCGAACGGTTTAATTTTATTATAAGTGAAGGAAAAGTACAAATTTACTTCTTTATTTTCGTTCAATGTTAATTCAAAAACTGTTTAATTATTCTAGTCCGTATTTATTTCTTGTTATCTATGTGTATAATCTTGCTGCTTTAATGCTATTACTATCTTTTCTTGGACTTTTTCGTTTTCGCCATCTAAATATCATCCTAGTAATGTTTGAGGCAGACAATTTTCGGTTTTACGGGTTTTGTCCGTACGCGTTGTTATTTTAAAGCATTCTATGTTCTTATTTATCTTCAAATGACAAAAATGGTCGAGATTGATTGAATGCTCAACATAGATTTGCTAATTAGATATATTTTTATTATTTAACATTTGTAATAAACCGACGATGTTGAATTTTTAATGGAGGGCTGATATAATATCCGATCTTCTCAAGTGTCTTAGGTGTATTAGATTTGAGAACATCTGATTTAGCGCATTTCGTTCATTGGCACAATGACAATGACAACTACTCGAATTTTTCTCGCCAAACCAAATCATTAAATCGTAAAACCAAAAACACCATTACGCTTTTTCATTTCAAGTATTTATTGATTTTTTAAAGAATTGGTAAAATATATATTGATAATTTAGCGATGTTGTATAATCTTTTTAAAACGTTCTTGCACAACTGAAGCAGCTCTTCATAAATGAAAAATCAAGACTGGATTATCGAGCTCAGCTAATGGTTTGATCATCTGTTTATCTGTTATCATTTATTGAAATAACATTTTGAAGACTACCAAAATAGCTATTTTGTTGAATTTCCTATGAGAGTGATGTATCACGTCACATCTGTTAGTTTTGAAAATTTATGCGCGCTGTTTTTTAAACTAATAAATGGCTAGCCGCAGACTTCAGAATTCTTTATATTTATTCAACGATATATTATTATCTTTGCCCCCAGTTTTACTGGTAAGGTAAATTCTTTCGTTTTCCAAGGTACAGTTTTTGATTTTGTACTGCGAGCAACTCTGCCGACTTCCAGCCGTAGAAGGTCTTGATAGTTGACAAATTGTCTCGCAGATGTCTCTTACGTGTAGTCTGGCAGATACAGCTCGCGCTTGACGCTTTTTGCTTCGCCTCACTCAAAGTAAATTAAACTTAAAAATGAGTCATCCAAAGGCTTGTATTTCTAGCATGACTTGCAAAAAACATCTAAAATCCTTTTGTTTGTCGTTTGTTTGTTTAAGCATTTTTTTAATGCAGCCATTTATATCTTATTATCATGTAAATGTTGGCCATAATAGGATGCGTAGTATTTCAAAAGAACTTTTGTTTGTAATAAAATAGCGCATAGTTATTACGTGATATTTTTATTAGATTTTATATTTTTTGTAAAAGTCACATATAAAATACTTTACATCTTTCTCAAAGTAAACCTTCGTTTCTTCAAAATCCGACATGGCAAATTATGAAAAGCGAGCTCAAAGATAATGATGCAATCATCGAAAATGTGTTCAATAAAAATATTAACTTAAGACTCGTATAAGCGATAGTGGCGTAATATTATAAGAAAAATATTATCACGCTTTATCCCATGTGCGATCAACCAGAAATTTAAATATGTCCTTTCCACTCAGAAAATAGCAATATTGTGACAAATATTTTCACTCTACTTTCCAAAAATAGTTGTTTTCCTCTTTAAAGCAGGGGTGAGCAACCTTCTCTACATGGCGGGCCGCATTGCAAGTTGTCAGTGCTTCGGCGGGCCGGAATAAACTTTGAATCGGGCGTTAACTAGATCTTCTGAGGCATTATATCATTGAAAATCAAGTCAAAATTAAGTTTTAGGGTTAACATTTCAATCGGAAGTGTTTTATTGTCGTAATTTGAATGTATACGATATGAGTTTGTGTGTTAAATTTTACGGATTACTTTTTAATCATAGCTTGACGGGCCGCATAAAACGCTCCTGGGGACCGCATGCGGCCCGCGGGCCGTGGGTTGCTCACCACTGCTTTAAAGGAAACTTTGTTTAGAAGGATGGACATAATTCGTGCGATAGACTTGATTGAGACAGCTTCTTATTAACTAATTCCTTTCTAAGTTTGCCTTCTGAAAATTATTTTGAAATTAAAGAGTGGAAAATATCGTTTCAAGAGAATTTATTTTCGCCGTAAAATAAGAAAAAAAATCTTTTCTGGCATCATCAAAATCGAACATTATCAGTTTCCAGTTTAACCTGTTAAGATGTCTTTTGCTATATCTTGTTCGGTTTATGTGAAATATCAAACTAATTTAAAACTTTTGGTTATAATTATGGAGTACAAAACGACGAAATGGATGTGTTTCCGAGTAATTAATAACGACCCTAGCGAGGTTAAAGAGTTAAACAGGCTGTAAGAAAAGCTGACGACAACCAGTTCTTCACGAATGAGAGTCTTTTCTTAAAGGCGCCCGCACACAAAGATCGCGGGATATTGGGCTTGGTACGGGACTGGAAGCATGCTTCCTTCCCTGTAAACACATCTCAGTGCATAATCTGCCAACGAATCGATAAGACACACTCGCACGTAAACTTTCATCTCTTTTTCTCTCTCTTCTTTTCCTTAATCTCTTTTACTCTCACCCCGTCCGCTCCTCGTTTTCCCCTCTGCTTACTCCCCCCTCTCCCATGCCCCCTCCCCCCCACACACGTCTCTCTCCCTTATTTCTTTGCGAGAGCAGTCGCGCATTCCTCCCTTTTAACTCCATCGCCTCCTCGCCTCGTCCTTCCTTATCTCTTTAGCCTCCTTCTCGAACTCGCTTCGCCGCGACATCATGATTTATGGAGCATTGAATTCCAGATTCATAACCTCTGCGACGATGTGACAGACAAATTTATCTTCTCCTAAACATGTCTCTCTCCTTCCCTATCTCTCTCCTTCCCTATCTCTCTCTCTCTCTTTCCCATCTCTTTTCCTTTTTCGCGTTTCTATATTTTTCCGCTCCTTATGTTGCTTCCCTATCTTTTTTTTACCTTTCTCTCTCTCTCTCTCTGTTCGCACAATCATTTGTTTTTATCATGATGCCCCAGTACGGTGATAAATGAAAAAGAAATCTTGTACGTCCCTTTGTAAAGTAATAAAATTACCTTTTCAACTTGTTCGCAAATTTCTCCTAGCTTCGGTACGGACAGCACCATAATCGCGCGTGTGAGAAATTATCCTCATAATTTTCCCCTCCCCGTTTCACTGGCGAAAACAATGGGACATTACGCGTTAAAAAAATAAGGTAATTATCTCTCTCGTACTCATTTCTCTCAAGCTTTCCCTTTCCATTGCTCTCTTTCTTACTTTTGCTCTCGTTTTTCTCTTTCTCCCTATCCTTTCGCTTATCTTCTCCGTCACGTGTTATCTCTTTTCTCGTTTCCTTGATTTCATTCGATTCTCCGTTAAATTATTTGATGCGACGGCGTCGCAGAGCACAGAACTGCGAGGTATTCTCGCATCAATTGCATTCCATTTGAATTGAATGCACGATTTCTCAGTGAGGAACTCATTTTATCTTTACTGGAATCTATTGTTAGTAATGAAAAAATCGCACATAAATGCTGATGCGGATCTTTTTAATAGACATGGAAGAATCCCATTTATTAGCACGGGATTCTAGATTGCGAATCCAATTTTTGCACTTCAACCCAATATTTCGTATTATATTCCGTTAAATCTTTGTTTTTAATTTTGATGTTGAATACGAAGCCATTATATTAATGTACTCATATTTGCAATAAATCGAGTCTAGGAGGTAACATAAAGGGTAGCAGAAAATTTTAATTTGAATGGTGCCGTTGTTAAGGTCACAAGATTGGGACCAAATGGTCATTCTGATCCACACAGACACGTGCGCGCCCGTTTGTGTAGGGCCAAAATTGGAAATTTCGCCAGTATTCTTAATAGCCATTCATCATCAATATTGGCCGTGTGGTTAGTTCAATGTCCGAAATAATCATAAAATAAAAAAATTCGGGCTTTAGCTGGGCAATAATAAATTCGTCCGGGCTGTGCAAGCCAAAGTTCGAAACCCAAATGAATTCGAATCACCGATGCTACGCGACTTGGAATTCCTGGGTTAGGTCCGTCGCTTCCCGGTGATTTCTTGATGGGAATTTAGAGGGAGGTCTCCGATGAACCCCACACGTAAACGAAGGACCGAACCCAGGAATTCCAAGTCGCGTATCTTCGGCAGAGCAGCGAATCTAAGATTTTTTGTGAACTTCGGTCATATTATGCCCGAGAATCTCTCCAGCAAAAATATATAACATTAGGTTATACTTGCTTTTAAGATACCTAAAATTCGTTGGGAAATCACTTTTTTGACAACTCGACATTACCAATTACCATCAGCCAGTACCTGAAATAGTTTATCTCTAATAGATATTCTGGACATTCGAAGCACATTATAATATACAGTTTGATTTTTGTTAAAAAAGTGCTTTTGTCGGCTTATTAACTGTAAAGTGGAGCCTTGATGCTTTGTGATGTATTAAGGTTCTACTGATGAAATTCGCCACGGAAGTTGTTTGCGTTTCTCCCTCAATACTGATCGGTTAGAATAGATTTTCAATGTTTCTAGAAGTGTGCGGCTTGCCAGAATCGGTTTCCAGGAAAATAGTTCCTTGTATGCGTCATAGTTTCCTCAAGGAAGGTGTTCGATAGAGTGCATGCGTGGCGAACCTTCTTCCAAAACTGGGTAGGAGATATTTGAAGCATGTACAAAACTACATCTGTTGAAATATTTCTTTGGTTCTGAGCACATAAAAATGAACCAAGTGCGGTGATACTTACAAAATTAACGGTTGACTATTCTTAAAAGTAAGAATCAACCTTTTTGTTAATTATATAAATAGAAGTTTTTCATCTGATGCGTAAGAATACGTACTAAAATGCACTCCAGATAATGAGTATTCTACAAAATAATATTCTGCCATACGAAAATAAGGATATTATTGACATGGATGAGTCAACTGTGGGTAGATTGCTTTTGCGAGCTGGCTTTTATCATTTACTACAGTTTGAGAGCACTAACGCCTGCTTAGGAAACCGAAAATGCTTTTTCTTCGCCACTTCTCTATAACTTCTTTCTGCATTGGTTCTCTCTTACTCACAGTCAATTTTTAGGCGTTCTTTACCAGCGAAGCGGTAATAGCGGAAGGCCTTATGGACACGTCTGGTCCGTCCGTCGTAACTTTCCTCTCCTAAACCGCTGGACGGATTTTAATTTAATTGAGTATGAGTGACCGTTATTAAAATGTATCGCCCAAATGTGATTTTCAACTGAATCCGTCAATTGGAACTCCCACTTTACATAATTACTTTAATAAACTTTTACTCGTGCCTCATTAAATGGCATCCGTCAACCAACAATGAATTACCAAACTTTTATCTCCCTAGCTTTTATATGATCAGTAAGGTATAGATTAAAACAATTATTAAGATAGAAAACAACATTTACTACAGGAAAGTCCTCGAGCCCACGTAATTACGAGTTATGGTTTCGGAGATAAAAATTCGAAAAAATTCAGAGCAAAACATCACATATTTTGTTTACATCGATCGCTAAGACGGTTCTCTCAGCAAACAACAATTAAAAATCCATATATTTCTCTTATATAATCTGTGAGGTATAGATTTAAAAAATATTTGGATAGAGAACAACATTTACTACAAGATAGTCCCCGAAACTATAACTATAATTCGTGAATCACCTAATCTTTCGATACCGTTTCATATGTATTTCCCATTAAGAATCCCTTTGAAATCTCTGTGTAATCCATTTATGGAGTATACTTTTCCATCTTGTTACTTTCTCCATACGTAGCATAGGGGAAAGTATTGTTTTCATGAAAAAATCTTATGTGGCCACCACATGACTTTCTCCATATCTGTAATATTTCTAAAAATTCCAAATAGGTTACATAATAAATATTTTAAGAAACTGCGTGACAATTTTGACTTTACAAATAACAGAAATAAACTCAAACCATAGCCTTCTAATATTGGATTGGAAGAGCTATTTTAAAAACTAATTTTATAGCTGCCACCACCTACAGGCGACTGTTGTTAACAATTGAGTCTTAGTTACGTCTTAGTAACGCTCCTTTTTATTTTCTTAATTGTTGGAGATTCCTGTCTATATCCAATATCAGAGGGCTACGGTATGAGTCTATTTCTGTTTTTTGTAGCCTTTAAATTTGTCTCGCAGTTCCTTAAAATATTTATTTTCATTTAACCTACATAGTTGGAATTTTTAGAAATATTACAGGTATGGAGAAAATAATGTGGTGGCCACATCACATTTTTTGATAATGTGATGCGGGTGACATTTTTATCGCACAAACACAAAAAATTAAGGGTGCGTAATGTAGTCACGTAAAGCTGATCATAGTTGTACATTGAGTTTTTTGTTTTCAATCTCTAATTATTCCTAGTGGCTACCTCGAAGTGAAAATTTTCTTGAGTATGTCTCGTTCGTCAAGGAAATATTTGTAGGCGTTGTTAGAATGCCGATTAAGGGCAAGTGAAACTTGTTCCTCATCACGAACAGGCATGAAAGACTTGGGAAGCAAATTAACCTTCAAGTTAGAAAAATCTTAGCAAATTGGAACAATTCAAGAAATTTCTCACCCTGCGATGGAAAGTATTGATCAACTAAAGTACAATTTTCGCATCAATTGCTAAACTCTAATACTTTGATGAGAAATGGAATTTAACGAAGAATTTAGTTTGAATTATCTGACAAGCATCAAATTTGGGGAAATCAAGCCTTATCGAAAATTGAAAGAAAAGAATTTTGGTTTTCTTTTCTTTGTGATATTGAGCGTGTCGTGTTTATGTTCTATTGGAAGCACGAAAAGTGAAACTCGGGGAAGAACCCTTGATATTGCTTCATAGTTGTTTATCATTCCATCTTGTTAATCCGTGTCACTCGATAACAGAATGGATAAATTTTCATGAATTTCATCCCTGTCAACATAATAGAGTTTCGGAGAATATTTCCGTTCCATTCCAAAACAAATTCGGACGTCTCCAAGTGACGCATTCGAAGCATCGCGACGTCATGGGAATTTCATAAACGATAACATCCCCATATCTAACTGCCGTTCGGCCGAATTACTATGGAACGTGGCGATGATTTCTGTGCTGTCACTTCCGTCGATGATAAGAAGTCTGCAACGTGTAGCGGGGCTTCCATACGCTTCCTTTATCGCGGGAAATTTAACGGTTGAGTCACGTGGGCAGTCGCTATGAGGAAAAATATATTCCGTCCACAAAATTAAAACACAATCTTTTCATTCAAAATTTCAATTTCATTTGTGCTTAATTGATTCACAAGGAAACGTTTCAATGAGAACAAGAAATATCGAAAAACCAGAATCGCGTTTCGGCGAATAATCGGCCATACTCGGAGGCGATTCCCCGATAGTAGGTTCTAAAGCTACGTAAATCATCAGTTTGATTCCAGCCGTAAGACTAGTCATATAATCCTTTCTTGAGACTCATTTGTTTTTTTTTGTTTTTTTCTGGCTAATCAGCCTCTTGGAATATTTTAGCCACAACTCCTTCCACACCGGAGATACACACACACACACGGTGCCGGCATTAGCCTACTCTTAACGAAGAGCACCAAGGGGGGTAACTGCTTAGCGTCCCTCCTGAATGAAAGAGCGCCTACTTGCGCGGTCTCCTTCGCCCAAACAAGCATAGTACGGGAGGATCCCATGTTCAAACAAGAAGTCCAAACCAGGGCTATTGCAGGCAGGTTTCACAAAGTTGAAGTCCCTAATTGATTACTTATGTTGACAGGAAATGTGCCAGTATGTGTTAGACACTCCAAGGAATTCCTATACCATAAATACCATTTGTAATTCGTAGTTTATCAGTGATAGAAAAAATTGGAAAACAAATCAATAGAGCATTATCAGGTTTAAAATACTAAAAGCAATGCCACAATCTCTTGCTGACTTTATATTTTGCATGCATTTTTTTTAAATAATTTGTTTAGTCTCGTTGCCATGGATGCTATCTTCCCACGCGAATTCAAATACATTTATCGCAGCACCAGCGTAAGGATCTGGTGGCAGAAATGACTCGCCAAACGCGATGGTGAGGTGAGGTGAGGTGGTTCGAACCTCGCAAGCAGCTTTGGATTTTTTTCAGATTAGACGGGGTCCAAAACGTATATATAAAGCGAAGTTAATATAAAAGTTGGTAGTAATCCATTTGTTCACTCGTCAATGCTCAACTTAGTTCGGTAATAATCGTCTCCATGGCAACAATCCGATAAAATGCGATTTAAAACGCAAAAACGCTATGTTTTAGTAGAAATTCAAGAAAATACGATCAATTATCAAAATTCTCAAATAATAATTAGAATATACATTCTTTTCCCCTTAGGACAGTACAAACCTCGCTCCGATATCACAATTTTAAATTATTAAAGAAAACATCTCTGCAAGATGGATTTGAGCTGCCTATGTAAAACAAATAGGGAAATACATTCCTGGAATCGAACCCGGGACTTCAATCTTCGCCAAATAAAATGGTCGGGAGGTGGGCCCTGGAAGCACGAGCCTCATACCAGGTTTCATGAAAATCGGTCCATTGGTGCAAAAGTTGTTAGTAGGGGGCACACACACACAGACTGGACCAATTCATAAGGCGATGTTTCCTTTGGAAACCAACCTAACAAGAAGCCCAAACCAGGACTAATGCAGGCTGGTTTCCCAAATTTCACGTCCCGAATTTATTAGATATTTTCTTCTGCTAGGAACTTCCAGTGTGTTTCTTAGGACCATTTCTATGAAAATTAATCGGAGGACATTTTAATGTAATTTGAAAAAAACATTCCGAAATTTTCTCTTCGAATAAGAATGCCATAAATGTGTGACATGAAATGAAAGTCCACCTATAAATCGCGCTTGCCTGGCGATGTATTTTTTCAGTTAGCCTCCTATTCATCACCGCATAATCAGCCTGTATTTTTTATTTATGTCGATTAATTCCTATGAAGGCTATAAAAAGTAAATGATTCGGGAAATTTTCCGATTACCAAATTTCTAGGACGGGGGAAGAATAGGATGAGTTCAAACTATCGATGAAGGCGCTCCATGTTGCCTTGAATTATTCATTCTCATGATTTATCACTGCACTATCTTCTAGACTAGAGCGATAAGAGGCAATGTAATGAAAATTTTTATGCGCCTATCCTCCTATATTTTCTCTTTATCCTATTAATCTATCTATCTCTTCATATCTCTCATAGTTTCTTCTGTCGGCCATCTCCTATCCTTCAATTTTCTCCTCCAACACCTCATTCGCTTCTTCGTCTTTCTGGCACTTTTACGCCTCTAACTTCTCCGTGGCAACAGGCGAAGGGGCGAACCGTCGGCCTCCTATGCAAAGGCACCCCCCTCCCCCCCCCCTCTCCCCTCCCTCACCCCTACACGGAACAAGCGTTTACTTCGACACGTGTTGCGAGGCGATTAAAACTCTAATGGCGGTCGTTAAATGTGAAAACGGAGGCTCTCTTTTCTCTCTCTTTCCCCTCTCTCTTCCCATTTCTTTCTTTCACGTGCACTCAATGCCGCGGTCTTCTGAAGAGTGCGCGGAAAATTTAGTGTTCCAGAGAGAGAAAAAGAGAGAGTGAATGAGTTCGTGGAGATGGTCCCTTGTGCCGCAAGCACTCAAACGCGCACACGCGCTCGCTCGGGCCAGTGCTCGAAAACACGCACGCACGGGAAAGAGAACCGTAGGATCCGACTGGGAAGGAGTAGTGATCGAGAGAGGGAGGAGAGGAGGAAATGAACGGGAGAATGGAAAGAGAGAGAGAGAGGGGGGGAGAGACGGAAAATAGTAGTGCAGTATGGGGAAGGTGCGATAGAATGGTGGGCGGTGAGGGAAGGGAGAGGACAAGAAGGGAAGCTTCGAAAGCAAATGGAGGGAAAGGAAAACCTTTTCTGAGAATCAATTCTTAGCTTTCTGAATGCGTCCACTTAAGCATAACGCGGGGGAATCGCCATTCTTTGCTGGCTTGGGCGGGAAAATTTGTTAGTTTTCCTACTTATAATTTAAGCTGAAAACTCCTAGCCAAAACAAATGAAAAATTATGTGCGCAAGTGTGTGTGTTTGAAGTGGAAATTTATGACCGTGTAATTTTTAGTGAAAGCGTTGTTAATTCCCCCCGAAAGGGATATCAATTGTAAAAGTCCTCGAACAGACATTGTCTTGGCGAACTACATACTTAGGTTTCCTAGATCAGCCAGTTTCCTCTCGCATCCGTTTTATGGAACATCCTTGACGACTGTTTTGATGACGGGCGCGCGTTATTAGCGCGCCTTAAAGGACGTGGCCATTGTCCAATTTGAACGAAATCCAATAATTGGGAAACAAGTTGTTCCAAATGTCCCGTAATATAATGCTTGTTTACACAAACAATGTGTAAGGTCGCAGGAATCAGCATTAGCACTTAAATAAAAATTTTCGGACGAAGTCTTCATGTATTGCCACATTTACTTCAAACATTTTGCTCGGAGATTTTGTTGGAGGTTATCGAACTAGCGGTACTGTTACAGAAATAATTGTCCTCTTTTTGCTCATTTTTCTGGCAGATCCGAAAGTGTGATTTTTATGCAGTCGTTGAATCGAGTTGAAAATATTTTTATTTATTTACTTTTTATCTTTCTTTCTAAACAAACTCGTACCGAAAAGAGCCAAATATAAGTTCGACCATTCACCTCGACAAAGCAAGATAAAACTTTTTGTTGCTAATTGAGAACAGAAAAATAGAGAAGCCAGAGTAATTTAAAATAACCATTGCTTACCTTCTTTATACTGAATTTTCATTTACATTTACAAAGGAGTAAACTGACCAGCAAATTTTCAACGTATTTATCTTATGCATTGAAAGTTGCTAAAAACTCGGAATTTGCCAATATAATAATAACTGTTCCATCCTTTTAGAGTATTAAGGCGAAATTTGTTAATGCTTCATATAGCTTAACAATATTATATCTAACCAAACTGCAAGTACATGTTAAAGGAATCCCCTCTTAGGACCCGAACAATTGACGATTTAATTTTCCCCAGCATAAATCAATGAACGCTCTCTCCTTTCACTTTTCCATTCCAAGGATTCTTCAAAAACGTCCACAAAAAGAGCGAGGCGGTTATAATTTGAAAGAAGACAATAGACAAGAGGATAATGGCGGGTCGGGTGTGAGAGCCGAGGAAGGGGAGAGGGAGATAGAGGTAAAAGGAGTGAAAGAAAGAGGAGAAAGAGAACAGAGAGGAAGAGGGGGGAGAACTAAGGCGTTGGTGGCGCAGGAGTGGGATGCGGGGGTTGAGTGATGCGAATGGGAAATGGGACAAACCTCGGCGGACGTAATTCAGAGAAGTCACTTTTCCCTCTTGGCCCGCATCCCACGGCAGACGCGTGTTCCCGGCGCGCACAAAACACGGCGATTCCGTTCGATCTGCTCTGTTATCCATCTTCCCTCCCGAACCCACCCAAAATCCTCCACTTCTCTCAGAGTTCTCTCCAATGTTTCTTTCCCTCTCTTTTACGAGTAACATGTACGTTCCTATGAACTAAAGTATTCGCTTGCGTTTAATTTTCAAGCTTTATGAGTACATACGAAAGGGAAGTTCATACTATCCAAATTTCTATACTTTTTCTCTTTCGCATTCTCTTGTCATGCATTACCCCTGTCTCACCAGTGTCTCTCGGATTTTGCGCGTATTTGAGTCCCGGAATTTTCAACGCTATAACTCTAATAAAATTGAGTATGAGATTAGTTGAATATTCGTCCCATATGTTTACAGAGGTGGTGTAACTTTTAAATTATCTTTCTCATAGTTACTACAGAACTACGTAAACCAGGGGTCTCAAACACGCCACCCGCGGTCCTTATGCGGCCTAAGTAGAGCATTTATGCGGCCTGAGAAGCTAGATGTTTTATACTAAAACAGGGCTCTCCAAACTGTTGCCCGCCACTCCATTTAATGTGGCCCTCGAGCCTGTATTAAGCACATATTTGCCATTTTTTACTATACATAACAATCAAGCCGCGTTGGAAAACGTTATGCGTAACGTAACGAAATAAGAAAATGATTTTTGAATGATGTAACGAAATTTTCAAAATAACTGTAACGAAAAAAAAATGTTATTTCGTTATGTTTACGCTTTTACTGTGTGATGTTTCGTCCCTTGTTTCCCACCCCATTTCTTTTCTCTCTCTCTCTTTTCCTCAACGGTCTTATTAGCCCTCAGGAATAAGCCTGAATATTGTCTATCTTATAAAACGATTGTATTCAATTTATGTCTGATTTCGTTACATATTTGGTGAAGAAAAATAAAAATTAGATTGGACATGTCGAAAATTTTCCCATAAAAATCGTAATTTACCCAAATCACCACCTTTGAATACGAAAATAGCCTACATTTGTTTAGTATGCGCCTATATTTTCAAAAGGTTTTTTTATGTTGTTACTCTGGCCCGCAAGCATAAAATTTATTGACCAATTGGCCCACTTGTAAAAACGTTTTGAGACCCCTGTACTAAAATGCCACCCAAATTCCAATTTTTTATAAAATATTTTAAAGTTATCTAAGAAATTTATAAAACATTTCCAAAATAACCGCAAGTAGTTTTTCAATCCAATTCATAAAAAACTACGCAGTTGATGTAAAGACATAATATTGTATACGAGGTGACAAATTATGACTTGTTTTTGTAATGTAATAACCGATAAGCTGATACTTAAATACTTGAAGTTTTGTAAGATTTATAAAATGTAAAAGAAGAATTTTCTTAACATGGAATGCGGCCCATCCCGTTCTTGTAAAGTAACCGTTATTACTTTTCTTTTTTCCCATTTCCTGGCATCATTTATTTTCTGACTTCTTTTAATCAAACCTTCCTCTAAAAATTTGACTCATCCAATACTATTGATATTCCCTTATCACTATAATAATACTTCTCTACTTCTGCTGTATTTAAAACTTATTGATATATTTTCCTCTAGGGTCCACTTATTTTCTTCTACTTTAGCAAGGGGTCATCAACCTGCATTTCAAGGGCCGCATTCGGCCTCCATGTTCATTTTGACATCAAAAGTTTATAATTATAGATAGAAGAAAAGTTGTGAGAGATGGATGATTCCGATATATCTCAGGACAAAGTAAATTATTGCGTTAAGATGTGATGAAAAATGGCACTCTCGAATCGCTTTCCTTCAATCCTTTTGATGCTTCCTGAATTTTGGCAAATATCCAGACGCGAACACTTCATTCATTCAAAAATGACATCTACCGTCGACTTAAATGAAGTCGATTCAAAGACAACCATTATCACGTGTGATCTGCATCAACGCGGCGGCACTTAAACCATCCTGCAGACCAGGAATATATTTTGCCATTAAATTTAGTTTTATTACCTCTCCGCCTTCTCTCTCTCTCTCTCTCATATATATGTATATATATATATATATATATATATATATATATATATATATATATATATATATATATATATATACATATATATATGCACTGATGGAGTAGTGGTTAGCGTGTCGGCTTCCCATTACAAAGTTCCGGGGCTCAAACCCCACGAATGGAGGTTTTATTAAAAAAAACAGTACTGTCAGTACGGCATAGAGCAGAAAACAAATGATGTTGGTTTGATATATATCCAATACAGCTGTAGGCATGATCGGGACGATTTGAACGGCTACAGTACTGCAATGTGGAAAGCAAGAGGGAAACTTACAGTCCCTAGTAATGATTATATGGTCGGACAATATGAGTTCTCTCGAGGTAAAACATTCCTGAGGTAAAATATTCTCCCAATCGGATCTCCGGGCGGGGACTGCCTTGAGGAAAATATTTGTCAAAGGTAATTTACGAAAAGGCACTTGGAACGTAAGAACTATGAGAATGGCAGGAAAGCTAGAGAAGAAATGAGAAGAAATAGAGTTGACATTATAGGACAGAGTAAAACTAGGTGGGAAGGAGAAGGACAGTTCGACTCGGAAAAGTTCACGATAGTTTACTCTGGAGTAAATAGTGGGAAAAGTGGAGTAGTTCTGGTACTTAGGAAAGATATGATGAAAAGTGTGACAAAGATAATAGCAACGAACGATCGACTGATGGCAATAAAGCTAAAAGCAGTCCCAGTGGACATGCTGATATTCCAGGTATATATGCCAACCTCAGCTCATGAAGATGAAGTACTCGAGGAGATTTATGAGAAAATTAATGACATTTACGAAGAAGACGGAAGAGAAAAGGTAAACTGCATAATAATTGGAACAGCAAAGTCGGAGAAGTACAGCAGGAAAATGTTGTCGGTCAGTACCGACTTGGGAAGAGAAACCGAGGAGGGGAAAAATTGGTAGAATTCTGCATCAATAATGACCTTGTAGTGACTAATACATTTATTTATTTTATATATTTAATAAGTTCAAAAACAGCACTCAGGCCTATTACATCGAACATTACAACCAATAAATAATAAATGCATATAAAAATATAAAAAACAGTCAAATAAAACAATAAGGAACTCAATGAAATACATCAGTATGAGGATCTTGTTCAAAAACCATAAACGAAGGTTATACACGTGGAAAAACCAAGGAGATAGAATGAGATGCCAAATAGATTACATCCTAGTAAAACAAAGATTCAGGAACAGCATAAAGATCGCCAAGGCATTACCAGGAGCAGACATTGATTCAGATCACAGCCTTCGATTAATTGACGTAAGTACAAAGTTCAAACAAATAAGAAATACGAGAAGAGAGAGAGAGACTTGGGACCTATAAAAACTGAAAGAAAGGCAGGATGTAGTCAACATGAAGTTGGAAGATCGCCTAAGAAATTTGGAAAATAAAACCAAAGACCGTGGATATAGAATGGGAAAAAATTAAAACCCGTATCAAGGATACCTTGGATAAAGAGATTGGAAAACAAGAGAAGAAAATCAAAAAACCATGGATCGCTAAGGAAATGCCGGAGAAAATGGATGAGAGACGAAAATGGAAAAACGTTAACAGTGAAGAAAATAGAGCCATCTATAGACGTATAAACAATCGGTTGAGAAGGGTAACAGGTAAAGCTAGAGAAAATTGGATAAAAGAAAAATGTGATGAAATACAACAAATGGAGAAGCTAGGGCAATACGATATGATGTACATTAGCGCGCTGGAATTAGAAGATAAGAAGTGTAATGGATTTCGTTGTAAAGGAATTACGAATACGGATGGAAAGATAGTCTCAGAAACGAGGGATGTAGCACAGGTATGGGAAGAATACATTGAGGAACTATATAGCAAGCAGCCAGGATCGGCAAAAATAGAACTGGAAGATGAGGAAAACATTGAAGAAGACAGCTTAGGATCAAGTGTTATGGAGAGAGAAGTAGAAAAAGCAATAAGGAACCTAAAGAGAGGGAAAGCCACAGACAGCGATGGAATACCGGCTGAGGTACTTAAAGTCATGGGATCAGAAGGACTAAAAGCGATCACAAAATTAATTAATAAGATTTACGACCCGGGAGAGTAACCTCGGGATTTCCTAGAAGTAACAATGATCTTTCTAAAGAAGAAGCAAAAGGCAATGCAGTGTAAAGAATACAGAACGATAAACCTTCTGTCACACACGTCGAAGATAATCACGAGGATTCTTAATAAAAGGCTTGAGAAAAAGGCAGAAGAAATTCTAGGGGATGATCAATTCGGTTTCAGAAAAGGACGAGGAACTAGAGATGCCATAGGGGTAGTTAGAATCATATCAGAAAGGGCAATAGAGTACAGTCAAGGTATCTGCTTATGTTTCGTAAAGTGGCAGAAGGCCTTTGATAGAGTAAATTTGGTAATATTGATGAAGATATTAAAGGATATAGGTGTGGACTGGAAATACAGAAGACTGATCAGGAATCAATGTGTAAATCAAGTTGCAAAGGTCAGGTTGGAGAATGCGGACACCTGCGGAGTAAATATTGGTAGAGGAGTAAGACAGGGATGCTGCCTGTTGCCGACCCTATTCAATATATATGGAGAAAGGCTAAAGCAGGAAGCGTTATAAGGCACAGGAGATTTCATAATTGGAGGAAGGATTATAAGAACCGTAAAATACGCGGATGATCAAGCACTTCTTGCAAGAAAGAAAGAGGAACTCCAGAAAATGATAAATGGTCTAGTAATAACAGGTAGAAAATACGGTATGGAAATAAATACAGAAAAATCCAAGGTCATTCGAATATCGGGCAAAGAAGAGAATCTGAACATAAGTATTAGAGGAAAACCTTTAGAACAAGTTTCAGACTATAATTACCTTGGAAGCATCATAATAAGAGAAGCAAAATGTACGGATGAGATCAGGACTAGAATAGGAAAAGCAAAAGCGGCTTTCAGAAGAAAGAAACATCTACTTACGGGGAATATAAGGGAAGATATCCGCAAGAAGTTCATAAAATGGACGCTAAGGAAAAATGACATCAAATACTTGGAAAGCTTTGAAATGTGGACTTGGAGGAGAATGCTGAAGATAAAATGGAAAGATGGGATGAAAAACGATGAAGTGCTACGAAGAATAGGAGATAAGCGAATGATTATACAGACTATTAGAAAGAGGAAGGCAAACTGGGTTGGACATTACCTGATGATAGAGAGTATGATTAATGACGTGTTAGAAGGAAAACTAGATAGAAAAAGGGAAAGAGGTAGGAAAAGGTTTCAGCTGATAGACGATTTGAAAGGGAAAGACATTTATCAAGATATGAAGAGGACAGCGGAAAAGAGGAGTATATGGAGAACCAGGTTTAACCATGAATAATCACGGATCTGTCTACAGACAGACTACCTATGATGATATATACATATATATATATACCCCTTCTTTCTCTTCTTCAATCTCGTTGCCTTTCGTTCTCTATCTCTCTCTACTTTTCGCTTTCTCTTTTCGTCTTATCTCCATTTACCCCACATCAAGGGATCGGTATAATGACCCAGAGGGGCAAAATTTTGTGACGTCATCGCTCATCGCCTTACTCGATCACTCCCCTTTCTCTCTTCTTCATCTTCTTTATTGATTTCTTCTCTTCTTTTTTATATCGGTAGCTTAATGCTTATACAGTAGAAAACTCAAAACCCGGCAACCTTGAGGCGTAAAAGTTGCCGATTTTTGTATTTTTTCCAGTTTCTGGGATACACACACACAAACCTAGTCTTCCAATAAAAAGGAAAGCCCTTGTTATATGCTGTAAAATCTATAGTTGTGCGCTATTCTAATATAATTTCCATACATTAAATACGTATTACTAGCATTCTTGGTTACAAATTGGAATCCTATAACTGTACTCATTTAACAATACCATGAAAATAAAAACGTAACAAATTATTTTAATATAAAGTTTTATTTCAATTACAAATTGTCTCAATAATTTACTCGGAATCATTTATAACTCAACTAAAAGAATGTATTTCTCTATTCCGTATTGCGTTCCTAAGCATTTTTTTTAGGACAGGCACTTAAAAAATACTTGCATCAGGTATCTACCCATAACAAGGCTCTAAAAAAGCCAGACGCTTATTTCGGCTACAAAGCAGCCGTCTTCAATCCTGATTCGCCGAAATGCGCGTCTGGTTTTTATTAACCTTGTTGTGGCTATTGGAGATGCCTGAGACAATTTTTTTAAGTGCTTGTTCTTAAATATTTTCAGCCATAAGACGCTCTCTATGATTCCGTTTAATTCCTAAGCATTGGTTGAAATTTTGCTATTGCACGATTCACCCGAGTTGAGGGTTTTCCTCTCATTATCGTATCATCATATTTGAGTTGGCTAAATCCTTGGTTTATTCACCGTGCACTAGTTTTAAAGGGTTCTCTCAAATGCCACAGTCCACTGGATTTAGGATAGAGCTGTTACTGACATATCGCTTGCACAGACGAAACGAGTTACAGACAGACATAGTGAAAGATAAAAGTTTTTTAAATTTGCCAGTTGAGGTTAGCATACAATTTATTGCTTTTTTATTTTCACGGCATTCTTAAATGAGTACAGCTATGCGTCTCAAATTTGCGCGTAAAAATGCTAGTTAAATATATTTTAACACATCGAAGTTAAATTATAATCGTTTTACATTTTTTGGACTATATTTCTCTGAAAAATCAATCGTTCAATCATTCGTATGTTGCCATAAATATGGTCAATATTTTGTAAAAAGGTTAGCGGCGGCAAAAATTTACCACCTATCCGTTTTATTAACTTCTGCATTTTTATATTTGAATTCAGTATTATTGCGTTAACCATGCAATTCTCTCATTTCCTCTGATTATATATATATATATATATATATATATTAACTTAAGGAAAAGAAAAGGTAGTGATGAGGGTGGCAACAGGGTGTTGAAGGAAGCCCATCGGACACTTACCAAGTTGAGGACCAAGTTGGCAGGCTTCTGGGGGCGTCAAAGAGGCAGAAAACACTCACATAAGAAAAACACACGGTGTGTGTTACACACATATTTATGTATATATGTATTTCGTATTGATGATAAACTGACTGCTAGATGACGAATATTACGATACAAAAGTGATCTATTTTATATCTATGGATCACTGAAGTTAAAACCTTATAGATGACATAGGAAATTTGGATAGACTCTGTATCGCCAAGTATTTCCATGTGACAGCAAAATAAATATTACAGTATTACCATAAAATTTCCAGTTATAACAAACTTACGGCATAGTGTTTGAAGAGATTCAGGATTAATTTATAGAGGGAGTTCCTTATGATGTCGAACGGCGTACCCTATAAGAGAGGCTTTTGTCTTTCTCTGCGCCTTTTTCTCTCTACCATTACTCTACATGAAACCCTTTATTCTTACCATCTTCCTTCCCCTCCCCTCTCCAACTCTCTCCCCTTGCCCTCTCCGCTCACGCCTCTTCATTGGCGCCTATAGTCTCATCTCCTCCATCTCGGGAGAATGGGGTCACACACGCTACTTCTTCACTATCTCCTCTCTATCTCTCTCTCCCTCCTCTCTCTTTCTCTTCCTCCTCTCTCTCTCCACCATCTCCCATTTTCAATATCTTTTCTTCAACCATCTTCACCCTCTACCGTGCTCTCCCTCATTCTATCTCTAAAAGTGTAAGATGAAAAAGAAAAACATTAAATCTTTTATCGCGGTTATAATCATTCATAAGTTTCTATCAATTCCCCTTCTTGAATATCTCTCACTCTCTTTCTCCATTCATATGTATTTTTTCGTGGTCGGTAAGAATATTGTCTTTAACAGCAACACACGATCCGCGGGCATGCTTTTTATCGGACCGTATTCTTATAGGATTATAGCAGGCATGTCAAACAGGCGGCTCGCGGGCGGCATGCGGCCCCTTCATACGCCTTACTGCGGCCTGAAAGATAATTTTTGTTTTAGCCCCTCAAGCCCGGAGAACATTTTTTTAAAATCCCACTCCAAATGTCGAGGGCAGTTCATACTTTTTTATTCTTGAGTTACTTTGTCATTATTTGGAATCATTGCAGAAGTCACATAAAAAATTGTCCCTTTTTATTCAATAGATGACGAGAGATGACATATGTATATTTGCAAGGAAGGAATCGCGTGACTACAAAAAGTATTCACAAATTTTCAATTATTAAAAAAGTAAGAAGTACAAAAAAATTGATGAATAAAATATAATTATCATGGCCAAAACTTCCTCTTTTAGAATATACCAAGTTTTTTTAAGATCGAATAATTTCTAGCTCGGCAAAAAATAAATGAAGCTAGCAATGACGCTCGACGTACTAACACGCAGGGCGGCAGCATGTGAAGTTTTCACTCGACGTAATGAAATGTCGGACGGCTTTGAGGGGTTAACTAAGTCGCTGGAATTTTTATATAAATACTTCATTCTGTAAAAAGGAGACATGGTTACTGAGGTACAATAGAACCCGTTTTCTTAAATACTGTTTATTATTAAACAGACATCCGCTCTTATAGACAATTTTTGTCCAACGCTAGCCCTCATTAAACAACTGTAATCCTAATGCGGCTCTTCTATAACATTCCTGATATCTCTTCGAGTTTGCATGCCTGGGCTATGGAATGTATTTGTAAAAATAAAAAATTTTTAAGAACGTGCATGGAAAAGTATCCTATTTTTTTTCTTCGTCTGCATTATTAAGGCAATACGTCCTTATTGTGTGTTTCGGTTAAGAATTCACTTTTACTAATTATGATTTCGATTCATTGGATTCAAAAAAATTATTATAATATAATATAAAGTTGTCAAATTTCTCTCACTAAAATAATTTCACTTCATTATACCCGACGCCGCTTTGCCCCCATCGTGAATTGTTGTCCATTTTTTGCAGTCCATCTCCAGGTCTTTCTATTCCGCCTCGAGTGCGGTCCGTTCACTCACTCTCAAGGCTGATTTTGACCAGTACGTTCTTGCATTTGTCCCTTTCTCTTTTGCTATTCCATTGAGTCTCTTTCCTATCCCTTCTTTATATCAGAGTTTTCTATCTCTATGCACATATATCTCTCTTCTTTTATTCGTGTACTGCATCTTCAGTACCAGATAAGGGATACGGGACCTTGTAAGAGATCTGGGACTCGCTCTCACTCCACACCTCAAGGTGAAATTGTAAAGAACATTGCATGCTATTGGCAAAATGTTAGAGAAATGCTATATGCCCAGAAAAAAGTTTCCTAAAGTGAAGCTTGCCGTATAATTTCTTTCTTTAAATCATAGCTTTTAGGAACATGTGAAAATTTCATTTCCGAGAATATATATTTCCACAAACGAACGTTACGAGAAGTTATTTATCAGTTAGTTGGTATACCATTACCGGGTACTTTATATTTAGAAGAAGCCGGTACAAAAGTCATATTTATTGGCGAATAACCTAATTTATATTAGTTTTAAAAATTGGCATTGAAAAACTAAAATTGTTCGATTGCAGTAGCAGTAGTGGAATCATTAATGTCGTGAAAGTTAAATAAATTTCGTTTTTAATACAATTACTGTTAATGTTTCTGTGAGAAGTTGTGAGACATTAACTTTCTACCAGAGACTATGTAGACGATCGACAATGTTTGTCGTTGCCTACATTTCATTCTCCCGCAATATCTCAATCGCCGACGTAATCAAATAAAGGGTCACAACTAAATGGGTATTTATAATGAATCGAAAGTATGGGCGAACCATGTGGCTAGAGAGGAGAAACAAGATGCACTTTTAAAGTGGACCCTTTTGCTCCCGAAAATCAAACAGCGACGATCCCTTGTATACTCTCGAGCTTTGAAAATCTGCTCTCCAATTTGCGAATCGCGAAGAACTCGAACACACACTGAGTTGGTATCGGCGGAGTCGAGAAAGGAACTCCTTGTCGTATTCATTTCCTTGTTTTTTTTTGCTTCCCCTCCTTATCTCCCACAATGCACCGTTTTCGCATTTCCTTCCCATCAAACCTCGCTTCTCCCGTCCTCTCACCACCCCTCCTCTCTCCTCCTTTTAAAGGACTCCACGTGTGCACCGGGAAAGTGGTAGGGGAGGAAAGGGAGAGAGAGAGAGAGAGGAGTTGGGGGAGGAGAAAGGGGAGGTAGTCGATGCAGCTCGCCGAGAGACCTTGGGATTACAAGCGCCGCTGTCATCATCCGTCATTCGCGAGTAGGAGGAGAGGGAGAGGACGAAGGGGGGAAGGGAGAAAGAGAGAGAGAGAGAGATGGGAAGAGAAGAAATGGAATGGGAAAGTTGAGGCATGATGGAAGGGTGAACAAAAAGACGGGAGGAGATGGATGGAGGAATGACGAGAAGAAAGAGAGGAAACAATAATTTATAATTTTCGCATCTTTTGGAGACTTTTCCTGTAACTATAGTTTTTCAAGTATCGTCCACGTCCGTAATTAACAGCATAAAATTGCAAAAATTTAAATAACATCAAATCAAGTTAACGTTAAATTCATGCATAAAAATTAAAGATAAATTCTTTCCATTTAAAATAATGACAAATACATCGGATCAATTTATTTGTGAGGTTTAAAGAACATTAATAAAACGAAACGAAAAATACGAACGTTTTCTCCCTCAGGCGATAGCGTTGCACGCGATGCTCACCTCACCGTGATTCAGCGACTTTACTATCACGGTCGTATTTGTTTTGGAGTATCCGATTTCGGGGATTTTTCGGAGAAACGTCGTGATGTGGTCATTATGGAGGGACCACGGAAAGGGAACCCTTGACCTCCTCAACACAAGGGAATTAAGCCACGTCTTGGAAGCGTTTTCCCTCGTAGACAGCGCTTCCTTTTGCCCCTCTGTCGTCCTCCATTTCTCTGTATGTACACTCTCTCTCTCCACCATTTATCTTTTCCTTTGTCCTTTTCATTCTCTCTACCTTCGCCTCGCGTTCTTACTGCGACGATGAGAGAGCGAGAGAGAGAGAGAGATAGGAGTAATCCGAGTAGCATTGAGTTATAGATAATAGCCAATATTATGTAAACAATGTGAAATAGGCATATGTTCCTATTTCTAAGGAGTAGAATATTAGCGAGGAGTGATGGTCTTTTATTTCAAAGAAAAATGTAAAATTTGTTTTTAACTCTACGTTTACCCGCCTAACAAAGTGGTTGAGAGCTTCAATTTACGCGATGCAACGTGCGTTACGTATATTTACTATTTGAAGAAATATCAGGGAAAGTGTCTCCCATTAAATCTCTGGGACAAATGATTAGGAATTTCTGCTGGATTTGATCTGCTTTCACAGCCGCACCCAAAAATCTTTCTATTTTTAAAAGTTCGCCTAACTTTTCGTAAAGCTGGAACATTTTCATTTATTTATTATTCGTTTCTATCTCATTAAATCATTCATGCCTTCGCAATTTAATTCAGTTACTTTTCTCAAACTATGTTGTTGTTAAATTAGATATCCCAAGAGCCGTAAGAAGTTTTGGGAAAACAAATGCGCAGCTCGGCGTCGAATAGAATTTCCGATGGTAGATTATAAAAAATTGCAGTTGGAGTTATCAATTTTCTCAGTTGTATTCCTGTCATAGGACGATATCGATAATTATTTCTTAATCAAATCATACTGATTAAATGAACGAATCTTTCCGTCAAATCTTTTACTTTTATCAGTGGCGTTGCATGAACTTCTGTGGATAGATCTTGGAAAAACCTGTTTGTCACAGCATAAGTATGATCGGTTTCTGATTTCAAAATTCGGCCATCATTGAAGAATTTAGCTATTTCGCCCTAGAAATAAAAGGCATAAAAATGGATGAAGAGTCCAAAAAGAGATTATTTTTAATCATGTCTTCGAAAGGTAGAAAAATTACTATGGATGTTCATTCCGAGTAAATTTTAACTTTTATATTTTTCAGCCTGCGGCAACGATTTGATCGATTCTGAATTGAAGATACTTATAACAATGAGAATTATTCTATACCAGAACACCTCCATTTTCCCCAAGGGAGGTCTATATGAAATAAGAATGTCATTCCCGTTTTTTTATGTAATCACATTGTAACAAATTAAAAATGATACCTCGACCCAGTAAACAAAGTGCAAATAAATAGATTTACGCTCTTACTCTCTAGCAGAAGTAATTTACTCTGGCAATTGAGGCGTGCTCTAAGGTTTTATCTTGGCCCTATATCGCAGCAAATAAACGCAATAGGTCTTAGAAATGTCTTGGTAAACGTACTGAACTTATGTTAGCGAATCGAATTTAGGTTTGTTCGGTGGCATGGAATTTTTTAGCTATCAACTTCACAAACGTTCCAGAAAGAATGATTGTGGAGATTAATGGTTAGGAGTCAACACAAGTAGTAAGTTTTGCAAACAAAAAATGTCGACATTTCAAATATGTGCCAGAAAGCATTTCCTTTTTGGTGACTTAAGCGAATTAAAGCAAGTAATTATTAGAGCAAGAAGTTCAAATATTAGAAACTTCTGATCCCGAGTTTTAGCTCACAACACGTCATAAATTCGTATATGACGTACTAAATTGCACAAACTTGTTAAATGGTCACCCTGATATCTTTTATGACAGCGAAAGATTTAAATGCTGCTCATGATAATGAAAACAAGTCATTATTCATTCTGAATTTGTATTAAATGTCTTCATTTATTAATAATGATCTCAAGTGTTTTCATCAATATTAATAGGAATTATTTACTTTAAAAATATTATTATTTTTTTAATATTTGCAAATCTGAGGTGTGGGAAATAGTACTTGACTAAATCATTCGTTTGCATACACTAACGATGGAACGACATTCCCGGACCTTCAGACATTAACTATCGCCCAACTACCCAAAAATAACTTTTTCATTCAGGAAGCAGAATAGACATTTAAAATCGGTCCAAGAATTGCGCATAACGTGTCCTTTTCAAACGAAAGAGAAAGTGAGTATTCAGATCGCCAATTTCGGTGATGGATCGGTGGAAATTTTCCACCCGGCACTCCCTCGCACCCACCCTCTCAAACTCTTGCCGTCTCCCTCTTCCGCAGATGTTCGTGTCTTCTTCTTTTCCGTCTCTTCCCCGTCTTCCTTATCCTTCCTCGCCGTTTCTTCCGGTCATTCTCCAACGTTCATCATTGTGTGGGTTTCTTTCTCATCTTCGTTTTCTTCTCACTCTTCAGTTTACCTTTCTCTCCTCTCGTCCTTTCTTCCTCCTTTCTCTCCCTTATCTATCTCCTTTCTCATCTCCTTCCTATCTTTCTCTTCCCTTATCAATCCTCTTCTTTCCCTTTTCTCTCCTCCCTCGTTCTCTATCTTTTCTTTCTCTACTCCCTTTCTCTTCCCTCTCTCTCCTATCTCCCACTCTCTTCTCGTATGACTCGTGCGATTTGGGCGTCGCCGTGATTTTTCGTGCGCGGAGGCTGGTCACGTGAGTCACGTCTCCGCCGTGCGAGCAAAGGCGGTCAGCCAGGCCAAGGAAGAGAAAAATAGGAGAGTTCAGCGACGTATCACCGAAGAGTCGAACACGGCGGATTCGCGTACGTGATGCCGTGTATCGACTTCTGCTGCGACACGCCCACGTCTCATCCGACAAGATCCCGTCCCGTGAACTGTCACCCGTCCTCTTCTTTCTCTCTCTCTTTTTCTCGCTCCTTCTATTCGAATGGTTCTCCGTCTGCTTGCCAAAAATCATTACCCAATCTTGTTGCACGCCAATTAGGACGCGTTGGATAACCTTTTGAGCCATCCGTGAGCTCTAATTAAGGGCAATCCCATCGCTTGTAAGGCACTTCCATGGCCTTTTCATGATTGTGAATAAGGGTTAAATTCTTCAGCACAGGCAAGGAAAAAAGTAGGGTCAAGGGTTATAAGCCTTTGCCTGAATAAACAGTGGGAAGTTAAAAGTATAGGAAGGGGAATGTGTTGTATATGTTTAGATCAATTAACACCGAAAGTTCTGTACTCTTAAGCAGTGGTGTCATTCTGCCGGTACGCACAGGTACAGTCGAACCGGTTGTTAATACTTTTCTCGCGGCAAAAGGTTTCAACGTCTCCTGTAAATTAGGAAAACTGCAAGACAATGGAACCGGTTGTTGATGGACTGGAAGCCAGAGAAGTATTTAACAAATTTAGATTTTTAGTTTGATTCGCCAGAGTTATCAAGCTTTAGTAATGTAATGCAAATTAAATATTATTTTCGTATTTTCAAGCATGATTTTTTAAGAATCCATGGTAACTACTTGTAAGGAAACCATCTACCGCTTAAAAGACGAAGATTTTGTTTTTCACCAGAAATACTATATTTGGTAAATTCATGCAACTGAAATTAAAAGAGATAAAATGTAAGCGTGTTTTGTATCAGTTAAACATATTTTATTAGAGTTTTAAAATTTCCTCATAGTTACCTATATACGAATTCGGCGTGTTTCCAAATAGTTCACGAACAAATAAATTCTTCAAAACGCGTAATTTGCTAACGGAGCGTGAAAATAACAATGTACTTTGTTGGTGATTTTTCACAGCACGATTCTGAACTTTGCAGTGTACCTCGGTAATTTGTTTAAAGACGTTTCAACGAGCGCGTGTCGAAACAAAGGTTGAGATCCTGCAAAAGGGGGGTGACCACAGCTTGTGCAGCGGTGACGTAACTTCTCTCTAGGCAAGGATCTGCCACTTACCAGGTTGCGGACAAAAGCATACGCTGGGTCACCCAGCATGCCCTTTAAAAGAAGACAAATGAAATCAGGAGGCCGTATCTGCTCCCAATTCCTCCCTCCGTTTTTTCCATCTCCCCTTCTCTGCTCACGTCCGCCTCCCACTCCTCCTCCTCCTCTCCGCTCCTTATGCATCCCTCCTCCTCCTCACATTGTATCTCCTCCCGTTTCCTTCTCTCTCTCTCTCTCTCCACATCAACTCTTCCGAACTAGGTTGTTGCACTAACTCTCCTCACTCGAAACCATCCCTCGCTGTTAATTACCGTGACTCCACCTCGCCACCGTAATGTCTCCTCTTATTTTATGCCTCTCTCCCCTGTTTTACTCTCATTACTTTTGTTCCTTTGACCATCTCTTCGTCACTTATTCTTCCGCCACCCTCTTGCTGGCTCTCGCCATCTTTCTCCCTAACTCATTCCCTGCATCCCCACTCCATCTCCTCTTCCGTCTCTCTTTTTCTCTCTCCAGCTATCTCTTTCTCTCGAATATGTTGTCATTATGTAATACAAGTAGTTTGGTACTTGCATTCTGCAAGCATTTAATTTCACCTTAAAAAATTACTTTTTCCATTGTAGGATAATAAAGCCATTCATTTCTGCCAATTTTTAAAGTTATAGCACATCTAGAAGTGAAATAATATTTTTCTAATTGTTTAAATTTTAAATATTTTTAACGGCCGCAATAAAAACTTAATAGAGATCTTCAAATTTTTATTTGTGCATATGCACTAAGCTCTAAATAATTTTAAAATTTCAGATCCCTAGCTTGCCCCGTAGTACCTAAACATTTATCTATTTAATTGATAGTAGCTCAATTTAAATTTTAAGAATTTTGTATAACGATATCTGCGGGATACCTTGAGTTAACTATTAGCTCTTCCCGATGCACATCGTACGACGTGCGTATAACAATAACCATCGATTTTTATGGATTGTTTATAAATATCTACGATGATATTTGTTATTTTTTTAACTCGGATATAAATCGTAAAGGGATTCTTGGTCTCAGTTTCTTCAAAAACTCTTCTCTCGTCTGTTTCTTACTTCTTCCTTTTCTCTTTCTCCTTTTGCTTCCCTTCCACCTTCTAATGCAGTGATTATCAACCGGGATGATGCGATAGTTATGGGTGACATAAATATTTTATAAATACATAAGTATATCAAATTTTGGCTTAGAAAAATAAACAAAACCTGGAAAATACGCGGTCGTGCCTCTTTAAATACGTTGATTTTTTTATCTCTATGCAGTAGGGAAGCCAAATTATTCTATAAAGATTTCCTGAAAAAATGGAATTGAAAAATGTTTATTGCAGATGAAAAAATGCTGAGAACCACTGTTTTAATTCTTATACTCTCTGTATCTCACTATCTCCATTTCTCTCTTTTTTCTCTTTCAATAATTTTGGCTATTCTGCTTTTCCCTTCTCCTATCATCCCTCTCTCTGTCATTCTAGTCCAGGGGTTGCCAAAGTGGTCGGTACCGACCCCCTGTGGTCGGTACCTACTCTCAGGGGGTCGATGAGAGTTCAAGGGTCGTTAGGGGGTCGGTGAGAAATAAATTGGTCTTTAGGATGCTTTTTAGAAATTTTAATATTCAATAGAAAATAACAGAATCTAAAATTTCGCCAGTAATTGTTTGTTAAAAAACATATTTCTTGCTTTTTATTTGATATATTTTAATTAAGAATTATCTCGGATGACCGTTGAAAACCGTTAAGACACGTGATGTTGTTTGTCGAAACATAAGTTTACTAAAGTTTTGTATAACAGATTTTTTATTAATTACATTTTTTTTTCAAAAATAAGACTACCGATTTATTTTGGGCAAATGAAATAATTAATACCAGATATCCTAAAATTTGTGCAACAGTACTGCCTTTTATTTTAGCATTCCCCACTTCATATATGTTTGAAGCTGGATTTAGCCATGCTAACACACTTATAATTAAGCAGCGAAACATGTTGAACTTGGAAGAAAGAGGAGACTTAAGATTAAAGCTTACAAATCATGAGCTCAATGTAAATGGTCTACTAAAAAAACACCAAGCCCACCCTTCACACTAAAAATAAATTTTAGTTCAGTATAAAAATGTCATGTTACTTGATCAATTGTAAATGTTATGTAAAATACAGTTTATTATACACTACCGTAATTATTACTATTTAAAAACCTTTCCTAAAATAGATTTCAAAAGTATATAATATCAAAACTTTCACTGGGGGTCTCCGGATTTTTATGGCATCATCAAAGGGATCGTTGAGATAAAAAGTTTGACAACCCCTGTTCTAGTCCATTCTTTCCATTCCTCCATACTATTTTCTCCCTCCCTATCTACATTTCAGCCTGCCAAGACCCATTTCCACCAAGTTGCTTCTTCCTCTCCATTTTGCTCTCTGCTCTATGTCTGTATCTCCCTCTTCCCCTTACTTCCTCTTCGTCCCATATTCTCTTTTTCTCTTCCTATTTCTCGAAATATACTGCTCTGGTGACAGATTCCCCCAAAACTCTTGATATGTTTATGGTACTTCTACAGCGTAAATAGCGTAAAAGAGAGCATCCCAAAGGATATTTTGGCGCGCGGCTGTTTAGAAATGTTCTTCACTCATTAAAGATCAGAAATCATATGTGCGTGCATGTAAGAAATGGAATTCAACGCAATCCCTATCGGTTTTTACTCTCTGCTCTGCTCTTTTCACTTTCAGTATTTCTTTAGCAAGGGTTGTAAATAAATCAAACTTAAATAAGGAAAGTACATTTGGCCATGTGTCATAATAAATGTTGAAGTTTAGAATATATTTAAGATTTAAGCTCTTAAGCTAGTGTATTGAACAAGTTAAAATGTAGCAACTCATTTATATTAATATTTTCTAAGCAAAAAAACGATATATATATATATATATATATATATATATATATATATATATATTTATATCAAGTGCTCAACGAAAACTCAAAACACACTCATCCCGATTACCTTTAATTGTAAATGCATCAATACGATGATTCTATTTCTTCGCTTTGTGAGTCTATGATTTCGCAACACTGTTTCCACTCGTTTCAAAACTGTTTTGTATGATAGTTCTATCTAGGCGGCAAGCTTAAAATTCCAAATTCTCATCAAAGGAATAAATATTTACGGAGCATAAAGGTTCTAACACTTCTCGTAACATGATATCTTAAAAAAATAAATCGAGAAATTATTTTCAACAAGCAGTTTCACATACTGTTATCTCGGGCATCATATCGAACTCCTTGGCGATTCTCACTAATCGTAATTTAGCAAATATTTTCATCAAGCTGTTTTACTCTGTTATCTCATGAATCCTATCAAATTCTTTCACGTGAATCGCTGTCACCGACGCTTCGTTCTTGAAATCGTAATTGCCCATTGATCGACAGTAACTCATTGCCAGAAGATAGCCCATTTGGAGCATTTTGCGCCCCTCGGATATCAATGGGTGACGCAACATTGTCCTCATCCGCTCCCCTTCTTCGAGGTTCTGAGCCATTCATTATTTGAGGCGCCGGCGGCGCCGATAGCTTATCAAACCGGACGTGCCGATCTTTGAGATCGCAAACTCCATTCTATTTCCCGGAATTCGATTCGCCTTCCAAACGACTGGAAATTTCATATGCGGTGCAAAAGTGGGTCACTCCGGGAAAAGAATTTCTATCCGTAATTGGCCAATTACCTTTAGACACAACGGGATGCATATCAGAACGGAAAAGTATTTCAGCTGAAGGTGAAAGTCTCTAAGGCTCTGATAAAATTTGACTTTCATTCAACCAAGAGATATTGTCAACGAAATGCATGTCTCATAGTAACGAACAAATTCATTGTCCTCTTTAGGACAATGATTGATTTCTTTAGAGGTACACATAATTGTGTTCTGTCGATGTTACAGTAGCATTTTCTCAAAGACGAATTCTGGTATTTTTTTACGATGATTAAACTCGTAAATAATAAAGATAAATTTAGGATATAATGATAAGTGACTCGTGAAATTTTGTTTATTCGCAAAATCTTTGAGAAAGCTACTGGATACACAGGGTTTGCCCCTAAAACCTTATTTGGCAGTTTGAATTTTGAAACGAATGTGATTTTCGAATTCTCTCGGTTTTTCATCTTATCGTGTCCTTTCGGTTTGGTATATGAATTGTAGGGCGGATTCGAGGGCGTACCCCGTGTTGGTGTTGCGGTGTTGTCTCCGAGGGGGCGGTGGTTTCTTCCCCGTGGCCGATATCGGGGCGCTGTTGCGTGATTCATCTGAGTTAGGAGAGAGGGTGAGGGGGATATAGGGAGGGAGGGAGAGAGGAGGAGTGAGATGGAGAGAGAGGCGCATTCTTTGGGTTTCTTCCAACTCCTCTCCACTCCACTCTTCTATGACACACTTGTGGCGGGACGGGGAGAGAGGGATGCGGGGGTGGAGTGGGCAGGCGGGGAGGTGCTATCGCGCGGGGAAGTACTCGTTCGGGACTCAAAAAGGGACGGAGGAGGATGTGAGGAAGGGGGCGGAGGAGAGAAAGGAGCCAGAGAAGAGTACACCCGAAGGGGACAGCATGGAATGCCTAAAGGGTGGTGCCGAGAAATGATAGTAAGGTGACATAGTGATGAAGGTGACGTTGGCTATTATTCATTCAAAACCATTGCGGCGGCGGATTATAGTAATTGATAGCTATAAGCTTTATGCTGCGAAGAAAAACAGGCCTCCATTAGGATAAATTCATCTTTAAATATTGCAGTATATTAAAAGTTAGTCTTTTTCCGTAATAAATAATTTTTGCTACTTATAGATTTTTGAATGTTCAGTATGCCATTAAAATTTATTTAATCGCTTTTCAGTAGCAATTTTAAGTTATTTTCCACAAATTATTGGACAAAAAGAATGACATTTACAAAATATTTTAATAAAATCAAAGCCCTTCGTAAAGGAATAGCCAAAGATTTTTTTAAATGCTAAATAACTTCTGGATGGGAGAGATTCGGAAAGTGAAACGAGAGCTGAAGAGATGAGGACGAGCAAGGAGGAGAAAAATGGAGTATCATACGAAATAAAAACAAAAGAACAAGAAAATTGTAAATACGCGATTTTAGCTGGATAATGAAAATTGCTTATAGTAAGCTCAGTGGTTGAAAATAATAACAAAAAGGAATATATAACTTGAAATACACCAATTAAAGTAAATACTGATGGAGGACTGCAAAAATCTGAGTGCTTAGTATGATGGGGATAAAGGATAGAAGGAATTACTTCAAATTTGACCTTTAAAAAGTAAATGCTAAACGAACAGTTCATTTCTTTCCTTTTACTCATAAAATTATCCATTTTTGTTTATGTATGCTTGTGTGCCTCACATAAAGTAAACGTCACTTATTATACACGAAAAATGAACGCATCACAGACGAAGTGAACGAATCAGTGAATTCCTCTTGTCTTAACCTACCAAAGAAAAATACTGCGACATTTTAGTCAATCAGAAGAATATGAATGGCAAATCCGGTTTACAGTAACTGTGACAACTTTTCCTCAATTATAATGCCTTTCCAAAATATTATGGACCCATATAGATTTCAATTGCCTGTCATTGAAGGTAAAATAATTAGAATCCCTGATGACGGCGGCAGAGTTAGTCGTCGAAACGTCGGACAAGGCCTCTGTAATGACCCTGCTGGAAACCCGAGAAAATTTCACCAAAATAATTAGAGTTATTGATACGACAATTTTGCTTCATACCCATATACATACACATATTTGCAAAGGAATACTCTTATCTTTAACGCAAAGACAACCAACGTTTTTAGCGTAAAACTTGAATTATTCATGTAGTTCGTTACTTTAGCTCTCAAAAATATTTTCAGTTTGGAGTATATATAACTATATTTCACAGCCAAAGGTTGATCGTCAACAGAAAACTATTGCTCATATACATATATGTTGCTTTAGTGCCACGCAATAAGTTGATTTGCGACTCAAGTAGACAAAAGTTAATATGTAATAAATTTAATTTGCTCGCTATACGAATTTAACATTAGTCATCATTTTCTAGAGAATGATCGCAGTTATTCGACCTTAAAAACGAGAGATAGTGGTGTGTAAAAATTATAACTTTGCCGTCGAATATGTTTTTCCCTAAGAAAGTTAATGGCTCCAAAAACCCTCTCGCAAAACGCCAAGCCTAAGAAAACAATTATTAGACATGTTTCACTGAGGGAAAGAAAATGATTTACGCTTTACGGTCGACAGTAAAAAGATTGCTTGGCACGTTCGAGTGGGAATTCCGCGAAAAAATGCGCGGTTCCGTAGCGGGCGACGCGAGGGCCAGCCGTTGGAGGGTGAATAAGGAAACAAGGAAAGTGTCCAAAGACGAACTCACAAAGGAATGGGGTCGCAAAGAGAGTGATGCGGGTAGGGCTATGCAGGAAGGAGCACATGTGTGACTGCGTGTCCTTGCGTGTTTGTGTGCTTGGTGTGTGTGTCTGCGTGTGTGTGCGTGCGTGTAAATACGCTTATATGTGTGCTTGTACAGGATGTTCATAAAATTCTAGCAGTTTAAAAATTATAATGAATTTAAACCAAAGTAGATGTAAGAAACAGCTAAATGCTGTAATAATCCCAGCTCGTAAAAATTTTCTGTATTTATTCGCGTTTTAATTTCTATTTCTGCATTTAAGTGTTTTTTTATTTTTCTTCAATAATATCCTTTAAATTAGAGATTTTTCCCTTACTAGGATAAACGTCTTTCAATATTTGCCTAAAAACTTAATCTCCAAGCGCCAGCATGCTACAAGTTGACTTCGAGTTTGAAGTATAAAGCGTTTGTTCTCAGCTGAATGAAAGCCTTTTCCATCTGTTAATGAGTATATTGAAAGCATTACGAGAAAGAACCATCATCCAGTGGTACAATTAAAATCGAATAAAATACGTTGTAAGAGGATGGACATATTCTAATTCAGAAAGAATACGACAGACTTAGCGACATCCCACAAATCAAAACCGCGTCACTAATCTTCAAACATGATGGAGCTAGTCGTTAATGGGGTTTTATGCACGATACTATCTTAACGAGTGGACTGGGAGTGAAGGAGCATTTGTGTGTCCATTTCCCGCACCATTTCTTGTAGGATCACGAAATGTTTCTGTCGAAAAAAAAACAAATGTTTTTACGAAACACAAAAGTTGAATTGAGACAGCTACCAATACAATCATCATGAGAATATGTATTTACATCTAGATCCAAGGACTGAACGACGATTATTAAGAAATTTATGATATGTGAAAGAAATAGGAAAAACGTTTATCGTTTTTTTTAAATACATGCTTAAACATGTGAATGAAGGAAATTTTTAAGGAAAAGAAGTCAACCATTAGACGACATGAAGAGGAATAGAGCTATTAAAAATGAAGAAAACTGCGTAAAATAAGAGGGTATGGAGAACACGGTTTACCTAGGTCTTGTTTACTGACAAACCGCACATGATTAATGATGAGGTCCTTTAAGTCCATAGGTTCACATAAAAAATTTATAACTCAGCTTATTCGATTATATTACTAATTTTTCTAAGTTTAAGGTTTAAGTGCTACTAACAAGAACTTTTTAAACACTCGATTTCCGTGTAAATGTATATATAAACGCATATGTGAATGTAGATATTATGTCTTTCTTAGATTTTTTCATCTTTCGTATTAAAGAATGGACAGCGGGAAATAAATTAGTCTGGAGAAATGTGAAAATAAAAGGCGAAGGATATTTGAAGTAGAAATTTGTCCTTCCTATCACTTGATTACGTATGCAGAATGTGTGTACATGTGTATGGCTAGAAAACCTATTCTGATCAGCACGTACAACATTATCTGCTGCTGCTAATATATCCCAGCAAAACTCTTTTTTTAATAGTTCGTTTTTTACAGTAAACTTTTGCTGGGACAGTTGTCAGACTTTGTGCATCCCTTTACCTTTATTAAATTATCTAATCATTAGTAGCGTAAGATAAATGAAATGATACATTGTTTACGATTCGAAATAGATGAGCACATTTCACGCGTAGGTTTCCCATTCCTTTTATCAAACTTTTACTAAGAAAATTCCGATGCGACCCGCGATTCCGGTCGATTTTAAATTCCGTTGAAATCGGTATGAGATAATGGAACGTGAATGGGCTTTCGTCAGTTCATTATCGACACGTGAGATGTTCACGAGAGAAGGCGGAATTTAAAGGGGGAGCGGGGAGCAGAGGGAATTAGATTTAATTCCGATCCACGATTGCATGCGGTTTGCTGGGCGAGTAAAATGAGAGATAAAATTGGATTAAGTGGGAATGAGGAAGAGAGAGAGAGAAAGTTCTAATGCAGTGAGGAATGGGAGACGGGAGAGAAAGGGAGGATGAGAACATATGGTGGAGGCTGAAGGGTAGAATATAAGGAGAAGGAGAGAATGGGCGAGAGAGGAGGATGAGAGAGGGAGTGAATGAGTGGGAATGGAATAGAGGGAGGGGTGGAGAGGAAAATGGGGGAGAGTTGGGAGAAGGACGAAGATCAAGAATAGAGGAGGAAGAAATAAGGTTAGGAGAAATAGATGACGGGAGAGATTACGGAGGCTAGGGACGGATCTCGTCCGTTTTATGGCTACAGGATTTATCTCGGCCATCAAGCGGAAAAACTGTTGACATATAATGAAAGACTGGGAAAGTTAGGATAGAAAAAATGATACAGTCTGTGGAAGTGGGAAGGAACGTGATTATATTTAAGAGAGAAAAAAGATAGAAAGAGGCAAAGGGAAAGGAAGAACGAGTGCGAAAGTGGTGGGGAAGGTTGGACCAGGATGTTGTGGGAGGCTGGGAAAAAATAACAGAAGAAATGATATTAACGAATGAAGGTGTGGAAGAAAAAAAGGCGGTTTCCCGTGGAAGTGACGTCGCGTAATCCTTTGCTCCCTATTCCATCCTTTTGAAGAGAGTGACGCAACACTCGGGGGGAGTTGTGATTATGTTGTTCCCATTGCTTTTTGGAGTCTGTATCCGGTGGGTTGATTGACGGGAATTTCGAGAAGCAGAATATGTTAGCTTGAGGGTGCAAAAGAGGGGAGGGAAGTGTAAACTCGAGAAGATGGAGAGAGAGAGAGGTGGGGAGGAGGTAGAAAGGAGCGTGAATAAATGGATTGAGAAATACTTACTACTTGTAAAATGAGCAGAAATATGAATAGAAGTGGAGGAAGGGGGCAGATTAAGCGGGGAGTTGAACACATGGAAATTCAGATAGAGGCGGGAATTTAAGCTAGTTTCATAGGATATATTGCAAATTTTAATACACGTTTTCTATTTAAATGGTTTTTACAACGCATCACAACGCATCACAAACGTAGAAGCTTTCGGAACTACTCCTTCATCAGCTACAGAGAGAGAACTGATGTGATGTTTCTGTGTTTTAGTGTTCTTTTACGTGTGTCGCTTGGACATCCCCGGTACCTCGCCAACCTGAAGTCGTCTGATTGGTGAGTGTTCACTGGGTTTCCTCATCCCAACACCTTGTTGACATCCATATATATATATATATATATAGCAGTAGATATTTTATATTTTTCTTCGTCTTCTAGTCCATCTAGAAGTTCTCATTCTGTTGTTTAAAAACTTACGGTAGTACTTAGTGATTAAGAAAAGGAAATTATAGCCTAGAGGCAGTGAAAGTGAGATTGTACTCTTGGTCTTAAAGTTTTAGTAACTGGACACCGATATTATACTTCAATTGAAGAAATTTGATTATAATTTGTCTGTAATTGCGAAGATGTTGATAACATCTGGTCTATGTAATTCTCAGGCTTCAATATTTATACTTAAATATGACATACAACAGATTTTTCTTTTAGCGTTTCTCCTTTTCTTTGGGTATTTTTATGTATACCAACCAATAGATGTCGTTACCAGTAAAACCAATTCCTTTTTTTAAAATACGTGAGGCTTAACTCACTTTTCCTCGCTTTTTCCTTAGAGGGCACTTTCCCTATTCATTTCTTAGTATTTTCCATTTCCCCCCTCATTCCATATATATATTTACAGCTTTAAAGGCATGCCATTGACGTAGCGGTAATGAAATTCAATCCGCTTTCAGAATCGAAAAGTAGATAAGGAATATTGAAATCACGCTTTCAGTCGCTCGCCATAGTTTTCCATACCTTTCCGATCACCCAGCGATGTTGCGCGAAGCTTACAGTGACTGATTATTTCCAATCGAATTCCACTACCCTCGTGAGCCGTTGCTAAATCTCGAATAATATCTTCCATTCTAAATATTCTAAGTTCTGAAGCGGCGTCTCTGTTATATCCAGTTGTACGTCCAATTCCATGGAAATTAATCTGAAACTTTTCCTTTCTTACCATTGCATTCTTATAAAAGATTGGTGCCCCTTCTTCGCCATTTGAGAATAGAAAGAAGTGAGTCACACGCACATGCATGCTATGGCTCTAGAGAATTTCTTCCGCGTCAGAGATCAGAACACACGCACTAGCTTGGGCAAAGGGTTAAGTCATCTTTGCCACTGACTTGAACGTTTAAAAACTTACTAGGGGTTCCGCTCCTACGCGCATCAACCCAGTGCCTCGTTCCACGAGACAAAATCGTCCGCTGCCCGTGTGCTTCCCTGAACCTCCTCCATTCGTCATATACATAAGATAGAAATTTATGTCTAGCCTCATTTACTCTTAGTAAACAACACGTTTCATATAATATTCATTTCTCTGCCAATTAAGGGTTTGCCGACCAGCCTACCGACTACGACTATAACATATAGAGAAATACTCATTGACATAATATCAAAGAAAAGAGGAATATTTATGTATTTTCGTTACCATCGTATTTTTTATCGTTATCTATGTATAGTTTAAACTTAAAAATAGCGTCGTATTTTCATGAATATGTGGACAGATGCGACGCGAGATTATAATACCAGTCAATCATAGGTAATTATCGATACCAGCAACAATGCAAATTCCCTAGACGATGAGAGATTTTCACATGAAAATACGTCAAATTTTCTCGTTCAAAACTAATCTCTAGACCGATTCGACGCGTATTCTAAAATTGACAGCAGGAAAATAAAATTTTGTTTTTTTAGGCGATCGTCGTTTCAAGTCTTGAACTGTTACGATGATTCTAAGTAATTTTAAAATCCAAATGATTATTGTGTTACAGTGAAGCACGTGTTAATCAAATGGAAAGAATTAACGCTCCTGGAATCGAACCTATGACTTTAATGTAGACGGTGAGCGGCATAAAATCTGAAATGTATAAGGTCAAGCAATTCCAGAAAGTTTGATCGAAAGAGAATGAAAAGTGTTTGTTTTATAAGCAGTTCTCGTCACTGGATTAGGCGACCGACCGACTACGACTTTAATGTACAGAGGATCCAGGGATTTAATCATGAATCATTAATGTATTGTCTCAGCACTTCATATTTTACTTACATATTTTATGCACTTCAAATAGCAAACGTAGCTCCTTCATTTAAATCACGAGAGTCGTGATATCATAGCTCATATCGATCATGCCCTGGTAATAACATGCTACTTTTTGTGAATGTCTATTAATCGAATTTGATCTATCTATGTCTGTTAATATTCGTTTTGAAAACTTATGCTAAGAATTTCATGCAGTTCACCTAGGCAAGCGGAAATGTTAATATTTATTTTCGCCAAGGGTTATGGTGATGTTGATGCTTTTTTTTGATTGAAGCGAAAGATGAGAAATTTCAAATACTGTGACTACCTTTCATACTATCATTTCTTTTGAGCTGGACCAGCAAAATATTTGGAACGAGCAAGCACCGCGTAGATGATATATAATTGTTTGCACATCATTCTTCGCATTTTTAAATGAAGAGACGTGTTTGCTTTGAAAATAACGGATAACTCATTATATCGTAGAAAAGTCTCTCCAATTTAATTAACATTAAAGGAATAATTGGTGTAAAGAATCAACTAACTACCTTACTGCTGAATGCAGGAGATTCAGCTTTCGCGATTTTATCCATCCTCTCTTCCTGCTACTGTGGAGGAAGGAACGTATGTACAATTAAGGAGTTTCCGCCACGATAAATTACAAGATAATCTTAAAATAACCTCTACTTTGACGTTCTGTTAAATTTTATTACGTGAATAGATTTATCCTGTTTCCGTAATTGCGAAGATAAACTGTTTTTATAGCCTTAAAAAACGAATCAAATTGTTAATCAAACATTTGTTTCACGGTGAAAGAATTAACCAGGCGAGTGCTCTCGGCAAAACTGATCTGGCTAAAGCTTTTTTGCTATCGATTGAAAATATCGGCGTCCATGCTTATATTAGATGCTTATGGGGAAAAGAACGAACTGGAAATTGCAAAAGTAAAGTTATAATCGCATTTACGCAGTTACACAGTATTCAGTCTAAATTCACTAGTTCTTATTAACCTTCGTCTTACAATAGATAAACTTTCCTTATTATTATGTGGATTGTATAATTTTAATTAAATCATATCACTTAGTTATTCAACAATGAATTATGAAGCTCATATCGTCGTTTTATTCCAAATAGACAGCCAAGGTAACTCCTATAGCAACAAAACAATTGAATGAAACATGCGTATTTCGGCTACAAAGTTACGATCCTGAGTAGTTTCTCATTTATCGTTTATTGTCATCATTACGCATGGTTTGAAGCTATGCATATTTAAACTGCTTAGGGTCACTGATATTCTTTAAAAGGTATATAATTGAAGTTATCTTCGTTTTATTCTCTGTGGTCTATACCAGGGTGCTTCGCCTAACGCTGAAATACTTTTTGCCACACATTTGTGGAGACTTTTTTCTTTCCTTATTAATAAAAGAAAAGAGTTGGTAATACCTGTGGGAACGTGTCCGTAAAGGACGTGCGTGTAGGGAGAGGGATATTTTGAAAGGCGAAGTGCTCAAAAGGCTTTGAGTCATGCGGTTTATTGGAGGCCATGGTATTTTCATTGAATTGTACGTAAAAAAAATACGCGCGTTTCAAGACCTATGCAGATAAAAGTCAAACCCTAGAACAAAGAATTGGTCCTTTTCCCACATTTCTCCTTATTAACACTCAAAAGGGCAATACATTGGAAATAACTAGCGTTTTTAACGTCTTAAAATTCTTTTTTCTCTACCATAAGTAGACGATATAAAGTACGATATATAAGCAGAAAATAATATATTCATCATTTTTTATAATTGCTCTGTTAATTTCATATGACTCAGCATTACTGCTTATTCTGTCTAAGCATTTTTAGCCTACTTTCCAGAATGGAAATACGCTTATAGTTTTGTCGTTGTGTCTGTCTGCCCATCTGTCTGTCTGTCCGTCCCCATATTAACTTTTGAACCAATAGACCGATTTTCATGAAACTAGGTGGAAATCTCTTGCTACATGGGCCGAGCTCCCTAGGATAGTTTTTGTTGCGAAGATTGAAGTCCTGGTTTCGATTCCAGGAACTATCCTTCCCATTTGATTTACATGGGAAATCTGAAATCCATCGTGCAGGGTAATTTTCCTTTGCACATTATTAAAATATCTTAGAATTGTAATATCGGAGCGAATTTTGTGCTATTCTCTGAGCCGTAAAATGAGCTTGGTAATCAAAATATCATCTATACTAAATAAAATAAAAATCCACTCTCGTGCTGGAGTCCTTTGCAAAATACTTGTCACTACAAGTTTTGTATTCCTCAAGTCGTAGAATTGAGGTGTTTGTTTATTATGAAGATTGGACGAAGCTCTTCAGGAGAGGAGTGGCGGGGAAAAGGAGTCGGGATGGAGAGAGGGTATTGGATGGTGAAAAGATTGGACGAAGTTGGAGGTTATCCTTCAGCGGCCTCCCTCCATTTATTCCCTTCACTCCCTCCGGTTTCTCTGCCTCTCTCACCACCCCCTTTTCCCATTCTATTTCTTTCTCTCATTCCCTTATCCATCCGTCACCTTCTCCCCTCTCTTTCATCTTTCTCTCTGCCTATTCACCCTTCTCTCATCCTTTTCACACCCGTTCCGTACCCCCGATCCCATCGCTTCTTTCAATCACTCGCTCGCATGCGGATCCTCATCTTCTTCATTTCCGGACCCTGCAACTCTTTTGTTTTTCTCTCCTCTCGCGGGAAACGAGCGTGTGCCCCAGTTTCCCTCCACTCGCCGCCCCCCAACGACGCCACCGCCCCCACAGCTTAAGGAATTCGGAGATCGGAGCCAGATGGTTGCAACAACAGCAGAAGCGGGAATCGGCCGCTCGGATCCTCCCACGCACTTACGCTACTTTTCTTCCTACCCTTCCCTCCTTCTTCATCCCCTCCCTCTCTCTCTCTCTCACCCCATCTCCCCCACTACCTCTCTCTCTATTTCCCACCCCTCTTTCTCCCTCACCTCACCTACCTCCTCCCCCTCCTTTTCCCTCGCTCTTTCCCTTCCAGAATTTCCCTCCCTCCCTCGCTCTCCCTTCTCACCTCTAACTTGCTTGCCTTTCTCGCTGCCATCTCCTTTACACCTCATTTTCCAACTCATTCCAATTTTAACTCCTTTTCGGGTAAATTGTCCAAATGCCGTCCTTATCCAATCATCATCATCATAGGTAGTCTGTCCGTAGACAGGTCCGTGATTATTCATGGTTAAACCTGGTTCTCCATATACTCCTATTTTCCGCTGTCCTCTTCATATCTTGATAACTCTCTTTCCCTTTCAAATCGTCTATTAGCTGATACCTTTTCCTACCTCTTTCCCTTTTCCCATCTAGTTTTCCTTCTAACACATCTTTAATCATACTCTCTCTCCTCATGTAATGTCCAACCCAGTTAGCCTTCCTCTTTCTGATAGTCTGTATAATCATTCGCTTATCTCCTATTCTTTGTAGCACTTCATCGTTTTTCATCCTATCTGTCCATTTTATCTTCAACATTCTCCTCCAAGTCCACATTTCAAAGCTTTCCAAGTATTTGATGTCATTTTTCCTTAGCGTCCATGTTTCTGCCCCATACAATGCTATACTCCATACGTAGCATTTTATCAACTTCTTGCGGATATCTTCCCTTATATTCCCTGTAAGTAGTTGTTTCTTTCTCCTGAAAGCCGCTTTTGCTTTTCCTATTCTAGTTTTGATCTCATCCGTACATTTTGCCTCTCGTGTTATGATACTTCCAAGGTATTTATATTCTGAAACTTGTTCTAATGGCTTTCCCCCAATAGTTATGTTCAGATTCTCTTCTTTACCCGATATTCGAATGACCTTGGATTTTTCTGTATTTATTTCCATACCGTATTTTCTACCTGTTATCACTAGTCTATTTATCATTTTTTGTAGTTCTTCTTCCTTTCTTGCTAGAAGTACTTGATCATCTGCGTATTTTACTGTTCTTATAATCCTTCCTCCAATTTTGAAATCCCCTGTGCCATCTAAAGCTTCTTGCATTAGACTTTCTCCATATATATTGAATAGGGTTGGCGATAGGCAGCAGCCTTGTCTTACTCCTCTACCGATATTTATTCCGCAATGTGTCCACATTCTCAAACCTGACCTTTACAACTTGATTCTCATATAGATTCCTAATCAGTCTCCTATCTTTCCAGTCTACACCTATATCCTTTAATATCTTCATCAACTTTACCCAATTTACTCTATCAAAGGCCTTCTGCCAGTCTACGAAACATGCGCAGATATCTTGACTGTATTCTATTGCCTTTTCTGATATGATTCTAACTACTCCTATAGCATCTCTAGTTCCTCGTCCTTTTCTGAAACCGAATTGATCTTCCCCTATTATTTCTTCTGCCTTTTTCTCCAGCCTTTTATTAAGAATCCTCGTGATGATCTTCGATGTGTGTGACAGAAGGCTTATAGTTCTGTAATCTTTACACTGCATTGCCATTGGCTTCTTCTTTAGAGGGATCATTGTTACTTCTAGGAAATCCTGAGGCCACTCTCCCGTATCGTAAATCTTATTAATTAATTTTGTGATCGCTTTTAGCCCTTCTGATCCTATGACTTTAAGTATCTCAGCCGGTATTCCATCGCTGCCCGTGGCTTTCCCCTTCTTTAGTTCCACTATCGCTTTTTCTACTTCGCTCTCCATAATACTTGGTCCTAAGTTGTCTTCTTCAATGTTTTCCTCATTTTCCAGTTCTATTTTTGCCGCTCCTGCCTGTTTGCCGTATAATTCCTTAATGTATTCTTCCCATACCTGTGCTACATCCTTTGTTTCTGAGACTATCTTCCCATCCGTATTCATAATTCCTTTACCACAAATTCCATTAGACTTCTTATCTTCTAATTCCAGTGCCCTAGCGTACATCATATCGTACCGTCCTAACTTCTCCATTTGTTCTATTTCATCACATTTTCCTTTTATCCAATTTTCTCTAGCTTTATCTGTTACCCTTCTCAACTCATTGTTTATACGCCTATAGTTGGCTCTACCTTCTTCACTGTTAACGTTTTTCCATTTTCGTCTCTCATCCATTTTCTCCAGCATTTCCTTCGTGATCCATGGTTTTCTGATTTTCTTCTCTTGTTTTCCAATCTCTTTATCCAAGGTATCCTTGATACTGGTTTTAATTTCATCCCATTCTATATCAATGGTCTTCGGTTTGTTTTCCAACTTTCTTAGGTTATCTTCCAACTTCATGCTGACTACATCCTGCCTTTCTTTCAGTTTTTCTAGGTCCCAGGTCTGTCTTTCTCTTCTCGTTTTTCTTATTTGTTTGAGCTTTGTACTCACGTCAACTATTAGAAGGCTGTGATCTGAATCAATGTCCGCTCCTTGAAATGCCTTGGCGTTCTTTATGCTGTTCCTGAATCTTTGTTTTACAAGGATGTAATCTATTTGGCATCTCATTCTATCTCCTGGGCTTTTCCATGTGTATAACCTTCGTTTATGGTTTTTGAACCATGTATTAGTCACTACAAGGTCATTATTGGTGCAGAATTCTACGAGTTTCTCCCCTCCTCGATTTCTCTTCCCAAGTCCGTATTGCCCGACAACATTTTCTTCCTGTCCTTCTCCGACTATGCTGTTCCAATCTCCCATTATTATGCAGTTTACCTTTCCTCTTCCGTCTTCTTCGTAAATTTCATTAATTTGCTCATAGATCTCATCTATTTCTTCATCGTCATGAGCTGACGTTGGCATATATACCTGGATTATCAGCATGTCCACTGGGACTGCTTTTAGCTTTATTGCCATCAGTCTATCGTTCTTTGCTATTATCTTTGTCACGCTTTTCATCATATCTTTCCTAAGTACCAGAGCTACTCCCCTTTCCCCACTATTTCCTCCAGAATAAACTACCGTGAATTCTTCCGAGTCGAACTGTCCTTCTCCCTCCCATCTAGTTTCGCTTAGCCCTATAATGTCAACTTTATTTCTTCTCATTTCTTCTTTCAAGTTCTCTAGCTTTCCTGCCTTTCTCATAGTTCTTACGTTCCAAGTCCCTATTCGTAATTTACTTTCGACAAATGTTTTCCTCAAGGCAGTCCCCGCCCGGAGATCCGATTGGGGGACTATTTTACCTCCGGATTGTTTTACCTCGAGAGAACTCATATTGTTCAACCATATAATCTTTACTAGGGATTGTAATGTGGTAGTTTCCCTCTTGCTTTCCACATCGCAGTACTGTAGCCGTTCAAATCGTCCTGATCACGCCTACAGCTGTATTGGATATAGACCCAACCAACATCATTTGTTTTCGGCTCTATACCATACTGACAGTACTGCTGCCTACTGCCAGGCACTGATGATAGTTTTTTTTTAATAAAACCTCCATTCGAGGGGTTTGAACCCCCGAACTTTGCAATAGAAAGCCGACACGCTAACCACTACACCACCAGTGGTATCCAATATAATCGGATAAATCCGTCCACTCTTTCTTCTCCATTACCAACCTTCCGACACGTTCCCAATTCAGCAAATACAATTATCTCCCAAAGCTAAAAATGTATGGCAGAGGATTGACCGCATTCCATTGAACATCTCTTTCGATGCGTGTGTGCGAGTATTTTTTGGCTAATCAACCTCTTGGATTATTATAGCCATAATTCCTTCCACACCGAACACAATCACAAGAGAGGAGGGAAACCCGGTGCCGGCATTAGCCTACTCTTAACGAAGAGCACCAAGGGGGCCAACGGCTTAACGTCCCTTCCGAAGGACGGAACGCTGACTTTGCGCGGTCTCCTCAAACCACACAAACAGGAAGCCGAGCGACCTTGAAAAAAATCCTACTTTCGCAGGATTCTTACCTGCCTGCCCATTCAAGCATCAGACCAGTAGCAGCCAGCGTCCTAACCACTACACCGCCGGCACCGGCACGATGCGTTGATTCGCGCTTGACATTAAGGTTTCGGAAACTATGTAGCGAGCTGTGATGATGTCGCAGATATCTCGAGATCCAAATTTCTTAAATCAGGGGTCTCAAACTTGCGCCCCCTCGGTACATTTCTACGGCCTGCGAAGTAAGGTAATTACACTAGACGGCCAAAACTCAAATGTATTTCTTAACAAATCTTTCGCGTAATTCTAAGAAATTTAAGAAACCTGTCAAATCCTCACTTTGAAAATACGAAGTCTGTTAAAAAAGTACCGGGACTACAGCTGTAGTTATTGTGCTGAGTGTGTGGCGCTGGAGTTAAAGTTTTAGATAAGAAAGCAGGGGGTTTGCTCAAGGTTATTCAATGTTTCAGGTCCGCACCTGCTCTCAGTCTCGCCTCAGTCGCTGTTGAGTGTCGTTGTGTTTTGGTGGTTTGGCGGATTTTGCAATGGCCGATGTCAATGAGCAGCGAGTGTGCATCAAGTGTTTTCTAAAACTTGGAAAAACAGCCTCAGAAACATTTGAAATGTTGCAGGCAGCTTTTGGAGAAGAAGCTCTAAGCCGTTCAAAAACTTTTGAATGGTTTAAGGGATTTATAGAAGGGCGAACATCGATTGAGGATGACCCTCGCTCTGGACGCCCGTCAACTTCAAGAACAGACGATTCCGTTAGCTGTGTGAATGATTTAATCAGAAGTGACAGACGATTGACTGTTACGAAGTTGTCTAGCGACACTGGCCTATCAATTGGGTAAATTCATGCTACTTTGACAGAGGATTTTGGGATGAGAAGAATGCCTGCAAAGTTTGTTCCTAGGCATCTCACACAAGATCAAAAGGACAACCGTGTTGCAAGTTGTCAGGACTTAAAAAATCGTGCAGCAATGGATCCACACTTTATGGAAAATATTATCACGGGTGACGAATCGTGGGTCTATGGCTATGACCCTGAGATCAAATTCCAATCATCCGAATGAAAGACAAAAACCTCTCCTCGACCAAAAAAGGCCTGGCAGGTGAAATCAAATGTCAAGACGATGTTCAGAGTTTTCTTTGATGTCAAAGTTTGGTGCATTTTGAATTTTCTCCGACTGGACAAACTGTGAACTAAATTTATTACAAAGAGGTTTTAAAAAGACTAAGGGAAAAATTCGGCGCAAACGGCCGCAGCAATGGAAGTCTCAATCATGGCTGTTGCATCATGACAATGCCCCTGAACATTCAGCACTGTCGATCCATGAGCTCCTGACCAAAAACCAAATCTCAGTGGTACCCCACCCGCCTTATTCACCTGATTTGGCCCCAACCGGCTTCTTTCTTTTTCCCAAACTGAAAGCAGCTCTTAAGGGACGGAGATTTGATAGTGTAGACAGCATAATGGAGAATGCGACAGAGGCGATGAACGTGATCCCACAAAAAGACTTCCAAACGTGTTTCATGAAGTGGCAGAAACGCTGGGACCACTGAATTAGCTCAGAAGGACAGTATTTTGAAGGAGATACCTTTGGTTAGTTTAAAATTATATTGTTTTTTTAATTATAAATAAAGTCCCGGTACTTTTTGAACAAACCTCGTATACGTAGTTTACTTCTCATTCCGATTTATAAAAATTCTGCACAGGTAGGGTACTAAATATGGCCTTCTCGCTGCCAGCGCGTTTCTTGCGTGTCTGAAGAACCTAACCCTCGACGCCGAATGTAGGATTTTTGTAATGAATGGGATTAAGGCCGCATCAATGGATTGGGACGATTTCGTCCTTGTGGAAGGGGAGAGTGAACGTCCAAAAAACATAAAACGGTATGAGGGCTGGGCAAGTATGCGGCCCGCGGACCTGGTACGGTGCCTTAAAACAGCCATCGGGTTCGGTGGAGGGCCTTCATGCGGCATCGATGTGAGTTTGAGACCCGTCTTAAATCTTCACTGAATTCGAAAATATTTACATTATTATTTTGCTCTTCTTTGCTGAAGATAATGCCGAGAAATGATTTCTTAGCCTTTTTACGGACATATTTTTAATTTCGAATATCTTTCGTATCTGCCCTTTACACCACTCCTTCGTTATCGCTCTGGCCTGAACACCTTGCCCTATCAATTTCCGCGTCGATTCTCCCCATAAATCACCCCTCCCCCTCTCCGACCTACGACCCGAAGTATCAACCGACCTGGGACCCTCGACCTCATCGCTCAACTTTTATCACCCAGGCCTACCGACTGACCTTATCGCCTTCCCAGCACTGCAATCCGCGCCTCTTCCATCCTCCTCCCCTTCTCAAGCGCCCCGACGGATAGGCACAAGTCGACCCGACGCGTCTCTCGCCCCAAACAACACCCTATCAGCCCTGTGACCTCCGTGCACTTACACATTTTCCTTAGCGCCCTCTTATTTCTCGCTCTATCCACTTCCTGCCTTCCGTATCTCTTTAATGCGCATTCCTTCCTCATTTTTTTTTGAGTGAAGTTTTCCCTTCGGTATATATTCATCAAGTTTCCTTTCGTCCCTTTTGTTTTTTTTTTTAAGCGTAGCGTGTTTACTGATTTAATCGAGGGAGCGAAAATTTCGGGTACTTTTGTTTTTAGGCTGTTTTCCAAAAGGAACAGCCTTATGTCTGTGTGTGTGTGTGTCCCCTACTAACATCTTTTGCATCAATGGACCGATTTTCATGAAACTTGGTAAGAAGCTCGTGCTGCCAGAGCCCACCTCCGGGATATATTTTATTTGGCGATAATTGAAGTCCCGGGTTCGATTCCAGGAAGTTTTTTCCCTATTTGTTTTACATAGGAAATCTCAAATCCATCGTGCACAGATGTTTTCTTTATTACTTTAAAATATCTTAAAATTGTGATATCGGAGCGAGATTTGTATAGTTCTAAGGAGAGAAGAATGTATATTATAATTCGTATCGCAGAATTTTGATAATTGATCGTATTTTCTTGAATTTCTACTAAAACATAGCGTTTTTCTGTTTTAATTCGCCTTTTATCGGATTGTTGCCATAGAGACAATTATTACCGAACTCAGCTTGAGCATAAACGAGTTATTTTCTTTTCCACTCGACTACCTTTCAGCAATGGACAGTTGATCCATACATATTAGCGTATAAACAGTAATATGTATTTATTAAATTCCTTTATTTAAAAAATACATGCAAAGTATAATGCCAGAAATAGGTTTTGACATTGCCTTTAGTATTTAAAATCTGATAATGCTCTATTAATTTGTTTTCGAAATTTTCTCTGTCATTGATAAACTATGAATTACAAATGATATTTATGGTATGAGAATTTCTTGGAATGACTAACACATACTGAAACATTTTCTGTCAACATAAGTAGCAATCAATTCGGGACATCAGCTTTGGGAAACCAGCTTGCATTAGTCCTGGTTTGGACTTCTTGTTTTTAATTAGTATGGACTCTCATTAAGAGCTCTTAAATAAAATGTCTTTAATGCTTTATGAGATATAAATATCCTAATAGATAAATTTCGTAATTTTTTTGCAACTGCATGTTGTATTTGCTTAAATTAAATGTATTACTACACTTGTATTTATATAAATTTCCATACATTATATTAATAGGGTTAAGGATTAACCTTTGTGTTACAGAAAGCTCACAAAAATTCAAAATTTGCTCCAATTAGGAACCGGCCGACACATTTTACCTTTAGAGTAAAATGTAGTTAGAAAGATTTGAAGCTTTCCCGGTGAATAATCATGGTGAACTTTTCTCGGGTTTCCAACCGGGTTGTCTCGGAGATTTCTTCCGACGTTTCGGCGACTGGCTCTGTCACCATCTTCAGGGATCCTGAGAAACGACCTGCGAGAATTGCCGCCGTGCACAGAGGGGAAGTTCTCCCCCGTCACCTTGACTACCCCCACCCCACCACTAACCCAACCTTTTCATAACTATGTTGTCAGTTCTCAATATTTACAGTTGACTCAGGATCCCTGAGGATGGTGACAGCCAGTCGCCGAAACGTCGGAAGAAATCTCCGAGACAACCCGGTTGGAAACCCGAGAAAAGTTCACAAATGTAGTTAGATTAACTGACATTTAATTACGCGTTTCAAACTTATTAGATGGCTCTATTATAACAAATGGATGGAAAACAGGAGAATGGGTGTAATTTAAACAAAAAATCACACAAATTGCTGACTCTGTTGTAGACTTTGTACTATATAATACAAAATTTACAACACAGTGTGCAATTTCTTTCATTCTTAGGTCAAATTTTATCCATTCCTCTATTGTGGAGTTCCACCAAATATCGATCTACTTAGTGAATTATATATATATAATTGCATGTTGAGACTAAAATTATGTAAAATATAGTTACTTATATAAATAGTATTGAGAGGAATAACAAATTCTATTATATGTAGGGGCGCAAAGAAAATTGCCTTCAACCCAAACGAATTCTGAAGTCGAATTAACATATCACTTATAGCCGAAATACGTCTGTTGGTTGACCAGGGAGGAACGCTTTTAAGGGGTCAATCTAGAACTCTAAAACTTAATAAATTTTAAGTTTATTAAAGTTTAAAAATCGAAATTGCTTACTGGAGGGAGGGAGAGAGTGGGAGAGGGAAGTTTTTCATTAACAGCATTTGTAAAACATTGCCATTTAATTGAGTTATTTTTACTTTCTTCGTATACGTAGTATGAGAAAGTATTGTTTTCATGAAAAAAATCGAATTCGAGATTTCAACGGAAATAGATGATTTAAGGTCCCCTGAACACGTTTTGACTATTTTCTTGGTTATATCTGTGTGTGTGTCTGTGACCGGGATTTTGTGGGTGCTCTAACTCAAAAACTATTAATCAGATCAACACTAAATTTTATATTTGACATTTTTGTTAAAGAAAGAAGTGCTGATCAGTTTTTGAAAAATATCAGTCATACAGAAGTGGGTTTCTTGTCAATTACCCGTTTTTTTAATATTTGCTTTAATATTTGATAAATGTAAAAACATACTGGAATAAAAGTTGTAGGAAATTTAATTTTCTACAATATTTGTTCGTAACATTTCCCCATATAGTGCATTGTTGAAGAGATATTTTAAAAACTAAATTAATTAGCGGCCACCGTCACATCACCTACCGGGGACTACTGTAAACAGTTTACGTTCCTTTTTATTTTCTTAATTGTTGGAACTTCTGGCTATATTCAATATCAGAAGGCTAAGGTTTGAGTTTATTTCTGTTCTTTGTAAAGTCTTTAAATTTTTCTCGCAGTTCCTTCAAATATTTATTATCATTTAACCTATTTGGAATTTTGAGAAATATTACAGGTATGGAGATAGTCATATGGTGGCAACATCAGATTTTTCAGTTTAATAAAAGTTTTAATTTTACTAAGAATTTTGGCCTATTCAAAAACCAAGCAAATAAATAGTTAAATACATTAAATTTTGATGTCCTGTAACCATTGACGGGCGTTTACGCTAGTACTCTCAGAAACGCGCGCGTGCATGCCCGCTTCGTTGCAAGGCATGCTTGTTTCAGAAAGTCGCACGAATGGAATTTTCCAATTTTAACCATTGTCAGACTTCTTCGCTCTTCCCTTTTGCACCGCGGATGGCACAATTCTCACAGCGGGAACGATATGATTCGAAGATAGTGTTCTCCTCTTCATTCAATTCATGCGACTCATGAGTGTTGCGTCAAACTAAATATGTAAGTTTTCGTTGGAGGCCTCCACGTTTCCCAGCGCTAGCAGGAGAAGTCCACTCCTCTCTCTCATTCATCCCCTCCTCCTTCTGGCATTGGTCCTCTCTCCTATCTCCTCCCCTCTCTCCTATCTCCTCTCCTCTCTCCTATCTCCTCTCCTCTCTCCTATCTCCTCCCCTCTCTCCTATCTCCTCCCCTCTCTCCTATCTCCTCCCCTCTCTCTCTCTCTTTTTCTACGCCATTCCGTTTGGCAACGCGGACATTTCCATCCAGCGAGCCCTAAATCTAATTCCCAAAGGCGCGCGTGTGCGCTCCCAAAGGATCGCCAGAGAAAAGTACGCGCAAACGTCTCCCATATTAGCCTCTGCCTCTCACCTTCCTCCTCTTCCCCAACCTTTTCTCGCGTATTCTCCGCTCCTCTCTTCCCTCGCTCTCTCCCCCTCTCGGGAAAACGCCTACCTCTCCCCATTCGGCCTCTATTCTTTTGTTTGCGGGCGGATTTCGGGAGAAAAAAGCGCGGAAAAATAAGTGCGGAAGAGGAAACGGTTTCACTCTCATATTCACATTTCGGAGTCTCTGTTCTCGCTCGTTACATCATCGCGAGAAATTTAAAAAAACATATCCACAACCTCTTCCACCTTACCGCTTCTTTCTCTATCCTCCCATTTCAAGACATCCATGCATATCGAACAAAAATAACAGGGCGTTCGAACGGCAATAATAACACCTCGCTGTCTGTGTCAAAAATAACATGCAATTGGCAAAACTGATTCGATATTGCCGACTGAAGTACCGATATAGCCAGTAATTTTGTCATTGGCTATATACGTTTAACACGTTATCAGTTTCCATCACTTATAGTGCATCACTTAACCACTCAACTGAATATCAAGTGTTAATCCAGCAATAACGTACAAAAACGTAAAAATTAATTATTCTGTTGCTAAAATTTTATTATTTTAACTCGGTTTAATTAAGCCGCCAGAGTTAGGCGAATAAACCAACTACCTATTCATTGAGTCATAGACACTAAATGATGATTTCGGCATTAAAAAATGAGCTGAGAATGTCTATCGTTAATGTTTCTATAATAATAAGCAGACATGCAAAAATTAAAAAAAAACGTGACAAGAAAGTTCAAAAATCATAATTATATAACAATATACACCTTAAATCGTAGGCATATCAGCGAAAATGTGCTTTAAAATTATTTTATGCCGTTTCTTGCACAGTCTATTCCCAATATTTAACAATACTTTTCCTTTAACCTTGACTTTTGGTTCACGATTTCATTAAAATGAACTCAATTAAACTGTCGCCGACAACGGTTCAGTCGCACCAACGTCGATTATATCGAGATTTCTAATCTACACAGCTGTCCTGTTGAATCAATTTTAAAACGTTTTAGGCTAAACAAAGTGCGTAGATCTGAGAAATGCGTTTCAGTTAGGTTTCTGCAGGATAAGACATTTATAGGAAAAGCAGGTGAGTAATGTCATTTTCGGATGAGTAATGCCGCGCGCAGGTGCGTTTGCCTTTCTGCGTGTGGGAGTCTCGCGCTCGAAATGGAGACGAGCAAGGGTCGAAACGAACGCATGCTGTAATTTACTGACGAATCACCGTCCGTATATACGTTTTCAAAATTTGAGTTGACGAAGATAGAGGAAAAAGCATTAGAGCAGGCAGGTAAAATTCGAAGAGGCGTCCGGGCCGCATTAAAGCGATGAATGTTAAATAAGGGCCGCATTGAAGCGATGAATGTTGAATAAGGGCCGCAGCTGTTTAATGAGGGAAACACCTGGAAGGATAGACTTTAGCTAGGAGATTGGGCACCTGTTTTGCAATTAAAAACAGTAATTTAGAAAATGTTTACTATAGTAATTCGGTAACTATAAAAAAATGTCTCCTTTTCGCTATCATACAGCGTTTATATGAAATCGCACACAATTCACTTGAGAAATAAATTAGCTATCGGGGCGCCAGTTTGACGTGCTTGCATTAGAGTAAAAGAAGTCGTAGATTCGAGTAGGAGAAGGTGAGGTGGAAGAAGGCGAATAGGCAATATTTCGGAAAAAAGAGAGGAATAGAAAAGAGAATGAACACAACACGACTAATCCTTTGTTGAACAAAAAAGGAGTGCATGAAGTCATGCGCCAATCAATCAATGAGAGTAACTGTAAATTCATTCATTCATTTAGAAAGAATTCATAGTTTCACAAGTGCAAGAATAGAAATGATAGAAATAGCTTATCCGGTAGTGCCATTGAAGTAGCAACGTCTGTTTGCGTCACTCAAAGTAAAGCCGAATGCATTTGTTATTTTAATGTGAGGAAGAAAATTAAAAAAAAACAACCAAACGTCTCTTCCTTCCGTTAAACAGATTTGTAGAGAGAGAGGGGTCTATAAGGAATGAGAGAAGATAGGTCTGTCATGGAGATGGAAGCGGGCTTGTATTGTCTGAGAGATATTATGCAAGGTTTCTGTTGCACGTCAGTCATTATCCATTTGTGATGGGAGAAAGGTTTTCAAGTGGAAGGGTGTGATTGTTGTGGTTGATTCTGAGAAGTAACCTAAGATAGAACCACTGAAGCCGTAAAAACTGTTCGATTTAAAAACATTAATCATTTTTAACTATTTTGATATGGTATTAGTTTGCGTGCATAAACAGCTGCATAGCTTGTAGAAATGTTGTGTTGCATTCATTTAAATATCTTTAAATGTTTCCTTTGAAGATTTTCATCGTTCGCGGAGTAACCATAGAATGAACACCAAATAACAATGGCGGTTGCCTCTGTAGGTGAATTGTGTCTCATCGGATTCGATGCGTAAAACATCTTTATTTAGGGCAATACACGAAAGAGGGTTGTGTTTTTATGCATTTATGATGCAGTTGTTACGTTTTACGGGAAAATATGGAAATATGATAGTTGCCGGATTTCATTTCATTTTCAGTTTTTTTCTTTCCAAATATTAACATCAAATTGGCATTAACGAAAAGGTTATTAATTTATTAATACGATTATTTCAGATGTATTTAGAAGAGAAAACTTTGTACATTTATTTAGCCAAGCACATATAGCGAAAATGGTTCTCTTCGCATAAACAGGCATACCGCCAACATTTTCCATTCTTTCAATTATTAAATGTTTTCTCCAAATCTCAGAGGAGAAAGTTAGAAAGTATGTATGCATTTTAAAAGAAAGAACGTGCTGCCTATTGCTATAAATGTAGCTAAATGCGGAATGCAAGCAAGATTTACGTTTTTACTATGGAATGAATGCGTCATTGCTCGATGTTGTATAGAAAAGAAAGTTTATTGTACCATTTAAAAACCTAAGTATGTTTTAGTCTGCATACATACTGCTGAGCCCGCACTGTGCATGAACTTTTCCACTTCATCGATAAGAATTAGAAGATGACGTAGATTAAGAAATAAATTTATTCTTGAGAAGCAAGAAATAAATGTCTTTTCTTAGCGATCATTTGTGCAGTAAATTTTAACAGTGGAATAGTTATTTTATTACTTGGCAGGTACGTCAAGATTTCAAATTGGTCACTCGTTTTAGCCGGCACTGTGGGGTCATTTGTCCAATGACAATGAAAATTATTTTCAAGTGCAATATTTAGGCTTTTGTGAAAGAAGAGTCAGCAGTTATTAACGCACGCGCGCTGCATTTTGTTCGTTTGTGCATGTTTGAGCATGGCCCACGGATAAATTCCATGACATGCAGTAAAACTAGGTTTTCGAGTGTATTTTCTTTCTGGTCGAGGAACATTGAAATTTGAAGGTGGTTCTTTTCATTGACTTCATGATTTATCATCATTTTCATGCGTGTACTAATATTTTCCCTAACTCTTAAATGTTGCTGCTAACATAAAGAGGCGAAATTATTAAATCCCTGATATAAGTACTTAATTTGAATTCCTCTTGAACCCTCCTACGGTGGGTTATTCTGCGGGTTTTCGCTCCGGGGAAGTTCCGCAGTGGGCCAAACTGTGTGCCTCTTCGAGTTGTTGGGAAGCGTCTTCCCTATTACCGCCTCCTCTTGTTATAAGGCTGGTCTTGCAGGGCATCCGTGGCTGGTCTGGGCCGCTTCGTCCAGTCCCAGGGCCTGACCTGTATCTCAGCGATTGCCCGCAGCTCGTCTGCTCCCTTCAGCAGAAGGCAATCGAAAATCTTCCGCGCCGCGTTCCGTATCCGCTCCGAAATCGGAAGAGCGTGTGCTGCGGCGAGGAGTGTGCCGGTGTTGATTCCCGGAGGATGACTCGCAGGTTGGTGTTTTGTCACACCTCCAATCGTCGCTTGCAACCAGCTAGGCTAGCCTAGCGAACCATGCTGGGGATCATAAAGCACTATCGGCAGGAGCACGGTCTTGTGGAGGAGCAGCTTCAGACCCCTCCCGACGAAGTTGTTCTTCATGAGAGGGATGAGCGCCGTCCTCGCGATGTTGGCTCGAACAATCGTCTTCCGCACGTGAGCCTTGAAGTTGCGCCTCTCATCTAGAAGGACTTTCGTTACCAAAGAGTCTCAAATTAAACATTTCGCAGCGCATTTTTATCTTTTTTATTTATTGGAAAACCGACGAAAAGTCTTACGCAAATAATTCGCGAATATTAAAGATTGATAACGATCGATAAGGGGACAAGACACGCATTCGATGGAATTTTAAGATCGGAAGTAGGACTTGAATTAAAAGTTGTCGACAAACGTTTGAAGAGATACTAAGACACCATCTAGCGAGAAAATTATTCAAAAACTCTTCAGCTTACCTGATAAACTGCCAGGCGCACAATCATACACTCGTATTTTCTGTATTCATTACCTGATATCGATACCTTCGAAGTTTATGAGAGAAGAGTTTTCCTGAAATCGCATAATAATTAAAGAAAAATATCCGCGACAATTAAAGATGTTCGGTGCGGACGAAGTTTAGCGCTTGCACTCAGGCTTTTAGATTTATTTAAAAAATAAAATGAAAACTGTGTGGGTTTTGGATGATGAATCAACCTCTTGTACTTATATCGCTAAAGTTAAAACAGTAAAAAACGTAATTGGATCGCTAAATTTGAAAAATTATTATGTACCAGAAGCTTGCCCGTTGCTACGCAACTTAAAAAAACAGAATAATATACTTTGTTTTTATAATTCATATATTACAGGATAACAGAAAATGTATGAATTTAAATTTATTAAACATTTTAGTTAGAAAAAGATGACTCGATGGGCATATTCAAACCAAAATCATCAATAAAATTAAATAAAGAAATGAAATATAAAATTGAATAAAAATACTGACCCGATCGGGATTGAACCCGGGACTTCATATTCACGAGCCGACGCGTCATTATGCCACCGGACTCCTCATTTCTGTTGATTCATAATTGCTATTCAAAGAATGTGTCACTCAAATGACCTTGCCTCAGACGGACATTCGACTAATTATATATAGACTAACTGAAATTATCCGGCATTGCTCGGGTTTTTAAGTCAAGACAAAAAATATTGAGTAAGATTTGAGAATAAAACCAAGTAATAAAACCAGGTTAATTTTTATTGTAGTGGTTATTGGTATGCAATATTTTTTTCTTCCCATATTTTGCCCAAATAAATGTTTTTTTTCTCCGCATCCTCTATCGACAAATTTGACGAGTTTTTTTATCAAATAATAATAATAAACAGTCGATTGAATCACTTTTACAATATAGTTATTTCACTCAAATTGATTTCCAGGGAAAGAAACTGCATCATAGTATGTGGTCATGAAACTAAAAAAACATTAAAACCTTGGGCAGGTATTGCAAGCTCTAGGGATGCAACCGGTGGAAGCGTTTGAAAATACTGTATTCAAATTTAGCTTAACCATACGTTATCCCATGCAAAGACTGATTTTATGGGTCTAAGTTGTCACGTGAATATTTTCAAGTCAAGCCTACGAAACAAAATGAGTTCTCGGATTTTGAAATCCATTTAGGCGATAAAAAGTATGTTAGTGCGACATTGAAAGTGTTGTTTTAATGTAATAAGTTCAATTGGCTTAATTGATCCATATAAATGTTCAGTTGAAAGGAAAGCAAAATGTACATATAGATGTTCAAGGGAGAAAGAGCTAACGATTATAAATTTTGGCCTAAATTAAAGAATTGTTATAGAAGTTTTATTATTGTACCTTCTGGGATATCTTTCAAAATATTTATTTTCAATGTTAATGAAAAACAAATTTCGCTATTTATTAAGTATAGAGAATATGCAGAATAAATCAAAAGTTTTTAGAGAACGAAAGCACATAAAATTGCACATTAAAACTGTCTTCCACTTACCTTTTGAAACATTTAGCCAGATTTATAGATTTTTTGGTGATTGTCCTTTTTTGAATAACCTTAATGTTTCTTTCTTCCCTATTTTAGTTTATATTAGGTATATATTATTCCCTTTAGTTAATATTAGGTACTTGGGGTCTGTTGCAGTAATTCCTGCAAACATCTAGAGAGCCTTGCGGGAAGTGACCCAATGCGATAGTTCCTATGACAAAAATTGATACAAAGAGTGTTATTAGTTGAACCACTTTTGTTGCCCCTCTAAAATAATTATATAGCTCACACCATTCATGCCTTTTCGGGAGACCACTTCCCACTCAAAACCTGCAAGAGTTTGCGCCGAGTATTCAGGCGAAATATTTGTCGAAATCGAGCCGACTGTTCTTGATTTATTTGCGCTTATACTGGGAGGTGACGCCACTCGAGACAATCTGTTTTTGTCCTTCATGCGTTTTATTGCAAGCTTAGTGCAAATGCACTTGAAGCCCGAGTCTAACAATGCAAAAATCAGAGATGAACAATGCCGGCTACCCTAGGACCTCCTTTTTGAAATGTCGAAAACCCGGAGAAAATCGAAAATAAACTTAAAATATGAGCAAACAGGAATTACAACAGAATCGGCGGTAATAATAAGAATCTTCATTTGTTTCTGCGTTAAATGGTATAAATCTTGAGTCAAAGTCTAGATCGTAAGGTATTTTTAAATGTTGAAGAATAAAGGTCTACACATCGTATTCTAGCCCATTACGTGTTAATCAAATGCAAAAACGAAAACTATCCTGGTATCGAACCCATGCCTTTCCGGGAAACGACTACTCACTTAAAACCTGTAGAAGTTCGCGCCGAATATTCAGGCGAAAGATTTGTCGAAATCGAGCAGACCGTTCCCGGTTTATTTGCGTTCATTACATTTAAAAAATAAAAAATGTAGCTCAAATCGCTTTAAAAACCCTCCCATCTTGCTTAACTTTTTATTGCGGTTAAAATTGCACCTTCATCTTGCTTCTACGCTCCGTAGTTGTTGCGTTATGAATGCACAAACAAACAAACAAATTCTTCAAAATATTTATAGCAGAGGTAGAGATAAGCCATTTTAAACTATTAAGTATTACCTTAAATTGCTAAAGTTGCGTCATAACCTTCAGCATTAACACTGAAGTTCTCAAACCGACATTAATAACCGTGCATATATCGATTGACGGCCGTTATATTTCCTGGCTCCAAGAAGAACCATAAGCGTCTCGTTTTCACACACTGCCAGCAGCGCCGTAACTTGCGATCTCGTCCACCGCCCACAACCTTTGCGCTCCGATGGAGTATTTCATTAGAACGTTTCACTTTTTTAAGGCTGCTTCAACAATTCCGAACCGAGAACGCGTTTCTTTTTGAGAAAACCTGATCGATCGGTGTTTCATTCGAAGTTTACCTTCTAACGTTCGTTAGTCTGCAGTGAGGTCGTCCAACCCATTATCCCATACGACGCATGAGCCGATGCCCTCGGAAAAAAACATTTAAAGCGTTACGCTAGCCTAAGTTCAGGTGGATATTACTAATAAAATTCAGTTATTATTTCCTTTTCCAAAAAAATACCACGGTTCAGTTGAAAATTACCTTTTCACTCTCCCTAATTTAATCCAAATGATACAATAATTTCGAATAATCACCCAAGATTTTTTTTGTCAAAACTAATCGCTTTATATCAGATGTTCACTCGTGAATTTGGAAGTAATGCGCAGATAGCGAAGGAGAAATGTGTCGGCCAGTGGCAATTAAAGAAATAGTTTATCCGCTTCCTAGAAGAGGGAGCAGGTGATGTTTGGATGGAAGGTAACGAGTGACTGTTAGCCGAGGCGGAGATTATCGCATACTCCTCCCATTTTAAGGAGTGGCTTCCTTTGAATCTTCCGCATCCTTGCGCTCGCAAACATTCCGATGTATTGCAACCAACGCATCGTCTATCTCTTTTACACTCTTCCCATCCTTTTTATCACAAATACTCTACGTTAGTCTTCCCAGCCTAGGTATAAATATATTTTCGTTTTAAATCTTCGAATTATATATTTATCTTATAAATATTTTAGTGTGTGTGTATGTATGTTCTTTATACGTGTTTACACCGTTAAAGCTATCGAATTCAAAGGTTTCGTATGCCATCCTATGGACCAAAGGATGAACTTGGTCTAGAATTTCAGACCGTGGGGTCTCTTGTACACAATGGGGTCAACAAAATACTATTTCCATAAGAATGCACGGGAAATGGTGTGGAGAAGCCCCAAAATGTCATGCAGCCCTTCACTGATGTGGATATAAATATACCTAAATATTAACTTACGATCACGGAAATGGCTTATTTTACGCACGAAAGACTGGATATTTTAATTCTGTTAATGTTTTGACGTATTACATATTAAATCGCTCGAAATTATCCTTTAAGCGCAAAATTTATTAACATTTTCCAGGCGGCAACATAGCTAAATTTCTTAATTGTTTTCTTCATCAAAGAGAGATAGCCACGTAAAGATTAATGCAAGGAAAATCCACGCCGTGGCGCGCCATAGATGAAGAATAGCCAACGCCAAGATAAAGGGTACAAATGGATTCATGCCTAAATATAGAAATATAGTCTATGAATACTTTTTAAATGTGTCAAATGATTTTTAAGGAATATTAGAACATTGTTTTCTTTTACCATTAACACTGAAAGATTCATCACAAGATAAATCGATACATCTACTTACATTTGTTCGGTAACCAAGATTTTGTTTATTGTTTACGTTTTGGCTAATAGTATTGACATATTCCACATAATTTTATGCTGCTTTCAAAGCTTCGGTGCATCTATCCATGTGAATGTTAAATAAGACGTTAGTGCGTAATTCTATTAATGGTAAAACTTTACAATGCAATACATAAAATAATAAATGTTAATGTAAACATCGCTTGCGTAATTAAGGAGTGGGGAACGTTCGGTAAATTTTGGATATTTTTATGGGGGCTCCGCCAGCAATTCAGAACTTGAGGTACCCAACAGCAAAAATAATTAAATTTCAAAATTTATTGTACCTATTATTTTTATTGCAATATGACAACAAAAGTGATATATCAATAAAAATAATAAAAATCGTTTGCTACTTAAAACTTTCCTGCGCGAAGCTGGGCTTTTCAGCTACTAAGTATGTATGTATATATATTTGAAACTACGTTCCATATATAGATTTGGTTTCCACGCATTATGCATGTTATTCCATAAAATTTTACAATTGAAAATATAATATTCTCAATGCTGGTGTTTTACAAATAAAAATAGGAAATTTGATGAACCATTACTTTAATATTGTGTGAAGTATTTGGGACGTAGTTGTGTTATGAATATTATTGCGGAATAACGAATTTCAACAAGAATGTCCAATCGTCTCTGTCGGTTATACAATGCCCGTTTTCGAAGAAAATAAACTTTTCTGTCCATATATACCTTTATTAAGAACAAATACACAATGTCTGTTGGAAACCAACAAATAAAAATAAGATCAAAAAATATCCTTAACCTAATTTTTATCAGCATTTGATATTAGTCTATAAATTCGTGTGTTTACAGCTGGGTTTGATTCGCCTCTTTATTTCCTATCTCTAATCCCTCAATATTTATGATGAGGACGATTTCAATTCTATATACTTAATGGTTGGAAAACCAATTGTGCACGTCAACTGCAAAGCAGCCGTTCTTAGCGGTATTCTATTCTCTCGTTCAAAATAAATTAATTATCTGGGAGTTATCGCTGAAAATAGCTCCTATTTATCCGAAATACTGATCTGATTTGTCCAAGCATTTAATAACTTTCGGATTTATTTTATTTATCAACTGGATTGCACTTCACCAATTCATTTTTAAAATCCTGCACCGCATTGACATGCTATAAGATGGAAGAGGAAATGATGTTTGGCTGTATTCACCCCACTGCGCGATACCTTTTTCTTGACGAAACGTTTTTTCGGCTTACCAATGAACCCGGTGAGATATTGTGCATTTATTTGCAGCTTAAATTCAGAGATTTGATCTCAAATAAAATATTACCTTGAGGCAAAATAAAATATATGAATAATGTATAAGAGCATTAAGTTTTAGGTAAATAATTACAAATTTCTATGTATATGAGTTAGCGTAAAATTAATAACATTCTTATCAGACTACTGCTTCTAAATTACATAGAGAGTATTCAAATAAACAGACGTTTACTTCTTTGCCTTTATCGTTTTATCTTTATCAAGGGATATTTTGTTTCGACACGTTTTTTTTAACCGAGTGAATATATCATGCGGAATTTTTTTAATTTCGAGAACATTCAGATAAGAAAATATTCTTCTTCCTCCGTTATGACTTTGTCCATACACACAGACTTAGCTTAACACTTTTAAAATTTTAATTCATTAATCTGAATAAGTTTTTTAATAAGTTGGTAAAACCGAAAATTTATGAAGTAATTTCATGATTCTTTCTAGAACGAAAGATCGATGGATCAACGAAGATGATGTCTGCTCTGTAGGCATGGATTTACACCTGCCTTTTCCAACCATTTTGTGGCTACTGGTTATCTTCATCGTTAATAGGACCCCAGCCATTAGTTAAAGTAACTGTTTAATTCTAGAATGAATATTTTATCGATAAATTTTCAGATAACTTTTTCGTTTGCATCAATGAATTTTTCTCGATTGCGTCACATTATCTCTTTAACTCTCGTCCCAGTCAACATTCCGATTAAAATTCCTTAAAAAAACCTTTCCTCACAGTAAACTATTCGCGACGATATATTTTTCCCTTCGTCCTTTGAGAGTTTCTAATCTGCTCAAAAAATCCCAAGGTGTCTGCTCTCTTGGGAACATTTTGTTAGTTTGTGCCACTTCCAGTCAGCGTAAGAAAGAGAGAGAGAGAGAGTGAAAGTGGGGCACTTGGCAACGGGTTGCCATCACCGACGCGCGCGCATAAATACATACATACGCCGCGTATGACTCCCACAAGGAGCGAAAGGAAACGGGAGTCGCTCAGATTCGTTTGTTTTCTAGTTTGGAAGTAGTATATTGGGACTCATGAAGATCGTGAGAATCTCAGCTACTTGCGTAACCGGTTCTGTTTTGAGGAGCATAACGTGAACATATTCTTCGAATAAACAATACAACTGATATTTATGACGGAATCAAATATTGCAGTATAAAGAATAGCAGATTTTAAGAATCTTAATATTTGCGTATGTATGGGTTTGCGTATAAATTAATCTTCTTAAAATGTTTATAGTACGAATTTTTAAATAATCTTATTTTCATGAGATTGTGGATCTCAAAAGAACTCCATTCAAAATGGATAACTTAGAAATTTTCCATTTAATTGGTGGAATTTTATTAATATTTATGCAATTTTTTGAAATAGTATAACTGCTAATTACAAGGTAAATGTTATCCCAGGTTGTAATTTGATTATCTTAAATGTTAACTTTAGTAATTGCTCATATATGAGAAATTGGGGATAATATAAATTTTACATCGCACCAATAAAATAGCACTACAACGAACTGCATGCTTTGAATATATAACAAAAATATATTTTTGGGTTTGCGTTTGTTTCTGTGCTAATGTAATGCAAAACCAAGCCGATTAGGTTAATACCTGCGTATTGTGTGTTTCAAATAGTCGATATGTAACTTCTATAGTTGTAAAATGGTTGAGTAAACGAAGTGGGAACTTCTTGCGAAGAATAACTGTCGTATATGGTGATTCATCAGTCACTGAGTAAATAAAATTATATAGTTCAGCGTCTCCCAAACTTTGTTCATCTGCGATCCCCTTTTAAGGAAGCCGACCTTATCGTGACCCCCTAAATCCAATATAAAATTAATATTAATTACAAAATATTATTTACACTTTAATTTAAGCAAAAAAATATGTACACACATAAAATTTAAAAAAAATAAACAACAAAATTTCGCCTTCGCGAGCCTTCCAGTTCGGGAACCATTGACCTAGTTAATTATAATTGAAAAAATATTAATAATACTAGCGTAATTGCCCGTCAAATATGCGTGAAATAAGTTTACAATTAAAATTGAAATAAAAATTAATGAAACCAACTTTTATATGCAATAAAAAGTAAGTATTAAATATAAAATTCACTTAATTGAATGTTCCAGAGAGTAAAAATAGTTTTGGGCGAATAGAAATCGTTTGACAAATAAATACATTGCGCTACTCCCAAAATTATTTTTAATCTATGTAACATTTAATTTTGTCCCTCTCTGTCTCTCTCCTTCTCTCTCTCACGTATCAAAGAATTCAAAGCACGCATTCCCTTGAGTATAACGGTGACGTCATCAATGCCACTTTTTAATGCGTTTTTAACAAACTTCCCGATTAGATGGAAGGTTGAAATTTAGCAGAAATGTTTGATTCGGATATAAAAATTAAATGACGAAACAAATACGAAAAAAGACTCGGGTTCGATTCCAGGGGGGTTATTTCCATTTCCCGTAAGATAACACATAATAAGCTACTTTTAAAGTGCAGGGCTTTTATTCCTTTGGAAATTCAAATTAGAAAGAATAGACATACGAACTTCGAATTTGAACTGTTTTAGGAAAATTAATGAAGTTTCTTATTCTATTCATCTTTTTTCTGCCTACCATTCTAAATCTCTCATATTAAACATTTAAATCATACATTTTGAAAAAATATAGGCTTTTAAACGGGATGTTGCCTTTCCGACCACGTCATTGTTAGACTTCGAGAATCAGTTGTTGTCTGAACCCGCGCTCATGTAATATATACGAGTGTATAGATTGCCTGAAATTATCGTAGGATTTTTCGCGAAATTGCGTAATCCTAATGGGACTGGGATTTAGTTTGGATTCTTTTGCTTATCTAAACGACTACATATATAGATGTAGAATAAGAGAGAGGGAGATGTGGGGAGGGAGATAGGAAGTAAGCGATATAGAATGGAAGGTTCATAGAGAGTATATAATAATCCAAGAGGTTGATTAGACATAAATACAGACACATATTTTTAAGCGCTTGGAGTATGCAAGCACCGACAACTCGTAATATAATATAAGGCAATCAATGTTGTTTAACCGTAATTCAACCAAAATGATTAATTTATTGCAGGATCTCGGCCACCCAATGCCCCAAAACGTGTGCCAAACAGTAGCTCGGCTTCTAGATGACTCGCATTCCATTAAATAGCCACAACGCGTTGTTTTCTATGAAAAAGAGGACAAAAAAGATACTGGATCAAGTTTTTAAAACCTTCCAGCGAGAATTGATTAAGTCGTTTTTCGTAGAGATGGCAAAAAAGAGATGCTTAAGCGCGTTTATGATAAGCCGTTAATTTTCTTTCTGAAAGGTTTAGTCGTTATAACAATTTGTTCTAGAAAATTTCCACGGCCTCGTCCGACACAGACGCGCTTTCTCCCTCGTCCCCTTTCTCTCTTTCTCTCTCTCTCTCTCTGTCTCTTTACTTTTACTCTCTATTAAGGTGTCCGAATTCGGCGCAGCGTTATATCGACACCACCCTATCTGGTTGCAACTTCAGGTACGCCCTCTCGTAGAGCCAAATTATTTTAAACATTTCAAACCGTCTCATAGCAACGAAAAAGAACCCGCAATCTAGAAATAAGAAATGAAGTCGTAATTATCCGTCTTCAGAGTCGAGCCTCCTTTACAATACAACTGGGATAGCGTTTGGATGCGTTTTCTTGCAAATCGTTTTACCTGGCGTAGATTTTTTTTAATCCCATGGAACTTAAGATAAGATAATCTTCGCCGCTGTCCTTTCTTTCACTTTCATTAGAATTTTATCATCTGTACTTCTGTTATACGTATTTCAACAATCTTTCCGAAAACAAAAGCATTCTTATTCTTTCATATTGTCTCTATTCATCTCTTATTTTTCGTTGGAAATTTCCTTTGCAAAGGATACGTCTTTTACATTTTATATTAATTTAGTTGAATCTCTACCATTTATTTCTCTAGTAAAATTAATTCTGTTAACTATATTTAATTTGATTGCCATCTTTAATTTCACTTTTCTCACTGATAAATACAATTTATTTGAGGTTTTTAACACTTCTTTAAAATGTAATGCGTTTAATTTAACGATCTTTCACTTCCTCATTTTACAGCGTATTGATTTTCGTAAATGCCCCTTCTATCGACTGCTTTTGTATATTTCTTACTTTCCTTTAAAAGAAAGATATGGTACTAATTAAGGCTTTAGGTGTATAAGTTAAACTTTATTGTATCACATAACAGGAGGCAGAGGGTGATTCAACCTAAAAAAAGTCCCAAACATCTTTCTCCCGCATTAGAAAAGGAATGGAAAACTCTCTTTAAAAATATTTCTTGATTCGCAGCATTTCCGCAACCTTCTTCTTTCTTGTTTCTCTCTTTCCGTATATTTCTCACTCTCACTTTATGATCTTTCATATCTTACTTCATCTATCGGTTTTTCTCTATTTATCTCTCTTACATTATTTACGTCTCTCTTTTGCCCCTTTATTCTCTCTCTTTTTTTCCCTATTCTCACTTCATCCTTTTAATACTTTTTTCTCTTAGCATTCACTGCGCACGCTCCTTTGACCATGCAAGGCATGCTGTCACGTGTAGACAAGGGAGGCCGTCCGATCGAGAGAGGGAGAGAGAGAGAAGGAAAGAGAGATTAAGGGATGGGGCGTATTTACGCCCAGTGGACTGCGAGGTAGATATGTTGATGGGGAGGGACGGGGGGGGGGGGGGGGAGAAGGCAGAGAGGATAGGAAGGGGATGGCGAGGAAGTGGTGCTGCAGAGCACGTGGAGTGTCCATTTGAAGGTGAGTAGGAAGGGGACTCCCTCGGTTAGAGGGACGGAAGCAAGGGGTTAAGGGGGGGGCAGGAGGGAGAGGAGGAGGAAGTTGCGTGGCGGGACTGGAGGTTCCCTCCCTCTCTCTCACTCTCGACGGCACCACATTATTAAACCTCTCTCCTCCCTCTCACTCCTTCCCACGCTCCCCTCTCCCTCCCTCTGGGCTTCCGCCTCCGTCTTCCCGGAATTCCTCCCTTTCCCCCATCATCCTCTTCCTTCCTACATCTACTCTCTCTCTCTTTCTATTCCGTCCTCTTCCCACTCTCTCCCTCGTTCGAAAACTCCATCTCCTTGACCACTTTGGGTCATTCGATAGGACTTCCCCTCCCACGCCCCTTCACTCTGTCGGCGGCGAGGTCTGTGGTATACCCTGGTTGTGGGGGAGATTGGAGGAATGGTTTACACCTCCGTTGTATTGGTAAGATACAATTAAAACGAGAGGCCGATTGGAACGAAATTATTCTTCCATATGAATGCCTCCAACGGAGAAATTCTTTATTGGCATTTTTTGATCGTTTCTCTAGGAAAAGAAGGCTTTGCGGACTCGGTTCGGCGACGAGACGGTCGTTATTAGCGGTCCTAGCTGTTTTTCCGGGTTCTGAAATGTTAACTTCCATTGCACGGTTTTCCGTTTCCAAAAACGAACATCTCAAAGCATCTATTTTTCGGAATGGCCATTTTTCTGTCACACGGCGAGTATTAATCGCCTCCTTGTTAGCCCGTTCGGAAAATTTTTCTCCGGAATAGTGCTGCATGGTTTGGAATATATTTCCTGGACGAAAAACAGCTTCATAATTCTAATTCATTTAACGTTACTACGGTTTCAACTAATGGAAAACGTTACGGAAAAAACGCATTATCTTGCGACGCAGGAAAATAAAACCAGCTCCCTGCTACCCCGCTCTTCATAAAAAAGGAGAAATGCTTTCACATGGGATTTCATAAGGTTGCAATAAAAGGAAAAATACATTAGAAAATTCTGCGACTAAAATTTTAAGTTCGTTCATTGTTTCTGTCTTTAGCTTTTTTGGACAGTGTAAGAAGCATGGCCACCCAAAACTTAGCCGTTAACAGAACTTTGAAAAACATCGCTCTAAGACCCTCATAGAATGGATGTTAATCCCTCTAAATATTGAACAAATTATATAAATTGTCGCTCAATATAAAGTAGCAACAAACTTACACTGAGTTTATATTGATTGACCAATTGATTTGACACTTATGGGTTTCGGGGCCTCTTCAAAAGACAACCTTATGTGTCACTATTATTTAATTACATTTAATAGATATAAATAACTGTGATTGATTAAAAAATGATCTAAATGATTGTAGTTATAAGTTAACTTTTTGTCCTAGGGTTCATATATCCTTTTCCTGTGATAATTTGGCCGCTCTCTTTCTTTACCTGCGTGCTTATGGAGCGTTCGCGCCACGTGTAGCTCTCTCCTGTAATTTCTGTTAAATATTTACATATATAGTATATACCGCTCTCCCTCTCAATCACTCCTAGTGGGCGTTAGAGCGTAGCACTTCTCCGTAAAATGAAGAGTTTTGAAACCAAAAGGAAAGTATTCCCTCTTGGGCGGTCATGCACTCAGATGGTCCGTAGTTCTGGACGGAAGAGCAGAAATAACAATTAATAGAGAACCACATCATTCAGGAAAAGTTAAAGGACTGATTAGTCAAAAGATCCAAATATCGAAAGAATGACAGACGAATAAATGACATGGAGTTACAGTCATCGGTGAGATCACCCAAAGAGAACCAAATACCTTCTTTTTTCAGCTTTGTAAGAACCAGTGGACAACCGTTATTACGGTGAGATCGCGGAACGCATGGAACACCCACATTATGATGGAACGTGCGTCATTAACAAAGTACGCTGCATTTGGAGAGGATATGCTAGCTGTTAGCTTCGGTTATTAAAGGATCTTGTTCTCCTTTTTTAAGGGAACAAAATTAATTCAAACAACGTCTCGTTTATTCACTAGGGAATTATCGAACTTGCCTTATGGTAGAAAATAAATTCCAAAATAAGCACTAAAGTATAAAAAATCGAAAAAGTACGTGCTTGTCCTTAATTTTAAAATTTTTGATACTCAAGTGCTCTGGAATTTAACTTCTCAGTTGTTCGGTAATTAACAATGATTTCATTCGCTTGATTTTGATAGAGAGTGATCAGTGATCAAAAGTGAGAAGGTTATATTTCTTAGGTCCCTTGGGCGCGTAAATTAAATCTTTTGCTTACTCCTCGACAGAATCTCAATGCCTTCCTTTTCATTAAATCCCATTTGTTCATCCTTTCACCTCCCTCTTCCGAGTGTTCGGCAGTATTGAAGGCGTTCACAAAAACCGATAAATCACGGCGTGATCTCTTAAACAGAAGTTATTATAAAAACTTATTTTTAATTTCATTCTAGTTTTCATTTCTAGTATATAGTTCAACGTGGCTTCTATGCATGATTTCCTGGACGGATTAAAACATTTGAAGTCAAAACTGATGATCCGTTATTTACTCGTTTATCATGTCTACTATTTGAATCGTTTCTATCGTATGATTATAATTGTTTCCAATTAAGCTATTCTCGCGATAACATGAAAAGGCAGTTGAAAGAAGTGAGGTTCCCTCACACACTCCCTTCTTCTCTCAACTGCCATTTTCTCTTCCCAAATCAGATTAGTTTTTACGCAATACAAAAAAATACGAATTGTTTCACTAAAAAGTAGAGGCCTATACAATTTTAACGAATTATTTAATGCAGTGTTAATTAACAGTATTAAAAATTTTAGCTGAAATTTGATACTAATGCTACCATAAAGAATTATATATGTAATTGCTAAATCAATTTACTGCCATTTATTGGTGTCATTAACCGTTGTGCAGATTGTTCTACATTGGCATAAATTAGCCTATGTGCGTACTCACATATTTTAAAAATGAAAATTTTAGTATCAAAACTTTTAATAGGAAATTCGGACAACACCATTCGGGGACAAAAGCTAATGTTAATTTGTCACAGTGGGGTCAATCCTAACCACATTGATAAATGATGAATGTGCGCCGCCTTTGTTCTATTGCTGACACACGAACAAAACGCACTTAATATATAGATACGTTTTAAACAGAAGTTGTAGAAAACTATACTCGCTACAATTTTGATTACAACAAATATTTACATTAATGAAGTACTGACGGAGATATTAGACAAACGTGGAAAAATGTCAAGAGTGAACCTCCACTTCCGGTTGACCAGTTTTAGCCAAAATCTATTAAGGCATTGATTTAATAATTAAATTCGTAGTTATAAAGTTTTGCGTCGATTTGACTAATAATTTTGTACTTAGGGCGCGCACAAACTTCCTATCGCACAGACATCATCGAGAAATTAGTCAAAACGTATTCAGGAGAGCTCAAAAAACGTGTATTTCCGCTAAAATCTCGAATTCGATTTTTTTCACGAAAACAATATTTTCTCCTACACTGCGCACGGAGGAAGTAAAATATTAAAATAAAATGTGGCAATTTATCACAATGTGAAAATTCTTTAAAAATGAGTGGCGATTGATGTCTTCGGCATTTGAAGTTTAAATTCACATTGTATTATTACTTACACCCCTTATTGAGACAACCCAACTTCGAATTTTACCGTCGAGCCATTCTGGCCTAATAACTGCAATTTAATATTTTCAAAGTAGGCATTACGAAAAATCTCAAGGCCTTTCCAATTGCGTGACATCAGAAGGAGGATGCGCTTTGCACGACATCGCATTCTCCTCGAACTGCGTGCATTTTCCCGAGATAACTCGTGCGTTGTGTGTGTGTGCGCGCGTGCGAGCGTGCGTGAGTGCATTGTCATTCTCTCGTGCAGATTAGAAGAAAGAGAGAAGGGAATCAGATTTAACCTCGGTCAATAAAATCGTTTTTCTTTCTTTCGTGTCGTGGGAGGGTGAGGTGCATCTGCTGGCCACGATGAGGCGCGCTGCACGCGATGGATCCCGCGTCTGCAAGACGCTGTTGTCTGGAGGATTTATTTTTTATAAGTACGTTTTTACCGCCGTTCCTCCTCGACTTTCATCGTCAGCATTGTGACGACCTTGGAGGACAAGCGTTCTAACGAGAGAAGGGACCGAAGCGGGATTAAAAAAATAAAGAGAGAGAGAGAGTGTGTGTGCGTAGGGCTACTTTCTCTCCGTCTCATTTGCCTCACACCATCCTCAAGCCCCAAACTACGTGCTCACCCAATCCCTCCGATTCTGACTCCCTCGAAATCCCCCTCCCTCTCTACCTCAATCATTCTCTCCACTTCTCTCTCTTTCTCTCTCTCTCTCCACCCTTACCACTCCCTTTGAATCTCGCTCTCCCTCCATTTCTCCCTCCCTTTTTTCTGCCCTTGCTTTCTCTTTCATGTATTCCTCCTGTCCTCTCTCCTTCCCTTTCTATTCTCCCGCCTCTGTCATTACTCATTGCTCCCTCCTTTTCCCTTCGCTTCTTTTTTAATAACCTTCTCCTCCTCCCGTAACAACAAATTGCACTTTTTTCGTGTCTCGCAAACTGTTTCTTCCGGTCGCTTTGAATAACGCGCCAAGAAAATGTCTTGCTTGAGAAAAATAAACAGATTTAACGGTTACCGCATAGCAATCATTATAATGGGTGGAAGAATTTTGCGTAAAAAATTTCAATTTCAACCGACTTTCGAATGAATTACAGTAATTAGGTCACGACACAAGGCTAAGAGGCGCCTTTCCGGCAGCTGCAAATTTGCAACAGGGATACCTAGAATTTGTTTAATCAAATCTGGACAAATCTTCATCTTAACTAAATTTTAGCTGAAAGTTTACTTTTCAAAGTTTTGAAAGCGAGAATTGAGAAGTCGTATATGTGATAAATGATTGGAGATACACTCTGTATCGTATAATTTGCCTCTTGAAGGATAGATGAAGGAGTTTAAATCGTGTTGCCGCTTGGCTGAAAGCAAAATTAGAAAATAAATTATCATCATTGAAGTATTAACTTTAAATTAATTTGTATTGAACTCTTACGTCAACATAATATCACTAGAGACGAGAAGAAAAATTTATTCGCATTGGATTCACATAGCAGATGGTTTTAACTGTTGAAATACTGAATTTGCATACATATACTTACATCTGATTGTGAAAGAATTTCTTCACTTTGGTATATTAAATAAAAAGAACTATAAATGATATTTTCTGAAAAGGAATTTATAAGTAAAAGGATTTCGTTTCAAGGTATAGAACATGTAATCTTTAAGCTTCAGTAATCCATGTTTCCTTGTTCTAGATATTAGTCTATCCTCAGCTTCTTCATATTTATGTGTCGCATTAATAAAGTGACCAGGTGAATAAATTGGTTTTATTTAAAAGAAGACTGTATAAAGCCTATTGAAGCCTATTGGTGATTAAAGGACAAAGTCATGCTTCATGAAGTATTCATTCTCGATGTTTACCAACTTTACTGCATATCACGCGTTTTTACATTTGGAATTTTAACATTTTGTATATTGAAGATATTTTCTTAAATCGACTGTACTTTAAATAAAATTCTATATACCAACAGAATTTGCAGGTAGCTAAGACATCGGATTCAACCAGCAAAATATATTGGATGGTAGGAAATTTACTTGAAAATCTTTGCATTTTAAATACTTTACCTTTCTTCAAATCAAGCTTCAGGTATACTGTTATTTAAATCTAAAAATCGGAAAGTTTCCGCAAAACATTCATGAGTCACACTAGCTTCTGTTTAGGTAGAATCGGAACAGAAAAACTCACCGGCAGAAAATAGCACTACAGGTAACTCTCGTTCAAGGAACGTTCGTTGAAAGAATGTTCGCTTTAACGAATGAATTGAATTTTATAGCTTTACTTTTCGCCGAAAATTCTGTTCACTTTTATGAATTAAAGTAACGTATCCAACTCAGATCGAAGAAACTCGGATGTTTACGAAAGCTCTTGGGGTCACAAAGACCGTCTTGTTTACCCATGGATTCTTTGTGTGTCCACTTTACCACGCATTTTTTCCTATCGCCTGCATTTCTTGAGAGGCTTAATATGACGTCACCGAACGTGCTGTTTGTTACTCAAAATATATTTTTAAATATCCACTTAGACTTGAAGGACCTCTTATGTACCGATCAAGAGGAAGTGCGCTACGCAGTCTTTCCCAAAGCCATTCTAAACTTCAGTCTGTGACTTGGATTGACTACGTTCGGTCGCATTCGTTTTCTCACGGTTCATACATAATCGTTTCATCACGAGGATTTGTTTTCAAGCCATTGCCGTGGCCGCATTTATCGTACTTGCTCATAATTTTCTCATAACTGTTCAACTTTTTGTTAATTATTTTTCTGGAGATGTTTAAACCACTAGGAATTTGTAATTCTTTATTGACGGTGTTGGAAGGTTCTGTTTTTCATTCAAAAGTTGAATTTTCTCGTATCATACAATAGATGATCCTGTACATACTTCTACGTTCGCTTGTTGTTGATTCGGTTTTCTAGTTGATCCAATACTGTACTTGCTTTAACAGACATTTTCATAGCTTAGAATTATAAATTCAAGAATAAAAAAATCTTTCGTCTGGAACGCATCTATAGTTTTAACGAGGAAGTCAACGGAAAAATTACGATCGTTCAACGAATTTCCGTTTTACGAACGCTTTTCAGGAACGCATGTCGTTCGTTGATCGAGAGTTGCCTGTACTTCATTTGCATACACTTCAAAGTGAAATCTTTTCAGCCATCACTCTTCTGGGCGTATAAACTTGAGTCGCAATATGATATTCCCTTGTTTTCTAAGGTGGTCCACATCTCCTCGTGCCAAATGGATCTACGGATGAAAAGGATAGACATACATAGGAACGTTAGAACAAGCTCCTTCTCTCTCTCTCTCTCTCTCCGGTTTTTCAGTCTCCTATCCTCTCTACCAATCTCCCTCTCTCTTTCATCTTCCCACTCAATTCTTACCATAACTTTCCCTTCTCTTTCTCTTTGTCTCTCTTACTACATATACGTCCTGTCATTTTCTCTCGTTCATTTTCCTTTACTTCATCTCTCCCAATCACGCCCCACTTCTCCTCATCCTTCTCATACTCTTTCTCGTCTCCTCCTTCCCTTCTATCCCCTCTTAAACTCGCTTCAACCACTTCGCTTCTTACGATAATGGTTTCCAAGAACTATTTTTATCCATATCGTCGCCTTTACTACCGATCAATCTGCGTTCTGCGAATAATGATCTCTCTGTTCGGTTATTTTTTGTTTGGGTCTGTATCCGAGCGATGAATGTAACTTTCTCCGCGTTCTGTTATAGGAGAAACTTCGTTTACAACATGTGGGCTCACTTATGCATCGCATTGTTCCTCCCAAATGGTCAATAAACAGACTCCGCTTTTGACCCTAGTAAAACGCCGGAAGTTGGCAACTTATTCGGTGCCTTTCCTTTCTCAATTTGAGATTTTTCCCTTGTTTTTCTCATTAGCATTAGTTCCACTCTATAAGGTTATTCAACATTTTTGATTTAATGATGGATAATTCAACAATAATTATGGAACTCACATTTTGTCTAGAATCAAAGTGTCAAGTCATGTTTTTGCAATAGCCATAATAGTTTTTCCAGCCTTTTTATGTCTATTGGAGAAATACAACTTTTCTATTTAATGATATTTATTTTTCTGCGAAATACTTATCTTTAATATGACAACTCATTTATTTTCTTGAATAATGTTAATTTCCAAGGAAATATTTGGACTCGATCGCCAGAATTCATTGTTTAAGAAGCTAGATAGCCAAAGTCATATTCATATATAAGTAGGGTATGGATTTTTCGGGTTTTTCCAGATTTTTACCCTCCGAGTGCCTTTCTAAAAATTCGGGTAAAACCCGAAATTATTAGTTTTCTTTAAACACAATTTTTTATATATTTGTTTACAGAATTTCTATTCTGGCACTTGTGGGCACCTCAGCGCTTGAGTGCAGCCCGAGTTGTTTGTGATCAGTCTGTTTATTCTCTTTGTAAACAATTTATTCGTAAGCTTACTTTGTAACACAATCTTAATTTCCTTGGTTTGCTCGCGCCAGTAATAGTCAAGGATCTCGCCTTAGTCGCTGTTAGATCTTTGATAGGATAAGGAAAAAAGAGCCCAAGTGTCTGTTAGTTCAAAACGTTACGAAAGAAAATTTATTTCACTAATATCTGGTGTGTTTTCAAAAGAAGTTGAACGGGAAGCAAGATGTTTGTACAGCCTGCGAAGTGTTTCTCTCCGCCTGGAGACGTTTAACACAAAATATCACTCTCAATAATACTTAAGGTATAGTAAAAATTTTTGATTGTTGATAAAACTTTTAAATTTTTAAAAAAGATTTTTATTTTAAAATAATTTTATCCGAATTACAAAATAATTAAACCCGAAAATTACCCGAAATCGAACATTTTTTAAAACCGAAAAATCTGTTGTAACTTATTTATACCCGATTTTAACCCGAATGAAAAGGAAAATAATAAAACCCGATATTTACCCTCCAAATGAAATTTTAAATATATATATATATATGGATTTTTCGGGTTATATATATATATTATATATATTATATTATATATAATATATATTTCAACAAATAAGGTAACGATTTCCGCTATAAAGGGAAATTATTTTTTGTTGAAGTTAAGAACATATTCTATGATAATTATTATTTTCCCACATTGTCACCAAATTTTCACAAGCATTTATCCCAGCGTGGCAACAGGTTGTTGATGCCCACGGCCGGATTATGCCCTAGGACCTAGGCAACATAGGCTAGCGTTTAGAGTCCGTGTTTTTGGGAGGCCAGTAAATTGCAATATTATATAGGTACCGAAACGAAAATGAAGGCATTTTTTTACTCTCACGACCTTCTCTTTACTAAAAACAGTCCTTCGAATTTACGAAACCTTTCAAAGGGAGCACTAGATTCTGTGTGACACTCCTCACGGAGCTATATAGGATTTATTCCCCTCTAAGATATGCCCTCATTAAAGTCCGAGGTAAATTTACTAAACCTCTTATTCAGGAGCGTAAATACGATTTTAGAGCCCGTATACAAGTAAAAGATTTTATGCCCTCCGCCTATGTAAAAAATCGTTCTAAAAGTATTTTTATATGATTTTAATTTTTTTCGATATTATTAAATCCATTAGTTCTTTGGTGCCCATACAGTTTTCAATGTCATCTTTCAAAGCAGTGTTTGTTGATAGCATGAGAAGAAATTTCTTATACATTTTTGTTAATATTCTTATATTTCTTGTTCGATCAATTTAGTGAGTCTTCGATGCATTTTTTTCACCTGCATCCTCCAAATTATGCTGTCTTTCAAATTAATAGAGGCTGTTAATTACGCAGCATATTAAGAAAATATCAGTTAATTTCTCCTCTTCTGATATCGTCTTATCAATAAAACATTATTTCTCCCACTATACCCTTCTTCCTTTTCTCGATTTATAAATGCCTCAGAACACTCTAAGAGAATAAAGCGAATGTTTTTCTATATTTTCCGTTGGTATAACTAATGTTGGTAATGCATCGAAACTTTAAATCATGATAACTCTTTAATCTTTTGAATATATTTTTTACAAATAGCCTCAATTAATCGATAGCTCTTATACAGTGGGCTTGTAAATAAATACATATTCTATAGGGAAGAATAAATGTAGTACTTTGTAAAGATTCCACTTTAATAGTATTAAATTTAATATAAACCGTTGATTTTACATATTCTATAGCAATATATGCATCACATTCATTTCCGTTATGAAGAAGTATGTCCAAAATCAAACTGAATTTGCTAAGTTAACTTCTTTTTCGGTAGCTTAATAATAGACAAAAGCACCAGTTCTTTGTCCGTTCTCCACAGTTAGTTTTGCATCCTCTTTCGCTCACACTTTGACCTGTAGACCCGGACGTATGTATTGGGAGAAGGTCGCCTTCCCAGACAGATATACTCATGTTTCCGAATTTGTATGACAAGTTATAAAATATATTTCAGGTTCTCACAGCTGTATGAGGAAAATTCATATAGGTTTCTAGGAGCGGTTATGAATTATTCTATTTCTCAAAAACCTCCCAGATTCATCGGTGACGCTAGGAACGACAAGCAAAAATAACTCTCACCTATCAGTTAGATGATTTTAATGTAAGAATAGTAGTAAGAAATATCTTCTGATATTTTTTTAACCAAGCTGGTTTTAATTATAGGTTGATATCCGATAACAGCATTTGCAGAACATGCACAAGCGGATTGCTACATAGCAATATTGAAGTCAGGTAATTCAATATTGAGAAATTTTGTTAAATCAAACGAAATAAAGGACGTAGAATTATTTTAAGAGTTCTGCTCATGAAATCAACACAAAAATCCTTAGGAGATTCAAAGTTCAATACGGTATACTTTCTGTGGACACATCTAAATCTAGAGTTTAAAATTTCAAATAAGTAGCGAGATTTTGAGATTTGCAACACGGTTTGATCAACTTGAATTTAAGATACTCTATTGATAAATTTATATTAAATTGTATTGGTAATCATTTAATAGCATCCAAGTGCAAATTTTTTCGATATATGAACAATTCATACACGCATGTGCCATTTCATATTAGGCAGTTGTAAACCAGCGCTAGAATTTCATCAATGAAGGACATTCGACCTATTCATAGTTTCTGTGCGTGAAATCTCCTAGAGAAGCTCACGTTTAGCCTTCAGTTATTGTTTTGCGATCCCTCAAATGGGAGTACCACTGGTATCGCACGTACAAATGTGTCTTACGTATCCTGTCTACATGTGTATTTGTCGACCATTTGTGGTGAAGTTCCACAGTAATACTCAGATATTAAGTAAGTTCTTAAGCAAGATTTAAAGTCAAATCGCTTACAATTTCTTATTGCACATTTTTTGTTGGTTATTTTTAACACATAATGACTGGAAATGACAAAATTCCACACGTTGGAATTCATCTCAATACCTCGAGGATTTCCCACGTGCGGTTGAAACGTTTAAGAAGTACTGAGACTCTCTCGCGTTCAATCGATTAGAGTAATCGATTTATCGTGCCGAGGGAGCGATCGCCCACGTAGCATAAAAGAGAAGAAGAATGTTGTCGGTCGAGTGTCACATCGCACTTACTTCATCCCGTCCCGTACCTCTCTTTCTTTCTCTCTCTCTCCTATCTCCCGCCCACTGTTCTTTTCCTCCACATTCCTCCCCTTCCCTCTCAATCCCCTCCTCCCTCCCTTTTAATTCCTCTCTCCATCTTCCGAACCTCTCCGCTCATTCAGCTCACGCACGCGCTGAAACCACGCCACCCTCCCCTCTTCCTCCTCTCTTCTCCTCTTGTCATTCAATTTTTTTTACATTACGTCGCGCGCTTTGCCGCAGCATAATTTCTTCCGTTGGATATATAATCGATAATTTAATAGCATCGATTCGCTGGAATTGGTTATTCGGTGAGTCGGTATGCTAAAGACCTTGGTAAATTAGTTATATATACAGTTTTCTGCGTATTATATGTTACAACTTGTATTTTTTTACGAAACGAATATAAAAATTAAACTTAAAACCACAGTAAATTTAAGTTTCAGGATTCCTTTAGGATGATGTGCTAAGAAAATCATTTTTATATCTAAAGTCAATAAATTAATTTATTTGTCGAAGAAATTGAGATGCATTATCTTCGCCTGAAAAAACTCCAAAGAAAGTTAAGTGCTTAATTCTAGTAGTAATTTCCCAGTTATTCCATTGTAGCAGATATAATAAAAAATACTTATCCTTTTATTCTTTCAGATATTTTCATTTGTTTTAATGGTGAATCTGAAAAAATTTAATCCTGCTCAATGATTAAAATTCAATCATTTTAGCAGTAAATGTAATTTCTAACATAAAGGTTGAATTTTTTAAGGAACACAAATACACGGTTAAAATCTCCATGCTCCTCTCTTCAACTTCTTTGATTCATTTTTCAAAATCACTCTATTATTTCTATTTATGCTCAACATTGAAAATACAGATTTTGAAACAAATTTCAACTTCTACCATCATTCATTATTGACCGGTGTATTGAGGTCACATCTGAGCGTTTTGGCTATAAATTCATAGTATCAAAGGATATAAAATTTCAAAATTAAAATTCAATGCACTAACATTGTCTTTGATGCAGGAAGAGAATTAGAGATATTTAAATTAATTTCAATATTTATAAAAACTGCATAAAGAAAGTTGAAATTTACGGGAAAGATGAAACGGCAATCATGAAAGAAGAGTGTTGGAAAGAGTCTGCAAAAGGGTAGTGAAATTGTGTAATACATTTTATCTTAAGACAAATTTACGCAAATTAGAATAAATTGGCACGGAAATGAACACAACCATGAGTTACAGCACGAAGAAACGTAAGTTATGATGCAGCTTTGAGGACGTGCTTGGCGCTCATAAAATATTATTTAAATTTCTTCTGCCTTAGGTATTAATAAGTGAACATCCCCTTTTGTGCGTGCCGGTCAAATTTGGTTAATGTTTACGATACGTAATGTAGCCTTAAATCAGGTTTTCATTTTATAAAATGGAAATTGAAATAATGGCGTCCGGTTTTGGTATAACAGTCAATTTTTCTCGCTTTACTTTCCTGCTCTAACGTTTCAGTAATAACTACTTGTCCTCAGGCTGCCATACCAAGTCCTTACTTAGATCTCTCTCTCTCCTTTCTTGGTCGCCCTCCGAATCTTTTCTCACCCTTCCTCTATCCCTTCTCCTACTCCAACTCTCCCTCTCAGCTGTTTTCTACAAGGGCAGAATCCGTGTATGTCTGTGTGAGTGTGTGTGTGCGTTTGGATGAAGGGGCGAGAGGTGGCGGGGGGGGGGGGGGAATGGGGGCGAGGCATGCAACAGGTGTTCTCTGACAGCCTGGAGGGTCTGGAGGGAATCCGTGAGAGGAGTGGGAGTGAGAGAGGCGACGGAGCAAAGGAAGGGAGAGAGGTGTCAGCGTGGGATGGAAGAGTTTCGGTGTTAGCGAATAGTGGCGGTTGGGTTTTTGGCGTGCGAAGCAAGTATCGATTACAGAACGGAAATTGCCTGAAGCGCGCGACGAAATTCCATCCGCAAGTGTTTATTTTGGTCGGAATTCTTTTGTCTTTTTTTTGTAACAAACTTTCTCTTTGTCTCGTCTCGCAAAATTTACTCTTGGCTGATCGTATAACATCCTCGTGCTCTCTGGAAATAGGCGACAACAACAGGGAGGGGTGAACTGATGTTACCAGGATAAAACTTGTTTGAATCACGATGGTTATGTCCTCTTGATAATTGACAAATTTCGATAGTAAGATTGTTATTTAGTACCAATTTGGGATTATTTAATAAAAATTGTCTTAGGAATCACAGAGATTTTTATAATTTATGCGTATTTACATCTTTTGTTTTTACCTGGCTGATCCAAATTTCTTTGTTCGATAAACGGTGGCAATTTAACCTCTACCGTTTTAACGGCACCTCTCGTCTTGATAATTATTTGGCTGGCACCTTCAAACACGTGGATTCGACGGAACGACCTCGGATTCCACATCCACGGGCACCTGGGACGCTATGGCGGAAGCACTATGCAGAATTTGCCCAAGGCCATGGGCGGAGCGGGAATGAGCGAGTAGAGGGAGGGAGAGGAAAGGAGAGGGAGGAGTAGGGAGAGTTTGGGTAGAGACTAAGGAGGGAGGAGGATGGAGGGAGGCGTTACATAATGATAATCTCGGGACCGTTTTCATCCCATCCTTTCCATACGTACGACGCACGGTGGCGTCACATTTAAACGATTTTCTTTCCTCCGTCAATTGACAACCAATTTGACGTCATCGGAATCACAGAATTGGTTTGGCTAGGTCAACGAAAAATATTTTGCACTGCATCTTGGTTATTTGCAAATTATATTTAGATATTAATTCGACTGTTAACATTAGTATTGGTCAATAATAATAAAGATGGAAGGAAAACAAAATAACCACCGTAAAGAGCATGAAATGTATTGGAGGAAATCGTGATTTTTGCCTTAATCGGTTGTTTTCATTGGTGGCTAATAGCAGTATTTTCAAGTTAAGTATCTGAATAAACATATTAATATCTTCATAATAGTTGCGGAAAATTATGACAATATTTGTTTAATTGTTAGTTATTAGTATAGAAAAAGGTAACTCATGGAAATGAAATGTCCGTAGACAACGTAACTGAGTTAGCGGAAGGAAAAAGAATGATTGGACCGGCAAGAAATTAAATTTTTAATTGATACAAAATAACAGTGGAGTTTTTAACTGTATTAAAATAGGGAGTGATACGAAAGTGTCTTAATTGTTAATTTAACAATATTTCCTCTGATTTTATTTTTTATACAATCCAGTGCCGAATCATGGAAGATCGACGCCCGGGTCTACTGAAAAACACACTCTCTAAATTTTATTATTGTAAAAATAGTAATTACAACTGTGGACCAAATAATAAAACCGTTAAATTGATAGTAATATATAAAAAGATATTTCTGAGCGAAACATTTTTCGAAATATCGACCTGTAACTCGCTTATTGGAGCTTCTTCGATTCTGCACCCGGGACGGTTCGCCCGCTCACCCTCACCTCGCTACGGCACTGATACATTCACACTGTGTCTATATTACAGGGTTGGCCAAACTTACTTACCCTCGGAGTCACATTCGATAATCTTCAGAAGTTCGATAGCCGCATAACACATCCTGTGCTCATAAATTTACGAACAGTAAAACAATCTGTATCCGATGAAATTCAAATATAATACATGTCTCTTAAGCATCCCCGATACGTCTGAAATCACACTACAATTTTGTTCTGTAGTGAAAGACACGCCTCTGAGTGTAAATTTTAAAGAGCCGCATGCGACTGGAGAGCCGCGGTTTGGCAACCTTTGATATATTATATTAGCAGTATGTGCGAAGATGGTATTTATTATTGCTAGATAAGGCGGCCGAAGAAGGGCTTCTATATGACCCCATTCTTCAACTTGATTATGATGGGAAAATAAACGACTATCTTCGCCCATTTATTAAATGAAATTGAGGTGCTATTAAGTCACCTAAAACTAATAATAGTTTTTATTTAATTTTGTTACAGATACGACTACACCTACCACGTCCACGGCGAGGTATCAATCGACGAGAAACCCTATCAACCCAGCGATCAAGGCCAACAGGGAAGAAGGAATAGAGAGAGGAAGAAGAAAGGGATCGATGGGAAAACGAGGATGTTGAAGAGGAAGATAGGAAGGTGAGTAAATCAGAACATAATAAAACCCTTATTCTCTTGGTCACTTGGTCATTCTGTCCGTAGCGCTCAATATCTCAGCCGTTTCTTCAGCCAGTTCAACCAAATTTGGTAGGATTGCTATACTATAATTTTATAATAAAATGGTCTAATTTATTTTTTATGTCGTTTGATTACAAAGCCCATTTTAAACGGGGTAATTCATCTAGTAATAAAGTGAAGAGGTAGCCGATGTAGACGTAAGACTGAGACTCGGCGTTATGAGGGCAGAAAGGGGAAGAGGGGAGGCTTTTACGGATGGCCGGATTCGATTTAGGAGATTGTGTTGGTGAGGACGACAGCCTATGTTTCATTGTCGAGTCGCCCCTTAAGAGCGGAACTTCCGCCAATTTCTCGCGCCCTCTAACCCTTTTCCTTTTCAAAGTTCGCTTCGGATTGTTTCCCTCTCTCCAAATCACCTTCCGCTCCCTACTTCCTCCTTATCCCTTCGATTTTTCCCTCTCCTACCCCTCCGTTCTCCCCCTTTTCTCTTTCTTGTTCCCCTCCTTCGTCTACTGCCACAATGCTTCCCTCCCGTACCTCTGAAACTTCACTCAGTCAATTTATAGATCTTTCCTGGAGACATAATCATCGTTTTCATGCCAAAGAGACATGTACTTTAACGAGAGTAAGCAATCTTCCTTTAGTTTCACAGACGCATTTTAGAATATTTTCACAAGTATAAACAAGTGAATCATGAAACTCATGATTTCTTACCGGGCGATTCACATTTTATTTCTCCTTTATGTTAAAAAATGTGTCAGAATATCATCAAAACTATTAAATGATCATGTATATCACGCATATGCATGAGTCATATAATTATGATCTTCACTACTCCATCAAATTCGTACACCTAAATTTATAGGGCGCTGAGAAAAAATATCTTAACTCCGTGACTTTTCACGCAAAGAAATTTGACGATACATGCTCTCAACCATGTGCGTTATTTCCATGAATTAGTCTTCTCTAAGCATTTTTATTAGCAGATATTATTTAGTAAGAGACACACGGTGCTCTTACTATCTTACAGCATTCGTCTTGCGCATAGGCTAACTTGTAATGTCCCTAAAATGTATTGTCGTTACTAGTCAATATCCCGTCAAAGTTGACGGGCAAGCAAAAAGAAAATAGGTCTGATCGTAGATGGGTGATATCTTTGATTGCAGTCTCTCCTTTCATCCATGAGAAAAAAACGCCGTTATGAGAAAAAGTATGCCCTTGGGCCTTATTTAATGTCATACAAAAAGCTGGAGCGATGGGAAGTCGACGTCCTTTTACCCCATCTCCTTCCCTTCCTCCTTATTTCCATGCATCTCTCTCATTCTCTCTCTCTCTCTCTCTCTCTGGACGACACGTTAAATGATTGATGGCTCATACGTACTCAATACGTACGTATATATTACTCATTTGAGAATTGAGACAATAATAGCATGGTTGTCAAGGCAAATCCGCATAAAATCGCCAAATTTTGCCAAAATAAATCATTTTAATGTTAAATCGAGTGTTTGCGGACTAAGGGAGACAATCGAAGATAAGACTAAAAAGCTGTCAATTCTCCTTTAAATCGGTTCCATTTTGAAGATCGAGGGTCAATTTTTCTAATTTTTGTGAGCAAAAGAATGAAAGCCTGCACGTCTCTAAATCGATTTTTATGTGTTATCTTATGGGAAATAGAAACTATCTCCCGGGGTCGAACCCGGGTCTTTCTTGGGGATTGTTTCCGTAAATGGATTTTACTATAAGAGTAAAACATTCCCACCAAATATCAATCTTCTACCTACTCGGAAAGTTTGTTTAAAATAGTATTGCAGTCAGTCATAAATGCTTCTCGCTTGTCCCGCTCCTTTATAACGGCTTTGGTAGAATTAAGAGGCATGTTTATGATTTGGTCAGAAAGGAGGCGGAAGGGAATAAAGCGCCGAATGGAAGTTTGGAAGAAAGTAAATAGGGGGAAGGGTGATAGGAGAGGGATCAATGATAAATTGAGGGAAAGGAAAATTGGTTGGTAAGATTTTTCGGAGGTAAAGAGGGGAAGTAATAACTTAAATAAAAACGGGGTTTTCAATAGCACACACTTTTATGATGCACTCAAAAGTAGAAAATAAATTTTTATTGCCTCAAGATTTTAATTGAAATTTTCATTTTGTAAATTTGGTGTGAAGAATAAAAGTGGGTGGCCAAGAAGAATATCATGTATGCAAACTATGTACTCATATGTAAAGGCCACCCACTTTTATTCTTCACACCAAATTTACAAAATGAAAATTTCGATGAAAATTTTGAGGCAATAAAATCTACTTTCTACTTTTGAGTGCACCATAAAAGTGTGTGCTATTGAAATCCCTGTTTTTTATTTATTTTATCGTATACTTTTGAGTCTTCAAGCTTTTTTAAAATTTTCAAAGTTAATTCTTAATTTACATTGTCCATATATATGTATTCTCGAATGAAATTGTTGAAACGCATACCAAAACTTGATAGAATAAAATGTACCACGAATGTGGATTATGTGCAATATTTCAGCTCTGTAGCGTTTGTGGATCCAGAGATATAACGCATCAACGATGTTGAACGATGACAACGCTCAAACCAACTTCAATAAAAGTGTCTAAAAAAGGGAGGGAGTGTTCAGCTCGATAGGGATGGATTTAGCATGAGTGAGAGAATATATGTACTATTAAAAATAAAGAAAATAGGCAATTATAAGTACGCAAAGAAATACGTAAAAATATATATATTCGCAATGACAATAGACAGTCGCTGGCCAGGAAATACACCTGCCAGTTTACCTGTCAGCCATACCACTCCCCGGACCCTGATGGGTCGAAAGATAGCACACGGGCCGAAGAATCCAGGCCGGCTGCCAGACTCCTTTGAGCAGTTCGTGCAGACAAACTGATTTCTCGTAAATTACAGGAAAAGTTTATCATAAAAAGTTTATAAAAAGGTTAAAATAGGGCGCGCGCCTCGACAAGGTGGCCTACACTTTGTCGGAGGAAATGCGCTACGCTGCGTACGTGGCGCAAGCCTCGTACTTGCTTTTGAGCCGTGAAAGAAAATATTCAGAACCGTACGAGGAAGTTAGGAAGGCTGGGAACTTTGCCGTCGGCCACGGATTGAAACGCGCGTGGCAGTGCGTAAGGGCGCTCACACATATCTCACTGACGACCCCTTCACAGAAAGAACTGCATCTTTAAGAACCGCTATGAATTTCCGCGAAAAATTACGCGTGATAGTTTTTCTTTCGCAAATGATGCCACTGTCGGCGCGTAGAACTCATGGAGATATCGAGACGGATTTTTCAGTGAATGTTATTGGCTGTTGATTTGAATTCATCAATAGAATAAAAACGAGTGAATTATATTATAAAGAGAATTAACTGCGATTTAATAATGTGTAGATATCATGAAAAAATCTGATGTGGCCACCACATGACTTTCTCCATACCTGTAATATTTCTAAAAATTCCAAATAGGTTACGTATTAAAAATATTTAAAGAAACTGCGAGAAAATTTTAGACTTTACAAAGAGCAGAAATAAACTCAAACCATAGCCTTCTGATATTGGATATAGCCACAAAGGTCCAACAAATAAGAATAGAAAAGGGAGCGTTGCTAAGACAACTAAGCGTCAATTGTTAACAATAGTCGTCGGTGGTGGCAGCTAAAAATATAAGACATCTCTTAAACAATGCATTATATGGGAAGATTTTTAAAACAAAGGTTGTAAATTTTCTACAGCTTTTATTCCAGTATATTTTTACATTTATCAAATATTAAAGCCAATATTTTAAAATTACGGATAAGTGACACTTCCGGTTTATCGATTTTTACCGAAAACTAATCAGTTCTGACTTTTATAAAAATGATAATTATAAAATTTCTCGTTGACCTGATTAATAGTTTTTGAATTAGAGCACCCACAAAAAAGCTGTCACATACACACAGACATCATCGAGAAAATGGCCAAAATTTGTTCAGGGGACCTCAAAACGTGTATTTCCGTTGAAATCTCGAAGTCGGGTGTTTTAATGAAAACAATACTTTTCCCTGTACTACGTATGGAGAAAATAAAAACGAATGTAATATCTTTACTTTCTCCAATACGTAGTATAGGGGAAAGTATTGTTTTCATGAAAAAATCGACGTTTTGAGGTCCTCTGACTTGACCGCATGGATTATATAGTATACAATTATACTACTGCGAATTTGACGAAAAGCACTTATGGACCACGGAAAACCCGTATAAATCCATACTTGCTTGTATCTAATTTTGGTGAAACATCACTGATGACGGCTGTCAAAATGCTCTTCTACTTTAATTTTCTTTTTAAATATTTTTAAATTGTATTTCTTTTTATTTCCAGACATTATTTTTATGAATATAACAATATGCCAGAGATTATATAATTATACGATAAAGATGAAAACATTATCCAAAAGTAGTAATTTCTATTACACTATTCTAATTCTTCCATTCATTTATCGCGAGCTATGAGCTAGAGTTTTAATATATACTAGAATGCCTGTTGCAGCTTCGCTTGGACAGAAATCAATAAAAATTAGTTATACAGGGTGTGGGAAAAATTGCGCAAACTAACAATGGGGCTGGGTAGACAACCTCAAAACTAAGCGAAATGCATGAGGAACATATGCTCTTGAATGAAAAGATACCGAGATTCGTTAGGACGTTTCCAGTCTCTTTCATTTGCTGGTCCAGCCGGAAAAACATTTTTGTCTGGATTGCGGCGTGCTGGATACCTTTCTGCATAAACCCTGGCTGAAGCGTAGGCCCGGTTACCAAACGCACCAAGGATCAAGTACATTTCATAGTATTCGTGTAACTTGTAGTCCATATCATTTCCCCTTTCGTGCTGACAGCGTACTGCCATGGTACGACTGCACAGTATGACAGTAGGCCTGCATACTGCGCGCTGAGTGTTGATCACTGTCGTCCGTGGTATTGCAGTGAGCTATCTTTGTCTTTTCTGTGCCATACGCGACGTATTGTGATCCTTGGTCCTCTCACAGCATGACTACATGCTTGCTCCAACTGACAGTTCCTTCTTACCAAGATATCTCGGTACCTATTTATTCTAGAGAATTTGTTCCTCATGCATTTTGCTTAGGTTTGAGGTTTTCTAGCCGTTTTCATTATTAGAGTGCGCCATTTTTCCTACACCGTGTAAACAGGAGAACCACGATTATATGCCACCCTTTTATCTGTTACTTTCTGTTAACCGTCACCCCGCTGGATTTTTTGTTTCAAAGTTTGAACATACATTCATAGTCATACATTCATCACCACCACACGTTTTCACACACAAACAATTCTCGGAATTAACAGCCCTTACTGTTTCCGTTTGTCACTTAAAATTTTCTGATAGCTTTAAAAGATCAGCCTGTGTGGTAATTTTGTATGCCCTACATAAAATGGCGGGAAAACGGAGACGCGTATCTTTTTGGCCTTAATAAAAAAGTTCGAAATCCTTCGATGTTTAAGGGAAGGCGAAAGTGTTTCCGGTTTAACAAAAATTTACGGTGTTGCAAGAACGACCATTAACGATTTGTAGCGGGATGGTGACAAAATTGAAGACTCGGTAAGCAAAATGGAAATGAACTATAGAATCGTAACTCGAAGGATAACGATGAAATGTGCCACCCACAACCAACTTGATATCGCAATGTTTCGGTGTTTCGTTCAACAACGGAGTAAAGGAATTCCTCTAACAGGGCCAATTATAACACAGAAGGCTCTTATTATGAATGCAAAACTGAATGGTGATCCAACCGAGCCAATATTCTATCTATATATCTTTCTATCTCGCTCTCTCTACCTATTAATCGTCTATTTCTAAAATCCATCATCCTCTTGGTCCCAAACCCTGACGGGTAATCGAGATTCTACTGTATATGTTAAATGTCTTTATTATTTATTACTTGTATTTTAAAAGAACAATCAATTCTATTATTTCACCCTTTATTTATTTCACTTTTCATGTGGCCGCGTATAAGCGGAGGAGGAGAGAGAGGGGGAAAAGAGAGAGAGAGAGAGAGGAGGGAGGGGGAAGAAGGGCGGAGATATAACTTGAGGAAGAGCAGCGGTTCCCAACATAGGGTCCCCGGACTATGATGGTTCGATGGCGGCGAAAATGTTGCGAAGTCAACCGAACTAGTACTGGGAAGCCATAAGCTATGTTCAAAATGTCAAATGGTTTCAATGTGATTCGTGCATTTACACATTAAAACCGTACGAAGGAGGCCGGAGATAGCCCTTGAGATAGAGCAGCGGTTCCCAACTTTGGGTCCTCGGACTAAAAGCGGTCCGCGCCAGCGAAAATGTTAGGGAGCCCAACTCGGGAAAGGGACACGACCGAGGTTGCACTGCGAGTCTGTAAACCGTGTTCAAAATACCAAAAGGTCTCAATATATTCGTGCATTTACCTGCATCATGACGAAGCGAAAGAGGGGAGGAGATAGACCTTAAGATAAAGCAGCGGTCCTCATCTTGGGATCCTCGGGCTAAAAAGGGTCCGCGGTAGCGAAAGTTTTGGAAGTCCAACTCGGGAAAGGGACTTATCAAAATAAATAAAATAAAAATATCAAAAGGTCCCAATATAATTTGTGCATTTACCAGCATTGAGACGGCCCGAAAGAGAGGTGGAGATAGAGTTCTCAACTTGGGGTTCTCGGACTAAAAAGGATCCGCGGAGATGAGAAAAGGTCGGGAACCATTGAGATAAAGGACAGCTTTCGCTTTTCAGATAGCAAACGACGCTCAACACTCGTTACGAAATTAATTATATAGATGTAACAGCAAGGGATTGAGACTTTTTGGCATCGATTACTTAACTGCCATGTAAAAATTAACGATAAATATTTATTTCTCCGATTCTCTAAAATTATTCATAAACAGTGAATTCCATTCTACTTAGCGTCTTGGTCATCAAGTAATCACTTCCATTAACATCCAGTGAAGAATTTTTCCTGGAGGCGTTATAATGCAAATGATTTCAAGATGTTTTCCGTAATGTTTGGCAGGCTTCGCTATGCAAAACAACTGAATCGCAGGGCGTTTCCTAACGTCAATGCGATACATTTGATTGAATTACCTCAACTTCGTGCATTTTTTATTGATTATAGATTTTCATAAAAAAGTTTCATTTATGTTAAGGCTTTCGTTAGTATCTCTTATAATTATTGTTATTTAATATTTACCAGCATGATACATTTCTTAGTTCATTAATTTTTACCTGGGAGAAAGTGTAGGAAGATATAAGAACTGGTGATGTGCCATAGCGAAACTATATTGATGCATGAGTTTTCATTATGGATCTAGAAAGAGTTGATCATTTTAGTTTAATAAATGTCAAGGTAACAACAAGAAATTTGCACTACGTATGTATTTGTAATGTGATGATGAATTAAATCTTAGTTTTGCTACAAATTTAAAATAGCTCCTTTAAAATTTAAATGTAACTCGAAGAAGGTAAAGATTTTAATTGTTACCATAGAATCTATTTTACTTCCGCCTTCTTAAAAGTGCCTCCTGTCTATGACTAATCCCAGTTACTTGATGTATTTTCTCTATTTTCCCTGCTTCCTAGCGCTCCTATTCTCACATTCGTGTTAATTCGCATCACGATTCTTCCTTTCCCTCCCCTCTCCACTGGCGACTCCATAAAAGCATCCGTCTTAACTTGTCCTCTCTATTACCTTTCAACAAAGCCGGCCCGAGATACGTCTTGGGGGCGCTATCCCAATCATCTATTTATATATTACTTGCAAATGAATAAATATTTCAATCAATTTATGCAGCGGGACAGGCTGGAATCTTTATGGCATTCCTTTTAGTGTTTCATCATTAATAATTTTACAGAGGATGAATAAATTAATACGCACTTTGAAAATATCCCAACAAAATTTACGGAGCTGGATACTATCTCGGCCGGGTCATCAAAATTCCTCGGGCCGCCCCTACCTTACACATAGTGCCTCGTTTGCAATTATCCCTAAGCCAGATTTATTTGCCGCCTCATATTTAATTCTTCCACTTGCTTCCCACTCTATTTTTTCCGCTATTCGCCTTACAGTGCCTTCTCTTGTTTTGTTACATTCCCATCTTGATCTCTTCCATAACACTCGTTCCCTTATTATCTCCTCTCATTTGGCGCATTCCAATGTCGGATCAGCTTATGCATTATATTGGATCCTAACCCATTCCTTGGCTTCCTCTCAATTCTACCAACATAACCTCATTATGCTTTGAAAAAATTAATTTGTCCACAAATTGCGAACATCGTGACTGCGTTCCTATTTCAATCATAGCCCAGATGTAATTCAATATCTCGCACTCCTCTTTACTTGGTCTTTCCAATGCCAACAGACAATTTTTCTTTTTCACTTCTTCGTCACTTTAACAGTATGCAAAATCTTGAAACTTCTGCGAGACATTACGGGAAAAGCGTGTACTGGTTTGAAAATTTCAAGTTGCGCGCTGTTTGGTTTCATAAGGAAATAAGAACTTTTGTCGTATATTACAATGTACCGACAGGTAAAGGATATAAATATTCATATAACTCCGCTATATTCTTCTCCGTATCTCCAATATGTGGCGTAGAACACTTTTATTATTATTTATCGAGTTGGTTAGTTGCAGAAAAATATATAATTGATGTATTAGCATCGAAATTTTAAAAAATTGTCTCATAATGTTACATCAGATTTTTTGTTTTATTTCATAATAAATTTAGTATTTTGTTTAATTATGTTGCAGTTCCACTCGAATAATCGGCATACGAAAGATTTCAAGTTAAAATTGTTTTCACTATTGAATTGCTGTTAACGATATCTTTATTCATTTGTATTGCATTATAATTTAATTGAAAGAGTTCATAATATTAGCAGTGTACAGTAGTTGGCTTATTAACATACCCACAGAAACATATACACGCAGTTAAGCATTATTATACGCTTTGAAATACTTTTAGGTTATTTACTTTACTGAAATAAAATTGTCGAATTCTATTTGCTTAATTTCTCCTATATGAAATGCTTATCATTATAGAGCAGGCAATTATTGAAGTTGTTACTAATCGAGTATGAGTTATACATGATGTGCGTCTATTTTCATGGAACTTCCGTTCGACATTGTTTGGAAACTCCTTCCTTCATGCGCTTCGCCGCCATATTGGGGCTGATAGGCATTTTCTCGGAACTGGAATACCCGTCCCCGGAGGCGTGACTGGGGATTCCGGTATTCCCGAGTGCGTCACACACACACACAAGTGCCTTATTAAGCGTATCCAATATCCGAGGCAGCTTCACCGACGTTGTTCGTTTGCGAGCGAGAAGAAAACAAGTGACATCCTATTGCCGTGCGTCACAAATCTGTGTGCGCCGTCATGTGCGAGGACAGGAAGAGCTTCGGCTGATAGAAGGGGATGTGTGAAACGGAACTCTGTCGCTCGAGCTCATTCAATTCATAAAAATGAAATTTTCTGCAATATATCCGTTAAATAGAGGCAAAGCTACGTTAGCAAAACGAAATAGAAAATTATACCTTTCATGATTGACATTGACCTAAAATTATGTTACGTTAATTAGGGATATATGATTTAGAACACACAATTTAAAACCCATTGTTTCGAAATGACTGATTTTCCCAAGAATCTCTTTAATGCCCATTTTGATTCCGGACATTTTTTTGTTGGAGGGCAAAGGGAAACGTATTCCTTGAGATGTGCAACAATGGGTATTTATAAAAATTATCTACGGATAATTTATTAAAAATATATCGGAAAATACGCGAAAGATCTCTTCACTTATATGTTGTAGTTGCAAATTACTCGTTGGCTGGCCTAAAAATCAGTAATAATGTTTAAAATTATACAGGTAATTACTTTAACTTTTTTCTTTAGCATATTGAGTCACCATGATTTATTTATATTAAATTACAGTGATAGCTTCCATTACAAAACACCTCAAAGGAAGATCAAAATATAAAATTGTACTGTTACACGTTCTGAAATATTTCGAGGAAATTATTTTCATTCGGCTATCTTAATTAAATAGAACAGGGAAATTACCATTTAATTGTGGAATAAGATTAAGCGGATTTGAAAACGCTCAACAGATTCACGAATTTGTGGGGTCATTTAATGTCGATGTCAGTGATTGGAGTGACGAAAAGGAAATAGCTCTCGAAGCTGTCTTGGATCGATTCCAAGTGCTAATTGTTCTTCCCTTTTTGCATAACACTCAGTCAGCTCTTGTTGAAATTCTTAACCGAAAAGGATCGTGCATGAATCGGAAATGAAGTTCCAAAGACTGCGAAATTCGTGAGGTGACATTTTTCTCTCTTTAAAAAAACGTGAGCTTTTAGCATGAGAAGTCTTCTGGGCGGCAGCAGCAGCAGAATAATGTTGTGATCTTGCAAGAATGATCAATTCTTTTCATAATCTTACTTGTGAATGGCATGCATCGGTTTAAAGTTCAAGAATTTTTTTTCGTTGTAAATTACGTCTGTCAGAGGTAGCAACTTCTTTATTACGTCTTTTTTGTCATAATTTACTTTGCCATAGGGTGTCTTATTATTTCCATTATTGTTTACAGAGCAAACCCTATGTACGTGCGGGCATGTACATTAGTCATAACTTAATGTATTTTACGATTCCGACATAAGACTATATTCATTAACGATGAAATTTTAGTATAAATATACATTTTCGTGTAATGGAAGCTCTAATGATGAAAGTCTTATTTTTCATATATAATAACTCAAGGCAGAAAATAGTAAATTAACGATTAAAATATTTCTTCTCCTTTATAAAGCCTATTCCTTCCTCTTTCTTAAAAAAGCTGCGCAAAGAAATTTTCCTATGCATTATTCATTCTCGAAGGTCTATTCCATTAACATTTGCGAGCCACATCACTCATTATTACATTCTTTAAGAAAATTAACACTAACTTACTCCGATTTTTGCGTATTTATACGTTTAATTATATTCATTACATAGCTGTTATAAGGAGTTCACAAACTTAAGCATTGTCTTGTATTTGTTAAAAAAGTTAAAATGTGTAATATTCTTTCATTCAATACAAATCTTCATTTACCACATATTTTGAAAAGAATATAAACCAAAGAATCGAACTTTCGATCTTAGAAAGTGTTCCTTTTGCATGCATAAACAAACGGGTATCACATTGTGACGTTCGTTATAACGCAAAAAAGGCATTGCATTTTGAATCCCATTATATGTATCCGGAAGTCTTTTGTCTTTGCTTATAAAGAGCTAATCAGGACGGTGGATCGGTGTCACTGAGTGACTATCAGAATTTTAACGTCCGCCTGCTCCAGTTGCATATTCACAAATAAATCGCGTAACCCCATTGAATGGAAATTTCCGAGAAATATTGCAATTTTTAGGCTGCTTTCCAAAGTAAACATAGCCTTATGAAATGGTCCTGTCTGTGTATGTGTTTGTCCCCTAATAACAACTTTTGCATCAATAGACTGATTTTCATGAAACTTGGTATGACGCTCGTGCTGCCAGGGCCCACCTCCGGGCTATATTTTATTTCTCGAAGATTAAAGCCCCGGGTTCGATTCCAGGAACGTTTTTTCCTATTTGTTTAACATAGGAAATCTCAAATCCACCGTGCACAGATGTTTTCTTTAACACTTTAAAATATCTTAAAGTTGTGATATCGGAGCGAGATTTGTACCGTTCTAAGGGTAGGAGAATATAGATTCTAATTCTTATCGCAGATTTTTTATAATTGATAGTATTTTCTTGAATTTCTACTAAAACATAGCGTTTTTGCGTTTTAAATAGCATTTTATCGGATTGTTGCCATGGAGACGATTATTACCGAACTAAGCTTGACCATAGACGAGTGAAAAAATGGGTTATTTTCTTTTCTGCTCGACTACTCTTCAGCAATGGACAGTTGATCCTGACATATTAACGTATAAACAGTAACATTTATTACATTCGTTTTTTTAATACATGCAAAATATATTGTAGGAAAGAGATTTTGACATTGTTTTTAGTATTTTAAACCTGATAATGCTCTATTAATGTTTTCCAATTTTTATCAATCATCGATAAACTATGAAAAACAAGTGCTATTTATGGAATAAGAATTCCTTGGAATTACTATCACATACTGAAACATTTCCTGTCATATAAGTAATCAATTCGGGACTTCAACTTTGGGAAACAAGCTTGCATTAGTTCTGGTTTGGACTTCTTTTTTAACCTCATTCCTCCATTTGTAAAGTATCGCTACAACAGCGAACTGCCTTATCGAGAAAAAATTTCCCGAGTTAAGAAGAGAAATAAAAAATCGATTTATGTACTCAAACAAATTTTCATGTTAAAGTGAACAATAATTATAATCTGTGTATATAATAATTTTACATCACTTTATTATCGTGATATCATGCAACCCATGCCGATAAATTTCGTTTCGATCTATGCCCGTAATATTAAATCTTTCAATTTCACTTTGCAGTTTGTCACTTTAATATCCTTCAAGTAAGATTGCAGATGCGATGGGAGGGAACAAGGGATCTAAGGAACAAAACGAAGGAGAGAGATATATATGGAGGAAAGAAGGGATATCCAGAGTTAGACTAAAAGTAAAGAAGGATGGAGAGAGCCATGGGGGTGAAACACGGAGAGAGAGAAAGAGACGACATAGCGTAAGAAATGCAGCATTAAGGGAAATATAGGACAAATACCGTCTTTAAATTATTTCTGAGCAATTATTTACTCTCTATATCAGCGGGAAGAGAGCCTATGTTTTTATTTGCGACGGGCGCCACTTAAAAAGAAGTAGGGTGCTAAGATGCGAAAACACAATAGACGGGAAGAATGGCGCGTAGGGAGTAGTCGAGGCGACATCTTGAGGAGTGAGCTCGTTGAACTTAATAACGATGACATGAGAAGTAGATGACGGGTCGACGTGTGGGGTCCTCCTCATTGAACGCGGCTAGAGAAAGCATTGTCACGTGTATGATAATCAGCAGGACGCGTACGACCTAATGACACTGGCTGTGAGGCGTAGCTACCTTATGCATATCCATGCGCTCTCAAAGCGATTTAGATCGACAGTAATACTCGGCACCCATTTCGCACCGATCTCTCAGTATTCCGTTATGACAAAGCGGGGCGCGTGTTTCCGTAGATTTAGCCTATTTGAGGCCATTGATCTCGAGCAGCAGAAACGTTGTATTCTCTTCGTCGGAGATAGGATGTAAAAATCGTCAAATTAGTTTCGTATCTGCAAAGTTCTTTTTTTTAATGAATGGTGAATCGATTGTTTCAATGCTTACTATCTATAGACTAGCAACGTATAGATTCATTTGGTCCAACGAGGGAATAGATAGCAAGAAATCCAAACCAGGCCTAATGCAGGCTTGTTTCCCAAAGTTGACGTCCCGAATTGAATATTGACAGGAAATGCTTCAGTATGTGCTAGTCATTCCAAGGAATTCTAACACCATGAATACCACTTGTAGTTCATAGTTTATCACTTGAAAGAGAATGTAAAATAAAGAGAATTATTTGGTAATTCCACATAAAATTTATTAAAAACGACCTAGGTTTCGTTGCAATGCAACATCATCAGGTGAAGTAAACTTAAAGACGGTAGCAATTTATTGTAATAGGCACAATGGGTGGATGGGGGAGGGTGAGTTGGGGGAGTTTAATGAAAGGGATAGTGGAGGAAGGAATGAACGTATGTTCGTGGGGAGGGGGGAAATCGGTTTTAATAAAGTTTATGTGCAATTACCAAATAAGTCACTTTGTGTTACATTATGAAGAAATTCCACCAAATGACGTCTGAAACCATTAACTTTAATGATAGAGAAAATTGGAAAACAAATTAATAGAGCGTTATTAGGTTTAAAATATTAAAAACAATGTCAGAATCTCTTTCTGAAGTATTTTGCATGTATTTTTTTAATAAGCGAATTTAATAAATGTTACTGTTTATACGCTAATATGTCTGGATCAACTGCCCATTTCTGAAGAGTAGTCGAGCAGAATAGAAAATAACCCATTTTTCCACTCGTCTATGGTCAAGCTTAGTTCGGTAATAATCGTCTCCATGGCAACGATCCGATAAAATGCGATTTAAAACGCAAAAACGCTTTGTTTTAGTATAAATTCAAGAAAATACGATCAATTATAAAATTCTGTGGTAATAATTATAATCTACATTCTGTTCCCCCTAGGACAGTACAAATCTCGCTCCAATATCATAATTTTAAGATATTTTAAAGTGTTAAAGAAAACATCTGTGCACGATGGATTTGAGATTTCCTATGTAAAACAAATAGGGAAAAAACGTTCCTGGAATCTAACTCGGGACTTTAATCTTCGCGAAATAAAATATAGCCCGGAGGTGGGCTCCGGCAGCATGTGCCTCATACGAAGTTTCATGAAAATCGGTCCATTGGTGCAAAAGTTGTTAGTAGGGGACACACACACACCCACAGACAGGACCATTTCATAAGGCTATGTTTCCTTTGGAAACCAGCCTAAAAACAAATATGAAGAAATACGTAATAATGGAAAATAATCGAGATTATAATAGTAGTATAAATCATTTTGTCTGTTTGTCCGGAACTGTCTGGGAAGGATTGCGTGGGACCTTTAGTGAAATAACTCGAGAACGGTTGGTATGATATTCGTTCACCTTTTAAGCAAGTCATCATCTATCATAAGACCAAGGCTTCGATTTCAGGAGCGTTTATATTTTCCATTTGATTGAGGCCGATGTGAGTGTAGCATATACATTCATTTGCTTATCACAATTACCTGGAAAACCATCGTTGGAATTCGGGTCTTGAAATTTAGATCACCTGATAGAACGAAATTTCGTTTTCCCGCCGTATATTTTCAAATACACGTCGAATCGGTCAGCAAATTAGTTTTTAACACGAAAATTTGTCGTATTTTTAGGCGTTCTTTACCAGCGAAGCGGTAGTAGCAGAACGCCTTATGGACACGTTTCGTCCGTCCGTCCGTCGTAACTTACATCTCCTAAACCGCGCTGGGCGGATCTTAATTAATTACGATTGATTGTTATTAAAATTTATCGCGCAATTGTGATTTTTAAATGAATCCGTCAAATAGAACTTCCACTTAACACAATTACTTTAACAAACTTATACTTCCGCCAAGCAACAATGAAATACCAAACTTTTCTCACCCTAGCTCTCATATGGTCTTTAAGTTATAGATTAAAAACTTTATTCGGATAGAGCACATCATTTACCACAGAAAATTCCGCGAGACCACATAATTACTATTTATGCTTTCGGAGATAAATATTCGAAAGTATCCCGAACAAAACATCGTACATTTTGTTTACATCAATCTCTGATTGTAAGACGGTTTTCTCGGCAAACAACTATTAAAATTCATGTTTATTTATCCCACGCCTTTATATGATCTGTAATGTATAGATTTAAAACTCTATTCGGATAGAGGACAGCATTTACGAAAAGATAGTTTGCGAGACCACTTAATTAATAAGTTATGGTTTCGGAGATAAACATGCGAGAATCGCCGAATCTTTTGATACTGTCTTGTACATATTTCCCATTAAGAACGTCCTTTGAAATCTCTGTGTATTCCATTTATGGAGTATACTTTTCCATCTTGTTACATTAAAATGTTTCGCCGTCAAGATGATTTGCAATGTTGCCGGCTTTGTGTAAATTCATACGATTGACTGGGATTATACATATATTCGCGTCATGAAATTTCTTCGCTGTTTTGAATACCTTGGTTACGATAAATAATACGACGGTAACGAAAATAAACAAACATTCACTGACTATTCATCGATATTGTGTTAATGGAGTCAGATATAGGGATTAAAATTGATAAATTTTTGAATGTCTTTGAGAGCATTTTCTGCTCGAGTTAAGTTTTTACCTTCGACTAAAACAGAAAAATTGAATTCAGATAAATTTATTTTAACGTAATCTTGTTTTTTATGGACTAAAAAACTAAAAATAAATCTACATTTCCATAAAGTAAACATATCTTTGGGCATATAAAAGTCGTGCAGCGTAATGTTTAGCGAATATATCTCCATTGATATTTCTTTGCCGCGCAACTTTTGTTTGCCCAAAACTGTTTTTACTTTTCAAAAGATTCAATTGTGTGGATTTTGAATTATTGGTTACTTTATAGTCTATATAAAAGTTGGTTTCGTCAATTTTTTGTTTGAATTTTATTTTAACTTAATATTTGCTTCACGCGCACTCGTCATATTTGACGGACAATTAGGCTAGTCGCTTATAATTATAGATCAAGTATGTCTGTAGGTCCGAGAGGAATGCTCTAAGATGGTAAATTCAGAGCACTAAACTTGAAAAGATTTTAATGAAACTGTAGATTAAGAGTTTTAGCGATATCAAAATTAAACTGTTGAATTTTGAGTATATTCCGGTTAGGATTTTCAGCTCTTTCAGGAAACATTCCTTCTCCATTTGATTAAAACTGGATCGAGTGTAAAGCATTAACGATTTGCGTTTTAAATTATTTATGATCATCGTATAAATGTAGAACTTGAACCAAAAGAGGGCTAAAAGAATGAAATTCGTTTTCTTAATAGGCGTCGTATCGGTTAACAAATCTGTTTTGAACATGAAAATTTTTGCAGTGGCAATCTTTCGTCATCAAGGGCAACCTCGTCATTCGTGATTTCGCGAAATTACGTGTAGGAAACTGTAATTTCGTGAATTTGTTGCCAAAATAATTTCCTCCAATAAATACTGAACTTAACATTATATACATATATACATGAATGTATTTGGTCGAAGTTGGGTAAATGATATTCAAAACAAAATTGCTCATTGCATTTTGATTAAACTATTTTCGATTTTACTACCCAATGGAGAAATCTAGGAGGGAAGGTGAGAGCGAGGAACAGAGGGAGGGGGAGAGGGAAACTCTACAATAACAGTACTTGGGAAATATGGTTATTTGATTAAGTTATTTTTAATTTTAATAAAATGTTGTATTCTGCAAACATTTTTTTTCTATTTCAAAACCAAGCAAAAAAATTAGATAAATACATACATTATATTCTGACGTCCCATCATTTTTGACGAGCATTTACGTTAGTACATAATAATGTATGAAAAGAGTAAAAAAAAGTGGAATGGCAGTGTGACCGATTATTGATTCTAACGTTGAATTACCATGGAGCTGTGGCTGAAATGCGCATCTAGTTTAAACAACCGTTACACGAGAGAGTTACTTGAGTATCAGTAACATGATAACCAGACGTCCTGAGATTCTAGAATTTCTTCCGGTTTTCTTTTCTATGTCACAGCGTCCGACAACGGTTTTTCTCTATTTTTAGGAAGTATTCTTTTTGTTTGACGTTACTGTGTGAGAATGTTTTCGCTATGTTATAACACTGTTATTGAGCATAAAAATTATTTGCTGAATAATCGATTAGAATGACGCATTACGTAGTTCGTTTTCATCTTTGTTTTGTCAAATTCGCCTATTAAGTTCTCAAATAATAAGCTCATAAAATCAGTTTTTTCTGATTTTTTCGAAATTTTCGAATGTACACATTTCGATACTTGAAAGACACTTCCGTGTTAAGAATTTGTTACGCCGCCAAAGCATTGCGAATGGAACAGTAGCGGATATAATATATTAGCACAGAAAGGCATGGCCTTTGGTAGAAAATTTTAAGGAATGAAAATTTTTCAACTTTTAAGGGAAATAAAACAAAAATATTAGCATTCATCTGAATACAAATTCTAAGATTCATCGGCATTGGTTGTAAAATCGCGTAAAATATCGATAATTTGTATTATATGTCCCTTGATAACATTAGTTCCCATTTATTTCCTGATCCATTTTGACAAAATATTTTATAAGCATTTTATGTATTTGTATATTTGATTTGAAACCTTTAAAAAAAAAACATTTACCCAAACTACGCGAAAAATTGTAAAAAAACATTCATTTAGGTCCCAGTTTATCTTCCTCAGGAAATATTATGTCCTGGTATCGCTTCCTCAGAATTTATTAATCCTATTTTCTGTTTTCCCTACTTGTTTATCCATCTAAGTTCTCTACTCGTGTAGATATATGATTGGTGGTAAAATGGACGTTTTACTTATAGAAGTGTGAACAAACTGAAACGTTCTGATGAAGTGTGTATGATGCTCACAAAACTTTTCTCTTACCTTTGTTACGGTAACGAATAACGAGGCATTTGGCAACTTTAAGAGAGAATGAATTACTCGCACAGAAGCGGATAAGCAGGCATTTGGTAACCTAAGGGGAGCATTAGTTGCTTCGGCAATAGTGGCCAGCATACAAGGTTATGAATAAATTCCGCCTAAGTTTTTTAATTATTCACATTTCTCCATTTTTAGATTTCTCATATTTTATATTTTTTCCCAAACAGTAATTTGATTCAATAGAATAACAGGAGACATAAAATAAATTTTATCGTTCATTAAGATAGTATCTTAGATTATGCTCCCTCGCTCACATTTAGAATTTCGAAACGATTCATAAGATCGCGTGCTTTTGTGCTCGCGTGCGTATTTTCTACGCAGGACGATCACGCGTTGTTTATGCCTTTAGGGTAGTGCAATATTTTTCCTGAATTAATAAAAATATATTTGTTATATATATATATATATATATATATATATATATATATATATATATATATATATATAGGTTAAGAAATCGACAAAATTAAAAATTATTAGTCTGAATAATGATATGAAATGCATTCTATTTTATTGAATCGATCAATAGATTTAAATTTTAAATGGGAAAAAATTAATCGTTTTATGTATTATGTGCATTATTTTCTTAAAATTTTTGTTTTATTTTTACATAAAATTAGCCTCTGCGATTAAGCGATTACATTCTATAGTTACATTTTACATTATTTGTGGGGACGTATTTGTAAATTTCAGATTATATTTTGTATAATTCTATTTTTGCCTTCAAAAATAAATTTTCATAGTCATGAATTAAACTATTTTTAAAAATTAAACAAAAAAAAACAAAATCTCTGTAGCGTAGCGTAGGAAAAATTAAAAATTTTACACTTATCACGTTTGCGCAGATTATAAGGATATATTTTGTTTCTTAGTCATTATTAATTATGCTACTGTGAATGGGCACGCCTGAGATTGTTTAGATCGTTTACAAATTAGCATACTGTGCACATTAGTATAATCTCAAGTTTTTAAAATAAAAAACCCTTCAAGCATTCCACCGAGACAGTTTCCAAAACTTTTTTCTGTAGAAAACGATTTTTGTGTCTTTTTGTCGTTGGCTCTTTTCGAGAGACAATGAAATACGCGAGGCAGACAAAGTTTTTTCTAAAAGTGGATATGCTTTAATGTAGAACTGGCCGAAAATCTTCGTGGCTTGAAGCCTCTGAATTTATTTCGAGTTATGTAAGAAAGAAGTGTTTCGACATAAAGCTTGGTTCCAATTTTTGTTGGATCTGTCGCGCCATTCTCGGAAAGGGGAACCTTTCCGGATATAATGTTGGCAGTGTGCCTCTCTCGTGTGGGAGTAACGCCTCTGAATCGATCTGTTTCTTTCTTATTCGACCCCGTTAAATGATACGGCCTTCGATAACAGGTTACTTCATGATTTCACGCAATTTTCACTAGCGCGTTCTCGATTGCATCAAGAGATGACCAGCGCCCGTTATTTGTTATGTATATCCTCTTGCATCGATGCTTTTGTAAATATATTCATCCAATGCTGGATAGAGTTGACGATTACTTCTTTGAACAGCGTTAAAATATCCGGAAATTATAGCGAATGTAGAGTTTGTTTTCCTGGACGTAATCGCAAAAGGGCAAACGAGATTCGGCCTCTGGACTTCACATTTCTTCTTCAAACCGAGTGATGATTGATACAATACCATAGATTGATGTTTAAACTTTTCATTGTTAAGACTTCTAAATGGTACCTATTTTGTAGTATTTATTTTATTTTCTGCTTTAAAATAGTTGAATTGTACTTCTTACCGGAAAACGACCAAATGATCCGTTTTTATCAAATCAAATTCCTTTCTAAAACTTATCACATATGACTATTTTGCAGTAACGCTGAAGTAAATATGACACACACACAATTCCAGGAGGAAGTTGAGATTTCAAGCATTATTATCTTCCGAGCGAAGGCGCATGCATGCAAGCACGCATGGGCACAACTCTGTTCTTCCGCACAGGGTGTGTATGAGAAAGAGCAAATGAGTCGAGATTCACGATCTCTTTTTCAAGAGGACGACAGCAGTGAACTGTGATAATGATGGTAATGGCAGTGGCGTGCTCAATTTTGAGAAGTAGAAGAGGCCGAAGGAGAAATAAGAAGATAAGAAAATTGAGCATTGATGATAGATAAGTACACAGGGAGCGGGTAAAGTAGAGAAGGAAATATAGAGGAAGAGGAGCGAGAGGAGGATTTAAACTGTGGTAGAGGGAGAAAGTGAGGAAAGAGCGAGAGAAAAGAAGAGCGGTGGTTAGAGAGAATCGGGCGTAAGGAGAGAGACGAGTGAGGGAGAGGGAAGAATGTATGGTGAGAAATGAGAAGGGACAAGGAGAATGAAAAAATAAAGAGGAGGAAGAGGGGAAAGATGCAGAGGCACACTAACTGCGCGATTGAAGCGCCCTTTGGGTTTATTGGGCAAAGTGAGAAAAAAATGACTGCCTTCATCTTTATATATAATTACTCAATGCCTGTCTGTCCGTCCGGCCGTCTGTCTGTCCGTTCGTCCGTCTGCTCGTTCGTCCGTCTGTCCGTCCGTCCCCCTTTTATCTCTTGAACAGTTCGTCGTAGGGAAATGCTGTAAGCGCCATTTTGTTTCTGCCAACTAGGAGACCCCGGGAAAACTTTTCGTTTACAGAAGTGTCCCGGATTGGACTCCGGGAGACAATTATATTTATTATTCGCCATATGTTTGCACAGGAGTTTCGATTTTTAAAGGTGCAAGGTTTATTTCCTTCATTCATTAAAATACGTAAATATGGAACGAATTTCTCCAATTTTGGTTTATTCGACGGCTAAAACTATAAAATACCTTATTCTTACTATGTTTCGATTTTAAACGGAAGAATTTCTCAGAAACACGCATTTGTTTTCGAAATTTTATGGCTCTTTCCGGGTGTTGCCAAGGCGACCCTCATTGTTGTCTCCGATTGAATTAGCGTCCATTAAACCTTCAAATAGACAAAAGAATTGCGTTATTCGCATTGCACTTTTTATGAAGCATCGAAATTATAGTTGTAGCAATGTCAAATTTAATAGATTGCAAAGTTTATACTTGAAGATTATTCTTATTCAGTAAACTGCGTGTGGGCTGTGGGCATTTTTAACGATTGACCAAAAGAAAAAATCTTTCTTCATTTCAATACTGGAATGTCACCTTTTTCGTATGGGAGAGAGAATTAAAATTGCACATATAAATTATAAAAACAAACATGAAATTCAAAATGTCAGTTGCCTAATTTTATAAGGAGAAATGGGCTATTATTACTTTTAAACATGCAGATTTCTGACTGACTTCGCAAAAGTTTTGCAAGTACCACTAGTATTCTTAAATTCTTTGACCACATTCATCCCACCTCTCTCTCACTACCTATTTCTTTCTTCCTGTTTTATTATTCCCGCTCACTCATTTCACCTTCACCTTATCTCATTTTCTCTTCTTTCTTTCGCTAGTATTTCCTCAGTTATTACATTCCATTCATTATTTTATAACCTGCAAACTATTCGCCATATGCCTTATAGTTACAAGATTTCTAATGGCGTGTGTTACATTAATTTTCAGAAAATCAGGTTCTTTATATGTTTATTAAATGCGTATATATTCTCCGATGAAGCGAATAAAATGAAAACCAATAGTTATCGTAAAGGAAACTGTGACGCAAAAGTGTAAACACCAAAGTAAATGGGTATTGTATGAGCTCATTATGTAATATGAAAAACCTTACCTTTATTGGTCTCATCACAAATAAATGAGAGTATGACTTTGTTTATATATGGCACTTGAACTCTCGAGTGACATATTCTGCCCCTCCTCCCGCGCTCATTCCGCTAAATTACATATCAGCGGTAAACAAAGCTTCTTCGGGCACAGTGTCGACCAGTTTTTTCCGCTCTCGATCATTGTGACCGTTGGTCTGGTTGCCGCTGGCGCAAACTGGCCGAATCTATGACACCAATTGTAAGCCTCAAAGCAGCCCTGCCTGAATGAATAACTTCCGGCTGCGAATGCTTTAACAGTATAATCACCTTAGAGCTTAATATTTCTTGTGGGATTTTTGTTACTTATATCATTGTAAGAATCGTAAGAGATTTCTTGCAATTTCTTTATGGTCTTTTTTTGAGAGATTTTTTAAAGCTATATTTTCGATCTTTTCAATGAGTGAAGTATTGAAATCGAATCAGGAAATAACAGAAATACAGATATTGTGAATTGATTTTAAAAAGAGATGATGGGTTATCAAGCATCTGAACACACTCGCGAACTTTATATTCACAGATGGTATATGCAAATTAAATTATGCTTGTGAATTGAGGGAGGAAATAACTTCGAACTCAATGTTTAATTTAAACTTTATAATCACAGATGGCACATACAAATTAAATTATGCTTGTGAATTGAGAGAGGAGAAAAACTAAATGTTTAATTTAAACTGCAACTTTATTTATATTTATTAGGATGATTCAACCTCTGTATTATAGTAATGACTTCAAATTAACAGAAAATAGAAGTTTCTTGATATCGTATTGACGAGATTTGCCTGTATATAATTTAATTGATCCTAAAAAATTTCAATATTTTTCTGATGCATCACTGGGACCAATAAAATGTTTGAAATTAGTACTAATTTTATGATAAAAATATTTATTAATCTTAATCGATTGACAGCATTTTTCTTACACGCCAAAATGAACAGTATCATATAAAAGAATTTCCGTTTATAGCTTTACTTAAAGAGCCACTTTTGCTGCATCGACGCACAATCAGTCGTGTTATAACCGGTTAACTACATGAATTTTGGTTCAGAATTAAGCATAATAATTTAAAGTGTAGTTCTGTATGTGAAATTTCATTCAATAATGTAAGAGTAAAGGTAGAAGTAGACTTTTACATATGCAATAGTTATGATAATTGTTAATGCACTTAGGATTGTCAACTATCTGAATTTTATCAAGATAATCTTTGCTCGACGTTAGAATTCTATTGGCCAAATTCCACTGGTCAGGATTTTCCGTAACAGGAATACATTTTCAATCGTTTTAGCCACGCTATTTTTCGTTTTTCTCCATAATATTTCCAAAATATTTATCACCCTAAGGTTCTAGTTTCAAGGGATCAGCAATAAATAAAGTAGGCGTGTTGACTACCACGTTCTTTCCAAATTGTTCCAACAGTACGCGAATCGGTGCCTGAAATTCGATTTAGATATCCGCGGAATATGTCTCTGCTTCCACCCTCTGGTTATAATGACACCTTGAACGGTATCCCGTATGTAGGTGTCCCCGGCTCCGTCCAATTGACCTCCGGTCGTCCTGACTCAAACGGCGGAGAAAAATAATTCTCTTTTCTCGGGAGGTAAAGGTCGAGAGACGAGGAAATGTCATCGCGTAAGGGACTGTCCTAGAAATTAGTTTGTAGACCTGTTTCGCCGATATTGCGGCATCTTTTTCACGCCTTCCTCCTCCCCTTCGGTCCATTCCTTTTCCGAATGGTCAGTTGTTTCTAAAGCGCGGATGCAACTTTCTCGTCGTTTGACTAGTGTCTGGAGACTCTTGACCTTATGTGCAGCCATTTCCCCGCGCCAGTTCCCTCCCTTCTCAGTACGCACTTCCTTCACCCATACTTGAATGCCACCTTCAAAAATCAACAAATCTCACTTCTCTTTTCCCTCAATTCTCTTTGTTGTTCTTTCCATACCTGTCTACGCTGCATTTGCACATACAAATTCAGCCTCAACATGTAGCATTCTTTTCGAACATTCTTTACACGTCTTTGGCTATTTTATTTTTTTATTATTATTTACGTCGCATTCATGTTTGTTTCACTCTTATGATTCCCTGTTTTATACGTCCATTTCTCTCGGTTTGACCAGTTTGTGCCTGTTAACCTTTCCTGTCAGATTTTCTCTAACAGCTTGAATTTATTGTCCGATCTACGCAATCATTTCTCGAATTCCTTCCATCGAAATGCGTAAATCATTGTATGATATGAAATTTCTAATCAGCTACACAATCGCAATTTTACAGTTTTTTTATTCGAAGCATAATTAAAGATTCAATAATAAAACATTTATAACGAGTAAGAACTTTTTTATAAATTGAACAGATTTTTTGTGAGCATAGGAAGCAAAGTGAGCTGCTTAAGTCGAGAAAATGTTCTGGAAGTCTTTGCGGAATATTCTGGCGGTAATCGAATCTATTGCACTGCTATCCACAATTAACCGGTATAACTCAATAAAAATATTACCCAAAGTTTTAGACTATATATTTAATCCGCTCAATGACCGCGCGTTGAAACGAAGTGATTTGTCAAGATTGGAAGACGTCGTGGGACAAATGAATAACCTCAGCGTCTCATCGTTGATTAGCACCATCAGTCATCGTACACGTACTGCCCACTATAAATAAATGTCTCATTTATTTATATGTAATTTATCACGTACATTAGCTAGTGATTTATCGATGACATTTATTTACGTTTATTGTTTTATATTTATTTGGAATATCTTTACGTCGTGATTAAATTAAAATCGTCTCCCTTCAATCATAACTGCGTCGCCATGCAAATACTCGCTCATTTCATTCTGAAGCCATAAAACATAAATGCACATATGAGAAGCTGAAACAATTAGCATGGTATGCTACGAAATGCAGCAGCACAAGTAAAAGATTATTGTCCCCCTTCCCCTTACCAATCTTATAAACTCCTCTGCACATCAATAATTTCAAATAAAGTTATCTTTATATATATTGCTTGAAACTTAAAGTGATATTCATACTATTTTTTGCAATGCCATAGTAATTAACGAACGACTTCACAGTAATAAACAATTTCTACAGATTTAACAGTTGGTTAGATGGAGAGGATGTGGTATTTTTCTCATTTCAATAATTTGTGATCTTTAAAAGTTAGCATGCATAGTTTAAAGCGCATTTTACACAAATACGAGGGCGTCTCAATAAACAAAGTAACAACATGCTTAAAGTTGTAGAAACAATAATCAAGGTACATTTCAATTTTTGGCGCCATTCTGGTAGTGAATAAGCTTGATTTTAATCACTAGCTCGTATAATCTAACTTGTTAAATGAACATTATTTCCAAAATGGATGGACGCATAGAAACATGGTATCAAATAGATATTAGAAAGGTGATTCGATATTTGCGTGCACAAGGAGCACAAACAGCTTAAATCTTACATATGAATATGTCTTTGGCTACCTAGCATCTTAAAAAATGAATTCTAGGAGCTTTATCTAGTTGAGATAAATGTACTTTTTACAGCGATGATGAGTAGAAAATATCTTAAGAGAGATTCAAGTTTTTGATCGCAACAGCGAAATTAGATTTGTAAAAGTGGAGGCGATTAAAGTTTACTGCAAATTAAAAGAAAGCAAATGAAGGAGGTGACTAGATGATTGTTTGGCTGACTTTTTACTTTCTCCATATACGTAGTATGAGAAAGTATTGTTTTCATGAAAAAAATCGAACTCGAGATTTCAACGGTAATACATGTTTTAAGGTTCTCTGAACACGTTCTGACTAGTTTCGCGATGATGTCTGTGTGTCTGTCTGTCTGTCTCGGTCTGTATGTGATAGATTTTTGTGGGCGCTCTAACTCAAAAAATATTAATCAGGTCAACGTAAAATTTTATATTTAACATTTTTATAAAAGTTCAAAGATCAGATTAGTTTTTGGTAAAATTCGGTCAACCGGAAGTGGGTGTTTACTCTTGTAACGTCCGTTATTTTGAAATATTTGCTTTAATATTCGATAAATGTAAAAAATGTATCGGAATAAAAGTTGTAGGAAATTTTATTTTCTACAACCTTTGTTTGATACATTTTTCCATATAAAGCATTGTTTAGGAGATCTTATATTTTTAGCTGCCACCACCACGCCACCTACCGAAGACCTTTGTTAACAATTGACGCTTACTTACGTTTTAGTAACGTTCCTTTTTCTTTTCTTAATTGTCAACCGGAAGTAAATATTGACAACGATCCCAGAGCTAACAACATGTAATTTGCCATATAAATATGGAGAAAGTCATGTGTTGCCCACATCAGTTTATTTTAAATAGCTAAACCAGGGGTCTCAATCTCACAACGATGCACGGGCCGCATTAAGGTACTGCATTGCATTGAATCCGATAGGCGTATTCTATGTTGCAGGGTTTCCCGGTCCTCGCATCGTTTCATATTCTCTGGACATTCACCTTCCACTAAGGGCGGCGATCGCTCCCAACCTTCGTTGCCATTCATTAAAATATAATAGTTTCGGCGTCGAGGGTTACGTTGTTCGGGCACGCAAGATACACGCTGACAGGAGGAAGAACATTCTTCTGTGCCCATCTTTCGAGGTTGTTATGACTGAGAATGAGCAATAAATTGCTGACATTTTGAAAGTGCTGATTTAATATGCTGTTTAAATTGTTTACATTACTTAGAATGGTTTACATAAAGTACATGATAAGAGAAAGGTTTGAGTTTGATCCGTATCATAGATTAAAGTAACTTGCTTCGCTGGCCGCGTTTTGAGACCCCTAAGTTAAACTGGCTACTGTCGCATCAAGTAAATAACGATTTACATTCAATGTTGATAGAATGAGTAAGCTTGAGTTTCGATGTTTGTTGCTCCGCTTCGATAAACGAAAAGAGATACGATTTGCAACTCTTCTCTCATTTGAATTATATCATGCTTTAAGATATATAAAGGAGAATTACATTCTATAACCTAAGAGGCACATCTCTGATTTTAATCACCCTTGACCATTTTTACATATACATGAGCATAAGCATTTTAAATCTCTCTCAAAAGATACCAAATCGCTCAGTAAATAAATAACTTGTTATTTTTTAGAGAAAAGAAACGCGCAACCATTCATACGAAGTACCGCCTGGAGTGGCGACGAGAAAATACATCCATTCGAAAATTGCCCCTGCTATGCTCCTTTATTGCTCACGAAACTGCTCGTGAAACTGATTTTTAAGCTGCGCTGTCCAATGGACGTCGTCGCCTATTATTCGGAGACAGTTGAGGCCGTGATTACGGCTCTCGCTTAATCACCTTCTTGAGAACGCGGCCGCACGCGCGTTAAAAGCGCTCGTTATGATCCCATAAGCCCGAGAGCGGCAACTGTTTCCCTCGCGGCCGCTCATCTCCATTCCTGTTTACGGCCTTATGTACGTAATTATCCCCTGAGAGCGCCTGGACATCTCCCCCCCTCCCCTTCCCCCTTTTCCCTCATTTTCCCGCCCCGCCTCCGGTGTCTCTCTTTTCCTTCTTTAACTGTCTCGCAAGGAACTTTCGAGCCTTCCCGTAGACGTCCCATTCGTGTAAACTGATTTTCTCGCTTTCTCTTTCCCTCGTACGCCATTACGTCGCGGGAGCTTCGTCCACTTTCCGACAGAGGGAAGACAATGTCGCCAGACGTCATTCGGCGCCTCGTTTGCAGTCAAAGTCCGTCTCAAAGGCATTGTTGTTTGCGCTCTTGTTCAGTGGATGTGACGGCCGTAAAAAGACGCATAATGCGTCAAACTCACTTTACTTTGTGCATGATTAAAAATGTTATTGCGTCATCAAAGAAATGCACGTCAAATTTAATCTGAAACAATTTATGCCATTACATTTTCCTATAAGATTAAGAACCACTTTCATCGACACTATACATTATCTAATAAGTAGATTAAAGGTTTTTTATTTAATGAAATTACATTGCTGAATTACGAATTTCGCTGCGATAGATGGTGAAAGATAACATGGAAATATTACGGATAAAATTTTTTGTCCATTTTTGACACCACGTTCACGTTACTTTTTATTTCGTTTTAATATTTAAGCTGTTTGACTGTTTTATGAAATTTTCCTATAAAATTAGGTCATTAACGGCATTCCATCAGAACCAAAGGAGCATGTAAGTCCCAAGGATAAAATGGAAGCATTACTGTTGAAAAATAGAGCGATTATTTACACGACTTCTGAGAGAGATGCATCTTTTCGCATCCTGTAGCAAGAAAATAAAAATTCAATCGACTTTTTAAAAGTTTTTCCTATTCGTGTTTTATTTGATTTTATTGCGAATTTATGCCGAGCACAGTCTAAAAATCTGCTTACTTGAACAATTCCACGACGCTATTTCATTCTGTCAAATGTCTTGCGCCATTTTTCCTTTCAGATAACCGATAGGTCGTCGGCGAATAGGCCTCGCGACCTCTCATTTTGCGCGCATTTCCACATCTGCCTTAGAAGGGAAAGATCACTTATGCTAGCCAATGATAAATGCAGGACATCTATTCGCTCCATTCCAATGTCACGCTCATAAAAAATGCAATGGAAAATCATCTTTAACCTCCTGCGGTGTCATATGAGATAACAGTTCCCACGGCAACGCATCACCCTTGTTCCATTGCGAGAACAAATTAAATCAATATATCGTAAAAATGAAAGTTTTCCTGGGCGAATATAATATATATGATACTTCTTTTCGAGAATTAAAACCTCTTCGAGTTCTTTAAACTTCCATAAACACGCTGCTAATTCATCTCCTGTTATCCCTTTTAATGTGTTATTAAACACACTTTTACCTGTAGTTTTAAATCAGTTATTCAATCGACACCTCAATCATTCCTGATCTTATTCCCACAGTATTTTTATCTACCATCAGGAAATCCTTTTCTGTTAATTATAGTTAATACATTTACTTCTACTTCAATCGATTACTTAATAAATAGCTGCTTCGTTGGCAAATGTATCGAGGTCGTACTTATAACAAGATAAAATGTATAAAGACAAATTTAGGTAAACATACGAGACAAACTTGTTTTGTTTTCCGAGATTTCATCGTTTATAAAATAAATTCAATCAATTATGTCAAAAAGCTTTCGTTTTCATTTAGAATACGATAGAAGCCCAAAGCTTAAATCTTATTGGATCAATTCTGGCTCTACATTCCACATTTAAATTCCTCAATGCCAGTCGTAAAGTACGTTAATATGCATTTCAATAAAAATCTTATAGTTTATATATATAAGAAAAAGATATATTTGATCAGCAAGGATATGATTGTCATCTAAGAGCTAAATCATATTTCGATACTGAGGCCATAAATTTGTTTTTCAATAAATGACATGATAGAAAAATATACTAAAAACTCTGAGGAATTTATTGAGATAACTTCCTACTTAAGTATATCATGTAATCAATCTACTATAAATAAGATATGAATTCATTGATCAATATAAGACATTTCATTTGATTCAAGGCGCTTTCCTTTACACCTCGAACAAAAAAAATGCATTCACCAGTCAATATTACATTTTTGTCGGTAATACACTATGGGAAATATATTGATTGGGCTTATCTATGTTATTGATGATAATTTAAGTTACTGGTTAAAATGGAACGAGAAATTTAAAAAAGAAATTTTTGTGACGTATAATATTTAGCTAAATGAATAGCATCTTGCAAAGTTTATCTGCCAATAGAATGACTTTTACTAGAACATTAAACTCTCAATAAAAGATGTACAAAAAGAAAATGAAGATTATTTACCGTGGAAAATAATCGAATGCTAATGAAACTAATGGAGTGCGGCTCAACTTTGTGGAAATCTTCCATTTTGGATGAGGGAAGAAGAAAACAACATAGTTATTAACAATTTCACTTTAAAAGATTCACTGTAATACGACCTAGGTTTCATCCCCACCTGAGGGCGTAGCAGTGCAATGAAACATAGGTCGTATTAAAGTGAATCTTTTAATGTGAAAGTGGTACCGAGTACTTTTTCTTCTTTCCTCAACCAAATGTTATTTTCACCAAAGCAGATAATATTTTATCCACAATCGTTTATTCAAAAATAAGTACTTATAAAAACAAAAAAAAACGAGAGCATGTCTTAGGTATCTCCGATAACCACAAAAGATGTGTATATAGGCTACAGCCATTTTCAGTGGAAGGTAAAATAAATTTTTAGAATTTAATTTCGGTCAATCATCTCTGAAGAGGGCTGCATTGTAGCCGATATACGCATCTGATTTTACATTGCCTTGTTGTGGCTATTGAAGATACCTAAGTATTACGAGTGCTTGTTCCTTCCAATGTTTTATACTTAAGTGCCCATTACTGAATTTGTTTTCAGCCATAAGACGAGCTCTAGTGGACACAAACCTAATGATACAAAACACCTCTTGTAATAGTGGAAATGTTCAAACAACGTGACACATCCTCTTGTCCCTACGTTATTATTTTGTAACTGCAGGGCTAAACTCCAGCTAAAATGTTACTTTCAACTTTTTAGGACCACAGAATGCTGTAAGCCGTTTCACACAAAGAAAATAGACTCACCCGTTCCTTATGGGTTCATTATCTCATTTTCCTTGTAAAGCAGGAATAAATATCCGCTTGACACAGCTAACGAAAACCCACGTCACATCTTTAATGAGTCATCGAAGATCATTTTTGTAGTTTTTGGCTGGTGATAAGCAGGCCATAAACGGTTGAGGAGTTAGTTACCGTAATTTACTTTTTCAGCAGGGGCAATTTAGAATGTGTTTGCGCGTCTCAGAAGTTCTTTGCAAATAGGAAGAAAAGAGATGAACATATGGGAACGGGCAGGATTGGAATTATAAGAGACGTGGCAAAGAGCAAAGGATCATGAAAAGTGGAAAAGAAAAGGAAGAATACATTGGAGACTTCAACGGCCGAATAACACCCAAAATTTTCTGATCCTCTACCGGTGCATTGTAGAACCCTCTAGGAAGTGGTCGTCGTTTATTTTTTGCTTGGGAATTTTTTCTTCCGGTGTTTTTTTTTGTGGAGGAAGTGGTTTTTTGGGGAGGTGGTGAAGGGAGGCAGGGTATGAGAGGTAATGTGTGCGTAGGAAGGCGTTTGGGAGATTGGTCGTTGGATAGCGCGGCCGAGGGGCGTAGGTGCGTTTGTGTTGGCGACAGAGAAAGTGAGAGTGGGGGAAGGATTAGTGGAAGAGGAGTGAGAACCGGGAGAAGAAGAAATGGAGAGGCGGTAAAGGAGAGAGAAGAGAAAATTCCAGTCTGAAGGCTAATAAAATAACTCGGTAGGATAAATACTTATCAGGCTATATTTAGAAACTATTTTACAGCCATTATCGACTATTGTTTAATCTCTACCCTTACAAAATAAGATGGATGGGTGATAAATAGGTCATATAGTAATGTATTCTATTGGTAATTATTTCTCGAAATAGTTCCTCCGTTTGTTAAGACTTAAATGAATAGTTTTTATGTATCTTTTTCATGTTAATTTTTCTTCAGGATGAGAAAGTGCTCAAGTAAATTTAAATAAAAAACGAATCTTTAGATCAAGGACTTAAACAAGTATTTCCGAAGAGCTTAATGCCAGAGTTTTTTTTATTTTCCGCATTTTAATTTTCTAAACGACTTGGCAAATAATGTAAATTAAGATCTCAACATGAAACCTGAATTATTTAAATCTTATAGAAACTTTTAAATATCTTCATACCAAGTCCCGACGCATAATTCTGGCACATTATTGATCCCATCCGTCATCGTGTTATCTCATTTTTAAAAAACTCTAGGCCTCTTTATTCTGATTCCTACAAGGATCCCGCGTTACGAAATAGCGAATATCGAGAACCCTCCCGAAGTCGTCCAGGGAAACTGCAGCGCCGGTTTTGTTCCTCGATTCGCTTCACTGGTTTCATTCTCTGATTTGGCGATATTCCCGGAGCGAAGTCGTGGCGCTCTTTCGGAGAGCCTTGGGGGCGCTTGGGTATCGATAGGGGCGTGTCTTTTAAGTCCTTTGGCGACGGAAACGCCGAGCGCGTGTGCCACTTTAGCCGCGGTGTGGGAGTGATAGGTGGGGAGACGGTGGAGGGGGGAGGAAACGAGGAGGAGGTGGGAGAGAGAGAGGTAGGAGGGGGAAAGCGGGTTTTACGGAGTGGGAGGGGAAGATATTGGGTATGGGTATTGAGCATGGGAAGTTGGGGGGAGTGGTTAGGAGATAGCCGACGAGAGATGGAGGAGAGGGGGATGGAGGGGAAGAGGTGGAAGGAAGAGATAGGAAGGAGAGAAAGGAGGGGGCGTGAAAAAAATGTGGAAAGGTAAGTGGGACAAGTGACACACAAAAATCTTTGGTGTTTTTTTTCTCCTCACTTTCTGCCTCCCCCCTCCACCCCCTCTCTACCATACCCAAAGTCTGCTGTTCGTCAAATGGCATAACCTCATGAGCAAGCACGTGGCAGTGACACACTTTATCGCCTATTCCGGGTTCCTAAAAAAGAACGGCGTGAAATAATCGAAAACATTCTCTTGGATAATATAACTCCATGAAGATTCGCGCCGGAGGGATGTGGAGTCGAATTTACAAGTTAAGCTCAACATTTTCGATACGAACTTGGATGACTGGATATTTTTCAATGCAAAAATATCATAGTTTTAAGATCAAACTTTCATTATCGTTATCATTACCATCAAATATAGCTGGAATGTGGGAGAATTTAGATTTAAGTATCGTACATATCGAGTATTGAAATATTATTGATTCTTTAATATTAAATTATATTTATATTCTATTTTACACGTTTAAAAATATAACTAATAAATAGGAAGTTTCATATTACTTTTAAATAAAAGTTTTCGCAATAAGGTAAATGCTATCATTGAAATGCCAAATACAAATAGTCATTTACTACCACGTAATTTGTTTCAATGATTTGAAACAAAATCGGGAAACTCATCGTCAACTACTTAAGTGGAAGCAAATTAACCAAGATGAATACTGATATTGTTTTTAGTTTTTCTGTTATTGTAAGAAGATATTTCAGAATGGTGAAAACGGTTAAAGAAAATCGTAACTTCAAAAAATCTACTGTCTGCAACATTTAAGCCGCGTCTTCATATCTAATACTAACTACCCGTACATGTGTCGAGAGAGAAAAAAAGGAAAGGGGAAGGAAGACAAACGTAAAGGTAAATGGAGGAAGGATACACGAAAGGGAAGCGAGGGAAACGACGGTAATGGAGTGTGAGTAGCGGAAGAAGATGAAGGGAAATGGAAAAAGGAGGCAGAGATTTTGTGGGGTGGAGAGGAGTATTTGGGAGAGCGAGAGAGAGAGGCAAGGGGGCTGAGCAGAGTAAGAGGAGGAGGGTGGGGCGGCTTTGAGCACGACAATGAAAGTGGCTGAGCACGACTGAATCACTCTCTCTTTCTCTCGACTCCCTCCCCCTTCCTCTCTCATTTCGAACACTATACACAGTCGCTTTCGCTCCTCGCTCCAACCCCTCCTTGCAATAACCTCCCCTACTTTTGACCCGCTTTCCTCTCTCTCTCTCTCTCTCTCGTACGCACTCCCCCACACTCCATTCCGCCCCCCCCTGCCCACCTCTTTTCCTCCGTCCCTCTCACTCTCCCTTTCTAACGACTAACCACCTAAAACCATTGCCTGCTCCTCAATCTTTCCCATTCTCCAACTAACACACTTTTTTATCTTATCTCTCGACTTCGCTTTCGGTTAGTTTTCAATTTAAAAAAAAATCTCCTTTTCTAAATAATACGCCCAAGAAATGTTTGCGTCTTAAGTGGAAACATTGTGACCAACCTAACGAAAAAATTTCCTGGTACGAATTACTTGATGCAGGACCCTCAAATTATGCCTCCGATGACAAAAAGGTGCCATGAACCTCGATTTAAATAATCTTTTAAAATGCTATTAATTGATAGAGATATTGCTAACGTATATTTTTTGTTTAATTAACTTCATAACGTATTGTTTGTTTTCGAATTCTAAAGCAAATGAATGAAAAAAGCCAATTTCCCGACATTGTACTAGTATGTTCCCATCTGATTCACCTCCTGTCTACGCGCAATGGGTATCTAAGATGTAGTGCAATGAATAGCTGGATAGCAAGGCAGAAGAGAAACACGGTGCCGGCATTAGCCTACTCTTAACGAAGAACGCCAAGGGGGCCAACGGCTCAACGTCCCTTCCGAAGGACGGAACACTGAATTTGCGCGGTCTCCTCAAACCACACAAACAGTGAGCCGGGCGACCTTAGAAAAAATCCTACTTGCGCAGGATTCGTGCCCGCTGTTTTTTCAAGCAGCAGGCGAGTAGCAGCCAGCATCCTAACTGCTACACCACCGGCACTCCCACATTGTAAAAGTAATACGTAGGTGGTATTATACGCTTACAACGCTGTGGTATGCATTAACGAAACAATTTCTTATAGATAGGGCTACCATATATTCCCGGACCAAAACCGGGACAAAACGATTTATGAAGAAGAAAAACTGTGACAAATCCGGGACATAATCTAACATAAGCGGTACAAAATCTGGGACGACTAGTCTTTGGGGTGCTATTGCTTAAAAATACGTTATTTACATTCTTTTACGTTTTGTATATTTTTAAACAACCAAAACTAAAAGGACAGGGAAAGGGTTGTCAAAAAAATATCTAAACCCAAAAAAAGAAACAAAAATATTTTTAATGTTTGAAAATTAAAGTTTTAATACAATATCATTACAATACAAAACTTTTACTGTTTATTAAACCAACATAATTTATTCAAAATTTTTTTATCATTTTTAATTTTCGTATAAAACTCTTCACATGTCAAGTCAATGTTGATTTTACAGATTATTATTGATCGTGCTGTACCTTCATTCAAGCAACTTCGGTCTAGGGACCACACATTATTCATAATGGAGAAAAGTCGCTCTACTGGAGCTGATGTTCCGGGTAAACAGAATGCGTATTCAATAACTTTTGTTAGATTGATAATTGATATGTCCTGTTCCAGAAAATATTTTAAAAGTTCCATCCATCTATTTTCAAGATTCGTACCTTTCTCATCCCAATTTCTGTCATTTTGAAACAAATTGCTTTGCGAAACTTACTTCCTCAAAAAGATTGTCCACATCAATTAAGAGCTTTCCATATATTTCATTGATATTTTGCGCTGTTTTCAATCTGGTCCCAATTGAATGCACTTACCCAACTAAATGCCTTCTTCAAAACTGTTTTCCCACATCGATAGGTATAACAAGCATTTAACATAAAATGAATCAAATTCTTCGATTACCTTTTTATAAATCGTATTCCCAGATTCGTCCAACTTCCTTAGTAACATTTTTGCCCCCTGTGGAATGAAACAAGTATCCTTGCGTTCCTGCAAATTAGTTTTTAGATTTCGTAGTTCACAAGCTACGCTTGTTGCACTAGCGTTAGTTTTTTCTATGTTTAGTATTCTTTTATTAAATAAACTGAGTTGTCCAATAACAAATGGCAAGCAAATACACTTCTCGGGATGGGTCTTGAAAAAACATTTTATTATTTGTGGGCAGTCTTCTTGTGATTGGAAATAGTTTTTTAGACCTTCAAACATATCAATAAGTCTTTCTAAAGCAAATAAAAGGGAAAGAAATCTTGTGTTGCCATGTTTTAAGATCCTTTTGTACTCAATTTCCGCGAATTCGCAAAATTCCTTCAGTTGATTATAATTGGAAATATTTCCAAAAATTTACTGTAAGGGCTTCTACATCAATCGGTAGAACATCAACTGCATGCTGTATGCGGTTGTGTACAATGTGTGCTGCACAGCCATTCCAATGACATTTCTACCAATTTCGCTTTTCAGTCGATAATAATGGTTGTTTTCGCCCTTTCTTTTCACTCCTCCAAAATTCGTGTTACAATTTTCACCACAAAATCCTACAATTTTATTCATAAGATGATGTTATTTTATTGAAGAAACAAGATAATCACTCAGTATTGCTGATGTTTCTCCAGGGACTGTTTTAAAGTTAAGCACTTTTACCTTTACGCCAGCCTGAGGAAAATATCGCACTATCACAGGAATGATTTTTATGTCCCCTCTGTTAGAAGCGTCAATTGTAACACTTACAAAGTTGGACTTATCTAACTCTTCATGTAACTCTTCAAAACACACACCACAGAGTTTTTTCAACTCTGGATATTCCTTTTGCATTCCATCGGTAAATACACAATTTCTTTTCGGCATTGTAGGGAGTCATCAATTATTACATAGGTATTTAATTTGAGAAACGAACACGATTTAGCACCCTACTCAATGCCTTTGCTAAAAAATAGAGAAAAACCGCAATCTAAGACTGTGAAAGTCCCATAACACCTTACTTTTTAAATAATGAAGTATCACATAACATTCTAGGATATTCCGTCAGCGATATTAATACAGAAACGTTGTAAAGCAACATTTCCCTTTCAATTCCGGAAGCTCCGAGAACTTTCTACGTTTTCCAGACGGCTGGAATAACCTGCTAAGATTAAAAAACTATTGGTAAATGTTATTGCAATCAATTACTTTGATTAGTGATAAACTTAACTCTCTTACGGGAATTTCAGAATAAAGATATTTTCCGCTGTTTTAGTTTAACCTAACACAAATATATGTGCCGGTATACCGACATTTTCAATTAATCTACATTGATGGGTCAAACTCTTAAAATATTTGGTGTTGTTCACTGTTTTCTGATCATATCATTCAAAATAAGCATCGATATAATGTCTTAAAGTTTCTAGATTTTCTTAAAATGAAGAAAAATATGCTTACCACACTTTTATGATTCCGGCAGCAAAGAGTTTTAAAACGCATTAAACACACATCCAACGATGAGGCAAGCAAGTATTGAAAACATTTAATCACGTCCCTCTTCGATCAATTGCATGTTTTCACTTTCAATATGAGTAGCGTATGCTATTGACGAGTCGAGGCATAGAGCATAGTATGAGACATCGGATCAGCCGGAAAAGAGATATAGGTAATAGAACGATGAGTAAAGGGAAAAACATTTATTGAATATTAAATATTTTTGAGAAGTGAGTTAGCATGAAATTTTAAATTATCATTATATATAGACGTTCCTTACAGAGGAGGAGGAGGATATAACATATAGGAGGATACTAATGTTTAGGCACTTCCAGATTAGCTGGAGATACGAAATTTTTTTCTTAGGTAGGATTTTGTGCAAAACCGACTAGGAAAAAACGAAAATCTTGAAAAAGTGCAACAATGCGGCCGCTAAAAATTCGCAATTGTTTAAACAAATTTTCAAGGTTTATGTATTTTCGAATGCGATACGGAGATGACATTTTTTTAAGAAGTAGGATTTGTAAAAAAACGAAATTGGGATTATAGAAATTTTGATATTTTAATTTGTGTTGCCGTTAAAAATTCTTAAGGTAAAACAAATAGATAACTGTTTAGGTACTACGGGATGATCTAGGAAGCTGAAAATTTCAAGTTATTTACGGAGTAGTACATTTGCACAAATAAACATTTGAATCTCTCCATAAATATATTGAGGCGGCCGTTAAAAATGTTTAAAATTTAAACAATTAGAAAAATATTATTTCACTACAACTTTAAACTTTGGCAGAAATGTGTAGCTTTAGTACCCCATAATGAAGAAAGTATAAAATTCTTTAAATTGCAAAGTTTGGGGATTGTTTTAATCTATTATTTTTACATAAGGGAAAAACGAAAATCGCTGCGGTGGTGAAATCTTTAGAATTAAAAAAAATATTCGTAATGACGAAATATCTGTCTGAAAAATGAACGTTTTTTCAAGGTGAGAAGATATGCTTGCAGAATGCAAGCACCTTCTACTAGTATTTTATAAATACCCCAATAAACGCTGATATATTGTCGGAGGCTGTGAATAAAAACGTCGCACCTGAATGAACTGCGTAGGTAATCCATACAAGGATCTTCACGATTTTCTTCCTTCTCAGCCATCGAGAAACTCAGTCTCCCTACATGTTTCAGAATCAGTTGTACGTGCGCTGAAGGCGCTCCAATTTACATTGTTGCACTTTCTTGCCACAATGTAGCACGTTATTACCACAATGTAGCACTTACTACTTTTGTAAAATCGCAGGTATCTGATCATCTCTTGCGTTCATTCTCACGTATTTTCCGGGACAAAACAGGAAACTGACCGGGACGTCGGGACAAGACCTAAAATTCGGGAAAATCCCGGTCAAACCTGGACGTATGGTAAGCCTACTTATAGATGTACTACTTTTCAACAAGAAATAGAAATCAAAAGACTAATTTTTACCTCCAAAAAATAATTTTCCCTCTCGGCAATATTCGACTTCTTTGGATAAGTAAATGTAACACCACTCTGTACAGGCTTCTAATAATTCTGAAATTAACTAATGCTAAATCTAGTTTCGTAAGCTATCTTCCACGTCGTATTTTATCTTAGAGAAGAACGAAGATCTAACTACTCTTCAAACGCATTTAGCTCCTAATTTCGTAAGCCCCCGTTCTGTTTCATTGTTTTGCACGGCAAAGGTAATTCTTCTATTGTAAGAATTCGTGTGTTCTTCCGCTTCTTTCTCACTTACTATATCTTCCTAATTCCTCCCCTCTTCCAGAACCTCCCATTCCTTCCCTCTCCTCCCCTCCCCATCTCTCCTCCATATTCTCTCGCCCTTCTCTCCCTTCCTCTTTCATTTCTTTTCTTCCTTCTTCCTCCCTTTAACTCCTATCTCACTTCCCCCATCCTCCCCCACCTTCCTCTCCCAACTCCATCCATTGTCCTGTTTCTCTCGCTATACCCACGTCCTCATTTCCTCTCTTTTCTCTCTCCCACCGTGAGAAATGCACTCTTCCGGCCGTTACAGTGCTTTTATTCTTTGAATCCAGCTTTAATTTTCACTCTGTTGTTCATAAAATAAGTATAAATTATCTGATTGTCAAGTCACACTATTTTGACCAGACATAGTGGTCGCATTCAATGACTCGCTATGAGTGAATTTTCTGCTAAGAAGCTGTAATTTTGCTCTCTTAATGATTCAGTCGGAGAAAACGTAGGCGTCGGTTCATCATATTTTCGAATAAATTAAATATTCTTTTCCAAATCGGTAATCCATTCAACATTTTAGAAAACACGAGAAATATTCCATCATGTGGAACGATTAGTTAAGCACTCACAATTTTATAATGTTTGTAAATTAATCGCTCGATATTTAATGAAATGTTATTGTCTTAGCGCTATCGAGCTCTTTCGACCGCTTGAGTGATTGACGCGAATTTCCGATGAGTCACTCCATTCTCATCAATCACTCATCTATACGAATCATCTATCTAAGGACATCTACGAAAATCCGTGGCATTCCGACTTCTATGCGTGTACGGGTTCGCATTACGCTCTCTGCCTTCCTCTTTCACTCCTCTCTCCGTGATGTAACTCGAGTAAGAGCTTACGTCCTCCATTACGATGAGGCGTCTTTCTCCCTTGCGAAGAGAGCACTTTAGAGAGAGAGAGAGGGGTGGAGAGAGTAGGTGAATTACTGAGCGTGTATGAGAGAGTGAGAAGGGGAGAGGGGGGGGGGTTAACCCAATAACCTGACATACTTTGCAAGTCGGCCGTTGCAAAAAGCGGTCGCGAGACTCACTCTCGCTTTCTAAAAGGTGGCGGCGCTGCGGTCTGCCGTTACGGCGATTGGCTCCGCGCCCTCTCCCGGCGGCGATGCCAGCGCCGTCGCTTCTGGGAATCGGTGCGCGCCCGAAACTCTCCTTCCACGTCCGTCTGACGGATCCGCGGAGATTCCCAGCACGAGTTGAGAATCCTCCGCGGACCCGGGGGCGGGAGGGAAACACTAGCCAGTCCACCAGCGTCCGGCTAACCGTGTCGCAATTTCGAATCTCGATTGTTTCGAGAACGGGACACTCACTGGAGTCTCCACAGCTCCGTGGAACGAGGATGGGAGGGTTCGATTGAAACGGTTCCAGGTTGCTTCGTCCGGAATTCGTGGAAGCCACGGATGGGAGTAGGTCATGTGGCATCGGTGCAGTATTTGGGTGCACGCGACGAGATAATTTCATTTTCGGGGATGATTGGGTAAGATGGAGGGCGCCCATTAGATGCGCACGTATACATTTGAATGGCCGTCTAGAGGGTTGGGAGAAAGGGAAAACGAGGTGGAATTCGAACGAGAATCGAATGAAATTGCGTCAAATGTTCGTCATAGATGAGGATGGAAAGATATGATTATCGTGCGATTCATTTGCTCAAACTTCGAAATTCAATAATTGATGCTTGAATATAAATATTGACTCATCTGTTGGAGTCATTGTCATATAATTTAAATTCGGCTTAAATTAAATTACTACGTTTTTCCTTGTTACCATTTGAATAAGGGAAATATAAACAAGGCGCACGTCCCTTTAAATCGTTATGATTCCACGAACAAGCAGTATTTACTTATTGGTAAGTTTTCTTAGCCGTTTAGAATAAAATATAAATTAAAAAAGAGAAAACGTGTGCGTTCGCAAAAATATAGAAACTGCGCAGCATCACAGCAAATTGAGCACGTGACACACGGTTAGAATGGGTCGAGTTTCTCTCGCAAATATATTTTGCTCTACTCCCTCCGTGTTCAATCTTCCCCCTACTGCTTTATCGACAAAACAAACTACCAATCTGTTGCGCTTTGCACTTACTCCACATCTCTATTCTCGTGCCTTATTAACTCATTCCGAAAGTCTATATATAAATGGGTTCTTTCCCCACTTCTGTCTCCATTGCTTCAGTAATATTCTCTATTACTCTTTATCCCAAATAGGTTTCTTGCTCCCCTTTCTTCATTAAATTTTCGCTTTGACGCACATTCCGTCCTTATTCTTATTTAATACTCTTCAAAGCATTTTAGAATATGGATTACATTTAGTCTGATGCTGACGGTCTTTATTTGGGCTTTTTTTAGTGTGCTTATATTGCAAATTTTGACACTGGATTGACATCTATAGAATTTTCATTAAAATATCATTACTTGTGAATAACATTGAGTGAGAAGGAGATAGAGGTAAAGGAAGAAATTCCTAGAAAGAGAGAGGGCTGCAGTAATATGAAATAGCCTCAATCGATGTCTATATTGATACGATTAATCCAATCCATCTAATCTAATCAATGGAAAAATATATTAAAGACCTATCGCAATTAGAAAATCGGTTTAATAATTATCACAAATAAAGGATCGTGTTGCCTTTTAAGGTGTAGTTTAGAAAACGCTGATAAATGGAAAATGAAATAAAAAATATGCTAAAAAGCCCAGGAAAAAGAATCGGTAGAGGATGGGAGAATAAACTGTGAAGAAGAGTGGACGAGAAAAAAAGCGGGGAAGAAAGGGAGAGAGATAAAAGATAGAAATAGGCGCAAATGAAGACAAAGCGAGGGAAATAGAAATAGAGATAGGAAGAGAAAATGACGACGAAGCGAGAGAAGAAGAGAGAGAAGAAGAGAGGGGGGGGGGGTCTACTGTGAGAGATGAGTGCTTCGCGTGCCCAAGTGGGTCATCTTCCGAGGCACTTCCCTCGCCGTTCTCCTTCCCTCCCACCAACGGGGCAGCAAAAGTGAAATGGAGTTTCGCAATTGTTCATTTACATGCACACGAAGAAGGAAAAACGAAACCAGCCGTGAAGAATGAGTGAACATCGGGCGAAGGGAGAGTTGCTCTGGGATTTCCCCTCTCTCTCTCTCTTCATCTTCCTCTTTCCCTTTCTTTCTTGACCCAATCATGATGTCTTGTATCATCCACCCCCCCCCTTCCCTCACCTTCCTTCTATTCCTATTTATCGTTTTAAATCGATACTGGGTGCCTTTTTTTAGGCGCGTTTCTTTTCCAATGTAAGCGCCTATTAGATATTTTCTAACCGCCCTTACAAATGTTCGTTCTCGGCCTCTACCGAAAGGGGTTTTCATGAAATTCCGTACTTAGGAGTTATAGCCAAATAAAATAAGAAAATGGCATAAATGATCCCAATCAGGGGTGCTACTTTACTGAAAACATAGTACGAACTTTTCCTCGTGTCTCGTAAAATATTAATCACATCGAAAGGTCGGGAAATTTGGAAACAGGAGAAAAAATTTGCTATGGCAAAATTTCCAAACATGTCAGCTTATTCCTGTAGTATACGGATCACATGATCCATTAATTCCATCTATTTATACCTAAAAAATCTTCAAACAAAATTTGTAGAACTAGCCAAATCAATTATTTTTGTCCTATACATTTTTGTCGTAGGAGTAGCCGTTATCAAGAAAATTAAATAAGAAGTCGGAATTCCCTTTGATCATAGAAACATTCACGCATGGATATCTAATTGTTGTCAACTAAAACAATCTTCATAGTAAATGGAGTAAATGGGATCTGCCGATATAATTACGAAAGCACGTTTACTTAGGTGTGGATGTTGCATATCTAAGCGGAAGAAAATGAATTATTTGCGACGAAGAAAAGAAGGTAAACAGTAACTCGCTAGATCACATATTGTTGATCGTTAATAATTTGCTAGGAAATGAACAATTGTAGCAATGAAATTGAGCAGGAAAACGTGTTACATTACATCAAAAATTGTTTCGTAAATTACCTTTAATGTCGTCTAACTCACGAAACATGAAGGAACAAAACTTTCGAAATTATGTCAGTTATCTAAGGACAAATCCTTTTCCGAAGGTGCTGTTAGGTTAGTGTTATTCCAGCAAATTTTAGCTGTAGAGATATAGTCGATTAACTGAAGTACCCGGCGTTTCCCGGGTGTATTTGATATTCATGTATCACAAACTGAGGAACTTTATCCCTACGATTTCCTCTGATTCACCTTTCTTGGGTGTCACAACATCGTCTTGGATCCCTTTCTCTTTCGTATTGCTTCTTTTTGGTTTTTGGAATTATTAATTTTTGTGTTACCTTATTGCTTCTATTACAAATTTTATCTAACTGCTTTTCTTTACCTATTATTTTGTAACTAATTTATTATCCAAATCTGATTTACATTCAACGTTTTTGTTTTTCGCATTATTGTGAAGACGTACAACTTATTTCCAGTTCCAATACAGGAACATGCAACAAAATTGGCATTGAGAAAAGCAAAGATTCTTCTATTCTTTACGCTCCGCTACTCATTCTCGCCGGGAATAAATATTTTCCACGCATTTGTTTTGAACATGAAAATTTTATGCAATTTTCAAAGTGAATATGTATCGACGTCAAGAAACTACAATTCTCCTCTCGATAAGCCGTTAAGCACTTTTTAATCATCTCAGTGGCTCTGCACGCATCTCAGGCTATCTTCATTTAGTCAAGTGCTGCCGTGTTTCTTCACTTCGTCCTTTTTTCTCATTTTTTAATTCCCCTCATAAGTGCATGGGTTCAATCCAAGAGCGTCCATTTCATTCATTAGAATACCGCGACAAGTTTATATATTGCTACATCGCTTGCAACGAAGACTGTTTGCACAGGCAGCAAATATGAAACCATTTTTATCTCTCCCTAGTTCTCACATGATATGAGAAAAACCGATTAGAAAATTTATCAAGAGTGAGCACAATATTAACCACAAAAACGCGAGCGATAGCCTATAATTATAACTTTTAGTCTCATTGATAGAAATTTGAGAAATTGCCAAACGTGCTCTTTGTGTGTTTGTGTGTATTTCTGGCTAATCAACCCCTTGGATTATTATAGCCATAACCCTTACACACCAGACACGCAAGGGAGGAGGGAAATCCGGTGCAAGCATTAGACTACTCTTTACGATGAGCACCAAGGGGGCCATCTTATTTTTGTTTATTGTGGTCGCTGATTCTGTAATTTTTGCCAATAGCTAGAATTAGCTAGATTGTTAAATCAATTCGCTAGTTTTGTAAATGGTCGCTATAGTAATATTTTACTGGTGGTGTTGTGGTTAGCGTGTCGGCTTCCCATTACAAAGTTCCGTGGTTCAAACCCCGCGAATGGAGGTTTTATAAAAAAACTATCATCGTTGCCAATAGGCAGCAGTACTGTCAGTATGGTATAGAGCCGAAAACAAATTGTGTTGGCTGGGTCTATATCGAGACGATTTTAACGGCTACAGTACTGCGATGTGGAAAGCAAGAGGGAAACTACCACATTACAATCCCTAGTAATGATTATATGTTGGACAATATGAGTTCTCTCGAGGTAAAACAGTCCCTGCCTTGGGGAAAACATTTGCCGAAGGTAATTTACGAATAGGCACTTGGAACGTAAGAACTATGAGAAAGGCAGAAAAGCTAGAGAACTGGAAAGAAGAAATGAGAATAAATAGAGTTAACATTGTAGGACTGAGCGAAACTAGGCGGGAAGGAGAAGGACAGCTCGACTCGGAAGAGTTCACGGTAGTTTACTCTGGAGGAAATAGTGGGAAAAGGGAGTAGCTCTGGTACTTAGGAAAGATATGATGAAAAGCGTGACAAAGATAATAGCAACGAACGATAGACTGATGGCAATAAAGCTAAAAGCAGTCCCAGTGAACATGATGATAATCCAGGTATATATGTCAACGTCAGCTCATGAAGATGAAGAAATAGATGAGATCTATGAGCAAATTAATGAAATTTACGAAGAAGACGGAAGAGGAAAGGTAAACTGCATAATAATGGGAGATTGTAACAGCATAGTCGGAAAAGAACAGCAGAAAAATGTTGTCGGGCAATACAGACTTGAGAAGAGAAACCGAGGAGAGGAATAACTGGTAGAATTCTGCATCAATAATGACCTTTTGGTGACTAATACATGGTTGCCAATCTAGTAAATTTGTAGCTAGATCTGGCGATTTTGGATTGACATAGCGCTTAAAATATTACTCATCATCATCATCATAGGTAGTCTGCCCGTTCGTGATTATTCATGGCTAAACCTGATTCTCCATATACTCCTCTTTTTCCGCTTTCCTCTTCATATCTTGATAACTCTCTTTCCCTTTCAAATCGACTATCAGCTGAAACCTTTTCCTACCTCTTTCCCCTTTTCCATCTAGTATTCCTTCTAACACGTCTTTAATCATGCTCTCACCCCTCAGGTAATGTCCAACCCGGTTTGCCTTCCTGTTTCTAATAGTCTGTATAATCATTCGCTTCTCTCCTACTCTTCGTAGCACTTCATCGTTTTTCATCCTATCTGTCCATTTTCAGCATTCCCCTCTAAGTCCACATTTCAAAGCTTTCTAAGTATTTGATGTCATTTTCCTTAGCGTCCATGTTTCTGCCCCGTACAAAGCTACACTCCATACATAGAATTTTATGAACTTCTTTCGGATATCTTCCCTTATATTCCCAGTAAATAGATGTTTCTTTCTTCTCAAAGCCAAATTTGTTCTTCCTACTCTAGTCCTGATCTCATCCGTACATTTTGATTCTCTTGTTATGACGCTTAAAAGGTATTTATGGTCTGAAACTTGTTCTAAAGGCTTTCCTCCAATACTTATGTTCAGATTCTCTTCTGTGTAAAAAATCGAATGACCTTGGATTTTTCTGTATTTATTTCCATACCGTATTTTCTACCTGTTATCACTAGTCTATTTATCATTTTCTGGAGTTCCTCTTCCTTTCTTGCTCCGCGTATTTTACTCTTCTTATAATCCTTCCTCCAATTTTGAAATCTCCTGTGCCTTCTAATGCTTCTTGCTTGAGACTTTCTCCATATATACTGAATTAGGGTCTGCGATAGGCAGCAGCCCTGTCTTACTCCTCTAGCGATATTTACTCCGCAGGTGTCCACATTCTCCAACCTGACCTTTACCACTTGATTCACATATAGATTCCTGGTCAGTCTCCTGTCTTTCCAGTATACACCTATATCCTTTAATGTCTTCATCAACATTACCCAATTTAATCTATCAAAGGCCTTCTGTCAGTCTACGAAACACGCAGATACCTTGACTATACTCCATTGCCCTTTCTGATATGATTCTAACTACCCCTATAGCATTGCATTTCTAGTTCCTCGTCCTTTTCTGAAACCGAATTCATCTTCCCCTAACATTTCTTCAGCCTTTTTCTCCAGCCTTTTATTAAGAATCCTCGTGATGATCTTTGAAATGTGTGACAGAAGGCTTATCGTTCTGTACAATTGTTAATGTAGAATGTTAAAATTTATATATATTAGTAGGGTTAGCCTGAAATAATATTATTAAAAAATTCAAATAACTGAGAATAATAATTTTGAAAACCAAATATTTATAAAAAAAGGAAATTTAAATTAAATTTTTTACCCCCGATCTGCTGATCACTATAACTTCCACGGGAAAACGTGTACAGCGGGACAGAATGTATTGGCGAATAACGAAGTCCCTCGTTTCTTTCGTTTAGGAGTTAGAGCGCCGGATAGACAGACAGACAGACGGACCTCCACAAGAAAACGCGCACGAGACAGAATACTGAATCGATTGGCGAAGATACGAAGTCTATCCGCATTCGTTCAGAAAGAGTTAAAAGAGTTAGTGTATCAGACAGAACGCATAAGCGGCTGTTTTCGAAAAACTCTGATGTGACCACCACACGACTTTCTCGATACCTGTAACATTTCTAAAAATTCCAAATAGGTTACATGATAATAAATGTGAGAACTGTGAGAAAAATGTAAAAACTTTACAAACAGAAATAATCTCAAACCGTAGCCTTCTGATATTGGATGTACGTGGAACTTCCATAAGTCGAACTTCGAGAGAAACAAAAAAAAATTCGTGTTATGGAAAATTCGACTTACGGAAATACGTTTTTCTCATTTCTATTTAGTCCGGTAAAATTAATTCACTTCGAGTTATGGAAAATTCGAGTTATAGACGTTCGAGTTAGTATCCGCTGTAGCCACGAAGCTCCAACAGTTAAGAAAATATTAAGGAGCGTCTTGGAACCGAGAAAATTTTTAAGACTTTACAAAGAACAGAAATAGACTCATACCGTAGCCTTCTGATATTGGATATAGCCAGTAATTGACAACAATTAAGAAAATAAAAAGGAGCGTTACTAAGACAACTAAGTGTCAATTGTTAACAAAGTCGCCGGTAGGTGGTGGCAGCTTCAAAATTAGTTTTTAAAATACCAAAATTACCAAAAACTAATCAGTTCTTGTGACTGTCATAAAAATGTAAAATATAAAATTTCGCGTTGACCTGATTAATAGTTTTTGAGTTAGATCACTTACATACACACACACACACACACACAGACTTCACTGAGAAAATTGTCCAAACGTGTTCAGGGGACGTGAAAACGTGTATTTCCGTTGAAATCTTGAAATCGATTTTTTCATTAAAACAATACTTGCCCCTACACTACGTGTGGAGAAAGTAAAAAACATCTAAAAGAGGAAATTTAAATTAACCCATGAAACCCTAGCGTGACCATATTGTCATACTAGGCCTAGTTTAGAACTAGTTAACACGCCAAGCGGGCAAACCGAAGACATAAGCGAACTTAAAAAAAATAACTGGAAATTTGTATTAAACTGTAACGCTCTATTACTATCCAAAAAGGAGGGAATGATATTTTATTTTTTAAATATGTTATTATTCGGGATTATTTTATCTTAAAATGAAATATGAGTAAATCCCTGCTTCATCCAAATCGCAATGGATTTGGATACAAAAATTAAATGAAAAATTATTTTGCTGCATTGAATTCGTGACATCAAAATTAAATGGAATTGTATAGATTTCCAAACATGCTGAATTAAAAAAAATATTCTTCAATAAAATCTGTTTTCTATATTGGAGATATATTGGAGCAATATGGAAGCAATGATCAGCCAGAAAGCTTAACCATGCCAAAGATTAGAATATCTAATCGAGCTAAATAACCGCAAAATCATGGCTTAATTTAAATTCTCGCACCTTTCGAAAAATATTTATAAATAAACATACGTGTTTATTTCCTGTATGGATACAGGTTATTTGCCAACAGGGGACCGCCCTAGTAAAAGTTTTAACGGATTCCAGTATTGAATTTACAATTAATTTTATTTTATACTTTAAATTAAATTCCCACATATAGGATTATATAGCATTATAAAATTATTTCTTCGAAGAGAAAATAACTGCATGTAAATCTCTCTCATTACCTACTTTAGCGATATTCATTCATGAATGTTCTCATTAAATTGGCCCAAATAAATGGGCACTCTATGCGTTTCTACTCCGATCGAGTCTTCTAGCCTCCCTCTCTACTGCGGCCCGTTTTCTCCCGCTCCCTTCGATCCGTCTCCCAATCCTCTCTCTCTCTTAACGCCTCTCTACTCCTCTCGCGCCCTTTCAGGGATTTCCTCCCTGAAATATTCTCTACCTTCTAAAAAAACTTTCTTCCATCTTCCTCCATCTTTTTCTTCTCGCCGGCTACTCCAATTAGCCGCCGCTTTCTCATACCCGAATCGCCATTTCCCTTCCTCTTTTTCTTTTCCCCTCTCATTAATTTAGAGAGTATTCGACAGCCTCAAACTTGTCCAAATAAAGCCATTAATCGGTTAATCAATCGACAATTTCTTTCGAGCCGTCAAATCAGTCTGCACGTTCTTCGTATGTTTAATGGAACGCTACTTTTTGAATTCTCGCCTACTTCTTTGAGCCTTTGTAGCAATTCCTCATTCATCCATGTATTTGAACATGCGTTATTTAATTCAAAATATAATTGTCGAGTTCGTCTTATGCCAAATTTTCAAGCTATATCCCTCCAATATCTATTGTTTTTTTTCAAACATTAAATGGAGAGATATAGTTTGCCGAAATATATTATTTTTGCATTCATTCATTCGTAAATTTGGGTATGCATATATGTTTCTATCTGTAAAAACGGGTAGCTCATGATGTTTTTATTTGCTCCAATTGTAAGTAGGCGTTGCAGATACTACATTTTTCACTATTAGGAGGGCATTCCTCTAATTTGAGGCTTTTCTTCAGGTGCACTTAAATATTTATCCTTAGTTTGTCTCCCAGATACGTGACATTTTTTTCGAACTATATATATATATATATATATATATATATATATATATATATATAACAATTTTTAATTAAGAGAGATTAACTCTTCTTATATCTAATCTTCGGATAAGAAAACTACATATAAATTATATACTATATATATATAACAATTTTTAATTAAGAGAGATTAACTCTTCTTACATCTAATCTTCGGATAAGAAAACTACATATAAATTATATAGTTCGAAAGAGTGTATATATATATATATATATATATATATATATATATATATATATATATATATATATATATATATATATATATACACTCTTTCGCTGAAGAAGGGCATAGGCCCGATAAGCTTGCGTGTTTTTTTGTTTGTTTTTTGTGTTCGTGTGTTTTACGTGTCTCTTCGACGCCTCCAGCAGCCTGCCAGCTTGGTCCTCAACTTGGTAAGTGTCCGCTGGGCTTCCCTCAACACCTTGTTGCCACCCTCATCACTACCTTTTCTTTTCCTTAAGTTATATATATATATATATATATATATATATATATATATATATATATATATATATATATATATATATATATATATGTATTTATCACGCTGTGTATGTTCGAATACCTCACGTTACTCCTCTAATCCTCACAGAATTCAATGTCTCTCAGTTAATTTACAGTTTGAACCTAATCCCTCAACATCTTCTATCCAGTTCCTGTTCTTATTAACTCAAACCATTAACATTCGCCTCCCTCTTCCATTTTTCTCTCTTTCTTTCCATAGACTCACTTCTTCCTAAGATCACACTTCTTCGCTCTTCTCCCTCGTCCCCTCTTATCCCTCCTCTCTCCACGTCCTCCATCTATGCACCTCTACCCCGCTCCCCTCTCCTCCTCTCATCCGATGACGTCGCCGTCACCCAGAGCAACCACGCTGCTCTCCACGTGACACTCTCAGTACCCTCCCCCTTCCATCCTGCTTCCCTCTCTCTTGCTGTCTCCCTCTCTTTTTCCCCTCTTTCGCCGCTCTCCCCTCCTTTGTAACCTCCGCCCTCTTCCCCATCCCCGCCCTTTACGCTGAACGCATATCATCCAACCCAGCTTATTAACCGAACGGGTCGAAACTGCAAAACGGGTAAATGAGTGCCCCCTCCGGTTCAGCGGTTTTGACGCACTTCCTCCCCACCCTCCTCCGTCCTCAGCGTTTTATATTTTTTTCAAATCATCCCCGCTTTCAGATAACGGATTAGCATGTGCGTTTTGTGTTTGAGAGATATAGAGAGAAGGGCGAGAGGGTTAGGATGCGAGGGGAGCGAGATTTATTTCGTTTCAAATACGAATCGGATGTTTTCCACCCGACCCTCCCTCCCTCCCTGTTCGAGTGTGTTGCGTCACGTGTCTGCGAGCATGAGCCGTGTTTATGGATTAAGGATTTTGGGGAATTTTTCCCTTTACCAGTTTCCGGTCTTGTTTTCGATGGGTGCGAGAGGAAAACGAGAAGAGGAGATTACGAGGAGGGAAGATTTGGGGTACGAGGAATTGAGGAGGAGCGGCGTTAGATAAAAGAAGGTGTGAGTAATGCGATGAATAGAGGTAAGATAGAAGGATTTGGAGGATGAGGCGTTGAAGTTAGTAAGCAATCTACTGAGAAGGCGTTGGGGAACGGCCTTCTCATTTTCAGAGGTTAGGAAGAATAGAATTAGCGAGAGGAAGCTTTCAGCGAAGTGCGTTAATATTTGGGAGAATACGGACGAAAGAAGAATCTAGAGACTTATTTGGAGTGAACTGGAGTGGGAAGAAAGGAAGGAGTGAATAGATAGGGAAAGAGAAATGAAGAGATCGATAGGGAGAGGGGAATGGAGAGAAAAGAGAGGAGAGGGGAGGAGGGAGTAAGGATGAGGGTGGGGGAAGTGGAAGGAGAGGGAAAATATGATATGATAGTAAGAGAGGGAAAGAAAAAGGAACACATCGGAGAACTTGATAGACGAATTCCATGCATGGTAATTTTTAAAAGTGTATAAAAATATAAACAATTGATTAGATCGGAGAAAAGTAAGAACATTCACACACTTCTCAGAAAAATGTATCATTATTTTATGTAGACGGGAAATATCATAAATAATAACAGTAGCAAAAAGATAATTTCCCATTTGTGATTATATGTTTTCGGGGAATCCTATGTATGATCCCGTATGGAAGGAAGAGAGGAGGAGATAGTGAAGAAGGGAGGAAAGAGAGTAATTGTATATGTAATATAAATAATATAATAATATTTGCGACAAATGTGTTGCCCTCGCCTTATCTAGCTAGTCTCGTTTATTTATTTGTACTATAGAGAAAAACGTAATTTTGGCTGTAATTCACGTCATGTTATTTTACGGTAAGCTAAATGATGATCGAGGACGAAAATATTCGTTTCCGTAGCATCTTTACTTGAGATGTTCCAAATTCACTCTCGGAATCTTTATGTGCTGTGAGAAGTCTAGGAGTAACCGTATAAAGCAGCGACTTTTAAGATAATACCTAAATAAAATAAAGTTTATTTATGATGGCTTTGGGGTTATGGTGATGGTGGCTAAGGCAGCACTCCCTGGTTTAAATTCGGCAGAGGTGGGATTTTTCAACCAACCGCCACCACCAACCAACCCCGTCCCCAACTTGTGTGGTTTGAGGAAAACAGGTAACCAGTGCTCCGCCCTTTGGAAAGGACGTAAGCAGTTTGCTCGTAAGATCAGGCTAATGCCGGCCTTCCCTCCTCCCTTCTGTGTCCAGGATGAAAGGTAATAAGAAATAAGAATAATAAATAAGAATAAGAAACCGCCAAACCGTATATGTATATACCCTAGACACCAGGACCAATCGAAAGATTGACACTACTGGTGATCATAATAGCGTTGTAGAATTAAAAAAGTATTTTTATTATCATAAATTTTATAAATACCATTTGTGTGATTACATGATTCGGTTCAAGAACAATAAATTATATTTAAATTTTGAAGATGTTTATACAAATCTGCGCGAGATTTTACGATACCCGAAAACATATTTGCATATGTGCATAAAATCTTATGCAATTACAATTCTAGCCTTTGTATTTTGTAGTTTGTATAGGTTCTTTTAATAATTCATCAAATGCTCGCACAAGTAGAAAACTTCATGCATTGACAGGTTGATTGCGTCGTTGGAGTACTGTTGATTAGTGATCATTGAAGAAAGATGAAACATCTGTCTTTAATTTGCCCCTATCTCCTTTTCTTCGCCATCCTTCATGTTTTGTTTCAAACTCGTCTTGTGAGTTGATTCCATAAGAAATATGTACGGAAAATAAAAATGAAATACTTAGGGTCATGGATATTTGCCAAAATCATAGAAGAATATCATATTATATCATCATATCTTTTTCCGTAATGATTCTCGAAAGATCATTAAGAACAAATTATTTCATACGGCTTAATAATAGGTAAATTTTCCCTTTTCACGTCCAGTTTTATGTAAAACTCATCAATATTTTATTCATTATAGTCGGTTCATCGCTTACTTGTTATAAAACTAAAATATTTCAGTCACTCCAAATATTTTTTAAACTAACGGTTCGAGAATATTTTAATAATAAATTTCAACTTAAAAGTTTTCTACAGACGCCCACTTTCAAGTTAGCAAATTAGTGATGCTAGATAAAATAAAACTCAATCGTTTTATGTAGATGCAATCCATATCCTCCCTCGTATTTTACTTCCATCCTTTTTCTCTCGCCAGCAATCCCTTCCTTTCCCACGACTCCATTCGCATCGCTCCTCTATCTCGCCTTTTCCCATGAGTCCCTCTGACTCCAAAGAAAACTCTCCCGTCGCCTGTTAGGATGTATCTATCTACTCCCCTTCCTTCCTCCCCATCCTCTCTTTCCTTCTCCCCTTCTATATCATCCATCTCCTTCCTCACTGCCCTTCTTCTCCCGCTTCCATCTCTTTGCGTTTCACACTCCCGCACCGCACTCTTCCGTCGCGCATGCGTTGTGAACGTCTGGGAGCATCTGCTCCCGCCGCTTTGCATTTAATGGGCCATAATGCGACAGGGATCAACAGGTTCTCCAGTGGCCGCTCCGATGCTCCTAACGGGCAAGAAATCTTCATTTCATACGGCACTCGCCGACATTAACGCGATCAGCCTTCGACCTCCTTCCAACCCTTAACGTTTCCCTTAAGTGATAAAGACGCCTTCCAGGATTACTCGGCCGATTAAACGGTGGACAGCGGATAAATTTTTAATTAAGCGTTAATACGGAAAATACCTACTCAATAGCGACACATTTTAACACGTTTTTTGTACCAATTCATCGCAAGAACAAATCAGCTTGTAAAAACCCACGAAATTATGCGGCAACGGTCACATTAATTGAAAAATCCAGTGTTAATGTAAGAAATTTTATCTAGTTATAACTAATTCGCACGTATACCTGTTATTAGGATGTGAAATTAATACAGAAAGTATGTAATTGCTTGATAAAATACGAATCTAAATCAGCCATAGAAAAACTCTACCTTTCAGTCCTTACTTATAAAACTTCATTGTTTAATATGCTCTTGTAACGTATTTTTTATAATGAATTTGTTAATTACAGTGAAAGGAAATTCTCGCGAGGAGAAACTTGATAAGATCTTGCATCGAAGATGAAAACAACAAGTTTCTGAGTTTCGTTCAACGTGAGAACGCTCCAGAATAGTTTATTGGAGGAGCTTCATGTAGTTTCTGTCGTTTACAACGGAACTGTGTGCCATTTCTACAATGATCTAAGTCTCTTATATGATAATTATAGGAACACCTGCCTTATTCAGAAGCCTCTAAATACTCTCTCCGTGCCTTATCGCATCTACGCACTGAACACTCCCGACCATTATTTCAGCGAACAGAAATTACGCTAAACAAAAAATTTATTTGCATTTAAGAGATAAACACAGATTTTTTCTAATCCTCGAAAGGAAATAAAAAACAGCCTGTATCTTTTTTTAATTAGCGCCCGTCTTTATTTCCAGACATTAAATCTAAAAAAAGACGTACGCCATCCAACGTGTCTTAGCGCGTGCTTAGAATTTGAAAAATAATGAAGCCGCGCCGCGTCGGAAGCTTCTTCCTCCTCTTCTCATCCGCATCCCGCTCCCGTTTCCCTTCGGCATACGATCGACCCAATTCGACATCATCACCTCCTCCGCCGCCGCCCCCACCCCTTTACCGGCGTCACATTCCCCCCCATTTCCCACACATCTCCCCCTCACACACAGCCCATGCCCAACTTTTTACTTTGCACACTCAATATCCTCTCCATCTCTATCCTATCGGAAGCAAGAGAAGAATAGGCAATCCAAGGGTTGATACCAGACCCGCCCTCGCCCTCCAACTCCTGACTCTCTCTTCCACTCACTATTTCTTTCCCTCTCGATTCCTTCTTTCACTCTCGCTCTGTCTCTCCGTCTCCCTCTTTCCTCCTGTCTTTTTACATCTTATTTTCCATCTCCCTCTGTCCATTGTTTAACACTTAAAGTTCCTCGAATCGATGAGTATTCGAAGCTTTACAAGTGTGGATCTCGACCGAGACTCCCTTCTCCGATCCGGCCACGGTCACCGAGACGCCGCCAGCCCCAGACTAGAGGAGGGAAGTAGAGAGAGGAGTTTGGAGGAGTAAACAAGACGGACGGAACGTGCTCAAAAGCTTTCGCGACGTTTTAAAGGTGGAGATTTGCGCAGTTAGTCCGATGGAATCGATTTATATCTCTGGAGTTTCTTTATTGTAATACATCCGTTGAAATATATTGAAATTGCAACAAAAGCTTGTTTTCTTGATTTATGAAATAAGAATTTGTTTTGAGACGATATGGCGGAGATAGTAGACCAGTGCTAAAATCTATTAAGTTTGGAATCGAGGTTCTTGAAGCATTTTTTTTAATTCAAATATAATTATCGATTTAACCTTTTGGTTTTAATTCAGTTGGTGTCCAAGATAACACTTATGAAGGTTCCGTCTTGCATTTTCTTCAATAATTAAGTTTTCTTCGTAAAATAATTTAGAATATTTTAATCGTTTAATTTTTTGTCTAATTCCTATTGCATGCATCGAACGATGGCAGTGAAGCTGAAGGGAGGTTGAGAATTGCTTTGTACGTTGATGCATTACGAGTAAAAAACTATGATGGCTTAAATTACTATAAAGCTCTACATATATTTTTAACCTTTTCACTGCCAACAGAATATACTGTCCCCAATAGATTTTTAAAGATTCTAATGGGACAATGTAACCAAATAAGCATTTGGATGTATACCAAGGTATTTCAAGAGTAATATTTAGGTTGACATCTATATCATTTCATAATTTAATACAGTTGTATTTCTGAATACATTTACTGTTTGAAAAGATGTGCGATTTAAAGAAAATCGAAATAATCAAAAACAAAATTAATTCTGAAAGCTGTTTAAGTCTGGACCTGTCGATAACTTGAGGCAGCATAATGTTTCAATGTCTGTTGTTATCAGAAATTGTTTTTATTTCATATATTAATTGCCCGTTAAACAAATTTCAAGTCGCAATATTCCAAATCAGTGTAATTGGTGATGAGGTTATGAGTCATTTAAGAAGAGATTTGTATATGAAATTGAAATCTGCTGACAAAAAGTTTTCAAATCATCTTCCTGCTGCATTAGGACATTATTTATCGAGTAAAAAACAGCAAAGGCGCGATGACCAACTCCGGCCTGATATTTGATAAAGAGAATCTCAAGGATAGCGTGATTTAGTTGAGAGACGTGTCTATTTTTGAATAGCTTCCTGCTTCTTGGATGAGGATTGTAGATAATTAGATTTAAATCACGCAGAGCGTTTATCACTTGTCCGACACTTCTCCTAGCCATAAGAATGAATAATCTTTTCACCTTTTCATTTCGTTTATGTTTTATATTTCATTTATAATAATTTTCGTTAAAAATGGAATATTTAATTACAATTTTAATTTTTTATGTTTGGTGTTATTTGTCTTATTTTCTCGTATACGAATATATATACATTTTTACGCTCACAGAAACACATGTGCGCGTGTCCACATGAATAGGTCCATCACCTTACTGTTTCACCTTACGCTTTCAAATATAAATCAACATCCCATCGACCCCATTGCAATATTTTGACCTATAACCGTGTTTACTGAACATTCCTTGGACCTTTTCAAGTGTGTTAACCTACGCCCTACATTTTTTCTAACATTTCTTCTACATTTTTTCCTGAAACGGCAATTCCCGTATGTTAATACTCATGCGATTTTCTTTTTCTTACATTAGTATAAATCACCACAGCAAAGATGCATTACGTTTTATTAATAATAAATACAAATCACACAAAAATGCATAATTACAGTTCGTTTTGTACTTCTAGGTCACTTACCGACAATTTAAGACATTTCTTGAGTTATTGTTTATTACCAATCTGTTGAGCCACAAACAAAATACAACCGTGAATTCATGCCTATTCCTTTTCTACTCATTTTTCAGGACCCTTCCACTACACGTTTTCTTATATTTACGTGATTTTATTCGGTGTTTTACTTGTACTGATTTTTCTTTTTATCTATATTTACTCATTTAAAATATATATTTCTCAATTGTATTTGTTTTTGCTTCTCTTATTTATCATCAGATCAAATGTACCACACAAGGTCTCACTATAAATTATAATTGAGAAACGGTAATTACTCACACATACATAATGGCCACGAAATAACTCCAATCCATGACTTAAGTATCAGACATCAAACTGCCTTCCTCATACCTAAGCTGGCAGAAAACATACTAATCTGGCAGAAGATTAAGTAACTACCAGAATGACGGGACGAAAAAAGATATTTTGAGCAATGGATCAGAAGAAACGGAATGTGAAGATAATTTCTTGATAACTAGTATGGCCGTGAGAATGAAATAGGAATGCTAGAAAAAACTTTCTGTAGCTCTTTTTCCATTCTTTTTCTATGCCATCTTTCTATCACTCTTTCTCTCCTCTCCATCATCGTGTCCTACAATTTCCCTCTTTCTCTTTATCTCCTCACCTTCGAATTCTCGATTCCTATCCCTCCCTCCCTCATTCCCTCCCTTATCATATCTCTCTCTCTCTCGCCTTTTGACACGTGGGCACAGAACCGCTTCGCCTCCTCACGTGGCATCTCTCGCCCTCAACATGGATTTCCGCTTCTGCCATGTGACTCCGCTGTTGCCAAGACGACTGAATTGCCCCCCTCCACTCGCGGCATTTCTCTCCACCATCTCCCATCCCCTTCCATTCTTTTCCACTACTGAGACTCTCCTTTTGGCTGGAGGCGATTGCCTGAGGGCGACGCAGGCGGGTGAGAGGGGGAGAGGTGATCGATTGCTGTCGCGGAATAAATCAACTCCCATGCCAGAGGCGTCGTTCTCCTATTCCCTCTCTCCAATTCCCTCCCTCCTCCTCCTCCCACCTATCGCTCTCTCTCTCTCCAACCATCTCTTCCATCCTTCCTTATCACGCCATTTCTCTTTTAATCATAATATCCTATCATCTCTGCTTATTCCTTTTTCTATCCGAACATCTACTTCTTCTTCTCGCTATATTCTGCTTCCTTTCTTCTACGCACTGACCTCATTCTCTCTGTCTTTTTTGTACTCTCTTCATTCTCCTCACACCCTCTTTTTCGCCTCACTCTCGGCGATCATTTTTCCTTCATTTCTCTCCATCTCCCTCTCCTTCGTTAGCAGCACCTGCGCCTCCACGAGGGCTGGAGATAATACTCTTGGAAACGTTTTCCGCACTGCACTTTTATCGACATTCGTGATTCCAAGAGTTTCGTTTCTATGTCTAACACATACACAGACGTACGCGCAGGATTTGTTTGGTTCAAGGTGGCCAGTTTATCTTACGCGACTTCTTCGCTCCACCTATATGTCATTGTTTATTTTTTTCGGCTTTATTTCCAAGTTGATTTATATCACAAATATCTGTTATGAATTTTGGAAGATTGTCTGTGCCAAGAAAAATGCTACTGCTGAAGTAGACTGGAACAGAGCATATGTTGTGGATTCTGTCTGGTGCTGCTGTTCATCGATGATATCCATTTTTCACTTTCTTTTAAATCTCCAGATGTTACCATGTGGATTATTATTTCAATTATATTAAGTGCGTCACATCATTGAATGTACAATCGCTCGACAATAATTCAGTGAAGAGTGATTAGTAAAAAAGAAACATATAGCTTTTTAAAACATTGCCACTACATGCATTGACAAATTAAATTAGATTATGGCAAAGAAAATGAATGATGACATCTTTGTGTCGCTAAAATACACATAAGTTCTAATTTATAGGTAAATTTCTCAAAGTCACTGCGTTTTCTCAATAATGTAATGATCGACTTCTTTCACAAAGCATAGCTTATTACGCAAAAGAATAAAATAATGGAAGAGGTACAAATATGAAGTTTAATTAATTATTGATTATGCATTGTACCTCTCACTAAAATTTACAAACGATCAAATGGTAGATATGAAAACATCGGCATGGCAAAAATTAATAATTTAATTTCTGAAATATTATCATAAATTTATATATTACTTCAAAAATTGCGTTTAATATACCTGTATTTTTCAAAGATTTAGTATATTACACAATTATTTGCTTAAATATTTCATAAATGGCAAACAAATTTATTAATATTATTCACAGAAGCAAATAATGAATACCGAGCAAAATAGTTGCTGTTAATTTCTATGAATTAAGCCTTAAAGGTTTTAATCTAGTAGTAACATAAACTAAATTAGGAATACGTTTTCAAATTTTCTTTAAAATAGAAAATAACCGGTCGGAATGGGTCGATTACAAGGAATACAGGAAGGCCTTGCCACGGAGCCTCTACGATAAACGGCGACAAAAAAGGTCGAACAAGTTTCTCGCTGGATTTAAAAAGAAAAGTGACGTGCATGTCTCACAAACCGTTTTCAGGATATACCTCTCGCGCGTTAGGACAACATTGGGAAAGTATTGCTAATACGCGAAAACCCGCCCTCCGGAAGGTCGTCTCATCGAGAAATGCCAGGCTCTCGAAACTATTCCTTTTGCTCCGAAAACTCCTTGAACGCCTACGCAAATCCTCCATTTTCCTGCTTATTTGTTCCAATCGACCGTGGAAACCGGGCATCGAACTCCAAGACTCTCCACCACGGAAAATACCCTTTTCTATCTCCTTTTCTGCCCTCTCTCTTTTTCTTTTTCTGTATTTTACTTTCTGTAATGTCTTCAGATTTATTTACCTCTCTTAGTCTTCATTTATCTTCGTTCTGCTCTTATCTTCGGTTTTCCTCTTTCTATGAATATTAATCCAGTAGATTTACGCTAAATACACAAGTGATTCAGGCCGTTCATTTAATGTTTCAATTCAATTGATTCCACAAAGTTTCCAAATATAAAACTCCTTCTCTCGCAGAAATGGCTCCTTTGCAATAGAAGAAACGGTCTTTATTGGCTGTCAATCGAATCTCAACTTATTACTGAGCGTAATGCGCTTCTTAATCGCCTCTTTCCAATGCAATGCAACGTTTTCATGTTCAGATCATGATCAATCCTCGACGTAAGCATTTTTAGTGCAAAGGTTTTCGCGGCGTTTGAATGATGAAGGCCGCATGGCTCTCGAGTTTCCACCGCGTGTTGTTCTTTTTTGACGATAGTTTCGTCAGCATTCCAGCAGGCTTCTTCAGGTCGAAGCCATCTGAAAGCCATGCAACCTTCGTAAGCATTTTTATTGGATACCCTTTATCCAAGTATCATTAACATATTCAAACAAAAAGTAGCAGATTTTACGAGTCCAAAAAATGTTGCTGTCGTCTTCAATATTTATATGAACACTCATACGTGATGATATGATGTTAATACATCTTGAAAGTTTAGCGGAAAGTTGAGTTCTTTATTTCGTTTACATTTCAAATAAATGACTCAACCCATCGTACATTTCATTTGTGTAGGCAAAATTTAATATTCTTACCAGATAGTGAGCTCGATAAATAATCTTAGTAATAACATTATCGGAAGATAAAGGACTATTTCTTTCTGCAATAACCCAATACATAAACATATATTTGGTTTCTTCTCTCAAAGAAAAAACGAAATGTGCACCGTCATTTTTTCAACTCATCTGTATGCTTCTTTTACAGTTAACCTTGTCTTCAGCATCCAACACCTCTGACAGGAAGAATTTATAGCCTGTTTACTTTACCGTTGCCCCGAATTGAACTCCGTGCATACATCAAATTCAGTTACAAGATACAATTTCAAGATAATGTAATTTTTCTTTTTGGCGATCTTTTGATCGTTCCATAAACTTGCCACGAACTGGGATGAAATTATATAACCGCAGATGTTTATATCAAGTCACGTGGGCGTATCGCAAATAGACGTCATTCACAATCCGCAGATGCATCGAAAAACACGTTGGCGAGGACCAGTCGCACAGCGTGCAAGGGATTTTTTGCGATGTTTCAGTTGCTGGAAGTGGAGAAAACGTTTCTTCGGTAATAAAGGACGGCTCTCTAGCATTCACGGAGAATGTTTTTGCCAGACCATTTGTGATCGATATCTCCCGCAACAAAAGCGATGCGGGCCATTTCGTTTCGCAGTGAAACTTATTCGTCAGGACGCTTATCCATCCAGAAACCACAACCTAAAAATACCATAACGCGGAAGCCTTTTATTGAAATGACTAGAGTGGCGCCCGTCACATAAAGACACTCGATTCAAAGTCTACCGGAACCCCCTCTCCAAACATTCCCCTCCTTAACTGTCCTTTCACCTGATAGCTCCGCGCTATTATTACGCTAACAGTATTTTGATCTGCAAAGTAACGACAACAAGCGATACACTGTTGCCGTAATAAAATCAAAACAAGATACAATTTCTTTTTATTTTTTAGGAACAACTTGGTGTTTCCTCCATGGCTCAAAGGAGATCCAGGGCCCGAACCGCTTCTTGTTGTACTCTCAGTGACACAATGGTTATTTTTACGGTAAATGTATCGCGTATCACTTAAACATATTACGATCAGTATTATTTAGATTGGATTTGAAGACAAACATCGGTAAATGCGATTGAACGCTTTCATTTATCTTTTACAAAATATGCGAAATAGCTTCCATTGACGGCTCTCCATTACAAAGATTTTAAATGATAAATATAATTACTATCTTGATAATGCATCATATTTCCATCCCTGTCGTGAATTAGACCATTTTTCTTAAATTCAAAAAGTTTCAATCGTTAATGTATTTTATTCGCCATCATTTTATTCTGTTTTCTCTTTCTACCTCTTGGCCATTCTAATACGCTCACAGTGTGCCGACAGTAATATATTTAATTAGGAGTGATTTCATATTCCAAGATTATCAGTCAACGGAGCTCTATCCAAATGGGATTAAAGCAATCGTCATTTATATGAAATGTTAATGCAGATTTGCCAAGTTTTAAATACTCGTTACAAAAAAAATTGTTTTTATATCAACATAATCATTCAACTTGTAATACATCTGTTATTTTATATTCAGTAAAAGTCCCGAATATAGAGAGTTTATTTAATGAGAAAATTATCTCTTATGGAGAATTCTCATCATATCGGAATACTATATTTTACTAACGTTGAACTGACGATGCCATCAAAAATGCTAGTTATAAGTAGCAGTCGTTATAGGCGTCTTTTACTGTATTTGGCTTTTTAGTTGACATGAAACGAAGCCAACTCCAAATGAATAGAATAGGAAGGAAGGAAGTGGCAAAAATAGCCCTTTTCAGAAAGTGAGAACTAGACGGAGAACATGTTTGCAGAAGGAATTTTCAAACTTTTAATATTCACAGTCGGTTCTCGAGTAGGCACTAAGGAATTAGGATGTAAAGAGGTTGGAAGCACGGCGGAATGGAGAAAGTCAGCGGTTGAGGGAGGAGACAAGCGAGTAGGTGCTGATGAATACGTCGAGAAAAGAAAGAAGCTTCGAGAAAGAAGATGCGCTTGAGGTAGGTTCATAAGGAGGACGGACTGCTAATGAATGTGTCGAAAGGGATATTGGGAAATAGAGATCAAATTGAGAAAATAATAGCCACTTAGCTGCAAAAGCCGAAATAACAATATGGATGAAATCGACCAAATTGATCAGCTTGAAAAGTTAAAAATTCATCAAGACTTCGCATCGCTTTCTAAGGAAAATCACTAAGAAATATTGCCATTGCCACTTGGTCATCAGGTCGAATTTTAATTTTGATTTTCTTAAATCTAGTCATAAAAAATTATTGAAGTTGGAGGATGAGTGATGAAGGGTATAGGGATGAGTTGTCTGTTTGCCTTTCAAAGCAAGGGTAGCACTTTATATTTTTGCTGTTGGCATAGAAATGCGTGTTCTTCATCTCTTATTGCTATTAGTCATTCATTCATTCATTCGTGTTCTGTCTTACGACAGGTCCTACCAATTAATTAATTGGTTTTGACTAGGGAATATACATACACGGTGTGGTGGTTTCCCGTTGCCTTCCACACCGGACACACACACAGAAGGGAGGAGGGAAACCCGGTGCCGGCATTTGCCTGCTCTTACGAAGAACACCAGGGGGTCCAACGGCTTAACGTCCTTATTTATTATAAATTAGATAAAATAAATTACATGTCATTGTATGGCCGGATGTATCCCCAAATCATTCTTGGGGGATGTCATTCTACTAGTCTTTTTAAGTCGCAACACTGTCACTGGTCGAATTGGTGTTGTCCCGAGACATGCTCCACGTATATGTCTCGGGAACAACGCACGGCGGCCGACCACATCTTCTTTTTCAGGGCGGCGACTCGTCTTTTGTGGATCCTCAGGCGGTTGAGGATCGCGTCGTTCCTGGCGTCCCAGGACACCAGCGACCCCACGACGATGGCTCCCAGCCGCACCTCGGTCCTGTAGCCGCTCCGCGCCCGCATTCTCTCTGCCAGGCCGTCGTATTTTTCCATCTTGACGGCCCTTGATGCACGGAGGGCTAAGAGGCGGTTCTCGAAAGGCACGGTCACATCGATGATGTGGACCGTACCTCCCGGGGCCTCTCGGATGACGAGATCCGGCCGCAGGAGTGATTCGTCGCCCGGGACCCGTTGGTCGATGGAGACCTCCCACGACGATGGCAGCGCCTCCACCAGGAGTTTATGTACGGCGTTGTGGCGCCGTATCCACCCTTGGCGTAGCTGTCATTGGTTGAGCACGTGCGGCAGCGTCTCATCGGCATCGCCGCACCTCCTGCACGACACGTCCTCCCTCCGCTCGCTTCCTCTCATCGCGCCGAAGAGGGAGAGGACGTTCAGTCGCGCTCTGTGCACGAAATGCCAGTCGCACAGCCTGGTGAACTCCCCGGTCCTGATGAAGTGGCTGCCGACGTCGTTCGCCGTGACGGTCTCCATCATCCTTCCCTGGTCCGGTTTTCGGACGAGTCGCCTCCTCGTGACCTCGGCCACCGCCTCCCTGTTGTTCCTCCCCAGCCGGTGTCGTGCTGAGGAGGGGACGATGATGATCTCCATCCTCGGGGTGGGGTGCCTCACCCGGATGGAGATCTCCCTCCTGGCCGCGCTCCACTCCCATCTCAGGCCGCAGAGAGGCTCCAGCCCCTTGGTAGCCTTCCTCGCCCTGGTCCATTTGGACGCCACGTCTCCCGCATCTCTCCCGAGGTCGCCCTCCATTGATCCCGAGAGATACTCGCAGAGGGTCCCCCTCTGTGGAGGCGCCGTGGCTCTTCCCGTCCGTTTGTGAACGGCATCGCGTAGGCCGAGCCATGCGGCGTCTCTGACGAGGGGGTCCTTGCAGGTCAGCATGCGGAAGGCGTGGGTGACGGCGAGGATGTTGCCTTCGACCGGGAGTGGTATGTAACCCCCGCCTCCGAGGCGGGTGGGGAGGTTCACCATTTCGCGGCTTGCCCGCACCGGGAGACACAGCCACAACCTCACCGCTTTCCTGATGGCGGCGTCGGTGCTCGCGAGGTCCTTCGCCGGGATTGCCGCGATCCGCAGGGGGAAAGACATCCTTGGCAGGAGGAAGGTCGAGAGGGTGCCGATCTTCTGCCAGGGGAGCAGGTCGCTCTCCGAGAGGGAGGTCAGGTCGGCCCGTAGTGCCTCAAGCGTGGCCGTCGGGGTCGTCTCCACTTTGAACCCCGACGGGCATCCGAGGTAGGGATAGGGCTCCCCCTCCCTCAGCGGCCGCATCGCTTCCCCCTGGATGGAAAACGGCGTCCCCAGGACCCTCACTCTCCCCTTGCAGAAGTCCAGGTGGAGGCTCGCGCACTTTTGGGCCTTGAAGGTGAGGCCGCACCAGGCCGCGGCGCTGCTGGCCGCGAAGAGGAAGCTGCGCAGCATCCCGGCATCCCTCCCGATCACCAGCAGGTCGTCCGCGTACGCGAGGACGCATAGGGAGGTCGGGCCGAAGGAGTATCTCGCCGTGGCGCGCTTCGCCAATAGGGCCCGCAGGAGCGGCTCCATTGCTAGGTTGAAGAGGAGGGGTGACAGGGGATCGCCGTGCCTCACCCCGCGTCTGAGTGGGATGAGAGGGGTGATTCCCTCCTCCAGCGCCACCTCCGTCGCCGCCCCCTCGTAGATGCCCTGGATCAGGGCCCGCATCCTCTCCGGCATCCCCATCCCTCTCAGGACCCAGTGGATGAGCTGGTGTGGGATCGACCCGAAGGCATCCGCGAGGTCCAGCCAGGCGAGCGTGATCTCCTTCCTGTTCCTCCGTGCTTCCTCGAGCGCCGCCTGTAGGACGAAGTTATGCTCGAAGCATCCCTCCGTCCCAGGCACGAACCCCTTTTGGCAAAGGAAGGAGAGCCGCCTGCCCCTGAGAGCCCATGACGATATCCTGTCGGCCAGTATGCCCGTCAGCAGCTTGGATATCGTCGGGCTCAGGGCGATGGGCCTCCAGTTCCCGAGGTCTTCCACGGCGCCCCCTTTGTGGATCAGTACGGTGCGGGAGATCTTCCATGGCGCAGGTATCCTCCCTGAGGAGAGGCACCGGTTGAAGATTCCCGCAAGCACCCTCCCGTCAGGATCCACTTTCCTCCATGCGTCGTAGGGGACGTCGTCTGGCCCTGGCACCGTCTTTTTGGCCTTCTGGGCGCGACGGAGGACCTCCGCGGCGGATATAGGGCGGCAGAGTGTTTCTGCCTCTCCCTCTCTGGCATCGAAGCCCATCTCCGGGATGGATGATGGAGGCTCTCTAATGTTGGGGGTGGGCGGCGACTTGGAGAAGTGCTGTACCGCTTCTTCGGTGGACACGGCGCACTTTGCAGTCGCGGTGTCGGTGTTCTTCCGGAAGCTGAATTTGCGCGGTCTCCTCAAACCACGCAAACAGGGGGCCGGATGACCTTGAGAAAAATCCTACTCGCGCAGGATTCGTAGCCGATGACTTTTTTCAAGCATCGGGCGAGTAGCAGCCAGCGTCCTAACCACTACACCACCGGCATATTAGTCATTATTATTAATAAATTTATTACTCTTATTAATCCTTTACAACTATGAAGTGGTGCTCGTGATAAATGAATACAAAGAAATATTGCCTTTTTAACCCCTTCAGACCTGAATTTTTTCTTTGGGAACATTTTGTATCCTGTGGAATTATGCTATTTGGGTTCAAAAGAAATAGAAAAAAACAAATTTGAAAAAATCTTTATTTTAAGCAGGTTTTGATAAGTACATTGCAACGTGTTACAACATCAAAAATCAACAAAAAGGCTACAAAATTAATATATTTATGAAATAAGATTTCTTCAGCTAAGATCAAAGAAAATAATATCAAAGTGTGATGTTTCGACGACAAAAACAAAAAAGAATGATGGCTTACAGAGAGCAATCATTCTCTGTTCTTACCATCTTATATTTAATGTTATTTAACTTCAACTATTCTGCAATAGATGGCAGTGAAAGTGCCAATAATAGATAAATTTGACGTCACACTAAGTGCTCAGCAAGTTTTTATAAAATATAATGTGAAAGAATATCTGAAAAGTAAGATCAAAATTAATGTAAGTACATTGTAATGTACACCAGGTCTGAAGGGGTTAAGGTGTTTGTAGAGTTCAATAAATCTATTAAACCTTTAATCCATCCAAACAATAGATTTAAGAAACACATTTTACCCTTAACTGCAAAAAATTGAGAAAATTACAAAACATCAGCTTTTTAGTTTCCTTGTATGATATAAGAAGGAAATATTAGTTAGTAGGGTAGAGCATATTTCAGAGAGAAGGAAAAGAAATTCGCTGGGTAATAGTTGAACCAATCAGGTTACTGGGATAATATATCTCGAGATTCTTGCGGAAACCTAACAAATTGGCAAACGGAAACGAAAAGATGTTTTCCCGAGATCTTATGCAAGTAAAAGAGGAAATAAAGCGATAAAAATGCAGGATTTTAGCTTGAATGGTTGCCGATGCAGATTGGGGAATTATATTAAAATGTTTGCACTGAAGCACGAACGCAACCCCAAATATGGGGCAGAAATTTTGTAAATGTAAACATGATAATTTCACGAGAGCTCATTGTAAGAGGAACATTTTCTTTGCATTTATACATTATCTGAAGTAATGCTAATATTATGCTCAACAAATACGTATCTTCGCACGTTTCTCGAATAATGTAAATGTCAAGTAAAGAACGTTTGTCCTTTAATGAAAACATCTCTCAGTAGATAGCTCTATAAATTGTTACATCTAACTGTAGGCTCTCCATAAAATGCCACTATAAAATACGCCGACATTGAATAAATCTGAAAGATATCTGCATATTTCTGTTATTTAATACAGAATTAATATTCATCAAAGTTTATGACTTGCCATACGAACGACATTATAATTTTCCTTGTATAAATATCAAACGAAATTAATTTAGAAAATTGTTTTTGGAAGAAATGCGCTCAAAAGGTGTTACCCACATAGGGCTAAGTTTCTTTCACGACGTTAATTCCACCCAACCTCGATGACATCTCTTAAAATGACACGTCTCAATCACTCCGAATTTTCATCCGCCAGGATTATAATAATTAATGCGTCCCTATAATAGACCAAATCACATTTAATTCACACTGAAGAAACGGGCCTTTTAGAGGCGAGCATATACTATCGATTCCGAGTTTTTCGCACCTGTATATCATTTCGCCACTGCCTTATCAGCTGCATTATCGTCGCGTCGCTTAGCGGGACGGCCACGTTCACGCCTTTACCTGTCTACATGCGTCATTCGGGTCCATTGCCGTCAACCTGGGCGGCCGTGGGCACGTGACCAGCGGAATGGGATAGAGAGGGAGAGAGAGAGAGACAGCCTGTGTCCTGCGATGCGACGTCAACACTTTGAGAATAGCGGTCTCTGTCACCCGAGGAGAAGCGGGTGGAGAGAAGGAAAAGCGGGAAAGTAAGAGGAAGCGGGATAGGAATTAAGGGGGAAAAGAGATGGTAGTGAGGTAGAAGAAGGAAGCAGAAAGAGACAGCGTAATATGAGGAGACAGATTTGCAGAGAGGAGGAATTAAGGAAGAGAGAAATAAAATCGAGACGTAGAGAGAAAGGCTAAGAGAAGCAGACCGACTGTGTGAGGAGAGAGGAATAGAGAGGTGGGAAAGGGAGGAACGGAGAGAAGTAGGAAGGAGAGGAAGGATGGAGACATAAGTGGGAGGGAGAAAGAGAGGGTGATCCTTATAGAGGGTATTCAGAGGTCAGCGGTGCCATAGCTGTTTAGTCTGCAGCTCACCTTCTACGTCAAACGCAAAACCGTTCGCAGACGATTCCAGCCCCCGGGGGAGTTCGCGCCTTAGCATGGCAATGTCCCTCCCTCCGAAAGAGGAGCGGAGGGAGGTCAGCGGATACGAAAAAAGAAGTCGATCCAAGGACACGCCCCCGACGTCTTTTGCGGTATCTTATATTTGTCCCTTAAAACTTCTGGGGTCGATCGCTTTCTGGAAACCAGAATTCCCGTTAGGGACTTAAAGGGGTTTAAACATTTTTCGCCTATTTGCACATGCTACTAGTGCAAACCCCGTGAATTTCCACGAAAAGTATTTTGTTTTGTCTTTAATGAAAACGGTAAATAAATGCCGAAGTATTTCTTATTTCTCGCGAGTATCTCAAATTATAGAGAAAAACCATATTAAATTAATTCCCCGTGATCTTTTTCTTATAAAAGGTGATACCGCTTCTTTGAATCGTGTCATTCCTTAGTCATTTCCCTCTCTCATATATGTGTATGTATATGCAAGTGTGTATGTACTTGAGGAGGGGGAAAAGTAAAATGGGATGAGGATGGCAACAAGCTGTTGTAGGAAGCTCAGAGGAAAAACCGTGATTTTAGAGCCGTTGAGGTGTCGAAGAGACACACATCCTCATATGTATGCACACACAATATTTCAATAGGATTTGATTCAGTAAAAACTTTTTCTGCTTTTCACGAATATCTTTATTTTGAATTGTTACATATCTGTATGCATTTTTAAAATTTTACTGAATTTCATTGATTTTAGCATTTAAATTCCGAGGATAGGATAGCAAGTAAAATTTAGAATTTCTCTTTATTAGAGATTTTTAATAATTCTGTTATGTAAAGAGCGAATAACTTATCCTTTTGGTGAAATTGTTATTTGTATAACAACATTTTATTTTATTTTCTTAGCAAGTCTCTTGTCATGAAAGATTATTTCTATATTTATGCAAATGAATATGTTTATGTAGAGATATATAAATAAGTGGGTAAATGCCACAAGTACCTTTTATCAGAAAAAAATGCGTGAAGCAAACCATTGCTGCAGAAAATAATCTAGAAAAGATTACAAATTCATTCGGCAGTTGAAATTTAAAATTTCGAGAATGTTAGTAGGAAAACGTTTACATGACGCTGTAAGAAATTGGGAATGAAAAAAATGGTTTCGCAAACGCAAGGATCGCAAATGATTTTTTTTTCTGGGCATTGAATTTATTTTAATGATACCCAATTAGATACTCAATCCGAATCTAAGACCAAACTAGGAGGAGAAGACTTCTCTTTCTACCTTTACTCTTTCCTCTGATTCGTCTCTCGCGCCCTCTTCCTTTCGACTCCTCCCTCCCGCCCCACGCGCGCCAAATGATTTCTTTTAATTAATTAACTTATTAGCCGGATTCAGCTTCCCGACGCCTTGTGCGTCCTCCTCTCACTCCCTCCCGTAATATATAATACCTCCACTCCTAACTCCGTTACCCTTGTCTCCCAGTATTGCACGTGAGCCCTAATTATTCCCGGAACGGAAGCGGATGATAACTTTCCTCCGCGGTGGGGCGCAAGGAAGGGCTGCAGACTCCCGCCGTCTCATGACTACGAAGGGGTCGCAGCGCAGGTCACGTGGTCGCCGGCACATAAATCTCACGCATCCCTCCGCGTCCCTTGATTTATAGCGCAGTGGAGTGGTAAGGAAGAGGAGAGAGTTGGAAAGAGGAGGAAGGTGTTAAGAGGAGCGGAGGTGAGACGAATAGAGTGCACGTGCTTACCTGACCTACTTGAATTGAATCGCGGCTTCGAGATGAAGAGTATGAGATTGCGGTTCGTTGGAGTCTCGGGAGATGCTCCTCTTGATTCCGATACATAATTCTGGCGGCGTTCTAGTTTTTCTCGCTAAGCACTCTTGTATGTTACGCTGTATCACATCGAACGTTATCGAAAAGTACTTGAAAAAAATTGAACCATGTTGATATATTTAAATGATCTTCAAATGATCATCAATAACCTTCTAAACTACGTGACTATAGTCTTCTATCGATATACTCTGTGGATTTGGATTATTTTATTTAAAATGTTTTTGTCGTCATTGAGGAAAGATTAAATAATTATGATTGTTGATGATTAAATGTAGACAAACTGAAAAAGCGTCAAATATTTGAAACGATAATACAAAGTAGTAGGATCGAATTGGATAATAGAGCTAAAGCCTTCGATTGCTTCTCTCATCGCCTTTTTTGCTATTGTCTCTTACATAACCATCTCTCTCTCTCTCTCATCTATTCCTTTCCCTTACCCTTTCCGTGTCCTCTCCACCTTGAAATTATAGTTATTCCCGAGGAGCGCGCAAAATAGTTTAGCCTTTGGAAGTGCAGGGCCGGCCCGAGCTACTGGCGAGTCGGGCGGGCGCCCTGGACACCAAATTCTTGGGGGCGCCATCACCGTTGTGGTAATAAAATGAATTTCATTCAATTTTTGGAGTCGTAATCAAAATATTTTTCCGTCCTAATGAACGTCTTTGGGCACCGTTTATACACCTACAAACATTCTTGAATTAACATACAAATATTAAGTGTTTGGTGGAACATTCCTATGTAAAAATTGTGAAAATAATCATGCCGCCGAAATTCATCTCAGCTTTCAATACTCAATCAAGGTAAACATCAAAATGATATCCAGAAGTAATGTTTTGATATTATTAAAAATATTTAACATTCTATTTTGATGAAGATAGCTGAATTCATATGTTTCTGGTCTTTCAATTGCACTCTACCATCCACCAAAATCTTATGTATTTTTATTCATATATTAGTATGTATTAGCTCGATTTCTTTTAACCTTTTAACGCTCTAAATATTAATCATATTTCTCATAATAACGTCGTGCTTTAGATCAGCGGTTCTCAACCGAAAGTTCATCGCGGACCGGTGTATTAAAAGAAAGTTTAGCGCGGGCCGGTGTATTATATGAATAATTCACCAATGACCGGTAAAATCAATTTTAAACCACCAATCATTTGAAAATGTTACACGTGAACAACTGAAAACACAAGCCTTTCAATAACCAGTGCTGCCCATTATAAAACTTTTGTGAGAAAAATGGAATATCACGGACCGGCCAATACTAGTCCGCGGACCGGCAGGGGTCCTCGGACCGGCGATTGTGAAACGCTGCTTTAGATCATACATTATCATATCTTTGACACATTGCGCGCCGACATTTGACGTATGCGGAGAAGCAGTTATATCTGTTCATCCATCTTGAAGCGAAGTCAAATTCATCGCATTAGTATATTTGAATGCCTTTGACTCTCTGCCGTCCAACTGTATTTCATTGCTTGCAGCGGCTGCGGTTGGCGAATATATCCCTCGAAATTGGGCGGAACGCCCGGGTGGTACGCAATCCGCGTGGCATGCCGAATTCGCACGGTGGCATCCGCGAAGGGGTCCGGAGGGCGATGCGAAAAAAACGTGCTCTCTTCCTCCCTCCAGCAGCCGTCTGAAGAAGGCGGAGGGGAGGAGGAAGTCGAGGGCACGCGAGTAGTGACGCTCTTCGGACATCGCATCGCGACGTAGAAGACAAATGACAGCAGCACACGCGACTCGATCTGCGGCGAAGGGAAAAAAGAAAATTCTCTTTCCTCCGCATGTTTTCGACAGCTGGTGCTCATTTTTCTAAAACCACGCGCTCGTTTGAGAGAATTGTTTGGTCGAAAGAAGTTTTTGCCATAAAAATAAATAAATTTTCCCCAGAGAAGAAGGGAGGTGACGGTGTAACGTATCGTGTTGACGACGTTTTGTTTTCAAATGGACGTCATGTGCATTTGTTTGGATCGTTTGAAGCAGTGGATAATTTTTCTACTCGTTGTAATTATTAAAACGGACAAATATGTCAACTTAATAGTATATAATTCATTAAGGATATTTTTTATATATACGTATTGTTGAATTTTATATGTTTAAAACGCCAACGACTTACTATGAAACCTGCAAGCATGGCGAATTCGCTTTGTTTCACAGCGCCGACGAGTTTGTTTTCGTTTTTTTCGCTTCGCCTCTTAGAAACCGACAGCGAAAGCCACGCGCAACAGGCTACGTGATCTCCCTCGTGCATACAATGCTTTCACTCCGCCGGTGACCACCAGAGGATGTTGGGAGCCCTATAAAACGTTAATAAACGGATTATCCTTGTAATTAATTTCACGCGAGGTGATTTGAAGACGCTTTCGAGCATCTACCTGGTGCTGGTCTTAGAAATAAATAATAATCACGGAGTCGAAAGAGTTAGGGTTTTCTCAGACAACTCATAATCACGCTTATTTCATCTTATTAAAGTAATTTCTTGTCGAAACAGGCAGTGGCGGTAAGGGTTTATCACTTTTTTGTTCTTTAATAGGGTTATATATTTTGATCCGTCGACGCAAATCGTAGAAAATTAAATAAGCGACGGTAAAAAACTAGCCATATAAGAATGGTTCACCAGAATTACGGCGTAATGGACCTTGTAATTCTATTATAAAATCAGTGGACAATAATAATTGATAATGTTGTTTTAGTCCTTGAAACCCATCCGCACACATGGATGAGATATTTTTGTCTTGGCTGACAGCTGACTATCTTTTAAATTTATGTAATAGATATTCATTTACCATTTTGAAATTTAAATCCATATGAAATGGCTTATCCAAACTTGAGAACATTGTAATAGTTTAACAATATTTAATAATTGTTTCTTAGTGACTCGAAAAAATATATCCTAATCAGTTTTTCACCAAGATATGCCGAAATTGACAAGCAAAGCATTTCACTAGCTTAAAGAAATCTTCTTTGCCTTAGGAAAAGAAACGAACGAAACAAAAACGCTATTTTAATTGATTTAAAATAAAAATTAAAATTACTGTACAAATTTAAGATATGTTCAAATATCTAATCACTAGAAAAATTATACAAAAAACGTTGAAACACGAATCTAATAATGTCCTTTTTTGAAGACTCTTCACTATTAATGTTTACTATTATCAGATGCACACTAATTTAGAAAAGAGCCCAACTTAAAATTGAACCTCGAGGACAAAATGTTTAGATTATTTATTCCTTGCAAAACTTCCTAAATTTTACGCAATTCCACTTTCATTTATTTTTTCATTCATGCTATACCTTAATCTTAACCGCACGCTCAACTCTCCGTCACGTCCTTGTAATCGTAATGGCGCAAAAATTTCCGTTCAACGAAATTACTATGCTCGCGTCTTGGCGTGGATATCCTGTGTGTGATGAGGAAGCATTAATGGCGCTTCCTACAATGACGCTGTGGGAAGCATTCTGTCCATTCTGTCCGACGTGGGTACTGAAGCGAGAGAAATAGAGAGATGTTCATAGTAATAGAAGGGATGAGAAGAGAGCTAGAGGAAAAGATTGGGTGGCGGAGAGAAAGAAGAGAAAGAGCGGAGAGACGGAGAAAGAACGAGCGAGAGAAATTGGAATAGAAAGAGAAAGATGGTAATAATGATGGAAATAAAGAGAATAGGAGGGAGAAAGAAAGATAAATAGTAAATAAAGTATGAAGCGGAGAGATAGGAACGAATATAACGAGAATTAAAGAGAGGCAGGACATGAAAGAAGTTGAGAGTGATAGATAAGTAAATAGAAAGAGAGTAAATGAGAGAGAAACCGAGAGGAAAAAGGGTTGAAAGAGAAGAAAATTGATGAGAATAAGTGAAGAAGAATAAATAGCTCGGGAAGACCTAGAATTGTGGAGAAAAAGAGTGCCATCTCTAGACAACCTTCGCTCTCGCTTTCGATAGCCGAAAGGAAATTGTCCTCGCTTTCCGCGGACATGTAAACATGGCGACTGTTTGTGCACACGCAGTCTCGAGGGGACTTAACACGCGTGAACACGTCGAAGAATGTGGGTGACCCCAATCTGCGCACGGAGGGGAAGGGAGTTCGGAAAATCCCCTTCCCCTCTTTTGTCTCTTCGACTCCACCGTCCCCTCTCCGTTATCGCCGCTCTCCCCTTCCTCCCTTCGCCGCTAGAATTTCCCACGCACCATCGCGACGCGCGGCCTTCCAGCGGCAAAACAGCGACGCCGGCGGAGGCGTAAACTAAAAAGAGTGGAGAAAACCGCAAGGCGTCACTAAAGCGGACGCGACGACTACCGGTGACGTTCGTTCATGGAACGGAAGTGGATTTTTCTGTGGACTTGGGTCTTTTCAGGTGAAAAGGAGACATTTTATGCAACTAGAATAAACAGGTCGTCGAAACGACGTCGGCTGTTATGAAACGCGAAACATCGCAGATAATATGGGGTGTTTTTTTACCCCGCCCTGTGGTTCAGTTCACTTTTGAAGCGAATCCCATCGAGGGGACCGATGTTTTTTCTACTCTACTTTGAATGGAATTACTCTTCATTTCAACGCACCGCTTCTCAATTAAAGATCGGCGATTATCGACACGTCTAAAAGTTTCTTGATGTGATACGGTCAATATTTGTCATGGAAATAATTACTATAGTCACATATTAATCGTTACGAAGCAAGCGGCGTTGTTTTATCTAACAAAAACTATTCTTTGGGCGTGGTTTTATCAAAAATACAGCGGCGTGTTTTGCAAGGATTCGAATCAACGTTGTTGGAAGAGTCGCAGTTTCAATTATTTAGCATTTTAGACCCACGATTCATCACCAATCGTTGATTTCTCGGCTAATATTTCCATCATTCCAAGCGTTAAACATTTTCAATCCAAGAGATCACATGAAGAGAGAGAGGGACAGGTTGAATTGGGACGCGCATCGATTGTCATATTGAATCTCTTAGCGTTATCAGGTTTCTTTTTTCGAAGTGTGCGAGCAAAGAATGATGCGGGGCGGGCGTTCGGTATTTCCGGAGATAAGATTATCTCGAGCGCAGGAAACAAATAGCTCTGTTTACTTTACAACTCTTCCCTGATCCATTCAGCCGATATATTGCGTCGCTTTTTTTAATCTCTCTTCGAAGCATTTTTATCCTTTTTCCAGTTTATATTACCTAAGAATAAAAAAGTTTGGGCGCGTGTGATTGCCAAGTGTGGCGTACATTTAAGGTACTCGTGTCATCTATTGGCATCCAAACAAGGGAGATGTGAAGGAAATTATCCAAATATGTGAAGTTTCTCTTCGAATACAACACAAATTCGGGATACAATCTTACAAATTTCTTAACTAATGGAATTTTTTATGTTTCATACCCAATTCCTATGCATAAACTTCTCTAAACTCATACGTAATATTTTACTCCTTGTTCCTCAAATGTGTTAAATTTTTAAAGTCACAAACATAGATGAAAACAAAAGCTGTTGGAGCAAATAGCACTCTTATATTTTCTACAAAATAAAATAATTTACTCTTTTACCAAAATAACTCTTTTGAGGAACATATTCTCAGTGGCGTGAACTTGTTTAATTTTTTTATTAAATCAGTACTTTAATTATGGTAATCGTAAACATCTGAAGATAAATCACATCCCTTTTGAAATGTACCGATCTATAGACATCGATCCAAGTGATAATTTCATTTACTTGACATATGTATAGGAAAAAAACTCGGTTTTCAAAAGCTTAAGCAAGAAAATATAACCCATATTCCTTTCAGGTGTATATTTCTGTTTCTTTTCGCTTTCATTTGTTTTGCTTCTGAGCGGATATTATCGAGCATTTCATCATCCATTTTCCTTATATTAAATATAAAATATTAATCTTGACACGGATAAGCACTAGGAGCATACAGGATCCTTTGACTATAGCTGATGAAATTATATATAATGCCAGATTTACATTTTAGCATGTATCAAAAGTGCATTAAAAAAATAATTTTTCGGTCGATGATTTGTACTACCTCATAGCGTAAGCATTACTTTCAAGTATTGATCTACTCAGGATTTTACTAGTTTATACGACAAAATTTCCCATTGGTACCTTCAGTATGGGAATAACTTTGAAACAGAAAAACTTCTGCTATGACCGGGCGGATATTCTACCACTGAACTACCGTAGCAGATAATCTTTCTTGTTTATGAACGCGGGTGTTTTTCTTAGTTGGATCCGGGCTAGCCAAGCTTGTATCAACCAGCCCCAACGGACGTCCTCCAAGAGAACGCAGAAGAAAACCCCTCCCTCTCAAATGGTGAGATTGCCAAAGCCAGAAGTTGGTGGAATAATATGAAATTATGCAGAATGGCATACCTTCAGTATGCTTTTTATGTAAAATTTTGTAATATAATTTTACATATAAGTTCATATTGGCATAACTTGTAAAATATTGATAATATTAACTTTTCGTGTCTTCAAGAGATTTTATAGACATAGAGGAGGAAATGCACTCAGAGATATGGCTTACATTGAATCAATGTTAACCTACAACCCAGTCATACATTTAACCATGTTTTTAGAGGAAATTTCTGGATAATTGAAGGAAAGTTTCTCCAAATAGCCATGAAATTGGGGAAATACTGATTTTCGAAATTATGTCAGCCATAAGGTGAGCTCGATAATTCTTCATTGAACTCCTGGGCAATATTGACCAATTTTTAACTTAAAGAATAACCGATCACGTTTATGTGAATAAAATACAGCAAATGTGCTAGAAGAAAGAAACTTCAGTAGAAGGTCCTGCTTTGCTGTCTTGCCAGCCACTAGGACGGTGAGGTCGCAGATGTTTGACTAAGGAGCGGCGGAGTGATTGGTTACGCCTCCACGCGGACAAAATGGGAACGATGCGCGCGGGCAATGGAGAAGTGGAGCGTTTGGAATAGACAAGAATAAAATGCAGGAAAGAAAAAAGAAGGCAGTAGGAGACGGGGTGAGATAAACAACGGAGATGTTAATTTTACATAAAGGATAAAATGAATTAAGGGAAACGGGCTTCAAGAGATTAAATCAAACCATTTTCCGATAATGGTTAGGTTTCACGCTTTCGCCAAGCGTTTGGTAATTTATGCCCAGGAAGACGTGAGACAATGATGCCAATTTTCTTAATATATGAATTATTGAAAAAGAAACTAATATTGACATATGCGTTTGAAAAATAGTTTTGCATATTGGTTGAACTAAATCCATTTAATGGAAACTCTGAAAAAGTAAAAACATGTCAGTAAATGTTTATTATACTGCGAATTAAATAGGATCGAGATGATAAATTGCAGATAAGAGCACGTCCTTGATGTTGAGATGATTCTTTACTCCATAAGTCCTTCGCCTTTTTATAGCTTGGAGTGAAAAAATGACAGCGGCGATTGATCTGAAGTACATAGCTTATATCGCATCAAATGGATCGTCATTGTCGTTGCGGTAGGTTCTTTTATCGTTTCTTATCATTTTACGATAGCAAGCATTTTTATCTTCCCGATTTCAAAACAAAAGTTTACCTCTCCATCTCTTCTTATCGTTCCAATCACCTTGTTCGTTAGACAGCCCCCTGAGAGAACGCACTTGCGCTGTCATTCCCATTCTCCCTCCCCAACCTACCCACCACCTCCACAATCGTTCAATCGACACAGGTTCGAAATTTTATTTATTCTCCCCGACTCTTGGTAAACTCCACTTAATCTTCTCTCAAGTGCAACGTTCCTATTCCAAAAAACATCCTTCGACGCATTTACGAAAAATTCTTTCACCGCAGAGAGGAAAATATCGCCTCAGTGTGGAAAATGTACATGGAAATGATTAATTTCCCCTGATTATCGAGGTACTCATTGCATGCTAAAGTGGATATGAGCTGGCAACGACTTCCTTTTAGTGGAAGACCCTTGAGTAAAATTGAATAGCTCACGTGATATAAATCCATGAAAAATCAGTGACAAAATGAATTTACCTCCGAAGCGTCGCGAGCTGAACATTCTTTTGCTTTTGTAGTGGTATGGACGCATCCCGATTTCATTCTGCATCGTAATGTGTTACTTTTGCAATTGCGCAATCATTAATCCGCAATATTGGTCCATCATTCTTGTAGTAGCAGCAAGAACTTTAAGAGGACGACCAAAATTAGAGCGTTTTCAACGGAATCGTTTGGCACCGATAAAACACATTTCTCGACGTTTAATACCCGCTGGAAGAGAGCGTCATTAATGAAGACACGCAAAAACTAATAATTCCTTTCGGTTTAATTTTTTGACTTAAATCCTAGCGATTCCGCGACGGGACAACGCGCTAAACCGTCTGTCCGTCAGAATCCTACGCGACAACGAAGATAAGTGCAGCGTATGCCGTGCTCGGCCGAACCAGTTTCGACTCGTAAGGAAAGGAAGGCGTTCAAGAGGGCGACGTTTTAATATTGCCCGTCTATATCGATGGGCTTTTGATCCTATGCGACGGGCGAGTAAAAAGGTGAAAGTCTGGAGGGGAGGTGAGCAAACTGCACAATTGCTTTAGCGGAATGAAACGATACATCGGGTCACGGCGTCTCGAGGTTCCAATTTAGGAGAGGGAAGGACGAATTTTAGGGGTGAGACGGGATCCCTCCTTCCATCCGCCCAGACGACAATTGACTGAATAGAGCCATTGTTGTTCGCGGAACCGTTGCGTTACAAAAACAAGTACGAGTATGGAGCGCTAAAAGCTTAGCATAAATAAGGAGCCTTTCTCTCGCGATTTGAAATCTATACTTTTGTATCGAGTAAAGTGGCAGCTCTGTTAGAGAAACAAGATTCTAGTACCCTATCGCCTCACTGAATTCTGACATTATTCAAAATTTGAAATTTAATAAAGTTTTTCCATGAGGTTCAGGGATTGAAATTTCAAATTTTGTTTCCGGTAATGTGGCAGCCCAGATTGATTGATATCGCACCACTGTGCCATTTTAATTTCGTGTTGTAATATAAATATTAATATAAACCAAAATATATTCGCTTTTTCCTTGAAGAAAGGCGTCTGAAAAGCTCCTACGCGTCTTTACGATGCGGTTGTTCTTAAACTCGCTAAGAAATCGTGACATCCTTCCGCTGTTTCTTCGCGGCGAATATTTTTGCGTGGGATATCCTGAACGCTCAGCCGTCTCCGGAGAATGCGACGTAGGTCTACGCTTTTCGGATCGAATGTTATTCCAGGGTAACAGAGAGAGAGAGAGAGAGGAAGGGAGAAAGAGGGAAAAGAGAACGACGTGTAAAAAGGGGTTTAAAGGCGATTAAACGAGGAGTGGAATAAGAACTAATGAGTGGTTCGGGAGGCATAGCAACGCGGCGGAAAGACGTGTAATTGCGGCGCGCGAAGGATGGGAGCAGAAACAGGAGGGAAAACAGAGGAGAAAAAGAGGTGGAAAAGAAAGTCTGCCTAGAATAAGCGAAACCCTAGAGACAAAAAAAATTATATATAAACAAAAATTTTCGAGGATCTATTTTTTCTTGTTGGAATCTCTTATTAAAGTAAATTCGAATTTATTTTAAAACAAATAATCCATTTTGTGTCAAATTAAGTTCAATGAAAATGCTAAATATATTCGCATCAAAATGTTTTACTTAAAACGACTAGAATGGTATATGATCAGGAAGATTTACAAAACAAGTCCCACTGTGTTCAAAGATCATATAACGTACACATTTTTCTTTTTTTTAACATATTCGAGTCCACGATCGGTGGAGCTCCACCGAGGAAGGCTGGATTATAGACGAAATGCGCAATTGGTATTTCCAAACTTTTTTTAGGCTGTCGGAATTGTCTTCATAATCAATCGAATCTTAGACTTTAGATGAGCTCTATACTTCATTTTTTGGAAAACAATACTATATAATATACATAATTAATTATTTAATATTAATTCATGCATATATTAATCTTTATATATTAATAAAATTATCCATACTTGCATTGAATCGAGTTTTGTTAGTTTTACTAACTATTTTGTAATTTTAAATGCAAAAAACTTAAAGCAGCGTTTTATCACTTAGTGAAACCAACTATTTTCATTTTATAGACACAGAAAACATTAATCGCCCAGAAAAATATTGTATTTCGGATACATTTTAAAATTTGTCCTAATATTGAGTGGACGCCATGATACCATCACCTATATTTCTTTATAGACGAAGATATTTAGTATTTGGAAATAGACGAAGGCTATTTTCTTAGAAGGGATATCTTAGGGTCTTATTTTATTCGCGAGGTAGGCAGTAAAACTCCGTTTTCAAAAACAATTAGACCAGAATAGGCTCGAAAGGAACAATAGACGTTTCCTCGCAAGAATGGTGCTTCGTTGGCTTTGAAAACGAGGAGTTGGGGATTGTTTTCGTGGAGGGGAGAAGGGGGGCGGAGAGGTGGAAAAGGGGAGGGGAAGCGCGGAGGATGCAAAGTAGGCCATTAAGCGCCGTTGCCAAGTTGCAGAGGAGAAAGTGTTTCCGCCAGCCGCGTTTTTCCCCTCCCCGTTCTCCTTCTCTGCCTCCGGCCACCTCCTCCATCCCCATCTCCCCCTTTCTCCCTCCCCTTCTTTTGTTTTTCCCATCCCGCCGCGTTCGTCCTCCAGCCCGACTTTGTGCTCGTCAACCAGCTAGTATGTCACTGCGCCCGTGCCTCCTCTTCGATTGTGTCCTCACCTCCTCCCCTTTTTCCCTCCACCCCCTTCTCCTCCTTCCCTCTCCTCCACCCACCCATCCGCGGCGATAGCACAACCCGGGCCCAATGCACCCACAGCGGGACACCTTCTTGCATTGAAATGACAAGGAGCGTCAACCTCACGTCCGCCTTTTTCCTCTCGCCCAGAGCTAAAGATCGTTAACGAAAAGCTTTGCGACAAAAAATGATTGCAGCTTAAAATAGATCACTTACGTTCATTTAAAAAAAATCTCCTATTTTACCGCATTATAGTTTGATCTGAAGTTGAGAGCGATGGTCCAAATGGTGCGATTCGAGAATGCTTTGCTCCTCTCCATTTTGTGACGTGTTTAGACGTAAGGCGCTCGGCAAAATACAAAATGTTTGTCCCTTTAGTTTATATAACGCCTTGTTTACGATTCGTGAGCTTGTCTATCGCCGATTGATAACGTTAACCCGTTAGGGTGACTTAATGCTGTCCTAATAACTGGAACAAACGAATTATAATATTGTTTTCCTTTTACTTAATGCAACCCCTCATGGTAAACAGAGCTGAGCAGCTGGAAAATAGTTATTTTAAATACTAATCTTAAGGCAACGGTTTATATAGAAATATGTTGGCTAAAACGCATTAGCTTTTAGTTAGTCTCTATTTTAAATTTTCTTGGTGACCGTGAGTAGCAGCGATTCCTCGTCTCTCCAGATTTTTATTACTTTTTATCAGATATGCGTTGGTGAAATGAGAAGTTTGGTTTGATAGGAAAGACTTGAATCACCAAAGAATGCTCTAATTATCACCAGCAATAAATCTCTGCGAAATTATTATTTTCTGAATGGCCAGAACATTATTTGTGTTGTAGTACTTTATAAATATCATAGCCAAACAATAATTTGTAGGAATTGGACTATGAGCATACGTTTCTCTTATAATGTATTTAAATAGAAAATTTGAAGACAAATTGTTTAAAACTTTATTGTAGCTTTAAATAATATCGAGTACTGCTTAATGCCTGTATCTTTTTTAAATTTAGGCCAACATTGGCAAAATAAAACACGAAATGGATGAAGAAACAGCGCTCATCGTCGCCCTTCAGCTCACACATGAGCACCGTATATCCTTTCCGCTTTTAAGCACCATCCTTCCTCTTTATTTAACTTCCTAGTTCTTAATTAACCATTGGGTATTGACGATAACATCGATCAACGTTCACGATTAAAAGATTAAATTTAATTTAGTCCTCAAAAGTTAACTGCTCCTCGGAGATAAGTCTTGCGCGCGCACGGTGCACGAAAACAATGCTTATTTTCCGTGGCGAAAATCATTAATTAGTCGCAATATCACTCGCTCAGGTCAAAGAAGTCAGTAACGATTCATTTTCTGCAGATAAATGGTGAAAATCAGCAAATCAGCGACAGTTGGACCGAAAAAACAATCAGATTTCATCCGATCTTGCATAATTGCTGATTCGATTGAAATATTTGATGAATACGGTTCTCAGAAAAACCAACGAAACGAAAGCGTTAACTCGCAAAAGTTGTCAGAATCAGGTTGGTGAAAGAAGGCTAAGAAAGCAGGTACCAGCTATATCCTTTACAACAAACAGTCGTTTGAACTTGATCAACGAGTGGCAAAGCTGAAGAAGATGAACATATTTTAACACGCAGACGATCGTGACAACACGGTAAACTACTTTTGCTGCCTGTGGCTTGCCGTAGCCTCCGAGCGAACTATCTCAAAAGAAACAAACCTAGAGGAAAAAATCAATCTCTGAAGAATATTAAATTATTGTAAAAATCAACGGCATTTGTGCTATTCTATTGCTGCATTTCTGAACGCGACACTTGAACGCGTCAATCTGTCCCTCTCCGCACCGAACACTTGTTGCGTTGCTCAGGGAAACGAGAGGGAGAAGTGTAGAGAAAAAGAAAGGTGAGTTCTTTTAGTTCTTATAATGAAGACATCTCATACTTAGCAGTCACGTAACTAAACGCTAGATAAAACTTGTTCCAGGAGACAACGGAGGAGAATTAGAGAGGGAAAAACAAGATTAGATTAGATATGCTCTTTATTTGGGGCAAGGACTAGAAAGTCCCATCTTCAACCAAACCCCTTGTCATGATACAAATATAATAATACATTCAAGAATTAATAATAATATAATTATAATACAATAATTGTAAATAAACTGATGTGGGCAACACATGACTTTCTTCATATTTATATGGCAAATTACATGTTGTTAGCTCTGGGATCGTTGTCAATATTTACTTCCGGTTGACAATTAAGAAAAGAAAAAGGAGCGTTACTAAGACGTAACTAAGCGTCAATTGTTAACAATAGTCTTCGGTAGGTGGCGTGGTGTTGGCAGCTAAAAATATAAGATATCTCTTAAACAATGCATTATATGGAAAAATATATCGAACAAAGATTGTAGAAAATAAAATTTCCTACAACTTTTATTCCAATACATTTTTACATTTATCTCATATTAAAGCAAATACTTCAAAATAACGGATAAGTGACAAAAGTAAACATCCACTTTCGGTCGACCGATTTTTACTAAAAACTAATCAGATCTTCTAACTTTTATAAAAATGTTAAATATAAACTTTTGCGTTGACTTGATTAATAGTTTTTGAGTTAGAGCGCCCACAAAAATTTATCACATACAGACCGACAGACAGACACAGTCATCATCGCGAAACTAGTCAGAACGTGTTCAGGGAACCTTAAAACATGTATTACGGTTGAAATCTCGAGTTCGATTTTTTTCATGAAAACAATACTTTCTCATACTACGTATATGGAGAAAGTAAAAAGATATATAGTTGTGTGGGAAAAATAACAAAAAAACTGCAGGAAAACACCCACATATAAGGGGGGTGTGAAAAACCTGCGAAACCTATTAAAGTTCACTAAATAAATCGTCATATGTTGCACTATGATATATAAGACAACCATACATAAAAATTCAAGCAATAAAAGGGTATAGGCGAAAAATAAAAATAAAGGAAATAAATGAAAAAGAACAAATAAATGCACTACAGGATAACACCCACACATAAAGGGGGATGCGTGGACCTGCGAAATCTACTGAAGGTCTCTACATAAAAATACAGCAATAAAAGAGGAAAGAGAAAAAAGAAACAAGAAACAAGAAAATAGAAGAAAAAACAGAGAAAATATCAAATAGATACACTAGAGGAAAACACCTGCACAAGAAGGGGGTGTATAAACCTGTGGAACATAAAGAAGGAGATGAAGTTGGAGAGAGAAGGATACTTTCAGTGGAGGAGGAAGATAAAGAAAGCAGAAGAGGCAAAGGAAAAGGGAGGGAAAGAGAAGCGAATAGTGCTGATGCCGAAAGAGAGAATTGGGATTATAACTATTTGATTGCCGTTGCCACTTTGGAAAGAACTGCGTTTTTTTGGAGGATAATATCGCAGCCTTATATTCGAATTACGCGTTCCGAAGGAACCGTTGTTTTTTATTTCCCGGAAATCTATTAGCCCGGCTACCGAGCTTCAGATCGATTAAAGGAATTAAAAGCAGGCCAATGAAAGCGACCTCTTGGAATAACAGGCGTTTCCGAGAAAAAGAAAAGGTGTGTTTATTTGCGCTTATAAAAATTCGAAGAAAGCTACGTGCACCAGATCAGGGCATAGTTGATTGACAAGAACGAAGAATGATGGAGGGGAGAATGGGAGGCTTATAATGCATCCTTACCATAGGCATTGGGGAACATCCCACTTTATACAGAATAGATATGTTTCTGAAAAGTTTTACGGATATCGAACTCACGAATGACGAAGCCTATTTTCCCGTAGACTGGCAATATGTTCCCATGGGGAAACTTTTGCCTCAAACATCATGAAAATATACTCAAGATGCATAATGAAATATTATTTGCAAAGGGTGATTTTTTATTAATCGAACCATTTCATTTGTTCATAAATGAAAACAATCTTGTTAATTATATATTAAAAGTACAGGTTTCCCTCAAGATACGACGGGGTTGCGTTCCTAGGAAACTAAGGGTATCTCGGGAGACATTTTCCAATATATATGTTACATATATATATATATATATATATATATATATATATATATATATATATATATTTGTTTTTTGTGTTCGTATGTTTTACGTGTCTCCTCGACGCCCCCAGCAGCCTGCCAACTTGGTCCTTTGAACATGCTCATCAATCCAGATATTAAGTAATTTCCCTGTTATCCCCGCATTAGGATTCAGTTTCACAAGATCAATCCGAGAGACCCTTAAAGGCCTAGCGATTTTTGCACATTCTTTAATCTTGCCACTAGACTTAAATACTGTATGCACAGTTGATGGTGGAGACAGAGCCGTCCCTAGGATAGGACGAATCGGGATGACCGCCCTCACTTCGTGAAACCCCGCACTTCGATATACAGAAAACCCTCGTTAACACAAACTCGGCTAACACGAACACTCGGTTTACACGAACAAATATTTTCCCTGGCACTGAATGTATGGATTATTGTATATGAGTTGGTTGAATAACACAAAATTCGCTTAAGACGAACTTCGAACAAAATTCGGGTACCAAGAACTCAAGTATTCGGTTAACACGAACACTTGTTTTTAGTCAAACGTATTTTACAGCTATATCACTTTATTTCCGGCGTGTAAAGGGATTGTTTGTGTAAAAAGTTCAATACGCGGATGCCATGGGATTCTATGATTGGTGATTCAGCAACTGTCTTCATTCCTGCCTCTGCCCATCTTGACCCTTCAGTCGTTTTTCATATTTCATGAATACATTAAACAGGGAAAGACGTTACAAACGCGGACGGTAAACATTGGCATTTGTATTATTTGCGATATTTTTTAGTCGAACAGATAACCGATAAAGAATGGAAGGAAATTATTTTGCCTCATATCATCATTCACAATGAACAACGGAATGACTTGATGAGATAGCAATGCTAATGAGGAAGTACGACTGCTAAATCCTCTAATTCGCAAGGTGCTGAGAGCTTACTGCGCTTCTGCACAGTTTGCCACGCCTGCGAGAACATGGCTGCGCAGAGACTGAAGTGTTTTTCTCTCCCTCCAATAAGCGGAACTAAAAAATTCTTGTAATCTGTTGAGCGTCATCAAACGAAATTTCTATTTTGTATTTGATCTTCGCCTCGCCGAAAAAAATCACAGGCCAGGCAATTCCAATATTTTCCTCTGTTTCCTGCCACAAAAATTGGTGTATTTAGCAGGACGACTATGGTTCCACCCATAGTATTGCTTCCTGATTGTGAAAGAGGGAAACGTCCGCGTCTCACCGACTTCCCCCGTTAGAAAACAATTCTGTGTGTAAACATTCAACCATATAAATTATTAGCACAAGCAGCAAAAGAAGTCAAACTTCAATTGCACTGGCAACAAAAGTGAAAATACTAGAAGTACTGCAATGGAATATTTTTTATAAAACAAGAATTACAGAAAATATAAAATTCCGAAATCAACACTGTCCACAATTGTGAAAAATAAAGAAACGACCAGGCTGCGGGGTCGACAACAAAAAGCTGAAACCTACATGATTTAAATTTAGTAAAAATAAAGTTAATCATATGTATTTATATCATTTAACTTCAATGTGAACATTTTAAACTTACAGATAATTGAGATTTGTCATTCACATCAAATTTAATGTTACGTTAATTTGAATATTAGTCCAAATCGTGCGTCTGCGGTGATTAATGATAATGTATTTAACACGAGCAGGTTATGTATATGTACGTACATGAATTTAAGCAGAAAATTGTAATATTTTTTCAGTTTTATATAATTCAGTTATCACGAACTCGGTTAACCCGAACACATGATTTGATTCTCCCTTGGAGTTCGTGTTAACGAGAGTTTAATGTAACCGCAAGGAAAGCTTATGTTAAATTCGGTGGTACGTGTTAGCAAAGTTCCGCACACGCCGATTTTCCCCGGGTCCCGCACCTATCTAGGAACGACCCTGAGCAAAGGGTTCAAAGCCGTTGCAATTTCCGTTCTCTTGCTGTCCTTTTTCAAAGCGATTCACAACTTCGAGTTTTATCTCAAGGGAAATAGCCCGTTATTCCCTCTCTTCCGACGCGAGGGTTATTATTTAATGCACAAAAATAGCGATCACAAATAATGTAAAGAAAACCCATGGATGCAAACACTGCAAGAGAAAGGCTCTAGTAACGGAGTTAGCTTGAGCAGTCCACGTTTTCATTACGAGCTGTAATATTTCGGGCTTTTGGCTCCATAGATCCTAGTTCACAAGAAATCGGGGGTAAAAGTTTATAGAAAATTACTGCTCTACTTACAAGGTATTCACAGGGAATTAATCCGTAGCCAGGTTATCCGAGTGGTTAATACGCTAAGACTACCAAACTGACCATTGTTGTTTTGTGGTTCGAACCCCAATACTGGCAGTTTTTTGTTTTTTAATATATTACAATGAAGTACTATTTGATTTAAGTTCTATTCTGCTTTGAAAGAATGCCTTGGATTATTATTTTTAGAAAAACAAATTACGCTCGGTAAGCGTGTGCGTGGGAAAAACAGCTCCTATTGCTTGCGTAATGCATATTCATTAACAGTTATTTAAACTTATAAATTAATTTCAAAGCAGTAGCATTGTAGAACAGCCGGAAGGTATAGCTGGCAAGTTCTTTTATTATTTTGAAAATGTATTTTATTCTAATGGAGAGAGGACTAACAATTCAAAATGAAAGAATACAAGTTGTATCACGCACACATATACTTTTGCGCACGAACACACTGTTGTGTGGCCCATTAAAGGGAGATCTATACACAATTTTTTCTCGCGCATACAATTGTCTAGAATGAATTGCGTAATTTGCTTTTCTTAAAATAATAATCCAAGGCGTTTTTCAAAAAAGAATAAAACTTACATCAAATAGTACTTCGTTGTAATAGATTTTTAAGAAATTCCCGAAGCTCTAAGAGAACCCAGGGTCTCGGATTTCATGGGCCCCATAGAAATGTTACGGCCATGTCAAATGACGAAGCGCTCACGTTGCATTCGTACTAACAACACAGCAGCGCAGTGATTTCTATAAACTTTAACCCCCGATTTCTTTTGAACTAGGGTCTATGGAGCCAAAAGCCGAGACACGTGTCTGCTAATTTTTATGCTTCTATCCACCAGCGAAAGTTGGTCACAGTTTGTGACATAGATGTCTGGACCTCCCCATGTGAGAACAATAATGTGAGTCATACCATCAACAAATCACAACAATGAAATATTTAAATTGTAGTATAAGTGAGGGAAGACCGCGTATCTCAAATTTTTGTCGTTAATTTTTTCACGGCGTATTAGCGAAAAAGCGCATCTCGAATGGACGTATCTCGAGGGATAGTTTATAGAGCATAAAAGAATTCATACGTTAACAGCATCGTGAGGATCTGAACGGGATGAAACTTAGGTGTTGTCGGAAAACTTAACAATGTTCTCCAAATGATTGAGAAAAATAACCTTGTAGAAATTTATATTTTAAATAACAATAAGGTTTTAATACAGGCCTCAGTTTCACAATTACGTCATCATGTGTGCTATATAGCAATTCAGTGGTAAATTATAGTCCATGGTTTGAAATATGCTCGATAAAAAACTTCCTTATGGTAAAATTGATTTCATATTTTTGCTACTTATTTACAAGTAACGTAATTGTAAAATTACGCATAAAGAAGAACACCTGTTTCGTGTTCTGTAGATCTGAGTTCGGGAGGTCCTCCATTCCTTCCTCCCTACCAATTCCTCATCTTTCTGTCATCTTCCCCATCCTTCCCCCATTATCTGTGGGCGGCATTCGCTACGTGCTATTTTTCAGCTGAATCTTTTCGCATTTCTTCGTCTGTTTCAGTCCGTTCTCCTAAAATGCATTCCCTTTTGAAATAAATCAATAGATCTGACTAAACGTTTTATATCTATGAATTGAATTTTTTGGTAAATCGAAGAAACCATTTTTCCCGCCATTCTTATCGAATTGTGTTGAATTGAAATAATAAATTTATTTTCATATTGTCGTTTAATTGTATCATGGTTAATTATATTAAATAATTACTTATGCTTTGATTATAATTTTTTCTATTATTACGTTTTTAGGAATTTGTCTGTAAATGGTGTCCCAAAAGTCCCTTAACCCATCCCAGTTTTTAAGATTGAGTTGCAAAAATATAACACAATCCTCTATTTGAAACGAACTCTAATCAAACAGCTCCGCCTTGAAAAAGCGAGAATGAAAAACATACGCTCCTAATCCAAATTGCCTATAACTACACCCAGGGGATGTACGGGACGTCCAGATTGATATTATTTATCATTATATGAGTTTTCTACAACCCGAAGCTGTTTTCATTTGAGGTACAATTTAAAGCGACTCATACACAAGTTGTGCAAAACGTTTGAAACAGTATGCAGAAATATAAGTGATAATTAAGAGTCACCAGTGAGAAACGAATAGATATAATTCTTTTTCCTGAATCAATTTTACGAGTAATTTAATTAAACTCAAGCCTTTTCCTTTACTCATAATAAATTATTTAACTAAATATTTAGTGAAAAATCTGCATAACGCTCGTAAACAAGTCGCTCAAGCATTTTATCGCGCATTCAAATCATCGGAATTATTCACAGTTACGCCGTTTTTAAGCTGTGCTGAAAGCGTATGATAAGCGTGAATATCTTAAGGCCGGCATTAAGTAGATGGAACCCGATACCGCTTTTCCCCAACGCGCTTTTAGCCACTCTCCGGACCCGCGCTCCTTGAAGACGACGGCATTGGAAAGACGGTAACCGGCCTCCAAATCAAGGAAGGAATTTTTTAAAAGCTTCCTATTTAATACCGTTCATTCTTTCCGCAGAATCAACCTCCTAAGGATACGCTACGGCGAAAGAACGCAAGAGCACGTAATAGCATTCATTATCCGTTTTTCTGACCATTCAACCTTCCTCTTCCGAGGCCGTTCCTTTCGAATACACGCACTTACTCCTTCCCCTCTCTCTCTCTCTCTCTGTCTCCCTCTCTCCATTCTCAGAGGCATTTCCGAGTCCTCTCCCTTCATTCTTTGTACCACTAACCGCTCCTCTCCTTTCATTTGTTTCCTCCAGATGTACTCGTCCTTCTCTTTCTCTTACCTCCGTCATTAAATATTCTAAATCCGCCCGAGTGTAAGACCGCGAAGGACGCCTCCGCTCCCGTTCCATCTTCAGCCGTGCTCTCGAACCTCCATTTCCCTCCTTTTCCCATCCCTTAACCGCCGCAAACTCTTTCCCCTTTCTATCGCGAGTGAACGTTAGATGTCGGATCCCACCGATGACTAAACGACGTCGATGTCGGATCAGAAAGGCCAAATAACAGCAATTAACAAATTTGAGTGCAGCACGTTAAAAGTGGAGCATAAGTTTGGCTCGTTTCAGGAAATTTGGTCCAAAGGCATTTCGCCCAATGGATATTTCCTCCAAAGACAATTCGTCCAATGCATATTTAGTCCAAAGAAAATTTTCCCAGTGGATAATTCGTCCAAAGGCATTTCGCCCAATGGATATTACCTCCAAAGAAAATTCGTCCAATGGATATTTCGTCCAAAGGGATTTTAGTCCAGTTGTATTTTTGACAAAATATTATAAAATAAGGCTGGGAATGACATATAGACATTAATTTAATGTATTAATGTATGCAAGAATAACAACGTCGAGACAATCGAAGGAAATGGGGAGGGCAAGGGATGTACAATAAATACTTCATTAAATATAGGCAAAATGAGTTTCTTCGCCTTATAAATATGAAATTTCATAATGTCTCTGGAGAATCGCGAGTTGAAAATTCAGTTTTTATGTTTAGTTAGAAAGCAGTCCGAGGAGAGTGACATGATTGAAATAAGGTTTTATATTGGTTTGCTTTGCTAAATTCGAACTTTAATGAAGCTTTGTGATACGAGTTATGAGTTGAAATTTTAAGTTTTATTTGCGAAAACACGAGTCTTACTTGAGTGTTATGACCAAGGAATATAATTTTTCTGTTTTCTTTGATGAAAATCTTAAATATAAAGTTTCATCAAAATACATCTACCATTAATCTGACACCTACGAAATTAAAGACGGACCGAATAAAATGGGCGATTTTTCCTCAAAGAATCCGCCTAAAAACAAGTCTTCTATATCGTATATCAGACTTGCCGCGAGATGAAATCCACAAGCGCATCGGTCCGCCGTGGGTCACTACGTCTTCCAGATGTGCGCGGCTCGCGTTACCTAACACAGCGGAAGGGGGACAGGGGAGAGGACAGGACAAGACACGGTCACGTAGACCGCCGAAGCTATCGAGGGATTCAAAATGGCGGACGAATAAAAGTGCACAATGCTCGTTCCGAAAAAAAGAAAGAGAGAGAGAATGCATTCATTTCGCGTCCATCACTCCGAATATCGAAAGATCGAGAGGAATAAACCTCTTTCCCTTCGTCTCCACCTCCCTCTGCTCCTATTCCGCCTCGAAAGCGGGACGCTCTCCTTTTCGGCACAGACGGAGAACCGCCGCCGTCCATTCGGCCAGTGAAAAGATCTCCGTCCGCGATTCAAAATTCCTCAGTACGACACACGTGACCAACTATAAGCGATTATGGAGACGCCGACGCTCTCGAAAGCCAAGCGAGTCGGGGTCGGAGGAATACTTTTCCACTTTCAGAGATTAATAAATTCGTATTCTGCTAGTTATGATCGGTTCTATTGTCCGGAAATCACCGAATTCTTCCCCTAACTATCGATTCTCACTCGTAACGTACTCGAAACGGTCAACACGGTCAACTGTGACGTTCTGTCCGGACCTGTCCTCCTTCCCTCTCTACGATCCCTCCTCCTCTCCCGCCCACTCTTCATCACCGCCTCTATTCTTTGTTTACATTAGCTGCGCTTTTCATCCGTCGACCGAGATGTTATCTCTCGGAGTTCGGGGACCCGCCAATGTCTCTCATTGGTAATCGATTTTCAGATTGACCTTCCTCTGACCTTATGCCTACTCTCACCACTCGTTTGACCGAAGGACAGCCGGGCAGTGGCATGCATACATTTCCTCGCGGCCTAAAAACGGTATAATGCTCTTGAGACGAAATACTCGCAGGTGCTCAAATTAAAAATTCTAACGTTTTACTTGAAATAACGATCACTGACAGGTTATTAAATGGAAAATACTGGAGGTATTTTGTAATTAGAACTTTTTAAATCAATCTTCATGCGATCATAGTGTTTGGTTGCAGTTTTCACCCGTTAGTTATCACTAAATTCCTGCTCATAGCACCTGATTAATCCTCCTACTTTTGAGAAAGTTAACGATTCCGATAAAATAATGATGCCAAAGTTATTTTTTATCTATTTGACAAAATATCGGGAATGTTTAGGCTGAATTCACCAATATATAATATTATAATGTAACTGGATGATTAAATTATATTAGAGATAGTTTTAAATAAAATTGTTTGATTGTCAAAATAAAAAATTCAAAGCTTTCATTATTGATCTGGAATTTTTAGAATTTCTGGCAGATCTTCCGCCAGTCTTTGATTCCAGTCTTCGCAGATCCTTATTCAGCCTCTATGGTAAATGCGAGATGTATTCAATTGACTCAATTCACGAGTGATTCGCATTGCAAGATAATGGGGTTTGGGCGAGAATGCGAAGGAGGGGGACCGAGGGGCAGCACAGGGACGAGGATGTGGGGACGGTTGTTTATAATTGACCCTCGCCGGAGGACAGGTAGTGTGCACGTACGCCACAGCCAAAAACCAACCAAAATAGAACTCTCCCTTAAGTTATGCTGACCGGACGGAATGAAAAAGGAAGCGTTTCTTCGGGTCCTTTGGCGTCCCGCCTCCATTTCCCCCCTCCGTTTTCTTCCCCCCCCCCTCGTCCCCGTTTCTCCCTCTACTTCCTCCCCTTTTCGCGGATCCCCCCTCCAGTGCATCGCCTCACTTTGCAAATTAAAACCCTATCAATAAACCATGCGATTGCTAATGAAGAAAAGATACGATCCCCTAAAAATAGACCCTCTCTTTCGCTTCTTACATGAGCGATTTATTCTAATGTCCTCTCCGTAAGAATTTCCCGTTACAGATACATGGATTTTAGCCCTAGTAGAATTTCAAATGGGTTCTAAAAATATGAAACCGAAGGTAATGATGCCAACTTGCGCATATGAATCGGTACAAAACTTGATTAGAGTTCCCCTAGTTTCCTTTCGTTTAATCCCTTATATAATGGCTTCATGGGCCATAGTTTGGTCGCCTCTGTTCTTCTGGAGTGGCCGAATACTATTTGTCGAGGAGAATTATTTTTAAGCATAAAAATAAATTGTTTTGTTCACATTGTTTCCCTAATTACGGAAAATTCAAAATTTTTAAATGACATTTTGTCGAAACTACAACAGGTCCTAAATAACTTGAGACTCTGAATCGAATTTACACCGCATTTATAAACGATCCGAAGAAGATTTTCCGTAGATTTTGACAATAAAAGCTTTGCAACTCGATGTGTTAGTGCATTTTGTTTATGCGCTTGTAGTTTCACTTTGGTGTCTGTCTGTCTGAGCAATTGCTTAAATAGAAATTGTGAAGAAACCGTAAACGACAGAGAGCTGAAACTTATGTAGATTTCTGAACTCGGTGCCATTTGTTTTTCTTTAGATTTGAGTTTTGAAAAATGTACAGGGTCCCATTAATTTTTTTTATATCTCCTAAGATATAAAAGATAGGAAACTGGAATTTTGTGTGTACATTTTCACATTGATGTCGCTTACAAATAAGAATCTATTGACCGAATATACGTTTGTATAACTGGATAAAAAATAAATTAAGGTAAGCAAAATTTACGCATATATAAATAGGTGAGCACATTCCAAATATCCTCAGTTCGTCAATTAGGTTATCGGAAGAAATCTTCATAACGAAATAACACACAAAATATAATTAAATTTAATAATAGAAAAAATCGTGCCAATTTTATCCATGTTCATGAATAACACTACTCGTTTCTTAATAGCCACCATCAAACACTGATACTAAAAAATATCTTTTGTGGAACTCATTTCTCTTTTACGTTACCATCGCCTACATGTTCCAACCAACAAACTTCTCTTCCCTCTGCTCAATGCAGAATGAAGAAACATCATATTTCTCCGGATCTTCAGATATTGTGCTGATGGTACTATTTACATGACTAATTGGACTTTATTTTTTTCAAAGAACACTCAAAAACCAAAACAAACTCCGATCTTACCGCAATTCTCGACCGAAATGGGAATTTCCCTTGGGATGACAGTAGCTCTTCGTCTCTCCAGATCTTCAGATATTGTGCTGATGGTACTATATACATGACTAATTGGACTTTATTTTTTTCAAAGAACACTCAAAAACCAAAACAAACTCCGATCTTACCGCAATTCTCGACCGAAATGGGAATTTTCCTTGGGATGACAGTAGCTCTTCGTCTCTCCCAGCAGTTCCCTTTATACTATCCTTCCCTTTTAAAATTAATATCCGTCGATTTCTCCGCGAATGGGAATTTCCCTGAGATATTCTACGTTGGTTTCCCCAGCCTAACTCCGTATCGGTCATGAAATGTTTTCCTTCGTCTCTGGCCATGGCCTCTGGCAAATTTTCCGAGACGAAAAAGGCGCTTTTGGGGATGCGCAGAAGAGTGCCTTTCGTTTCCTTGTGGTCCGCGCAGTGAAGTCACCTATTGCGGTAGCGCCAGGAAGCGGTTTGCATGAGCGAACGAGAATAGAAAGAAACTGAAACAGCCGGAAATCAATTCGAACGAAGTAAATGCTCCCGTCGCAATCGAAAACAGCGCGAAAAGTATATATATTAACCTTTAAAACTTTGTAATAAAAATAAGAAATAAAGAAATGTTGGAATGAACGATGAGGGAATAATCTCAGGACAGTATTTGATTTACTCAAACGTTTTATGGTCAAAGGTTATTTTTTGTTTAAAATGGGCGAAGGGAGACAACAAAAGCCAGGAGAAATTACTTACTACTTTCTAGATGCGAACTATAAAGAGCTACCGGACATGAGCGTTTATTTTTTTAATCACATAATGGGCAAAAATAACAAAATATCAACACTTCTTAGAATTTTTTCTGACAACTGAAGAAATACCCGATAAAAAAATTTGATTTTTCGGTAAATAATCAAAGATGGCTCAAAACACTTTTGGCGTAAAATGATAGACATATAAGACTCCAGCCTAAAACAAGTGGTACTAGTCCGATGCATTTCACCCACTAAGTGGGCATTTTCAAGGGCGATGTTCCTTCGACAGCGACCAGGGTCGGCTGTGCAGAAGTGGAGGGACCAAAGGTGGAGCAAGAACGAAAGACAAAAGAAAAACGAAAACAAAGTGGCGTGTGTATTATCTCTGTCGATAAGTCTGTAAAGCGTCTTGTTAAAGTCAGTGTCACTGTTCATCAACGTGTCTCGATTTTTGTAAATGTGAAGGTTTTCTAGGGAATTTAAAGAACTATCAGATGAGATTACAAGTTGTAAGTCCTTTAATTGAATGCTATGGCCGGTTTCAAAAATGTGGTTAGCGACACTGGATTTCTCAAATCGGTTATATTTATAGTGAGCTAAGTGCTCCTTGAAGCGAGTGACCAGCTTCCTCCTAGTTTGGCCTATATACTGTTTGGGGCAATGGGAGCATTGTATTTTGTATATTCCTGACTTGTCTAAAATTTCAGTTTTGTCCTTCGCGTTGCCCAGAGAATTTTTCAAACTGTGTTGACTCGTGTAAGCTATTGTAATATCCTTTTTCTTGAAAATTCTGTCCAAACCCCTGTTAAGTGAAGGAAAATATGGAAATTTAATATATTTGTTTTACTTTTTATTATCTTTTGTGCGGGTGGTGGACTCTAAAATTAATTTTTTGGAGGCATGTTTTTGAACCAGCTTGTTGATGAGATGCTGATGGTACCCTAATTTGGATGCTGTTTCCTTAATATATTTGAGTTCTTACTCATATCTCGTTTTGTTAAGTGGAACATTAACAAGTCTGTGGGTTAAGAAATGGAACACAGCTGTTTTATGGTTGGAAGGGTGAAAAGAGTTGTGGGGGATGAAGTTATCTGTGTGTGTTGTTTTCCTGAAGATGTCGAACTCTAATTGATGCTGGTTGTTTATAATTAATAAATCTAAAAATGGTAAAGTGTTATCTTGTTGTACTTCATATGTAAATTTTATGGAAGGATATATGTTGTTAAGTTGATTGACGAATGCGTCAAGGTTGTGTAGATTTAAATCAAAAGTAGCAAAGATGTCATCAACATATCTGAGCCATGTTTTGGGAAAGTAACTAAATTTGTTTTTATGTGTTTTCAAATTGAGACATAAATGTGTTGGCCACAAAGGGTGACAAGGGATTACCCATGAATGTACCTTGAGTTTGTTGGTAATATTAATTTTTAAATTGAAAAAAGTTTTGATTCATGCACAGATTTGTGAGTAATAAATATTCATTTATCATATCTTCAGGAAAATTTTGGTTTTCTAGTAGTGTTTTTAAGATCTGAGAAGTTTCAGGCAAGGGAACACTAGGGAAGAGACTTTTTACATCGAATGAGACCATAATTTTTGTATCTAGTAATGTTAAATTTTCTAATTTATTTATCAAGTAGAAAGAATTTTTAACCGAGTGATCATCTGGGAAAGGTATATTTTTAAATTCGTTGTTAGCCATTTGGCTATATTATATGTAGGGCTATTTAAACCTGATGCTATTGGTCTCATGGAATGGTCCTGTTTATGTATTTTGGAAGTCCATATAGTTTTGGAATATCTATCGCTAACCACATTTTTGAAACCGGCCACAGCATTCAATTAAAGGACTTACAACTTGTAATCTCATCTAATAGTTCTTTAAATTCCCTAGAAAACCTTCACATTTACAAAAATCGAGACACGTTGATGAACAGTGACACTGACTTTAACAAGACGCTTTACAGACTTATCGACCAGAGATAATACACACGTCACTTTGTTTTCGTTTTTCTTTTGTCTTTCGTTCTTGCTCCACCTTTGGTCCCTCCACTTCTGCACAGCCGACCCTGGTCGCTGTCGAAGGAACATCGCCCTTGAAAATGCCCACTTAGTGGGCGAAATGCATCGGGCTAGTACAACTTGTTTTTGGCTGGAGTCTTATCCATATATCTTTTCGGTAAACAATGAAATAAAAAACTTATATAACATTTTGTCAGTAGGAAGAGTTTCAGGTCTCTCGATCTTAATAACCATCTTTCGGTACAGTTAATAATCAATTTAGATCTGATATCCTCATTTGCGATTAAAAAGGTCTTCTCAGCGTTGGCTGTCCTCTTTGCAGACGATGGACCGAACTGTTGAAGTTACAGAAACCATATTTTTAGGGCGCGATGTTTTATTCAATAGTAAGTGACAAACATTTTGAACGTTGTTCCCCTTTACCTGTATCTCTCGGTCTGTCTGTCGATGTGCGTGTCGGTTGTTGTGTTAGAATTTTAGCCCTGCAGATTATATCTGTCTAACTAGTAAGAGACAGCAACCAAAAATAGAGCCTTACGTAACTTGTAATCCAATTCGTACCTTTAACATTCAAACCTCGGTGTCATATAACCCTATTTGCGGATTAATTCCATCTATTATGACCGTAACACCGGTCGATTTCCAATGCCATAGCAACTAAGATGGAGGGATGTGAATAAATAAATGGCTTGGAAATGATTTCATTACGGGTCTTGACCGAACCAATATTTCATCGTTTCGTAAACAGATGTTAATTTTCGGTCGCCAGAAAATAATCGATGGCTCGCCGATAAGAAGATCGTCATCTAATGGGTCCTCAAGGTTCGTTTGGGGTTATAAGAGCGGGTTGAGAAATCGCTTAATGGGTTTCGTCAGGACGAACACGCGTCGACTTTCAAATACGTGTTTTTCATCAATGCAAAATCCTCGAATTAATGATATTTGTCAGTTCGATTAAAATATTGAATAATTATACTAACGTTTCGGATGAAGACGGTTTCATTTCGATTCAGTTTACGAAGCAGTTTTGCTCATAAATTGCTGCTATATATCCTCGTACCTTTATAGGTATATGAATTGATAAATTGATATCGTAACGCATGCAGGCTACCAAGCAGCAATATACTTTCATCCACGCTATTGAATTTAATTGAAATTAGCAATTTATAGGTTGGCGGTAAAATCGTCTATTTGGCATATAACATGTTGGCATAAAAACTCGTTTTTAAACTTTTCCAGATGCATAAGATGAAGAAAACTGTCAAATATAGCTGAGGACAGTCATAACATGTTGATGATTTAACCAATTGAATGGTACACTTTTGTCTCTATATATACTTTCTCAAAAATGGAATATCTATGGAATATTGACAGTTAAATTGAGATAATCCAGAAATTGATTAATTTTACATTTAAATTGTTATTTATTGTATCTAAAGTCGTTGTTGTTTAAATATCTGAAGACATTTATAACAAAAATATTTAAGGTTTCTCCTGGGGTTGTACTTGTGCTAACGTCAATTTATAGGGTTTCATTTACAAATTGGGCTAAAATACGGAACGATTTAGAGGGATATCAAGGTAAGGAAAGTCTTATTTTTATCTGGTGGTTTTGGTTAATTTTGCATAGATTATTAAAGAATATATATTTTTGACATAACTCTGGCAGTAGGGAATTTTAAATTAAATGAACTTCTTTTTCATTATTTTAAAACGTTAAAGGTTAACTCTGCACATTAAAACGCTCTTCTCCCGTAAGGTCGCCCCAACTCATAGTTACCATTTGGGTGAACTCGGACTAGATATCACCCGCCCATTTTTTTTAAATAACTTTTTTAAATCTCAGAGAAGACTTCCGATCCAAGCGTCATCGGAGAGTTTCAGCGAAATTGTACACATATACTTCCTCCAGGGATTCATAACTCCGTCCATCGCACGTCTTAAAAAATGATTCACATTTACCGCGCTTGTAAACGATCGACATTCCTCCTTCCAGCAATTACGGGCTCCGTAGAAATCATCTGTTTCGCTCATGGAATTCTGACCCTCAAGAAAATTCTGAGAAGCGAGAGTAGGTCGCGCCTCGGCCACACATCACACACATACGTGGCCATCTCCGTCTGCTTCCCCCCCCCCCCACACGCCTACTTCCCCTCTCCCCTCCCTCGTCCTCTCTCCATCCATTTCCCTACTCCGAAAGTGATTCTCCATTAAGGCGTCAAGGGAACACCGCAACCGAAATCGAAAATGGGTCGAGTGATACATCTCAATTCTTCGCGGAGGAGGCCGCAGCGTTCGGCTGGAGGAGGAAGGAATATCCCCGTTGCCAAATTAAGAGAGAGAAGAGAGAGGGAAGAGCGTAGAGCGGAGATGTCGGCTAGGGGAGAGTGGACGTGTGAGGGGGTGCGCGAGGACACTTGGAAAAGGAGGGGCAATTCTCGTAAAGTCACGAGTGACGCCTGTATCGTGACTCAAAATGAAAAAAAAGAACGGCTCCCTGAGTTGTTATTTTATCGGAAAGCGAAGGTGTTATCCAGTTATGCACGACCATATTACGCACTTAAGCGCTTAAAGATACTTTCACCGCTTGGGAAAATGCACGCGAAAAACTCGTATCATTCCTTGTTTTTCTCTTCTTTGCACTTGCACCGGTAGACCTGTCATAATCGCGTCCGGCTGTCCTCTTTACGAAAATTTCTTATTAGAGAGCTATCGTCGGAAATTACAGTGCAGAAAAACCCAAAGATTCGATGCTCCACTCACTGTTATGCTGATTCCATGTTAGGATGTGGCAATTTCACTTTCTTTGGATTCTTACATGGTGTGTGAAGTTAGATACTGATGTCTGAGGAGGCTGTTTCCCCAAGTATGATGCGTGTGACGGCGAATATTAAATAGTTAAAAAGTCAATGAGTCTTTCGAATATAAGTTTAGATCTACCTAATTTCAAATTCGAAAAATATCCACTATGAATGTACATATATATATATATATATATATATATATATATATATATATATACTATATACACACACACACAAGTAGTTGGTGCTTGCATTCTGCAAGCATTTCATCTCACCCTGATAAACATTATAATATTTCCGAGGTATTTGATTATTAGAAATATTTTTTTAATTAAAAAATTTCACCTCTGCTCCAATTATTGTTCTTTACTCATTGAAAATATTTGATTAAAAAATACCTAAAATATGTAATTTTATCAATATTATAATTTTTCCATTGTGGGGCATTAATGCCACACCTTTCTGCCATTTGTTAACGTTGTAACTCATCTAGAAGTGAAATAATATTTATTTAATTGTTAAATTTTTTTAAAGTTTTAACAGCCGCAATAACAATTTCAAGGAAATACTAAAATGTTTATTTGTGCATTTGCACTAACCACTAAATAACTTTAAAATTTCAGTTCCCTAGCTCGTCCCGTAGTACCTAAACATTTACCTATTTGTTTAAAATTTTCGAATCTTTAACAGGCAAACAAAAAAATATCAACATTTCTATAATCTCTATTTCGTTTTTTACAAATTCTACCTTTTAAAAAATTTCAGCTTTGTAGCACATACACAAACCTTGAAATGTTGTTTAAACAATTGCGAATTTTTATGGGCTGCATTAGTGAACTTTTTCGAGATTTTCGTTTTTCTAGTCGGTTTTGCGCATAGTTCTAACGACAAAAAAATTTCGTGTCTGCAGCTTTTCTGGAAGTGCCTAAACATTAGTATCCTCCTATATATATGTATATATGTTATATGTTACTCCTCCTCTGTATGGAACGTCTATATATAATGACTAGTAATTGGTGCTTGAATTATGCAAGCATTTCATATCACTTTGAAAGGCATTAATTTTTCAGAGAATATATAATATATATAATGGAAATATTTTTTTTAATTCAAAATATTTCTCCTCTGCACCGATTTTCGTTCTTACCTTATGGAACAATATTGGAGTAAAACAATCTCTAAAATTTGCAATTCAAAAATAATATATTTTTTCCAAAGCTGGGTAACAATTTTAATAATATTATACTTTTTCCATTGTGGGGTACAAATGCCACATATGTCTGCCAAATTTAAAGTAGTAGCATATTTAGAAGTGAAATAACATTTTTTTAATTTATTAAAATATAAAAGATTTTAACGGCCGCAATAACAATTTCATGGAGATATTGAAATGTTTATTCGTTCCCTTACACTACATTCTAAATAACTTCAATGTTTCAGCTCCCTAACTTGCCCAGTAGTATCTAAACATTTACCTATTTATTAAAAATTTAAGAATTTTTAACTGCGAAACGATTTAAAATATCAAAATTTGTATAATCCCTATTTCGTTTTTTTTACAAATTCTATTTAATAAAAAAATTTCAGTTCCGTAGCACATTCGAAAATGCATAAACCTTGAAAATTTGTTTAAACATTCGCGACTTTTAGCGGCGGCATTTTTGAACTTTTTCAAGATTTTCTTTTTCAAAAAAATTTCAGTCTGTCGCTCATCTGGAAGTGTGTAAAAATTAGTATCTTCCTATATATATGCTGCATGTTATTATTATATACTAGCAGAAGGTGCTTGCATTCTGCAAACATATCCTCTCACCTTGAAAAAACATTCATTTTCAGACAGATATTTCATCATTAAAAATATTTTTTTTAATTCTTAAAGATTTCACCTCAGCAGCGATTTTTGTTTTTCCCTTCTGTAAAAATAATAGATTAAAACAATCCCAAACTTAGAAGTTTTAAAGTTGTAGCACTTCTAGAGGTGAAGTAATATACAAACGAATAAACATTTCAATGTATTAAGAAATTGTTATTTCGGCCGTTAAAAATTAATTAATTTTCACAATTAGATAAATGTTATTTCACTTCTAAATGTTCTACAAATTTTAAATTTGGCAGAAATGTGTGGTATTATAAACCCAGCTACGAAGCTGAGATGTTTAGGTTATTTAGAGCCTAGTGCATATGCACAAATAAACATTTAAATATTTCCTAGAAATTGTTATTGCGGCCGTTATAAATTTTAAAATTTAAAGAATTAGTTAAATATTATTTCACTTCTAGACGAACTACAACGTTAAAATATGGCAGAAAATTGAGGCATTAGTGCAACACAATGGAAAAATTATAATATTCTTAAAATTGCAAATTTTAGTGATTGTTTTACTCCATTATTGTTCCATAAGAAAAAAACGAAAATCGGTGCCGAGGAGAAATGTTTTGAACTAAATAAATATTTCCAATGATGAAATTTCTCTCTGAAATATAAATGTTTTTTCAAGGTGAGATGAAATGCTTGCAGAATGCAAGCAACTTCTATAGGATATACAGGGTGGAAGGAAATTTGTGGATACGGACACCAGCACACGATTCTTTGGCCAAATGTGAGTCGAAAACACTCTTGACGAAAATTGCGTTAAGGGCATACTTTTTGACAAAAGGGATACCTACGTTAGGAGTGATGTGGCAACGCTGTACGTGGAGTACCATAGCCTGACCTCACAACGCTTATGACAGTCCTCACAGTAAACGTCCAACACACACGGTAAGGCTGAGAGTCGGAGAATGCCTCAAGGACAGAGCAGGGACTGTGGCGCGAAACAATCGCCGGTGAAACTTACCACGCAGAGACGGAGTCTAGCTTAGTCTTGTGTAAGCAGCATTGGATCACACAAACGAAGAGTATTAGGATATGGCTATGGCATTGGGTGCATCTGACGGCCAATCCGGCGCTGTGGCACTGCTCTACGCCCAACGCTACCCCCACAGACGTCATCCGTGCGTTCATGTTGTTCGACGTTTGGAACAGCGTTGTCGGGAGACAAATCGAATGGTACCGGCTCCACGTGTTGATGCAGGACGTCCACGCCGCATAAGGATGCCAGTTTTTGAAGAGGCTGCAATACATGCTATCGAACAGCAGCCATGGCGCATCTTCCGAGACGTCTCACAAGCAATGCAGGTGTCACATTCGTCGGTTCTACGGGTGCTGCGTGATGACGGTTTCCATCCATTCCATTAAGCTCCAACACAGCATCTCCTCCCGGATAATCTTCCTCGCAGGGTTCAGTTTTGTAAGTGACTGCAGCAGCAACATGCTGCCGACCCAGACTTATTGGGATGCATTCTCTGGTCAGACGAAGCCTGATTCACACTGGAAGGGATGTACAATAACCTCAACAGTCACCTGTGGGCACGTGCTAACCCGCACGCCAGCCTACCAGCATCGATTCAGCGTGAAAATGTTGGGGCGGCATAGTTGGGGACGCGATTTTAGGCCCCTACAAATACCGGATCACCTGGATGCCCACCGGTATGCTCTCTCCCTCGAAACGGCTTTGCCTGGCCTGCTGGAGGACGTCTCATTAAGTGTGCGACACCGGATGTGGTTTCAGCATGATGGGGTTCCTGCACAAGTGCGGCACTTCCTGAATCAAATGCACCCTGGCCGGTGGATCGAGCGAGGCGGGCCGGTGGCGTGGCGGGCCGGTGGCGTGGCCACCAAAGTCACCGGACCTCACGCCTGTTGATTTATTTTTGTGGGATCGCCTCAGGTCACAGGTTTATTCAACTGGAGATCCACCTCAGAGCCCCGAGGATATTGCGGCACGACTACACGCAGCTAGTGATGATAAACGTAGGTATGTTGCGCCGTGAACACCAAGATACCATACGTCGTTCAGAGCTCTGTGTCGCAATGCACGGATGTTTTCGAACACCTTGTTAAAAATAACTAACGTACATGTGATGAAAAATTGTATGAAATAACAGAAATAATCCGGTTGTTCAGTAAAAGAAAGTACATATTTTGCTTATAAAATAAATCAACAAATGAAATCATAGCTGAGACCCACGAAATAGCAATAACGTTGCATGTTTAATGTAAGGAATGTCATAAGCGTTGTGAGGTCAAGTATTCCACGTACAGCGTTGCCACATCAATCCTAACGTAGGTATTATCGTTTTTCTCAAAATGTATGCTCTTAACGCAATTTTTTTCAAGAGTGTTTTCAACTTATATTTGGCCAACGAATCGTGTGCTAGTATCCGTATCCGCGAATTTCGTTCCACCCGTAAATATACTAGCGTAATTGCCCGTCATATATGACGGGTATGCGTAAATTAAGTGTTAAGTTAAAATTTAAATAATAATTAATGAAAACAAATTTTATATGAACCAAAAAGTAAGCAATAAATATAAAATTCATATACTTGTTTGTTCCAGAGAGTTGAAATAGTTTAGGGCGAATTGATATTGTTTGACAAAGAAATGCATTACGCTATACAATTCTTATACGCCAAAAAGTATTTTTAATCTTTGTAACATTTAATTTTGTCTCTCTCTCCCTCTGTCTCTCTCCTTATCTCTTTGTCCTATTAAAGCATTCAATACACGCATTCCTTGCGCATTCTCCTGTATAACACCACACTAAGAATTATTATTATTAAAAATTTCTTCTCACCCCTTATTTAGTGCATCAATAAACATATCACGTACTTTTAATGAATAAATACTACAAAACGATATATCAGAAATGATTCTAGGGAAATATTCAATTTCTATTAAGTGATTTATTTTCTAATCAGTTTTAATCAGCCAAACAATCGAAAATTATTTAAAACATAACTCACTTGAGTTCAGTATTTGTAATATTTACGTTTATGTTCTTTTCTTCGCTGTAGATAATCCACCTGCCATGTACGCGTAAGGAATTAAATGTATTTTGTAATTATAGCAGATATTATTTACGTCAGTAACCAATAAGACTATTTACGTTGACAACAATTAGGTAGCTATGCATGAATTTTTCAAATATGACGGGTATGCGTTAATTAAGTTTTAAGTTAAAATTGAAATAATAATTAATGAAACCAACTTTAAAAAGTAAGCAATAAATATAAAATGCACATAATTGTGTGTTCCTATAAGTTATTTCAGCAAAACATTGATTTTAGTTAAGGTTTCATAGAAATCGGTCAATTCGTTGCCGAGATATATATATTTTTTAATTTGAACCGGTTCTTACATTATGACTCTTTGACCCCACGGACCTATTTAGTCCATTTTCGGCACAATGTGTCTCGTCATGATATTGGTGGAGGATTAATCAAAATCGGGCAATTGGTTGCTGAGACATCTTCATAAAACGGAAATTAGAATCGAACGGACATCTTCATAAAACGGAAATTAGAATCGATCGTCGCATGGGGACCCCGTGAAATTTGGGCCGGTCCTTATTACATTACGATCCTTGACTCTGTGGACCGATTTTATCCATTTTCGGCTCAAAAGTGTGTCTTATCAAAACATTGATATTGGTGAAAGACTCATCAAAATCGGCCAATTGGTTGCTGAGTTATCATTAAAAAACCTAAATTTGGACCGACAGTTTCATGTGGACCCCTCGGGCCCCCGTGGGCCGATTAAATTTAATTTTGGCACTGCAACACACATGATCAACTTGAAACTGGTGCCAAATTTTGAAGCTCCTACGTTTATTTTGTGAAGAGTTACGACTGCCACAGACATACACACACCTTTTAATATTATAGATGTCTTTACACCTCTTTCACGTTAACCGTTTGTCGGCCTTGGTAGACGGGTGGTTACAGTGTCTGCCAACGGATACTAAGGTCGCGAGATCAAATCCCGCCTAGGACATGGATGTTTGCGTTTGTTGTTTGTTGAGTCATGGCATGGCATGGCGTTAAATGGCATCCGTTAAGCAACAATAAAAATACCATATCTTTCTCTCCCCAGCCCTTGTATGATCTGTTAGGTATCGATTTAAAAATTTATTCGGAGGGCAACATTTATCACAAAGATCTCATGAAGCCACCATATTACTTTCTCCATTCCTGCAATATTTCTAAAAATTCCAAATAGTTTAAATGATAATACATATTTTGAGGAACTGCTAGAAAAATTCAAAGACCTTACATAGAACATACATAAACCCATACCATAGCCTTCTGATATTGGATATAGTCTCGAAGCTCCAACAATTAAGCATAAAAGGAGCGTTACTAAGACGTAACTACGCGTTAAGTGTTTACAAAAGTTGCCTGCAGGTGATGTGATGTTAGTAAGTAAACAATATAATTTTTTAATTATCTATATGAGTAAATGTTTCGAACAGAGGTTGTAGAAAATTAAATTAGCTACAACTTTTATTCTAGTAATTTTACATTCATCAAATACATATTCAAGTTAATATTTAAAAAACGGATAAGCGACAAGAGTAAACACCTACTTCCGGTTGACTGATTTTAACTAAACACTAACCAACTCTTTTCTTATTAATAAAAATTACAAATATAAAATTTCGCGATGATTTGATTAAAAGTTTTTGAGTTAGAGACACATATAATCGAGAAAATGGCCAAAACGTGTTCAGAGGTCCTCAAAATGTGTATTTACGTTGAAATCTCGAAATCGATTGTTTCATGAAAACAATACTTTCCCCTATACTGCGTATTGAGAAAGTAAAAAACGGATTAATGACAAGAGTAAACGCCCCCTTCCGGTTGACCGATTTTAACCAAGAACTAATCGTCACTTGTCCCTCCAATAAAAATTCCAAATGTAAAATTTCGCGATGATCTGATTAATAGTTTTTGATTAAGAGCGCCCACAAATTTTCTATCACACAGACACACGGACATCATCGAGAAAATGGTCAAAACGTGTTCAAATTGCATTTCCGTGGAAATCTTGAAATATTTTTTTTTTCACGAAAACAATACTTTCTCCTGTGCTACGTGTGGAGAAAGTAAAAAGTCTAAGGGGTCATGTAATTACGATTTCTAGTTTTGGAGATAAAATTTCGAGAAAATCCCAAGCAAAACATCACATACATATGTTGTTCACATGGATCGATACGACGATTCTATCCGCAAACAACAATTAAAAAACTATATTTTTCTCTCCCAAGCTCATATATGGTATGTGAGGTATAGATTAACAAATTCATTGGAACTGAGTACAACATTTACCGCAATAAAGTCCACGAGACTACATAATCAAGACTTCTGATTTTGGAGATAAAAATCTCAGGAACCGCACAAATTGTCAATACCGTTTTATACGCATTTCCCACAAGGAACGCCTTTAAAATCTTTGTGTATTTACTCCATTTATGGAGTATACATTTTCTTCTGGTTATCTGAGCCAATTATACATCGATCATGTGATATAACACTAATGCATTTTAGCAGTCCTTTTTTAAAGTAATATAAATCGTCGTCACTTGGATCTTCACTTTAAAATGTTTTATCAACGTTCACATGGGTATAAATTCTTAGGGACACTATTTCAGCTGATTACGAGTTGAGTGGTCACAATTTTCTTGATGAGCCTTAGCTTGGAAAAACACTGCCTTAAAAAATTAGAGGTGACGTACCATTTACAGCGAGGGGAAAATAAAATGCTTAAATCATGTTATTATTCATTGTTTGTTGTCCCCTTATGTTATATCTTGTAATAATTCTCCATTATCTTGCTTCACGAAGACCGATAGAATGCACTGAGAATATCACTATATACAAACGGAAATATAATTACACTAGCGTAATTGCCCGTCAGTTATGGCGGGTATGCGTGAATTAAGTATTAAGTTAAAAGCGAAATAAAAATTAATGAAACCAACTTTTGTACGCACTAAAAAGTAAGCAATAAATATAAAATTCATATAATTGAGTGCTCCAGAGAGTAAAAATAGTTTTGGTGGAATAGAAATCGTTTGACAAAGAAATACATTACGCTATATAATTCTTATACGCCCAAAATTATTTTTAATCTTTGTAACATTTAATTTTGTCTCTCTCTCTATCTCTAATATTACCTAATTTTAAGAAGTTTACAAGGAGAGGCTACGAGCTTCGGGTGACGGATTTTGACGAAACGCGACAAGGCGATTCTACATCGAAAATATGGAGATAAGAATTAGAATCTACATTCTTTTCCTCTTACAATTAGATGAGTACAAACCTCGCTCCGATATCATAATTTTAAAATATTTTAAGAAATGTTGACACATGAGAAAATATATCGGCCTAAGATCGAGAGACGTCAGACTCGTAGCCTATATCTCGCACTGCTTTTCATGTCGATAAATGTCTCTTCTTAGCATTATAAAGCCGTAGTGTAGAAGTCGCAATTACATTTTTCGGGTCCCTAAAGCGGGCGTCAGACGCCTTAGTCAGTACGGTTTGAATGATTGGGAGGGCCCTAAATCTCGAGGCCCACCCGCATTGCGGGGGTTGCGGGGCCTATCAGCATGCCCCTGAATGCATGGAAAATACAAAGGATTCTATTCGCTGCAAATTTTTAAATTTTATGCTTTGACATGAAATTAGCAAATCGAATTAAAATCGCATACTTATTATTTCTATAGAATTAATTATCTGAACCGATTCCTCGGAGGTTTCATTCGCCCTCTCAATTGGCCGGCAGAAATGACTGCGCGGTGCGCGTCACACTTAACGGACGCCAACATTTCAGTATGGGTTTTTTCCCGGCGACGGTCATCCGTTGAAATTCCGACGAGGGTCGAAAGTGAGACGCAAAAAATAGGTATTTGCGTCGCATTTTCCGCACCTCGTCTACCCACCCACGCACCCACTCCCTCTTAACCGGAATATATTTGCGGTCGACTAGCACAATCTAATGTCTCGCAGGAGAGACGCCGGATGCAGACACCTTGTCGCCCTTAGCGCCCCCAGACATTCGGGACGCACATTATGAGCGAGAGAGAGGAAGGGAGGAAGTTTCCGAAAGGGTGCGTCATTTGACCCAGATCCCTCTATGTCTCTCGTTTCCATCCTCCGAACGCAATGCGACCCGCCATTCGACGAAAGTCGACGCGTCACGGTGACCTGCTTTCAGGGCCCTCTAACGCGTAAGATCGAGATTACCTAAACAGGAGACTACAAGACTCGAAAAATTGCGATAAGGCAATTAATCATACGGCTGCTAGAATTTACGACTTTCCCCCTTTCTCTTCCTCCGAGCCATTCCCTCATACGCTTTGAAACCCCCGCTCTGGATTAACCCATCCTTTTTACTGTCTACTAGAGACGCAATACTCCTTTCATATTTCTTTGCTATGATTACGGAATATTACTTATTAAATATATTTTAACTTATTTCTTTAGAAAATCATATCGAAAATAGGACATGCAATAATGAAAAATTTTATTCGGGGACGCCAGGCCATTTAATTGGAACGGAAACTAAATACTAACGTGCAAATTGAAAACTGCTCGTTTATGAAGAAAATGAACAACGAAAGTAATTCTCGGTAATTTATTGGTTCATCCAATCTGCCCCACACGTGCCCGTTCCATTCATCTTCCTATAATCATCTCCCTCGTTTAAACTGTCTAAAATATCTTTTCCCTCCCTACCGTTTGGCCTTTTTCCAATCGTCTTTTCATTCTACGAATTTCTCTCGAAATCTGGTCCACCTATTTCTTCGATCTATGCCTAATTACACTTAAAATAAAACTCGTGACTTTTCATTTTGGCATTGTCGTTATTCTACTCAATGTCACGAATGGTTTTACTTTCATTAATTATTGAAACAGAATTGAATTAATTTCCATATTTGGTGTATTTTAGCCTAGCCATTCATTTCGTCAAGTTTCTATTTACAAAAATCATCCACGACACTTCCAGTACTAACATAATTTCCTTTTTTTATTCACACAGACGAATTTTCATGAAACATTTCTTATATTTTTAATTAACGGATCAAATGTTTCAAATATATCTTTAGAAATTGAAAAAACTTGTATGAAAACCTTTTAATTTATCTTTTTTCTTCGATTTACAGTTTTTGAGAAATCACGAAGGATGGAGCTACTATTTATTTATTTAAACTTGCTCATATACAGCCCCTGATGACCTTTCACGCTAATTAAGACACAGACATGCCCTGGGCAGGATTCGAACCCACGATCCTATCAAATCACTGTAGAACTCATGAATGTGTTGTTGTCTTTTCATTTGGCACATACACGACCTTTGATCTGACTCAATAATATCGTGTCCCGCATCTTACATAATTGATTTAAACCTTCGAATGATGTCTGTGTTCACATTTTTGACAGCTTCAGGGTGAACGGCGCAGAATTCATTTTGTGTGTCAAGACATAGATAAGAGGGGTTGCCTAAAATTTAGTGTAAAAATTTGAATCCAAATGTGTTTAAAGAATATTTGCCTATTATGCGATAATGCATTTAAAAGCGATTTATTCGGAGGAATGTTATCTTGATTTTTTTCCCCAGAAAATATTAGCAACATTCTGCAACTACATGAAATTCCGAGCAGAAATTTTTCTAGTTTTCCAAGATTAAGGGCAAAGCTCGTTTCTCTCTGTATACTAATAACACTGAACAACAAATTTGAACTTTTTGTTTTGCCCCTAAATGAAAATATGTGATTTTTTATAAATAGCACACACTAAATCCAAATCTGAAACCCAAAATGCTCTATCACGTACCATTTTTAGGGATTTCAGATTTCAATTTTGCCCAAAAAATAACAAAAAGTGTTGTATTACAGCCATTTGTAAAATAATCAAACTATGCCGAAAGTTAAAAATGGGGTAATTATACTGAAATGGGCATGCAGAATCCAAAAATGTGGTCAAAAATACTCTGTGTACAAAAATGTGCCCGGTATTATGCTAATAAATGGAAAAAGTTTTATTTTACTCACATTTAAAAAAGTTTTTCTGGAAGCCTTTCGCTTGTAACTGGCACCAGGAAGTTCTTCAATAAGAAGCCAGCAATAGTTAGCGAGCATGCTAGGAGACCATCTTCCGGCATATCGTTTCTCCATATCAGAAATGTCCTGATGGAACCTTTCCCCATGCTCATCGCTCACTGCACCCAGGTTGGGGGGAAAGAAGTCCAAGTGGGAATGAAGGAAATGAATCTTTGGCGACATATTACACCCCATAGTTTTATATGCCTTTAGTATGTCCTCAACAAGTTCACTGTAGTTATCAGCTTTGACATTGCCGAGAAAATTATTGGAAACAGCTTTGAACGCCACCCATGCTGCTTTCTCAGTGTCCGTCAGCAGGTCTTCAAATACACTGTCTTGCATTATTGCACGGATTTGTGGCCCGATGAAAATGCCCTCTTTTAATTTGGCATCACTGAGTCGAGGGAATTTGTCTTTCAAATACTGAAAGCCCTCGCCCTCTCTGTCCATAGCTTTCACACAATTTTTCATCAAGCCTAACTTTATGAGGAGCGGTGGTAACAAAATTTTGTTTCTGCTAACAAGTGGTTCGTGTTTGACACATTTCTCCTGGTACCAAACTTTGTCTCATAGGCCACTCTTTAACTCTATAATGTTTTACCTACCTCAGCTGTCCCACTCACACAAAAAACAGCAAAACTTTGTGAATCCTGGCTGCATCCCTAGATGTAGTCCTATGACTTTAAGGTACTCACAGATTTGTCACCCATATTTTGAGTAATTAATAGCCTTTAAAAGCAAATCCATGTTCTGGTAGGTTTCCTTCATGTGGACAGCATAGGCAATCGGTACTGATGGATAAACATTTCCATTATGCAACAACACCGCCTTTAAACTAAGTTTTGACGAATCTATGAAAAGCCTCCATTCTTGAGAATTGTGATTGTCCAACTCTGCCATTAGCCATCCACATCATTACAATACACCAAATCACCATCTTTTGAAAAAAATAATGACAAAGAGTGCTGACGTTTTCTATAGGTTGTTACTTTGACATCCGGCTGTAGCAGATTCCAGCCTTGTAGTCGAGAGCTTAACAGTTCAGCCTGGCTTTTTGTTAGGTTGAGATATCTCACCAGATCGTTGAGTTCAGCTTGAGAAATCAAATGAGGCTCTCTTAGTTGCTGTTGGTAATCAGGATCACCCTCGTTGAAACAGGAAGGTTCAGCTTCGAAAGAAGTGCTTGTCGGTTCTTCATCCAAAGTCCATACTTCAGGTGGCTTGGGGATTGGTAGGGAATCGTCGTGTTTGACAGGTCGTATGGCTGAGGACAGATTCGGGTAAACTACGGCATGTTCGGATTTTGAAGAGAAACCAGAAATGTTCGTTAAACAAAAATAACAGTCGGTAACGTGTTCCTTCTGCTCTCTCCAAACCATAGGAACAGCAAACGGCATTGACTGGTGGGTGCAATTTAGCTAGCCTCTTAAGTATCGAGAACATCTACTGCAACGTACGTGTGGTGCCCAACTCTTATCTTCATCCCCAACTTTGCATTCAAATACAACTCATAAGCCTTTTTCACTACTGGAGAAACGGATTTTCGTTGGGAATTTGGGGTAAATTCATCGCACACGTAACAAAATAAGTCCGGCGAATTGGCACATTTGCGAGACATCACGAGAAAAAAAATCAAGTCTAAAATATATTATGACTTGTTAAACGATTCTCTCAATTTTGGATTTAACTGTTCACATAAAAAGTACTCCTAAACTCAATTAATAGATACAAGTTGAAAAAATACGCGTATTCTTGAACGAACTCTCGTAATTGGTACGCAAAGGAGAAGGGAGGCCTGACAAAGTTATCGTAAACATTGTGATACAATGCCGTTCCTCAAGCTTCAAAACTGCAAAAGTGTCTTAAAAATAAAGTAGTGCATTAGCGCTTTGTTCGGGATTGCCTGCAACACGTGCGCGCCAAATGGATCCGCGGCGGGCGCTTTCGTATATATAAATCGACGTGTTCCACAGAAGCTTTAGGTGATATGGGAAAACGGCTTTCATTTTCGTAATCAGCGCATCATCATCATCATAGGTAGTCAGTCCGTAGACAGGTCCGTGATTATTCTTGGTTAAACCTGGTTCTCCATATACTCCTATTTTCCGCTGTCCTCTTTATATCTTGATAACTCTCTTTCCCTTTCAAATCGTCTATCAGCTGAAACCTTTTCCTACCTCTTTCCCTTTTCCCATCTAGTTTTCCTTCTAACACGTCTTTAATCATACTCTCTCTCCTCAGGTAATGTCCAACCCAGTTAGCCTTCCTCTTTCTGATAGTCTGTATAATCATTCGCTTCTCTCCTATTCTTTGTAGCACTTCATCGTTTTTCATCCTATCTGTCCATTTTATCTTCAGCATTCTCCTCGAAGTCCACATTTCAAAGCTTTCCAAGTATTTTATGTCATTTTTCCTTAGCGTCCATGTTTCTGCCCCATACAATGCTATACTCCATACGTAGCATTTTATCAACTTCTTGCGGATATCTTCCCTTATATTCCCTGTAAGTAGTTGTTTCTTTCTCCTGAAAGCCGCTTTTGCTTTTCCTATTCTAGTTTTGATCTCATCCGTACATTTTGCCTCTCGTGTTATGATACTTCCAAGGTATTTATATTCTGAAAGTTGTTCTAATGGCTTTCCCCCAATAGTTATGTTCAGATTCTCTTCTTTACCCGATATTCGAATGACCTTGGATTTTTCTGTATTTATTTCCATACCGTATTTTCTACCTGTTATCACTAGTCTATTTATCACTTTTTGTAGCTCCTCTTCCTTTCTTGCTAGAAGTACTTGATCATCTGCGTATTTAACTGTTCTTATAATCCTTCCTCCAATTTTGAAATCCCCTGTGCCTTCTAAAGCTTCTTGCATTAGACTTTCTCCATATATATTGAATAGGGTTGGCGATAGGCAGCAGCCTTGTCTTACTCCTCTACCGATATTTATTCCGCAGGTGTCCACATTCTCAAACCTGACCTTTACAACTTGATTCTCATATAGATTCCTAATCAGTCTCCTGTCTTTCCAGTCTACACCTATATCCTTTAATATCTTCATCAACTTTACCCAATTTACTCTATCAAAGGCCTTCTGCCAGTCTACGAAACATGCGCAGATATCTTGACTGTATTCTATTGCCCTTTCTGATATGATTCTAACTACTCCTATAGCATCTCTAGTTCCTCTTCCTTTTCTGAAACCGAATTGATCTTCCCCTATTATTTCTTCTGCCTTTTTCTCCAGCCTTTTATTAAGAATCCTCGTGATGATCTTCGATGTGTGTGACAGAAGGCTTATAGTTCTGTAATCTTTACACTGCATTGCCTTTGGCTTCTTCTTTAGAGGGATCATTGTTACTTCTAGGAAATCCCGAGGCCACTCTCTCGTGTCGTAAATCTTATTAATTAATTTCGTGATCGCTTTTAGTCCTTCTGATCCTATGACTTTAAGTATCTCAGCCGGTATTCCATCGCTGCCCGTGGCTTTCCCCTTCTTTAGTTCCACTATCGCCTTTTCTACTTCGCTCTCCATAATACTTGGTCCTAAGTTGTCTTCCTCATTTTCCAGTTCTATTTTTGCCGCTCCTGCCTGTTTGCTGTATAATTCCTTAATTTATTCTTCCCATACCTGTGCTACATCCTTTGTTTCTGAGACTATCTTCCCATCCGTATTCATAATTCCTTTACCACAAATTCCATTAGACTTCTTATCTTCTAATTCTAGTGCCCTAGCGTACATCATATCGCACCGTCCTAACTTCTCCATTTGTTCTATTTCATCACATTTTCCTTTTATCCAATTTTCTCTAGCTTTATCTGTTACCCTTCTCAACTCATTGTTTATACGCCTATAGTTGGGTCTACCTTCTTCACTGTTAACGTTTTTCCATTTTCGTCTCATCCATTTTCTCCAGCATTTCCTTCGTGATCCATGGTTTTCTGATTTTCTTCTCTTGTTTTCCAATCTCTTTATCCAAGGTATCCTTGATACTGGTTTTAATTTCATCCCATTCTATATCAACGGTCTTCGGTTTGTTTTCCAACTTTCTTAGGTTATCTTCCAACTTCATGCTGACTACATCCTGCCTTTCTTTCAGTTTTTCTAGGTCCCAGGTCTGTCTTTCAGCGCATATGAATACGTAAAAATCACCTAGTTTTAAGTTGGAGCAAATTCCAGTGTTGCACGGTGTAATTAGATATGTAATGTAATGATATGAAAACTTATATGTCGTGTTACATTATAGGTGATGGCGTCTAAGCAATCTTTTCTATTTTCAAAAAATTAAATATTATAGCAAGACATGGAAGTTAATATATGTATTCCAGCTTTATAGTTGGAGTACATTTATTTATTTGTTATAACAACTAAACATTTTAAGTGGAAATTTTTTGAGAATCGTTTCAGTAAGGCTTGGCAGAACCATCAAGTAATTGATAAATTTGATTGCTTCGATAGCATAAAAAGTTTGGAAACCAGATTCGCATTTCGGCTACATGAAGTTGCTCTCAGTGCATCTACATAGCATTTTCCTTTTCAAATTTTCTATTTATATGATTTTATCTACTGATAACGATCTCGATATCTCCAGTAGCCTGCTTTCCTATCGGTACATCATATAGCAGAATTTCCACGTGTCAACGTTTTTCTCTACAGGACACAATGACGTGGTGTGACTCGAGACGTGTTTGAGATGCCTAATGGACATGCATGCATCCAAATTGCTTCGGATACAGGTTATGTATTACTGTTCGTAAATTTATGAGCGCCGAATATGTCATGCGGCTCGCGAACTTCTGGGAATCATCGTATGCGGCTCCGAGGGTAAGTAGTTTTCGCCACCCCTGTTATATAATATCTAGTTTTTACATAAATTGTGAGTTTCGTCCAAGCAATTCGATAACAAAAGCGTTTTACAAATTACTACCGAACTTTCTTATTTTTTCATAATGAACAAATACATAAAGATCCATAAACCTACGTTTCATAGAGTGCATTAGTTTTCCCTCATGCGGAGAATTTTAGATTCGATTTTCAACTTCGGAGAATTTTTCTAATGAGTTAAAATCATTTTTATTAAATGACTTCGATTTTTATGTCACTGAAAATAAAATATATATAATGGTTTCAGAGCATGGTCGATATAGCGCAACTTAGCACATCATCCATAAGCTCATCGTTGCATTTGCTGCGCCGCCCAATGGCGCGTTTCGTTGCTTCTTGAAGAACATTCGCGTGATTAAAAAGCCCTAAAAAACATAACGTCACATTCATGGGAATTCACGGAAAACCAATTATGCGTTTAAGTAGCATGCAGGTGAGATAGTGCGAATTGTTTTTTTGTTAGTAATGTATCGCGTGTAATAGGGAAACAATGCCAGCAGTCACTAAGTGAAACAATAGTAGACCGTTGTTGACGAAGCCTTGCCTCTTAATTGATGCGTTGTTACCTTTATATGTTTGTGGTAGGTGAGCATATGATTACGAATAGGTGTAAAAACCATTGAATTAGAGCGAGTAAGCATGCTGTTTAATTAAATGTCCTTGAATTTTACTTTAAACATATATTAACGAGAATCGACTAACTTAGAATAAATAATTTATGCCGTAATGTAGGGAAGTTTAGTAACTGAAAATTGGCAGATTAAAATACACTAACCTCGGCTTCGAACCGCTTATATTACACCAACATTTTCCTTCAGCAACTTATACTTAAAATTATATAATCACACAATTTTTGCAGTAGTATCAACTGCTGTTTAAATAGCACACAGGCTCCATTTAAGAAGTATTTCTTTTTAGAAACTAAAATTTACGTGACTGTGAGAACTCTCGCTTTAAAGGGGGAAATGTTTAGACCGGGGGGAGGGGGGAAGGGGGAGAGGGGGAGGGGGGAAGGCATTCCTAATATCCGTTCCATTTTTTCATCGTCATCCACGAAATATTTTGAGACGGACCTTATATTTCTGGAACGTATTTATAGATTCCTAGGGCCCCGGTTCAATTTCCATCACTTTTGTTTCCAGTTGGTATATCCAAGAGACGACCTTAGACAGATGTTTTCGATCCCGAGGAGTGAGGACCCCTGTTGGCGCACCGAGGAAGTGGGTCAACGGCGCTAGCAGCGCCACCAACTCTGCGCCGCGAACTGGCCGCGGAGCCACGATATGCACTCACCCGGCAGAGGAGAAGGTAGAGAGTGTGAGAGAGAGAGAAAGAATTGATGAACCAGAGCTCTTAATAGATGGAGGAATCAGCAGATCACGCACGAGACGCCAAATGTATGTTCAATATTTCATTTCTTTTATTATACAACTTCATCTGAGATTCGCTTCATCAAATGCATGCTGAAAATAACATATTTGGATGAAAATATTAGGTTTATCTAAGACTTAGAAGGCACCATAATTAACAAGATGGTCCAAACGGAACTTATGATGCCTTCTTTCCACATTTATTTTTAAATAAATGAATGTAAATTCATGACTTTTTAGAATCAGATGTTTGTATGCTCCAATCATTTACAGATTATAATTAGGGTATGAATTATTCGGGTTTAAAAAAATATTTAATTCGGAGGGTAAATATCGGGTTTTATTATTTTCCTTTTCATTCGGGTTAAAATTGGGTATAAATAACTTACAGGTTTTTTCGAGGTTTTAAAAAAAAGTTCAATCTTGGGTAATTTTCGAGTTTTATTATTTTGTAATTCGGATAAAATGATTTCTAAATAAAAATCTTGTTTAAAATTTTAAAATTTTTATCACAATCAAAAGTTTTGACTATACCTTAAGTAGGTTGAGAGTATGACAATGTAAGCATACGGATAAATAATAATAAAATAAGAGAATAAACAGACTGATCACGAACATCTCGGACAGCACTCAAGTGCTGAGGTGCCTACAAGCGCCAGAATAGAAATTCTGTGACCATATCTAAAAACATTTGAGTTTAAAGAAAACTAATAATTTCGGGTTTTACCCGAATTTTTAAAAAGGCAATCGGTTTGTAAAAATCTGGTAAAAATCGGGTAAAACCCGAAAAATCCATACCCTAATTATAATATATGTTTACAGGTTGATTAACACAGAACTGATTAGCGTCTGTATTACTAGACTATACCGAATACGAGTCCAATAATAGTCGTTCCATTGGCAACACTCTCGTAATTAGTGATATGAAAACTTCAAAAACGCCAGTATTTACGCGAGATTCAAAGAAATTCGATCGATAACCAAAATTCTACGATCATTAGAATCCTCACTCTTTTGCTCGGAAAAAGTATCCGATATTACAATTTTATTTTAATGAGCAAGAGAAAATTATCCTGAACGATTTCAGATTTTCCATGTAAATCAAATAGGAAGGATAGTTCCTGGAATCGCACCCGGGACTTTCAATCTTCGCAACACAAACTATCCTCTGGAGCTCGGCTCCAGTATCAAGAGATTTCCACCAAGTGTCATGAAAATCGACCTGTTGGTTCAAAATTTAATAGACAGACACAACGAAGATACTATTAAGCCTATTTCCATTGTGGAAAGTAAGCTAAAAGTCTTGTTATAAGTAAACCGTATTCTGTGATAAACTGTACGGAAGAAATATTGCATTTAAAAAATATAATAAACGTTCAAATTATCAAAATGATTAAATTTGGTACTTTTCGTCGCATGAACTAGCATTTATTAACTTTTTGAGTGAATTTAAATGTTATAAATTCTAGGGAATTGATGGAGCGTTGAAAGAGATATTCCGTTTCTCTGTGCTAGGCTTAACAAACTTATGGCAGGCGTTCACAGAATGGCACGTAGATCCCATTAGTTTAATACGCAATTATTAGGATTGTCATTTCATTTTCACAATATCCTCACTTTTTACGAAGTTTAAATGCATTGGATGAGGTATTCGTATAATTCTCCATTTACAAAAGAAGCAGACTATTCAACGTCAAATTTTATCACCAGACATTGATACGCGCTAAGTAAACTGTTGACTTACGAAATTCTAAGGTAACATTTCCGATAATAGGGTTGTAAGTCATCCCTGTCCATGAATCGCTGTTTTGTGATATTTTAATTATTTGCACTGGTTTATTCTTTTCCTCTTCAAGGCATCGTTAATTTATTCCTTTCTTCTCCTTTATCTTGGTCTCCGTCCTTCAGTTTTTCCTTCAGCGGATCGCGTTGGTAATATTAGATCCTCGGTATTTCTAAAAGAAAGCCCAAAATATTTCTTTCTCAGCTTTTCCAATTAATGTAATTCTTTCCAGCACCGAGTCATTGGTTATCATATCTTTTCACGACATCCTGTTCATCCTTCTGTAACTCCATTTACTCAAACCATTTTATTTTCGGCAGGGTTTAACCATGAAGTGATTTTGTCTACACTTACGATTTCAAATCCTAATTTTTAACTTTGTTATATGTATCTATAGCGTAGAATTATGCTAAGATTATTAAAAGAAGCATAAAAAGTTGCATAAACTCCGTTGTATTTCAGCATTTCTTTAACTATATTCAACATATACTTTGTACTCGATACCTGGCCGAAAATTTTCATTTTTGCCTTTTGTTAAATCATTTATTTCATTGGGCTTTCAATGCTTAATTATGCATACGTTTGACCCTTCTTGTATTCAAAGACACCTTCCACTGTAGATGAGTATCCATCCATCCGTCCTCCTCACCTCATCTCACCTCCTCTCATCTGTAATCTGTTACTTCACACAAAAAGTGATTTAATTTGACTGTTGTCCGATGTTTCAAATCTAATTACATTTCATCATTTTTCCAATCAACACGCATAACCTAAACTCGTCAAATTTTCTCAGCAAAAGGTATGTCCATTTTATTAACTGCTAACGTGATAATGTCACTAACAAAAGTCTATACTCAGTCTAAATTAGATAATCATGATTAATATGTTTTTCTTAATACTTGCAGAAAGTATTATTATTTACTTTCATTCAGCTCCTTAATAAGATAATCAACATCATTGCATTGCACGAATGTGTGACTTTCACCCTTCTATAACTCATTTAGAACGCCGCAAGAGGGTTAACTATCATAAGGATTTTGTTTAAAACCCAAAACAGACGATCACTGCTCGCATTTTTATTACTTGCATAGTTTTTTTGTAGTTTAATGCGGCGAAACAGGTTAATTGGCTTAGATAATCGTTACTAAAGACTACGAATTCAAAGATTCGGATTATCTCTTCAGGGAAACCTATTGATTTTTTATTCATTAGTACACATATAAGACGCGCATTCTATAGGTCAATACTATAAAAGATCAGTTTAAGAGATTAGACGCAAAATACCCGGTTTCTCGATTTATTTTACTTAAATTACGAACAGAAAGTTAATTTGGCTATCCCCTTATATATCACAACGTACGGAGTGCAATTTTCACTCGCCTTGCTCTGGAGAGGAACGCTCAACGGGGCTAAGATACCAAGTTGGGGTTCCAACCAATAATTACACTTGAAAGTTCCAATGTATGGAAGAAAAAAGCGGAGGTTTGATTTCCGTTCATAGTATCGTTACTTGTGAAGTGGATTCTAGCTAATTTAGTCATACTACAAAGGAAGTGATAATTCATTTTCGAAGAATATTTTCCCCATGATAGTCGTTTGTTCCGGAGAAATTACTCCAGCTAGATTACAGTATGTTATTAGAAACAAGTATTATGAGAAATATTTTGAACTTTCAATCGAATTATTTTCAATTCTTTTACGTTTTTATTACATTTGGAGAGCAAGAAGTCAAATAAAAAATATGATTTATTTCTATAAGAACTTGTATTTTATTTTCTGAAGTTTTAAAGTACGCTGCCCTTGCTCATTACATTTTATCGTAAATATACAGTAATTTCCTCCTACTATATATTACATTCATCATCATCATGCTGCTGTCCGAAGACAGGTTTCAGCCGAATCATGGGAACATTTGTGAAAAATAATAAATTAAGCACTTTTTTCATTTGTAATTATTTTCAATAATTTTTATTCATTTCCATGTGATAATGTAGGCCTTCAATTAATATTCTCGTATTTTTTACAAATTAAAAAAATCATGAAATTGATTAGAAAAAATGAAACATTGTATTTGTTATAGTTATCGTGGCATTTACTTTTTTATCGTTATCCTTGTGGTTCATTTATGTTCTATTCAGTAATCACAATTATTTATAACAATCTAGAAAATCAGTTTAGGAGCGTCCCGTGAGCCCCTTTAACTCTGGGTGTAATGAGAGATTAGAAGTGTTTTTTATTAATTTTTAGGGTAATGGTGAGTAACATAAGTTCGTTTTAAATAGAGGAGTTGAGTTTTTATTTTTGCTCCTCAATCTTAGTGAGTGTAAAGAGACTTTTGGAACATACTATACTTCTACAATATATATAGATACAGAATATTCCATTTAATTCAAAGTATTCTTCGACTTTTCTATGGAATGAGTTTAAGATTGCTATATGTTTGTGATTTGAAGCCCGTTTATTATTCTTCAACCGGCTTTAAACCCTCAATCTCTCCTGCAAAAGAAAAAAAATAATTCTTGCTTCTTCCTGGACGCCGTAAGCTCGAGACTGGAGAGCGTCGTCGCATTCCGCGACCGAAAATGCCCTTCTGCATAGGGCGCCACCAAAGGAGAGCGGAAGACGGCGGTATCCGGCGGACTACGGTATCCGCCGACACTCCGAAATCCCTCTCGCTCTTTTTCTCCTCTCTCTTCCTCCCTCTCCTCCTACCCTACCACACACAAACACAACTCTTATGCCCGTTCCTTACCGCGAATGCCCACATAATGCGTCACAATATCACGGACGGGCAAGCGTCGGAGCTGGAACAAGTTCCCGTGTCCCACATTTCGCTTCGCTGATGGAGGAAAGGAGAGGGGGGAGTGAGGGGAAGGAGAGAGATAGAGAGAGAGAGTGTGAGGGGGGCAAGGGTGCAGAAAGGGGAAGGAGGGGTGGGGCGGAAAACAAGGATTGAGGAGCTTGCACTTTGTTCCTTCGGTTTCAAGAAAGAGACGCGATGACATGGGAAAAAAGAACCGAAGATACTAAACGAAAAACTCCTTTTACGAGGTGGTTCCGTGCTGGCCGATGAGGTGCCATAAAATCTTTCCGCTCTGAGTCATTAACGATCTTCCCTGTTAAATTCTGCAATATAACAGTCTGAACCCCTCCAAAGACGATTGAAAACGAGGAAGCTTACGGTCTTAAAATTTGAGAGGCGAGAATCGTCAAGATGTTTACCTGAACATTAATTCGATAATTTATTTCGCTGTGGTTTAACTATTCAAACACCTCTTATTAGTTTTCTCTTGATTTTGTCAACTTTGATATTCAACGAAATTATCGCGGTTCAACAAAATGCTTCGGAAACCTCCTTACAAAAATCTAGCCGAGGAGAAGAAAGAGAGGTATGGGAGGCTTCGACCGGCCGTGGAAAATATCAGTCGGTGGAGAAAAACGCTCTTTCCATGCGGAGAGTTGAATATGCATGCGCTGGAAGGGTATGAATAATGGAACTAGATTGACTTATCCAGTCGTTACGGTTGCGTGCGTTTTTAGCATCGTGTTCCAAACGGAGCTCGAAACACTTTCTTCGGAGAACGCATTAATGGCGTGGCGTCTTTGTTTATGATAAAATGATGGAAAGGAGAAGTGCTTTTGAAAGAATCTGAGGTAAACATGCTTTTCAAAATTGTGGTATCTTTTAATACAAATCTTACTTAACTGAGACACGAGCGATTGAATATCTGGATCAGCGTTTCTCAACCTGAGTGCCGCAGCTGATTGTTACGGGTGCCGCGAAAAACGTTGCAAAACAAATAAATAAACCATTTGGAAATGTAGATGGGCCATTAAGACAACTATATTTCCTAAAATAAATTGCTGATGTACTGCCAACAAATAAATGGGTCCACTCGTTCCGATATCCCGATGATGAATAAAAAAAACTTTTTTTCAAGATGGTTGTGTCGCGAAATTCCGTTTACTTTTGAAAGGATGCCGCGGCTACATAATCTTTGGATGCCACTGACCTGTACATTCCTTTCAAATACGACGGTAGCGTTTAAACTTGTTGATAGGCCGCACATATTTTGCACCATTTTATTTTATTACATCGAATTACATCACGCTTAATCGATTTTCCTTCTCGTACCATTTATATTTCAAGCGAGTGGAAAGCAACATCTTTAAGTCGAGGTGTATATTGGGCACACGCATTTACCCCGATCCAGGATTTTCCCGAGCAATTTCGGTCGCAAGAGGGAAGCGCTCGCTGTCACTCGAAAGCAACGAGGAATTCCTCAAAAATTCCTTTCGCGTTCGTCCGCCACGAATGTTCTCTGGGCCCCGCCTTTGACAAAAGGCTCGCCTTCTTCTCACTATCCAAAGGTCCGAATGGCCCTTCTACAGCGATCCTAAAACAAACATTCGCCGCGAAAAAAGAAAGTCGAAAACGTTTTCCCGCGCGCGGCCGAAAAAAAAACCGCGCCGCCTCCCTCCCTCTTCGCTCTCCCTCCCTCTTCGCTCTCCCTCCCTCTTCGCTCTCCCTCCCTCTTCGCTCTCCCTCCCTCTTCGCTCTCCCTTCAACTTCGCTCTCCCTCCCTCTTCGCTCTCCCTCCCTCTTCGCTCTCCCTCCCTCTTCGCTCTCCCTCCCTCTTCGCTCTCCCTCCCTCTTCGCTCTCCCTCCCTCTTCCCTCTCCCTCCCTCTTCGCTCTCCCATCTCTCCTCAAAGGAACCCATACCATTGCTATTTCATGGAAGAGAAAATCATTCTCCGTCCTACTCTCATTCCCATTTCCACTCCCAAAAAAATAAAAACAGTCCGTAACTCGGAAGGAGCTCCCTTCTCCCTCCCTCACCCACCCCCTAGGCCTCCCTTCCTCTCTACAATACCCCTCATTCTTCCCTGCCTTCCTCTTCCTCCCTCTCGTCCCCATAGACATCCCTCCCTCTCTACCCTACCTCTCAGTCTTCCCTGCTTTCCCCTTCCTCCCTCTCTCCTTGCATTCCCTTTGTTTCCGTGACACACCTTACTATTCCCTCCGTTTAGCGCCTTCTTATCGCAACATATTCCCCCAATGTCCTCCTCCCGAGTTACCCAAATGTGTAGGAGGATGAGGGGGATTGAGTGAGAGTGAGGTGGGCGGAGGGGTGGGAGAAGAAGAGGTGGAAAGATAGGAGAGAGGGCGGGGGAGGAGCGGAGCGTCTAGGATGGGAGGCTGAGTGATGGCTTGATATAGGTGCTAGATGGAAGAATTAACGCGAGTGGAGTCTTCCCTTATGATGCGAAAGTGAGATTTCTCATTCTGTTTGGTCATCGAAAACCCGACAAAACCAAGGAAGTCGTGCAAGAAGCTAAATTTCTGCGGTGGCTTGGTTTCCCTGGGATTTCTGGAATAGTCACTAAACGATGACAGTGAGTGAAGATTTAATTTTTGGAAGATCTGTCAAGTCCATAGACAATTTGCAGTTGTTAACGTAGGTATATGAAATACAATTATAGAAACGAGTTGCAAATGGCGATATGACATCAAAAAAGCAATTGAGCCATGGAGAGCCAGAGTAGCCAAATAACTTAGTTCTCGAATTTTATGGCCTTATTTTGTTTCTGATAGAAAACTGCTCGACTGTGACATATGGTTTCCGATTGCATAGCTGAAATGTGTATCTGGCAAAAAATCAACAGCTCATAATGTTGAGATATTTCACTATTTTGCTAAACTCAAGCTATATTTTTTTAACTTCTTTGCGATTTTTTTGTTGGTTGGCCAAAATAATCGGGACATTGAATTCATTTATTATACAGCTTCGTCTGAAACAGGTGAAATGGATTTTGCGAAATTAATGGGAAACACTGCTTCTCGTGCCACGAGAGTGAACATGGCAGTTTGTCACGGCAAAAGTGGTCGAGTGAAAACTTAGCGACGATGTTATTAGCGGGCCCAGTTGGAGAATGCCGGGGGATACTTACGGAATGGTTCATGTCGCTTGGTGTGTTATTACGGGCGGGACTGTGGGCCGGTCATTGAATGTCAACTGAATCGATGGAGAAGCGACCAGAATGGATGCGTGACTGGGAGCGCGTGGGAGCGGCAATCGAGAAATTCGGGTGTGGGCGGACCTGATAAAAAAGGCAAGAGTCGTGGAGAGTCCTCCCATTTCTCTAATCCGTCTTTCTGTCGGAAAAAACTTTTCGAAATCCATTCTCTTGAATGTACATACAGATCATTTTCCACTTCTATTCCTTTAACATTAATCTACAATTGGTTTAGAAAATGCTCTTATCCCGCGGATTTCAGCAAAGTCGCCGAATTCAAACCGCTTCTACATATACTCTAAGACAGCGAGGGACCAACTTATCCTTTCAGAGTTGCATTCGTAGTTTCAATCACTAGGGTCGTTGGGACAAGCTTTACATTCAGAATTTGCTGGATAAATTCCATGATATTATGCAAAAATAAACCCTCATCAATTTTAGCGTTAAAAATTCATATTACAGGATTTTATTACAATGATTTTAACTGAAAAATACGAAATTGTCTTGTTTGACTTCAAGGATCGCTCTTTCGTCATAGTTACACGGGTATTTGTTTGTCTACCCGTGCTCGAAATATTTCCCAATTATTTCGACACCCTGATTATTTTGCTTCTAATCATCAAATTATCTTGAAAGTTTATTTTTTCTTTCGTGTGGAAAATGCTTTATATGATAAAGAAAATGAAGTCTAATTTTAACAGCAGTTCGAATTTATCTTGATATATTGATCATTTTATTAATATTTTATATACTTTGTTTAATGAAAAGATTATCGTTGAATAATCGGTTTTTAGGCGAGCATCTAAGCCTAATTAACCATCGAATATTTAAACGAGCGGGTGACTATCTTTCTTCTGTCTTGGATATTTGAAGGCATTTCCCATCTCTTTCTCTCACACATTCTTTTTCTCTTTTATTTTTCCTCTCTTCCGCAAAAAACCTCATCCGGTGGAGAGCAAGGTGCTGATCATTCGAAGTCGGTTATCCTCTTGCCATGCAGAACTGCTAGACGCAAATAATAATGGATAGAGGAACTGAGGAAACGAAATCCTTAATTGCCATATATGCAATTTCTTTGATTCTGTGTAACGAATTTTTTTTGTTTAAGCGCATTGTATTAATAATTTAGCAGCATTAATAGTCATTGCAAAGAATTTTGATTGCAACAATCATGAATGATTGATATTATTAACTGCCGTAGCCATTATGTGGTCGAGTTAATCATTTTAGCTTTTCGACTTAAAAATGTCCATCGTCACATCTTTATTTTTATATTTCGATCATTTATTTGAAAGCTTAAGTTGCCAATTCCAATCGATATAATAAATTGTAAGATTATGCGAATAATATTTTAACTCCAGGCATGTCGTCATAAAATTCAGCCTCACTTAACTGTATATAAAATGCTAATTCTCTTGGTCACTTGGTCAGTATGTCCATAACGTTCAATATGTCAGTTGTTTCTTCAGCCAGTTCAACCAAATTTGGTAGGATTGGATTGATCACGCACCAGTTGCGAATGACGTAAAAACATTTCCTAAAAGTTACCGGGTTCGACTCCAGAGGGTGATTTCAATTTCCAATAAGTTAACACGTAAAAATCGATTTTTCTACTTAAAGACTTTTACTCTTTTGCAAATTTAAATAAGAAATAATTGACCTACGATCTTCGGACCTGGACCGCTTTAAAGAAAAATCAATATCGTTTCTTATTCTTATCGTCACATTTTACCTACAATATAAAATCGCTTAAGTTCTATTTTTAAATCATATTTTTTGGAAAATTTTAAGCTTTTTAACGAACATATATGTATTATATGCGTAAGGAAGGCATGCTTTGAATGTTTTAATACGTGAGAGAGGAGAGAGGAAGAAAGGAGAGAGGCAGGGGGAAGACAGACAGACAGACAAACGACTTTATTAGGGCGAAATTGAGACTATATAGTCCCTTCTTACATTTAACCCTTTCGTCATATAAGTAATTATAATATTTACAAAATAAGAGAAATTAATTACATACAGATTTTAACAAAAAACAAATTAATTACAAGTTAATATATTTGTTAGTAGATAACAGAGCATTACCAAAGAATGTTAGTTTTGTGGGTCATAAAAAACTGTGTATCAGTTACGTTTTAACACAAAAATTCCCACTGCGGAAAAGAGAGAGGGAGTGAGAGAGGAGAGAGAAGGAGGGAGACAGAAGAGGGAGAGATAGATAGATAATGTTCTATATTAGGGCGAGATTAAGACTAGGAGGTTTATTTTTCCAGAGAAGGAGAGAGGGGGAGAGGAAGGGAGAATGGGAGGTAAGAGGATTGGAGAGAGGAAGAGAGAAAAGAAGGGAGAAAGAAAAGTGCCTTAGATTTAATACTTAATCCACGCAACTAAATTTGCTAGGATTGCTATGATCACGTACAAGCAGCGAATGACATTGCTGCGTAGTATGAAAAGAATCAGCAATTAATAATAATCTGTTTTAAGGCTATGATATTGATATCTTTATCAACATAAGATTATGATGACATACAAATACATAAACAAATGTTCGAGATAAAAAGAATCGACATCGACTTTTTTAAATGAGAAAAAGATCTTCAGATTTTGTTACCATTATTGAATTTATTGATTGCTTTTAAGGAAAATTGTTTGATAAAGGAGGTGCTTTATCATCCTATGAATTAATTTTTTTCACATCAACTTTTTTTTTAATTGACCAGCGAGAAAAAACCTATCGAAAGCCGTGAGGAACGAACGAACGATCATAAACGTGACGAGAATCGATCCCCCGAGCCCGCTTATCTCCCGATTAGTCTTGGGTTCTCTCTCGTTTTCTCTCTCCTTTCTCCATTAACCATTCAAAAACGAATTAGTTTTCGCGTGTGACTTATATCCGCCGACCTAATTATTCTTTCGATTACAGCTTACGCGAAGATCTGTCAGCGAATGCGTTAGATATACGGCCCGATAAATCTTGTCAGGAAATAGTAAGAGGAGGAGAAATCCTTTAGGCCTCTTTTTTCTGCCACTTCTTCTGGGGGGAGCGAAAAAAAAAGGTTGCTGCTCATAATTCATCGCGGGATGGAGGCCGATCAAGAGCGATGCTTATCAAATTGAGTTCGGCGGGGGAGGGGAAGTGACGCCACGAGACGCCGCGGCGTGTTTACCACCGAATCCGTACGTCAGCGGGCGTAAATTCGGCAGTTTCTGGTCGACCGCCGCTCGCGTCGTGGCACTTTCACTTTTTTGGCGACTGGCGAGTGGACCGAGCCGTGTCTTTCTCTCCCTTTATAACTGTCTCTCTCACTCTCACACTAATGAATCACGTCGCTAAGGAAAACGAAATGCCGAGAAAAACAGTTCCCACGACTTTCCCCATTTTTAAGTCCCTCCGCCAGATGTAAGAGTCTTGCAGTTTTATTTTTGAAAAAAATATACGATCCACATATTTTATGGTTAGACCACAGGACGTTTTAATGACATAGCCTCGAGCCACGTTATTGATGCGGTATTTACCCAGAAGGCTATTGAGGTTGATTGCACCTTTGATTTTGCGATTTTCGAACATTGAAACTTTGAAGGCAACGTGACATAAAGCGACGGAAAAACACCCTCTTAGTCAATTTTGTAAACCTTTTTCTCAAATTATTTTCTGCAAATGTATTCTCACAGATTGCCTTTCCCTGCGCAACGTTCTTCTTTTCCTTGTTAACTCTCTTATAGTATTAAACATAAAATTTCCTTTTCCAATCCTATTGTTTTCCTTTTTGATATTTAAATAATCTCGGAAGATCATTTTCGCGTAAAATCAACGTCCTCCTTATCTGCGTAGATGAGATTCTCCAGCGATGCATCGAATAATAGATCAGGTATCTCGGCGACCTACTTCCTCGTCCCCACCTGCAAGTTGGTCACTCCCAGCACGCACCGTCTTCCCGCCGTCTTCATTATGCGAAGCGTGAAACGGTTTTCTCAAACATTTTAACGATTTCTCCCTCCTTCCTCCTTCGCCACGCATTCCTTCACTTCCTACTCAATCCAACCACCTACTAACTCCCCCTGCCACACCTACCCCTCTTCTCCCTCCTCCTTCCTCTTACCTCATCCTCTCTCCGCCCCTGCTAGCTTCCTCCTCATTTTATCTTCTCTTTTTTCATCCCTCTGTTGTTCTTTTATATACCCTCTCTCGTCTTTACTCCTTTTCATTAATTTCCCATCCAACCATCCCTCCCTGACCTCCTCCAATCCCCTCTCCTCCTCCGAAGCCCTCTCTCCTCCTTCCCCTTCCTTTCCCTTCAATTCCTCGAGGGAAGCACACCTCGTGGTTATTCTCTTCAGTTCGGGATTCAGGGCGTGACGCCGACCAACAAAACGACTATCGACAAATTTATCTCGGAAAGGAGCACGTAAGAAGCCAAACCTCTTTTATTTCTTACCTCCATCTCTGACGCAATAGTCTCGTAACTGGGAGGCAATCGGTTCGATCCTTCTCATATTTTTCGCCAAAATAAATTAACCCTTGCGTTAGTGGTTAATTGAGCGGTTAGATTGGTGAAGGCTTAACTTCCATGGTTGAAAAAAATATAGCACGATATAAATTTGCTCCACGCTATTTCCGAAGGCTTTGAACAGCACGACAAATGCGGAGCGAGTCCGCCAACCCATGATGAGGGAACAACAGATAGGAATAGAGTGTTATTAAAGTTTCAGTTGAAGACACCGGCTGAAGCGCCCTCTTTAATTTGATGGTGGTCCCAGACGAATAATCGTCCAAAGAGAGTCTCTCCTTTGAATCCCCGAGCCCCACAATTCCCCGACGCCATCCGTCGACTTCCCCTTTACCGATTCCATTCTCTTCCCTCATCCGTAGACAACCCTTTCACTCCCTCTCCGCGAGCACTGGCCTTCGGAGGAGCGGGGTTCGAATCCGTGGGAGATATTTTTTTCCTTAATGCGAAAGCACCTCGTCCGTGACTTTGTGTGCGGCAATGGGATGAGGAGATAGGCTGGAGGTGGGAGAGAAAAAAGGCGGGGAGAGGGGGAATGGAGGAAGGGGTCGCTTTTTCATCCTCGCTCATCGCTTCAAGGTGCTTCCTTTCTCTTCGAACCATTACATCATCCGCAACACCGAATTGTGTTTCTCTTTACCCGCCGCTACAACAATGCCTTATTACTTGAAAAGCACGCGGCCGACAAAAAAGATAGCTCTACAAATGAGTTAAAGGGTTGAAAAGGAAACTTCTGCGAGGATATAGATAATCCACTAAAAGCTTGACATAATGTGCACTCCACTATGTAAATGCCTATGTTTACCTTAAAGGTGTTTAAAATCAAGAATTTAGCACTTTTGTGACAATCGTCATCAACTTCCGCGCACACATTCCATGCAGTCACATGATTCTAAAGAGATATTCATATTTAGCCGTTGTTTTGTGCTTCTCCCACGAAGACGCGTTTTTTCAATGCAAAATTCCACAAGTCGAGGCTGTGCAATGAAAAGTAAAACGCAAGAGGCTAGATAAACGTATTTGAAGAAAGTTTAAATCCCGCTCGAAATTGTTCATTTCCTCAAAATTTCAGGAGTTTATATCGCACTTGCTCTATATAATTGCCTAATTTTCGTATAAAAATAACAATTTTACATATTTTTCTTTAAATATTCGAAAGGTTAAATGGAATTATTTCTACCTCCTTAATCAACGTAGTTAAAGCAGCCGTTAAATCGTTTGTCATTATCATATTTTTCACGCGCTTTACGTCCAATAGAAATAGACGAGGTTATTTCTCCACGGTATTAGCAGAATGCCGTTAAAGTTAACCGGTTTTGCCGCAGTAAATAATGTTCTACTACTTCAGCACATGTCTGCCCGAGTGTGTATTTTGAGCGTGCAGAAAATAAATTACATATTCCTAGGAAAGAGGTGCACTAGAAGAATTTTCCTCCAGCACGCCTCTACCATTACCTACTCGGGATTTTCCCTCTCCCTCTCTCTCCTCCATTTCTAACTGACTCATTAGCCCTTAATCTTCTTTCACTTCCCTTCTTCGCCTCTCTCTCGTTCTGCCTTTTTCTTCTCGTTATATGCGCCAATCCATCCCATATTCCCGCATCAGTCTGCACACGACAAACGGCTCATTCCAGACAATATATCTATAATTTTCCCTCTTATCGCCTAAAATACCTACATGTAACTCTCTGACCCCATTTACTGAAAAACTTAAAATTTCTTTTCTAAAGCGCGCATGATGCTATCCTAAAAATGATCCAAAAATGAATTTCTAAGGCTATAAAATGATCGAGTAAGCCAGATACGTGTTTAGGTTAAAAGGAAGCTGTCCTTAGTGGCAATATGCCGAACTTCGAGTTCGTTAATCAGAATCAAGTCACGATGATTTATCTACCAGAAATACTACTCTGTGGTTGAAATGCGCATCATAATGCCATATAATAACTGCAGAATTTCTCAAAACATCTAAGGGATACAAGGCATAAGATTCTCTCGATAATTCACTATATAATTTTTTCATTGTAACAGTTTAATATTATGATACTTTCTCTATCATACATTAGACTCCGTCTGAAATTGATGCCCTTTTACTCTTTTGACGTCATCGTTTTCAGGGTAATTTTTTCCACACGTATTTAAAAGTAAATTCCTTGGTTTATTAACTTTTTTATAAGAACGAGCAGTTTAGTTGGGTTATTAAACTGGTTATTACTGTCTCATAGTTATTTGACAAAACACATTTGAATATGAACATATGAATTATGTGTATGCATATTCATGTCTTTTTTCGGGTAACTATGCATGCAGATATTATCGAACGAAAATTCATTTTCGCGTGTTAATATAATTTTTTTTAGATTTTTCTAACGATTTCTCAATTTGCTCTTTTCCTATTTAAGTTTTAACTAGCAGTACTCGTCTTTACAGCGTTATTCAATAAATGTTCACTTTTACTCTACCATATCACGCCCTCGAGTTATTCTCTTCTAATCCAGGTATATTTTAAAAATGCGTTTTATTTGCGCGCCTCCTAACACTATATACCTCTCATTCCTCTTTCTTTTATCCCTTCGTTCTCTTATCCGTCTCTTTCACTCTCTCTTTCCTCCACCGCCCTCATCTCCAGCTTTGCTCACCCTTCCGCTGTGTAAGTGTGCCATAGCGGAGGAATCGGGTCAGTGAAAGTGAAGGCGAGAACTGGAGAGGGAGAGAGAGGGAGATTGGGAGAGAGAGGGAAGAGCTGAGGACCAAATGTCACCGGGAGGGACGGTAGGAAAAGGAGAGAGAGAGGGGAAGGTGAAAGAGGTGAAGGAAGGGGGAAGGAGAGTGGAGGAAGAAAAGAATCGGAGGGAGGAGAAATGGAGTTGGAAGGAGAGAGAAGCAAGGACTGCAAAAATACGTTAAAAAATCTAGATGCGATCAAAGCGCCACAACTCAAAAATCTATCACTCAAATTATCGATGATTGGAAGAATATCTTTTCGTTTTGTGTTTCCAATGCATTGAATTAAAAGTTTCATGATTGGAAATTTTCCCTTTTCCATAGTTCGATTTACGTATCTAGCTTTCGCTGTGATATAAGAAAGATCAGGCCGTTTGAAGATGGCGAGCTGCGGGTAGTTAAAAAAATAATAGAAGGCAGTGTACCAAATCGATAACTTTGATGTGGTCGTAGATCGCATCTAGCTACTAGGAAGAATTCACGTAATATCATGCGATTCACGCTAACATGGAGAAGTTATGCAAGCGATGCACAATATTGGAAATGTGAATGGTTAAAGGTATCAATAAGAAATTTAGTACGAAATAAAAATGAGAATATTGAATGTCTTTGGTTGAATAAAATTAAAATTTTCATTTTCTTTCATATATTTGAATCTAGGACGAACAAAAATGCTTTTCCTCTAAGCGTCGTGCTAGTATTAATATTAATTAGTGCTTTTCATTGTTATGAATTTTATCTCTCCTTTCCAAATTCAATCGCCAAATCCATCATTAATCCATATTTTCTTAGCAAAATATCCATTCCCTCTCTCTCTCCTTTATTTCTAATTTCGCATACAGTTGCTAAGGGAGGATTCGCGAAAGAGAGAGCTGACGTCTGAAAGAGGAAAAGAGAGACGTACTGTGCGCACGGCACAGTTATTCCCCCTTTCATCTTCCTTCTGACTTTCGTAGAATCACAATCACGCTGTCCCTGAATCATTGCCGAACGTGATTCATAGGCAGTAAATCTCCAACTTCTGTAATATATTAATGCGTCTGTCAGAGGCGCCCGTACAATTTGCAGTGTTTCTTTTTGTATCAAATTTATCAGAAATTTTCTTTCTCATGTCACTTATTATAACGGGAATTTTTGTCCTATTATATCAATGCATCCGATCCTATGAGTGAGCGAAAGTTGTGGAGATAATTTATCATTGAAATAAACTTTGGGATTAATCAGCCAATATGACCTTTGATGAATCGAGTGAATAATATTTATAGATTTTTTGTTTTATGATTTTATAAAATAATCCACTACACACACGAGTTTGAAGGTATTATCTGGGTGAATTTATGAGTAATTACACACTTAAATGTGTGCATATGAAAAGGGAGTGATGCCCTCGAACAAGCTTCTTTGGAATAAGTACTTCGCAGTATAACCAACTAATACTCTAATATAAGTAGTCTACCTGAGAAAATATTTCTTAAAGTAAGCCAGAAAGAGTCATTAATCGTTGCTACGATGTTAAATTCTTAAAAGTTAGCTTTTTCCTTATGCATCTAAACTAGTTTCAGCTTTGTTTTTAAAAGTATTAGTAATAATATGAGTTATGAAGTGATATATATATATATAACTTTGTTTGTATGTCAACTTCAATGCATCTTGTTAAATACATTTTTTTATCCTTTCTAACTTCGTCGACCTAAGATACAATTATTTACTTAGCAATAAAAATTTTATGATTAAATATATTGAAATGAAGCACTCGTTCTTAACAAAGGAATAACAGTCCGAGTATTCCTCAGAGCAAAAACAAAGGCATTTCTCCTGTTGCTGGAGGTATATTTCCGTTACCCTTCTTCTGTACTCGGCGATTCGTGCTTTTCCACATTTGGGAGAGTCGAACTAGATGTAATTGTACCATTTTAGACTAAACATACAGATTGAAAGTTACCATTAAAGCTAAACCTTCAGTAAACAATGATCTCAGAGTTATGTGTTAATAAATTATTTTTATGAATAACGGAGAATATGCAATGATCTCTTAGAGGAATTTGCAAATCATGTCCCCAAAGTGAAAAGAGCGAGCGTTTGAAGCGCCCAGCATAACCGATCAGCGGACAAAACGACAGAACACCTTATCCTTCTTCCGGAAAAATATCCGCCACTGTTCCTAGTGAGAGATTGAAAGAAGAAATTTACGACGCTAACAAATGACCTCTTCTCGTTTGAGGAGAGCGTTAGCTAAAAGGTTTTGCCTTGTATGAATATATATTTTACATTTCACATACCCAAGCAAACGGCCGTCAAACGATTAGTGAGAAAAATAGGAAGATTAGAATAGTTTTCGGTGGTTACTCTTGCGGGATGTTGACGAGAGGGAAATTGTTTTTCCTCTCTGTCTCTCTCTCTCTCTCTCGTCTCATCTACTCCTTGACGACCCTTCCCTCCTCTACCCCGTTTCCATGCAATTCTTCCGTCTTCTAGAACGATATGGAACACACGAAGTCCATCAACTCAGACTGATCTCTCCCGCGGAATAAAAGAGGAGGGGGAGGGGAGTGGAGGGGGAAAGAGGGGAGGAATAAGGTAGAGGAAGGGAGACGGGACCACGCCCTCGCACGCGGTATCATCGCAACAATCCCACTTTCACTGTCGCGCTCTTTCGGCCGTGGAGAGAATCATGGAGTGGGATAGAAGAGTGAGAAGGGAGGTGGGTGATGGACAGAGAGAGAGAAGGGGAGAGATGGAAAGGATAGGTAAGCAAGTGAAAAGAGAGGGAGGCAGATTTAAAAAGAAAGAGGCGGAAGAGAAAAGCGATGAGGGGAAGATGAAAGAGGGAGTATTAAAAGTAGAAAGAAAGAGAACAAACGAGAGAGAGAAAGTGGAGGAAGGAGATGGAAGGATAGGGGAGAAAGAGGTAGAGGTGGAAAGAGAGAGAGAGAGAGCAGTTGAAACGAACGAAGGAGATAGAGAGAGAGGAAGGAGAAAGTTAGAAAGGGAGGAGATATAGGATGAATAGAATAGAGAGAACCAAGAGAGAGAGAGAAAATAAAAGAGAGTAAAGAAAAGAGAGAAAGTGGAGGAAGGAGATGGAAGGATAAGAGAGAAAGAGGTAGGAATGGAAAGAGAGAGAAAGAGAACAGTTGAAACGAACGAAGGAGAGAGAGGGAGGAAGAAAGGTAGGAGGGAGAGGAAGTGAACAGACTAGAGAGAAGCAAGAGGGAGAGAAAAAGAGAGGAGACGAAATGAGAGAGAGAGAGTGGAGAGAATGACAAAGGATGGTAGAGAGGGGGAGCGTGGCGTGTTAAGAATGAACAAAAGAGTGAAGCAGCGCGTTGTGGAAGGATAGAAGCACGCGTGGGTGGAATCTGATCAGCGTGCGTGCGTGCGTGGCCGTGTTCGTGACAACCGTGCATCGCACGCTTCATCCTCCAGTCGACATTTCCTGAACTCCATCTCAGTCTCATAACTTCATGCATAAGATTTTTCAAAGGTCTCACCCCCCAATGCAAAGCGGTAGGGCCTTGCCGAGTCAGTCACGTCCGTTTCTCTATGATGTTCGTCCTTCGCAAATCGTTGCACACATCATATGCCTCTGTTCAGATTTCATTCCCTCATTTTCCGTCTTCGATCTCACGTGCTACTAAATCTTAAGCAGAAAATCTTCTGCTATTTATGCTTATCACAACATTACATTATTAATGTCCGTAGATTTGTGAATTATAAAGAATTCATCTAGTCAGATCAAACCAATTTGTATATATTAACATTTGCTATACTTACATCTTTACATTAATTTCGTTGTTTTACAGGATATCACTTTCGTATCCTTAGGGTAATCCATTCATAAGAGGTTTCTTTAGTTACACATTCGAATACGTACGAATTTAACGTATGTATTCCCATCATACCTCCGATTAAATACATGGAAACATTGAGAATTCAGGAAGTACACATTTTGCCGTAATAAATTTTAAAAAATTAACAAATTCTAAAATATTATAATTAAACAGGAATTGATGAACTTTATCAAATAGCAAATGAGACAAAATAAATGATCATAACAATTTTGCATTCTAAGCGAGTAAGTGCTTAAAGTAGTATAAAAGTATGATCAAGCATGGCAACCTAATTCCGTAAATACCAAACACGTTTAAAGGAGAATTCGATAAACAATTTTACGAGCAAAAAAACCAATTCTCCATTTGCAAGTGAATTTACGGAGCAGTTTGTGAAATATTGCTGGCAATTTATAGTACGTGTGCGAGCTCGAATAATTTTTTCTCTCAGGTAACACGCCATAAAAATGCGAGCGAAATGACGTCAATGTACCAATAATTGCTATGAGATACGAGTGAATTTATTTGGCCAAACAATGCAGAAATGGGAACCAAATTATCGAGAATCCGATCTCACCAGCAGATCCCAGGGCTAATGAATTAAGTCGTAGCAGAAAAGCGAGGAGATTTTTGCCCAGAGGGAAAACGCACAATCAGATCCACCCAAGGCAAATGCTAGGAAACGGCAAATGCAGGGTGAATGACAAGATCTGCAATAGAAATGGAGATAAGCAGCATTTTATTATATTGAACTTGATATTTCTTAAAAGTAAACTCAAGCCTATTCTATTTGCTATTGAATTGACCAAATTAAACGTTATTGGAAGCGAGAATTAAAAAGAAGTAGTTATATTTAAAAAGTATCCAAGATATATTGCAGCAACAAGAAACCGATATGCATCCAAATGCGGTGCAACAACTATTATGAAAAAATTAAATTATACATAAAATAGATCATAAAAATATCGGTCGTATAGAATATATATCATAAACGTATCTATAATAAACGTCTCGATCGACTGAACAAGATGCATATATATATATATATATATATATATATATATATATATATATAGTGTTCGCGCGTGTTTTTTCCCTTTCATCCGAATCTTCCGTTTTATCACCGTGACCCAGATCTCGTTTTCGCCTCCTCACTCTCTCTCTCTCTCTCCCCCGTAATTGTAGACGTTTCACTTTTCAAAAACCGTTGCCCCTTTTCGCATTCAGCGTGTCCCTTTTTGCTATCTTTAACCCGGCTCCCACAGCACTGAGTACCTCCGTGGCCGAGCCGTAATCTGGCTCCATCGCACACCGGGCGACGGAGTAATGCATCGCAACGCGGCCCCGATACGATCCGTCTGGGGAGAGAGATCATGCCAGAACGCGCGCTCGGCTACCTATATGTTCCAAAGATGATTTTCCCCCCAAGTACTCGCGTTTGTTTACTCTTTAACGAATTGAGTCGTGTAATCTTCATTTCGTATACGTTTAGTACAATTTTTTGGTGAATTTCTACTAATCATCACTGGCGGGATTTGGCATTCAAAACATCGGAATAAAGACTAAATTTGGTGCAGCATAACAAATTGTGTGCCTGAGATAAAATTGCTGAGTTTACCTTAACTAGTGGCTTGCCCGTTGCTACGCAACTTAAAAAATAGAATAATATACTTTGCTTTTATAGTTCATGTATTTCAGGATAACAGAAAATGTATGAATTTAAATTTATTAAAAATTTTAATGACTCGATGGCTATATCCAAATCAAAATAAATCAAATTAAATAAAGAAATTAAATATAAATTGAATAAAAAATTTAATGTGACCACCACATGATTTTCTCCATACCAGTAATATTTCTAAAAAATTCCAAAAATATTAAATCAGGGATCCCCAAACTTTTAACTGAAAGGGCCACATGAGGCTCCATGATCCACTGTGCGGGCCACATATGGCATTTCAAATGACTAATCGGGCCGTGTGAATATTTCAAAGAGCAAGTTTTGAGAATTTTTCGATTCTGTAATATGTAATTCGCTTATATTAAAAGTATATTTCACCCAAGCACTCGGAAAATATCGTTTAGATATCATGAATTATATCTAATGAATACTCTTGCTGATTAGGCGGGCCGGATCATATCACTGCGCGGGCCGGATCCGTCCCGCGAAAGGTTTTTATCCGACCCGCGGACGCTTTGATGAAAAAATAATATTTTTCTTCATTCCTCTAACGAATACCGAAATTATGATGCTTCTGCATGCAGTACACAAATATATACATACTTACATACCATCTTGCACGGGCGGCGGAAGTATTGGGAGCGTTTTTTATCATAACAGCAGTCTTCGTTTTCTATTCTCCTTCCATGAGGAGCATCTGAACGCGACTATTGTATCGCGCACGCGCAGTGTTCAACGCAATCAGTGATCTATCAATTTTTCACGCAGTGACATTTCGCTGTAGTTAATTTTAATGTTTTATTCATCTCGGATGCAACAACCTTTAATAATATTGCAAGTTTATTTACGTTAGTACATTAGTGTATTTACATTAATCAGTGGAGATGAACTTCTTGACTGTCATAATTTCTGACTTGGTATCGTTTCTGCAGTAGCGGATATTGGATATACTGTGCTCTGCTGCATCCACGGAGTAAAGATACTTCATAGGTGTGTGGATATATAAGTAAATGTTATGTTTATATAAAATAATTTATTTCTTGATCCCCATACTTGAATAAAGATGTCAATGTCAATGAAGAGAAAAGTAGATAGTGAATGTCGGGTCTTCAATGAACAATGGACAATTGATTATTTCTTTGTGCAGTTCAAAGACAAGTGTTTGTGTCTCATTTGTAAAGAATCTGTAGCAGAGTTCAAAAAGTACAACTTGAAAAGACATATTACCAAACATAGTGAGAAGTACAACAGATTTAAAGGATAATTATGTGAGAAATCGCTACAAGAACTCAAAGAGAGCTTGGCAAATCAACAAAACATGTTTAAAAAGTTTACGAATGAAAATATTGCCTCAGTCCGAGACAGTTACCGTATTGCTAAAATCATCGCCGAAGAAGGTAGACCGTTTACTGATGGCGAATTTGTTAAAAAATGTGTTCTAGCAATGGCTGAAGATACCCTAAGAACATTTACTGGTATAAGCTTATCTTCAAGTACAGTTACTAGGCGAGTCGAGGATTTAGGATTAGATATATTTTTTCAGATTAAAGAAAAGGCAAATAATTTTACTAATTTTTCACTGACAATTGATGAAAGCAAAGATGTGAGCCATACTGCTCAGTCACTTATTTTCATTCGTGGAATTAATCAGAATTTGAGGTAACCAAAGAACTAGCAGCATTGAAGAGTTTGACGGACACTACCACCGGTGAAAATATATTTCTGAATGTATCAGAAACAATTGATGATATAGAATTGAATTGGGAAACGCTTACTTGTGTGACTACAGATGGCGCAAAAAACATGGTCGGTTCTAATGTTGGATTAATTGGACGCATTAACAAATTATTTGAAAGTAAAAGTATCCAGAAACCAATGCAGTTACATTGCATCATTCGTCAACAGTCACTATGTGTAAAAGTTCTTGATTTCAAATCTGCAATGTCTACTGTTGTTTCTAAAGTAAATTATATAAGAAAAGCTTGATTGAATCATCGTCAGTTTAAAGTTTTCTACAAGATATAAAATCTGAATACAGTGATTTGCTGTACCACAGTTAAGTGCGGTGGTTAAGTCGCGGCAAAATGTTGAAACGTTTTTTTGAGCTTCGAAATGAAATTGACACATTTATGAGGGTAAAATTGAAACCCGTACCAGAAAATTCTGAACCCGCTCGGTTGTAGAATCTTGCATTTTTTAACCGATATAACTGAACATCTCAATTGTCTCAATGTAAAACTACAAGGAAATGGATAACTTGTGCATGAACTCTTTTCTGATCTTAAGCCATTCTCAACGAAACAGAAACTTTTCAAGAAACAGATACAACAAAATATTTTCTCACATTTTTAGTGCTGTGATTATTTGTGGAAAAATATGTCGACTGCATTTAATTTTTGTGTTAAACTTTGTGTTGACAAAATTATTCTGTTACAAAATGGACTAAATAAGAGCTTTAATGATTTTTACAAAAAAGAAAAATCCTTTATTTTTTCAAAATTCCTTTGATGTTGGTGACGTTGACGCAAATATACAATTATAGTTAATAGATTTTCAATCAGATAATACACTGAAATAATTATTTAAAAATGAAAACTTAATTAAGTTCTACTCTTTGTTGCCAGAAAGTAATTACAGCAATATTAAGAATTTTGCAAGAAAAATGATCTCCATAGTCGAAAGCACTTATATTTGCGAGCAGTCATTCTCCAGAATTAAATATATTAAATCAAAAAAAAAACGCTCAAAATTAACTGACAACCATTTAAAAGTTATTTTAAAAATAAGTGTTTCGAACTTGACGCCAGATATTGATAAAGTAATTCAGACATCAACAAAGCAGGCGCATTGTTCACATTAATGCCTTTTCAATACTTGGTCATTGGTCAACCTTGATTCTTGAGGTATTTTTTGATTTAGTTAAAAAATTCTTACATTTATTCGTGCTTAATTATTGTGGCGTATATATTTCTGACTTCCTTGATTCCCATTATTTTATTAAGAAGAAAAAAAACTCAAATTTATTCATGTTTAATTGCAGTTTTATGCTTAATTATAGTTATAAGCTTTATATGTAAATAAAGAAAAAAATATTTTTGTTTTTCATTGCCTATTTACTTACGAAAAAACATCCATCTTTAATTGTTGTTGCGCATATTTAGTTGACTTCTTCGCTTTCTGTTATTTCCTTTAAAAAAATTCTTTTATTTATTCATGTTTAACTATACATGTCATATATAACTATAGGAAAAAATGTCTGTTTTTAGATCCGGCTCGCCTAGCACTTTCAGTAACCTTATGTGGTTCCCCTCTCAAAAAGTTTGGGGACCCCTGTGTTAAATGATAATAAATGGTGAGAAAAATTTAAAGACATTAAAAAAGAACAGAAATAATCTCAAACCGTAGCCTTCTGTTATTGGATATAGCCACGAAGCTGCAACAATTAAGAAAATAAAAAGAAGAGTTAATAATACGTAAGCGTCAAGTGTTCACAATAGTCGCCGGTAGGTGGTGGAGCTAAAAATTAGTTTTTAAAATATCTCTTAATCAGTGTATTATATGGGGAATATTTTTCAAACAAAGATCTTACAAAATTAAATTTCCTACAACTATTATTACAATACTTTTTTACATTCATCAAATATTAAAGCAAATATTTCAAAAACTAATAAGTGACTAGAGTAAACACCCACTTCCGGTTGACCGATTTTTACCAAAAACTAACCAACTCTTTCGGAGTACACAAAAATGTCAAACATAAAATTTCGCGGTGATGTGATTAATATATTTTGAGTTAGCGCGCCCACAAAATTCCAATCACGTACACAAAGGCGTCATCGAGAAAATGATCAAAATGTGTTCGAGGGACCTCAAAACGTGTATTTCCGTTAAAATCTCGAAATCGATTTTTTGCATGAAAACAATATTTTCCTCTATACTACGTATGGAGAAAGTAAAAATGACCCGATCGGGTCATTCGCGAGCCGACGCGTTACTCGCCATGCCACCCGGACTCCTCGTTTATGTTGACTCAAATTGCAATTCAAATAATGTGTCATTCAAATGACCTATCCTCAGACGGACATTCCCACAAATTATATATAGGTAGATGAAGTGACTTGCTTAAATGTGTAAAATATCTTGATTCAAGTGGCTCCATCTGTGTTGTCTGAGTGAACGACTGAGTTATTATCACAAGCGGAGTATTCACAATGAATTTCTCAAAAAAATCAGTTTTCTTGATGTTTCAGTCATTGAAGGATTGAACTGAACTTCCGTTATCCCAACCTCGCGTTTTATTCAGATCAGACGTGGAGGTCAGAGTCCTCGGCATTATATGGTCAATAAACTTCGCAAAAAATTATTATTTCTTTTCTAGCATCGAAATTTATATCCCAATTGCCGCAGTGGCCTGACAGAAATATTTCGATGGTTTATCTTACTATCTTGACGACAGATTCCATATTAGGTTAATTTCTTTACATCGACGGTAAGATGGGGAAGGATTCATAAATGTAGAAAAATACTAAAATACTAACTTCTGCAGTAGATAAAAATGTTCAGAATCTAACAATTTTCTTTTAGTTACATGAAATGCTTCTTAATCATTAAAAACTGCTGCATTGTATATTTCAACTTAAAGTAACCGTGGTTGGTGTTTATTTGTAAATCAATTTTCCATTAAGAATTTGAATTCACGGTTAGTGAAGCCCCACTGATGGCAACTGTTTTGTCGGGGAAGTGATTTAAACAACAATTTTGAGGTTTTAGAAGTATTTATTACTTGAAAGAAGCCACAAAGTGAGCTTGGCTGTTCAACTGTGAGTGTATATTGATGCAATAGGCATTGAAAATTTAAGCGTAGTGATCATTACACTCGATAATATAACAAGCGTTACCGTTTTAGACCTTTTAGTTATTTCTGCGGGCGATTAAGGTAAGACCAACATAGCTCACGTTTTTTAGAGATTGAAGACTAATGCGGGTGATAAATTACTTAAGATAACGATCTTGACTTTTCTCATGCTGGCGAAAAAATAGCGAAATATTTCACTTGTGGGAAAGTATTGGAAGATAAGAAGTAGTGCAAGAGTAGATAGAAAGAGAAAATATAGAGAGACATAAATTTCTCTCCTAAAAGCCGAAACTTTATGACTCTATTCCGTTGATGCTCCTGCTAATTTAGTTCAGATTTCACATTCTAAGAGGCAAATTAGTCCTCACGGCAATTATGATATTTATTTTTTATTCTGTCGGTAACCGTGAAATCAAGTGGAAATCACTTAGCCTTGGAATAATGAAAGAGATTTTAAGATTTATTTCAGGCCTCCAAAAGTAGCGCTATCACGGTAGGAAGAGAGCGTATTATTCAATCTCCTAGAATTAACTTTTATCTTACTTTTTCCGATTGGTTTCATGAACGAAGGTCGCTTAAATGAAACTCAAGCCTCTTTAGGTAATTGATAGTATTTGTAGACATTACCGCCCATCAACATTGAAATCTTGACCGAAAATATAATGATAGAAAGCATAAAGTTGCGCATCACGTTTTGACCCTTCCATTAGCTGAACGTTTAACAAAAATGACGGAAGGATATTCTTGCGGCTAATCATCATCAATTATCGGAACGAAACATAGCTGAGTTTAGCCTTTTGGCCGCCAGTCGGGGAGGGCGGTGCGAGCGTCTGAAGAGCACTTAATGAGGAGCGAGTAGGCGGGCGCCCGTTACTTGACAACCGCGAATTATACGCTCAAATTACTCCTTAATCTGCCGTCGACGCGATGATGGCGCTCCGAGCTCCGAGATTCTTCTCGTCCTGACAGCACCGCGAAGACAGGTTTGAAAATGGAGAAACACTTGAAGGAAAGAGAAGAGAAGAGAAAGAGGAAAAACATTACCGAGAAGGAAGGAAAATGGGAAAGGTCAAACTGGCTACGAAGAAGTTTGTAGTCAATCATAACAAAGTACTAAATAACACATTTAAAATCGATCTTTTAAAACAGTTGTATCATACAGATCCATTTTTACTCTATCATAGACGTAGTATATTGGGAAAGTATTGTTATCGTGAAAAAATTCGACTTCGAGATTTTGATGGAAATACACGTTTTAGGTGTCCCTGAGTCCATAAAAGTGGTTTTCGCCATGCCGTCTCTCTGTCGGTCTGTTCGCCGATCTAGGGGCCAAATAAGTACATAAAATCGAATTATATTTCGTATTTGTGCGATATATCATCTTTTGCAGACCCTTTTTCATAAAAACGATACTGCACAAAAATAAAGGGTAGTTTATTCTTGGCGATTTCTTGAAAATTTTGATTTACTCAAAAATGGCTCCAGAGAATTTAATTAAAATCATATTGATTGTAGAGCCTGATGTCACAAATAATACTACGTAAGCCATATATCTCTTTAACTCTCTATATGCCGTCCAGTGACATTACAATGTACGCTAAGCTACCTTACCTAAGCCATATGACGTCACGCCTCCGCCGCAATCCATTCAAACTCTTACTGCAGCCTTACTGTTAAACTAAATCGAATGATATCTCATATTTGTGGATAATATCATTCATAAAAGACATTCTGATGAGATAAATGGTATTGCGCAACAATTAAGGGTACTTTATTCTTGGATATTTTGAAACAAAATTCGATTTACTCAAAAATGGCTTTAAGGATTTTGATTAAAATCCATCCAAACGTACAGCCTGATGTCACAAATAATACTAATAAGACATTAATTGTCCATTCATGAATAGATCTTTTCTGTCTCCGTAGTGCCCATTCCTCCATGATTCTTAAGATATCAAGATATTCGGCGGATAGTTTAAAATGAGATGCTAAGTATTATAACATTTGTATATGCACAGGCTGTTTCTTAGTCATAGGTACGAAACTACTGATTATAATTTTAAACTTTAGTATAAAAAAACTATTATCTCGTATTGCGAATTGCAAATAGTCCATGGCGTATAATATTTCACACTTCATATTTTCCTCAAATTAGAAACTATGACTCCGTGTCTGTCCTCTCTCGGTCCCTTGTATTCCACGCGTTTTCTTCTTTAATTTTCTGAGTCTCTCCAACGAAACACTTCTCCTTCGGCCATCTTCTCTCTCTATTTCCTAGTATCCGTACCACTGCGAATTCCTATCTCTCTCTCTATTGTCCCTAATGCTGATCCCTGCTCCTATAGTCCATTCTTTACTCTTTCTACGTTCCTTATCTTCTCACCACTCTGCTCGAAAATACCTCACGGTCAAGCACTTCTGTTAATTTTTGCCTTTTATATTCACCCTTGTCTCACATCAGTAAATCATTGCGTCGTTGAATACAGATATTAACGTATATTTTGATTTTAAAAGTACATTCATTTCCTTAAGGCACGAGCCCGATTAAGTCCGTTATTTAATCACTAGCGTAATTTCTCGTCAAATATAACGAGTATGCGTGAATTAAGTATGAAGTTAAAATAAAATTTAAATAAATTAGCCTTTATATGCATTAAAAAGTAAAGAACAAATATAAAATCCACATTCACATTCACATAAGTGAACGTTCCAGAAATTAAAAATAGTTCTGGGCAAATAAAATTTGTGTGGCAAAGAAATATGAATGAAGGTTTATTCCTTAAAGATTACGCTACACAACTTTTATGTGCCTAAAACTATTTTAACTTTCTGAAAATTTTTGGCTAAAATAAAATATTAGAATTGAATATAACCTACCAGATAACTTAATAGCGTCATTTCAGTATTAAATTTTTGATAAAATACTTTCAGTTTATTTTCATTTTTTCTAAGAATAGGAATACGTCAGATTTACTGATTTCATTATAAAAATCAATTTTCTCGTAGAAAAGTTAGCTTAAACTACAAATATTAGGTATTTATTATTCTAAAATTTAATATATTTTTCGTAGCGATTCATTCTCAATTTACTTTAAATTTTAAAAACGTCAAACGTTAAATAATCCTTAGAATTAAATTAAACATTACATGGTATCAGATAGAGATTAATATCAATTCTCTCTGCCATCTGATTTATCATCATTTCTTGGAAATGATTAACAAATATGTAACTCGTGTCAGTAAATCGACTTTAGAATTAGTAAACCAGGAAAATTGGGTGCATTCCCAGTTTTAAATAGGTTTATAGCCATTTTATAGAGGTCGTAATACTAGTAAATCTATAAATGCCTCAAGAAGTCAACTCGTTCTTTATTTATCGTAAATAAATTACATGAAATCGAAATTATCGGAGATTTTATTGCTTAGGTACGCTTAAGAATAGCGAGATGCAAATTTTGTGGAGATGGGATGGGAGGAAAAGAGTGATCGTTGCTTTTTACGGTGTGCTTTCTTGCTTCCCGAGCGAGGGCGCCTCGTTAAGCCGTTGTTCACCCACGCGCCCGCCGCAGTTGCCCGCCCGGTCCGCGACTCGCCCTTCTCCCCCACGCCCCCAATCGCTGGCCTCCACCCTCCCTGCTCTACCTCAACGTGAGACGCGATGTTCCGGTTTCAAAGACCCAGGCCACTCCCTCCCCAAACTGCGCACCACACCCACTCACCCCATAACCGACTGGCTCTCTTTACTTTTCGCCAGAATTCTTCCCTCTCTCTCTCTCCGTCTAGGGGACCCGCCCTTCTCTTATCTCCTTCCTTCTCTCTTTCCTTTCCTTAACTCACTCTTTACCTCTTCATTTTACCTTTTCTCTTTCTCATCATCCCTCTCCTTCCTCCTATTTTTCATTTCATCCTCCGTCTCTTTACATCAGCGGTTCTCAACCGGTGTGTCGCGACACAATGGTGTGTCGCGACACAATGGTGTGTCGCAAAGAGCCAGGTGGTGTGTCGCCGAAAATTTTAAGAACGTCTTGTAAAAAATAAAGTAAATTTTGTTGAGCAGAGTTTTAGTCTTTCGCTTACGTCATTTTTAGCAACAATGAAAACAATATTTAGGCTTCAACTCTTCATTATTACGCACTGTTCCTCTTTTTTTTTAGCTCGGCGATTGTAGTGTGCAGTGTGTCACGCACGTGAGCATCGACTGTCATGCGTGTGTCGCGACGGAAAAAAAGGTTGGGAACCGCTGCTTTATATGCGTATTTTATCAATGATCTATTCGTGTTGTGCCAAGCTTTAAGTTTTTCATTTATTTATCTTTTGTTCTAAATTTCATTTGTTGATGTCTTTAGTGAATTTCAGTGGGTTTCGCAGGTTTTTCACATCCCCCTTCTTGTGTGGGTGTCTTCCCGCAGTGGGTTTTTTAACATGGATTTCGTTATTCGGCAGTCCTTATTTTTCCCACAAAATTACATTTTTTCTTTTCCAGTACTTGCATTATTATTGTTACTTGTATTTACATTGCTAATGTTCTATGTATTATTGTAAATGTTTCATGGTGAGGGGTTAGGTGGAAGATGCGTCTTCTTAGTCTCAATCTCGCCCCAAATAAAGACCACATCAATCAATCTCACCATCTATCTTTCTCCCTCTTCCTTTCTCCCTCTCTCTTTTCTCCCACACCCTTCCCTCGCCTATTTCACCTCCGCTTCTCGTTCCCTCGATCCCTATTGCCCACCCTACTAACCTCCCTACCTCTCTCCTTCACCACCTCACCCATTCCAAGTACCTACATGCGAAATGAAGTTGTCCGAGGTGAGAGGTTCTGTTTCTCCGCCTCCTCCACGCGAGGTGCGGCTCCCAAACCAGATCGCCGTGATGGCGTGCGTGTTTTTCCCCCTTTTAACCAACATCACTTATCAGGGGACTTTGTCCTCCCCATAACCAAACCCGCCGCACATGTTCCTGTGCAGTCGCGCTCTTTCCTCCTCTCTTCCAGCGAATTTTGCGGTCAGACATTGAGGAGACTCCTCTTGGCGCCACCGCAGTCAGGGTGATGAAACGGGCAATGGTGGTTGCCATCAAAGATGCGACCCGAGTGAATGAGAGTGGGGTCACGTTGCCACGGAGAGGGCGAATCAACGTGCACGCTCGTTTTGCATTCATATTTTTCTCCGACGAGAAAAGTTGAATCTGTTGTGCTGTTTCATCCTCCGGTCGTAAGACTTTAGCCCCGCTTGCTTGGAACGACGAGAAACTGTTTTATCCTGATTTGAAGGATTTCCGGCGAAAATATTCCGTTTGCTACTGCCTCTATGATAACCAATATATGATTAACCATTAAAATTAACCGAAGCGAAATAGGAGTATGAAAAACTATATAAATATTTCTGAGCTAAGTAATGTGATTCCCTCGCGGCAAAGAAACGCTGAAATTAAAGATAATATTTTAAATGCCATGCCTTTTTTCAGCAATTTATGAGCCAATTTCATTAGTTTTGCGTCGCCAGTGCTACTTCTCGCCCCATAAATTCAAATGACTTACTCGAATATATTCAAATGATATTTTAGGTCAACACGTAAATTAATTAGAGGGTAACTAACATCTTCATCCTATTATTTCTCAATCTTTCATCGTTTAGAGTTCCTCTCTCTAGTATTTCGCTTTCTTCGCAAAACCTAAACATCTTTTTCCATCAAACTACTCCATTCTCTTCTAAGTTTTTCTCTTTTTTTTTGTCGAAGCGTTCATAACTGGATCACAAAGCCGTAAAAAAGTCACACAACGTATTCGAACGTAGATATATTATTTTTTCTTCTCCCTCTCTCTTCACTTTCTTTCCTCTCCCTTCTCCCTCGCATCTCTCGCTCTCACCCTCTTTTCCCACACGCGCACGCACACACTCGCAAGCACGCATTCGCCACTGCGTACCTCTCTGACCCCTTTACCCCGTTTCCTCCCTTTCTCTCTCATTCTCCCTCCACCTCCTCCCTCGCCTCCTCCATCGCCTCCTCCCTCGCACCCTTCGTCTCCCTCCCCTTGTCCCCGCGGTCCCCCGCTGCCTCCGTCGTGCGTAAGACCACTTTGCGGCCTGATCCGCCCCAAACCCCTTTCCTCCTCTTCCGATCCTCGCCCCTCTCCTTCCCCTCTCCTCTCATTCCCCTCCTCTCTCGTGATGAGGGATCTCCATTACCAAGATCACATCCCTTTTAAGGCTCCCTCCTCGTCGACCGTTCGAAACCAAATTGCTGTGTCCCTTCTCGCGCTCAATTCGGATATAATTCCGCTCAGCGGCATAAAGAGCGTTACGGTATAACTCTTAACTGTGCTGGTGGGGTCTTTTGGACCCCAGTTATTTGTTTTTTTCTCGGTAGTTGAGAGTTCTTGAGATTTTTTTCCTATTTACCGTATTGTTGAGAAGAACATTTTGTGTTTATTAAATTAATATCACGTTTACAATTGAGTATATTCATAGTTGGTCATTAAAATATGGTCTGTGAATGACAATAAAACAGCTTTTAAATTTGGGGTCTATCAGACCACACCAGCATGTAAGTACAGTTTTTTACCTGCACAGTTAAGGGTTAAATATACAGGGTGTCCCAAAATGAATATACCAAAAACGAAGTTGAATAATTATTTTAACATCTCAGATAACAACATAATTCAAAAGAAAATAAACTCTGAAAGGTTGAAATTTTTGCTTAAGTTGATTAATAAAATACAACATGCGTTACATCATTAGCTATTAACGATCTAATGAACATATATTTATATATTTTCCAAAACAACCGTATGGGTGAGCAATGGAAGATCATTTGTACAACACTTAATGGTAAGTTCTTTAATTAGAAAATTAATGTAAGCTTGATTGTTAACTTATATAAAACTTTCAACCTTTCGGAGGTTATTTCATTTTGAATGTTTTTGTTACCTCAAATAATAAAATAGATATTCAACTTTGTTTTCGGTATATTCATTTTGAGACACCCTGTATAATGCTATCATCATATATAACAATTTGCAAGTGTCCATACATCAGTCACAGATTTTTTTTGTACTTATTATTAGAATCAATCGCTGAATTTTTACACCTATCGTAAAAATCTAAAACCTCTCAAAACAGCTCCATGTTCTAATCCAGAAACATCCTGTCTACCATTTGATTACCATTGGAACAAGTTTAGGATTTTTTTTTGCATCATAAACTAAATTGTTATTATAAATTATATATTCTATATTTAATATAATTTTTAAGGTGAGGGGCATTTCTAATATTATTTTTCTCATTATTTGACAACCAAAGGATTCAACCTGAAGTTAGATATTTCAAGTGTTTTGTTTTTTTACTCGAGGAAGGAGATGGGAAAAATCAGGAGAGCTAAGAGGGTGAAGCTGACTGGCTGATGCCTCTTTAATTGGGAGGCGATTATTGATTTAGTCTTAAAGCGTAAAAGGAGAAACCCTGATTAATTTGTTCGTTCTTAAGTGGTGATTTTCGTTCTCTTAAACGCATAATTAACAGAAATCAACCTGTATTGTTCACATGATACTCAAAGATATAACGAAAAATTACTCAACTGTTTTGGAGCTACTATCTGTTTATTATTATATATATTATGTTTATGGATGAAACTTCTTTTGCCACTGTAGTGCTTTACATTTTCAGTGAAGCTAATCTTTATACGTATTGTTCGTGTTATAAGAAGTTCAACTTCATTTTATGAGGAAAATAAACCATTTTTCCCGAGAAAACAATACGACATCCTTAACCCTTGTATTACCGAACTTTGTTTCGCCCATTTTCTACCAATAGGGGCACAAAATGTGTCCCATGAGAATTAATGTTCTTTTTTACTTGTTAGATGAAATTGAACCTCTAGTAGACCTAAAATGAATTTTCAAGCATAAAAACAGAGTACATGATCTATTTTTTTTTTATTTCCGTTGACAAATCAATTTTTGGAATTAAAATTTGAAACTCCTGAACCGTAAATTAACCCAGAGAGCACTCACACGTCCATAAGAAATAAGGAAAATTAAAATTATGCTTACAAGTTTGCAGGACGATGATGGCCTACAGGGACCTGTTGTCGAAAACTAGCCTAAAAAGAAGAAAAGGAACACACACACACACGTACAATCACTATGGAAATCTCTGGGAAACTTGCTAGATACGTATTTCGGGAGCTATGCTCCCATCTTCAGTAGCTGAAGTCGTATGAATATGAATAAATAGGAAAACTAACCTCCATTGCATTCTTTGCATGTTATTTTTATCGATTTTGGGATACATTTTGGACCCCAATCGATTTTTTATTTTTTCTACTAATCTGAAATGAAAAGAAATAAATCCGCGATCATAGGAGCGCTCCTAAATAAGTTTTCGACGAATACAAAAATCAAGAGGCAAGTTAAATGCAAATTAAGCAAATGGTGAGCAAAATATGTGTGTGGGGTCCAAAATTGGCCGCCATTGGTAAAAGAAGAGTTAAAAAAATTCAGATCACATCGTAATAGTTTTGAACGAATCCATTACTTTTTCATGCGATAAAATTAGGAATGATGTAATTAGTATTCACTCCATGGAAGGTGCGACTATAGTTATGATTTGTAAACCTCTCTACGTTTATTTTGTAGTTGCAAGATAAATTCATTAATTTTATCTTCCGAGATTCACTTTTGACCTCACCTCGTTTCAAAGGATATGTATTAAAGTTTGATTTGAAAAATGTGAGGACTTACCCCGAAAAATATTAATTTAATTCTTTCATTTTATGTGTCATTGGATGAAAGTTGTGGATTTTTATAGAAACTTTCTTCATGAACTGCCTTCATTCTAGTTGGTCACCATACGACACATTTTCTCAATAATATATATATATATATATATCGCTATCCGGCATCATCTGAGTTTGATTTTTGCGTTAATCGATAGAAATGTACTTTTTAAGTGTAATTCAGATTTTACCTACAAATTATCAGTTATATTGGCAATCTCTATTCTGTATAATGCTCAAATTCCCATCGTAAATTTACATACTTAGCATTAAAAACTCAAAGAAACGCAGAATAACGCTAAATCTTGTAGCAATTGATATCGCAGTACATGATTTAATTATTTCGGACGTAAAGCTTTTTTCTTACATTTCGAATGTCTGAGAGTTTTATTCGTTTAGCGACCATACGTCAAAGGGCTTCTTTAAATACATATTTAAAAACACAATATGAAGTTTAGTACCGGATTTATTTATACTCATTATCCTAAAATGCTCTACCTCCGCCATATATTTCGTTTAGTATGCGTTTTCAAATAGTTCATTTCTATCGCTCGTTTTATGGTTTTAAGAGTGCAAAAACCATCCTTTATCGACGAAGCGCGGTATATTTCAACTTCCTGCTTACTATAAATGTAAATCTCGATGCTAACTCCTCTTTCCCAGCCAAAACCGAAACGCGGATCTAGTTGAGCTGATATGAGCGAAAATACTCGAGTGACGTGAAATCGAACTGCATTAAACGTATATCTTTGGAAAGTTCGCGGACAGAGCGAATATTCAGACCCAACTTGAGTGCGCGTTGTCTCCATCGAGATGGGTTTCGAGTTGCCGAGAACACAGCAGTGCCATTTACACGCGCACGCAAGCAGGAGATAAAGCAAACCATCGACCCAATATTTTAACAAAAAGAACGCTCATAGGAACTGTCTCGGTGTGGGAGGAGAGGGGTGATCCACCCAACTTCCAACCCGCGTTGGCCGAAATTCCGTCCGTTGTCGTCCCACCGTGAGAACGAGATTCGAGTTTCGGAGGAACGACCGTTGCTCAACGGAATGCTTAAGAACGAAGTCGTAAGTGAGCGCCTTTGTATTTAAATGCAACGGCGATCGAGGAGAGGAATAAGGGCCTCGCCGTGTCGTGTGAAATGGGGCGGGAAAAAACGGGAGCGTAATTGGTGGAGGGAGGGAGGGAGTTTTGCTGGGGAAGGTGGGAAGGAGGAAGAGAGGGAGAATAAGGGAGAGAGGGAGGAAGCGAGGGAAGAAAAGGGAGAGAGGATGGAAGAGAGGGAGGTAATGGGAGAGAGGGAGGTAATGGGAGAGAGGGAGGTAAAGGGAGAGAGGGAGGTAATGGGAGAGAGGGAGGTAAAGGAAGAGGGAGGAAAAGGGAGGGAGTGAGAATAAGGAAGAGATCGAGGAAAAGAGAAGGAAGAGGAAGATATCGAGGAAAAGAGGGAAGAAGGGAGAGAGGAAGGAAGAGGGAAAGAGGAAGGGAGAGGGAGAGAGGAAGGGAGAGAGGAAGGGAGAGAGGGTGGAAAAGGGAGGAAGGAAGAGAGGGATGGAGAGATGGTTGTAGGGAGGAAGTTGAAGGAGTTAATCGGAAGGAGCGTTAGGGAGAAGGCGGAGAGGCAGGAAGGAGCGTGGACGGGACATACTTCCAAACGCTTCCTGTTTTTTCCCACCGCAAACGGAATCCGAAAAAAGGCAAAGCTTTATCTCATCTCCCTCTCTCTTTTTTCTCTTATGATACCGGGACGTGAACGTATCTGACATAAAACCTTTCTGTTCTCTCATAAGGCCATAGACTTCCTCCTTTTCTAATATGGAAATAATAAAACTCGCTTTTTAATGGGATAACAATGAACACGAGGAGAATCAGATACAGGCACGTGCACAAACGATTACCCTATTAGTCTACTGGCATTAAATGTGTCGTCGTATCACTCGCGATAAAATTTACTCCTGGCAAATTTTATCTAACGAAATTTGCATTTTTCACTCGTCCTTGTCGTTTATCGGTATCGTTCCTTTTTTATGGGAAGTGGAAATCTGTATCCTCTTTAAATAAGCTGATCTAATTATCTTTCCGCGAAATGGAATTATTTTCGCTTGGCATATCCGGATCCGTGATCGGGATAGCATTGTAAGTGATGGAGGTTACTTCCACGATGTCCCGTAATTTCTGAGTTAATAACTAAATAAATTAACCCATTAAGAGTAACCCAAGTCATTCTTTATTTCATGATGTCTTTGAAACTGGCGCATTTCATATCACTTACGAATTCGATAAAATTGGATTTGGAAGTGTTTTCAAATGTCGACAATGCACCGTATGAGACTAACGTTACTCTCTTTCAACGATAAAACTCTCCTCTAGACCATTCTATATACCAGGAACTTTAAACTGGGATACGCGCACGCAGGTAGGTACATTAAGATGTTTAAAACAGTACGTGAAAACATTTATGATTATAATTTTCCTCCTCGTACCAGCTTTCATAGCTGACTTTGTAATCTAATGTTGTTATTTTTACAACTACAAATCCAGTTATAAATTGTAGGAGCACGTATTTACCGGCAAAGGGTTGTAGAATTAGGAATGTTATTTTGATATTTTCGCGTATCATTTCAAAGAAGTGTACTTAAGAGTAAGTGAAGTTAGTTAATTGTGGTGTTCTTTTTTAGGAAAGAGGTCGCAAAGAGTCGTTTCAGTCTTGTTGGAAAATATACTAAAAAACAGATATTAATCATATTATTTACATATATAAACGTGGTTTATGTAGTTTGATACAAGTATTTTAATTTCACCGAAACATTCAATTATACTATAGACAGAGCGATTATTTTTTTAGTGCTTTAAGTGGAACTTAAACAAAAAATATTGAAGACACCTGTATTAGGCCCTTATTTCTTGATAGCTAATTGGTTCATCCTTCAAAAATACAGATAAAACTCAAGCTAACTAAAGAGAAAAAATATATGGTGATAAATGAATCACATTTCTAGCAATACGAAAATGTAAAATACCTTTTCTCCTAAAATTACTTTTTATTTTTTATTTGCTTTAAATTATTTTAATAGCAGAACAGTAGATGAAATGAATACCCCGGAATACTGGCAGGTTTTTGATTGAAGAAATATTTGACTGCAAAGAGAGGAATGTGAATCGGCAATTAAATCACATATAGAGAAGACAGAGAGGAAATGGAAATGAAATAAGATTGTGGAAGAAAGTATGACGTGGAGAATCCGACCTTACCTGCAAGAAGGCACGTGTATGAGGGTAGCTTACGAATGATGAATGATTATTTATCTGGGACATGAAATGCAGGAATGATTGATAACCCCTCGGAGATTGCATAATTAAATGCCTCCCTCTAGTTTGTCCACGGAAACTCTTATTATTGCCACCTCAGGATCTCGCTGGCATTACGACAGAGTCTGTTCTGCTTTGTCTCACTTTGCGGCGCTTTATGGATTCGATGGAGTGTGACCCGACGACATCTAGAAAAATGCGGCGAAGTTGGGTGACGATCTGTTGCAGAAGTTCTTTTGGATAGCGGAAAGATAAAGCCATAAGAGCACGGAATCGCTGGAAAATGTGGTCAAGTGTCAAGATTAGTAGGACTGGGAAAGCTATGCATTGGGTTGACTGTGTTAATTGCGGCGGCATAGTATGAACAAGTGAATAGGTATAGACATTTTCTGTTGAAAAACAACTGTTCGAACATGCAATCCGCCGCCGCTTATTTGATAAAAAGCTTACTATCATTCGTATCGGCGGATAATCACTTGACTTGAAGAGGTAAAATTTACCGAAGTTACAATACTTGACTGTTTTGCTCTCTCTTATAGTGGTATAGTACCAAAGAAATTCCATCATCTTATGTTGGACTTTGTGAACCTCAGATTGGTTGTTCCTTGCTTGAAAAGAATCAGAAAACAAGTTGGAATGGATGCAAGATAATAAATTTATATTTAAATATAATGGCAAAATAAAGTTTATGGAACATAAAAGTATAGAGAGGCCGAATGAAACATTACATCCCCTCGCTGAGACGCAGGATCGGTTGTATTTTCAATCCCATTCATCCAGAACGAGTTTAACCGGTCCCAGCGGGTATTTAGAGCATCGCAGTTTCGTATGAGATCTCGAGCGTAAAAATTTGATTCACTTTTCTCTATCCAAATAATGTTTCGGGCTGCTGAGCAATCGCCTTGTTGCGCGTGGAGAGGTTAGAAAAAGGCGGAGAAAGAGGCGCGCCAAAGAAGACGATAGCGACGCACGCGGGCGATTTGAGCCGCGTATGCCGCTTTCGTCTTCTTCCTTAAATATGAAAGCTGAATAACAAAATTCACCGAAATACATGCATCGGTATAACCCCTCTTATATGCTTACAGGCAGACAGACGAGCAAACCAAAAAAGAAAGGCGAACTCGAATACGTTCCGAATACATACTTTTAACACGAACATTCTCTAATAGTGTCTGACTTCTTGTTAGAGACGGCTACTTTTATTTCATTTCGATGCCAAATTCTCCTACTTTCGCAAGAATTAATCATTCTGAAATTATTCAGTTTTCTAATTCTGCGCTGGTTAGGAAAGCGATGATTGAAAAAATTAACACTCACGTTCATTTCATTTTCTAATCTGGACATATAGTTTAAAAAAGATTTTCAGAACGTTAATTAAAAACACGTGATTTTTTTGTCCTGAATGGCTTTTCCTCCATTAATCGTCTATTTTTAGAATATGCTTCCTTCCTCGTCGAACCAATTTCATTTTTTCCTAATTAGAGTTCCAAAGGACATTTTCATTTAAACAATATCAAGTGTGTGCCACCACAAATTATATTAAATAGTAACTCTCGCAGGAAATGACATTTTTATTCTAATAACTTTTGAAACTCAAGGAAGGACCCGATGCTAACAGCGATACGTCTGAAATGGATGTGCCTGGGACAAAGTTTTAAAATCATGAAATGTATGTTAAGCATGTGAATTATCCAATTGCGTTGCAGGATAAACATTAGCTATCGAGGAGGGCTTCGTTGAGCACCCGGTGAGGATCTCCAGCTGTTGCCTTAATTTACTGAATGCTTGGTCATTCGTTTCAATCTAAGGGAATCATTCTCAGATTTTTAGACACCACGGATAGAAGTGGGATGTTGGAAACTTCGCACGCAGACGCATGTAAAAACGTGTTGTTAATCTAGCTGTTGGACTTACTCAAAATTCGATAATAAGATGAAACTTGAGTGGTGTAGAAACATTGAACTTCTGCATTGTTAGACGTCAATAAAATCCCACGGAATTGGATGCAAATGAAAGTTCGCTTAGTTTGACAAAGATGAAGCAATGGACTATGGTGGACGTCACTCGCAGATATTAAGTGCGAAAAATGTATGATCCATCGGGCGTGGTGAGTAATAAGTAAGTAGCGATAGAGCTATAATCGTCAAGTAAAGTTTGATTCGGTCATTTCGGATGTCAGAGAAATTTTTAAAATGCCCATATGAGAATTCGACGTGGAATGAAACGGCATCGATAAAATCATACATAACAGATAGAATAATAAGGTAAATGTTATATCTAAGTTGGAGTGAAAAGAAGATTCGACGTCGGAGCTTTCACTGCGTGATGTTTCTCCGTGCTTAAATATATTCCAAAGATTGTTGTTAAAATCTTTATTTTATATTCCGTATGGTTTTGTATCACATCGAAATCAAATCGAGCGAAGATCCGCTAGTTAAAGATTAGAGTTTATACATAAACAAAAGACTAAAATGGGCGTGGAATGTCTGCAGAATTGATGTTTCGAGTGAGAGAGAGGGGCTAGAGAGATGGGAAAAGGATAGGGGGAGAGTGAGGGAGAACAGGATGACGGGATAAGAGGGTGGGTGAGGAAAGGGGTAGAGAAGGGTGCGTCCGCCCAAGTGTTAGAGGAAGAATATAAAATAATCAATGGCGATAAACCACTCAGCGCGTACCAAAAACAACTGTGTAACAATAGAAATAGAGGAACACATTCATAAATTCTGTATGATCACAATATCTTTTTTGCCTCCACATTAAAGATTTTACATATAATCGAATCGATTGTCTTTTCGCATGCACTATTAACATGCCATCAAACGGTTATAAAAAGGTATCAAAACAAATACTCGCGAAGAAAAAATCTAAAAACCTTCCTCTCCGTGTGAAGCACAATTGGAGTGACTTTTTCCCCACCGTTGCGTAAAGCCTTAACCATTATACGTTGTCATTACGAAGCGGCGACCTGTGAGTCGAGGAAGTGATTATACGGCGTCCTTTATGTTTTAGCCCGGGACTCCTTTTCTCTTTTTTGGCTCTTTTCGCCCTCTCTCCTCCCCTCTCTCCTTTTTCCCCCCTCTCTACGCCTCTTAAAAATGTGAAACGTGCCTCTTGTCCCGTGCCAGCGGCGTCCAAAAGAGAGAAGAGTGGGAAGGAAAGTGGGACTTGGGATAGGAAGAGAGGGAGAAGAGATGAAGAGGATGGGGAATGAGATGGAAGGAGGGAGGGAATGAGAGAGATGAGTGGAGGAGGAGGAGGAGGGACTAAGGGAGAGTAGGAAGGAGTGAGTGAGGCTGAAGGTTGGAACGTGGAAGAGCGATAAAGGAGGCGAGATAGAAATGGTGAAGAAGGAAATATAGAAAAGGAAAGGAGAGGAAGAATAAAAATAGATAAAGAAGCAGCGGAAAGGCGGTTGAGGACAGAGCGAGGATATAATTTAAATAAGGACGAAGTGCAGTATAGAGGAGAAATGAAAGATGAAAAGACTAACAAAAGTTCTTGAATGAAAATGGTTGTGTCTATTCGTAGACTTGGTGAAAACCTTTGATAAGCCCCTCTTCTTCTTTCGAGTCTTCTTTTTCCCACTCAGTTGATGCCATATTAGGAAATAAAAAAGGATCTAGTTTACTAGTATATTAACATGAGTGATGCTATTTGTTACGTAATTGTCAGCCTCGGAAATATTTATGCGTTTTAAATCGTCAAACCTTTTCCCTTCGCTTTGAGCGACGAAACCAACTTCATCCCTGTCTCGGTCCAAATGACGTTAAATAACCGTTAACCGAAATTTATTGGCCTTTAACTCGAATTTTATTGCCGAATGTAAACTCCTCTTTATCTATCTTCCGATTATCGCCATTTATATACTTCCCTCAAAACAAATATTTCACGTTTCGAGCAACATTAGGATAAAATATCTTTATATCACTATTTTCAGATCACTATCTTTGGTTTCATACGCTTTATTATTTTTTCATTAATCTCTGACTATTCTTACGGATTTGTAAAATTAACAGTCAGAGTTCATTGTTCGCTCTTATTCTATATCTTCTTTTTTAATTACATTAGTATTTTAAACCAGTGAAGTTATTATTCTGCTAACTGAAGAAGATAACTTAAATCAATTTGAAGCATGAATGTTTTCATTCAATTGTGAGTAAATATTAGTTTAGAGATCAAAGGTCAATCTTTCGTTGGGCTAAAGACATTTTCTATGCTTTTACGCTACTTCAAGCATATGTTATTTTAACCTTATAGTTATCCTATATTCGCAGGTCTATTCTCAGTCTCTAAAAATAATTTCGTTTCCTTTGATATTGATGACAAATAATACTGTGCTCTGATTCCATGAGGAATATTTAACTCCACAAATACGCTGTTTCTATCAATGTGATCGAAGTAGAGCGAAAAATCTTGTCGACACGCGTTCTTAAACCTACACAGTCTTCGTTCTTCCCAAACTTCTTTTCACAGACCACTCATCCAGCGCGTTCGAAATGCCTGCGACATATCGTCATTTTAACGCCTTTTCTCGCCGCTAATTTCGGTCAAAATTTCTCTCGAATTCACGCCGAGCTTTTGTCATGACGGGGATCGTCTCTTGAGGAACGTGCAACAAGGAGCAGAATGTTCCGACCCCACCCTTTCGTTTGTTTCAATGAGTAAGAATGAAAGATTCACTCTGAAATGACTAATCAATAATTAGTGTCGCCGAAGAAATCTCTGAACATCCACGAAAAGCAACGGGAAACTGTATTGTCGGGTTTGTTTATTTTTAGAGAAATCTTAAGTTTTGGCTAGAAAGTTGTATAGCCGTGACGACGATGTGGTCGTTTTAGTCCGCCGACGCAAAAGTTTCTTAGGTAAGACTCTCTCTTTTTCCTTAGTTGTCCTCTGTGACGGCCCCTCTGGTTTATCATTGTCTTTTTATTTTGTTAACCTCCACCACTTTTATAAATTATGTTAAGCCCTTCGTTGGTTATCGTAAAGAAACACGCAATAGATGCAGATATGTTTAGTTTTAAACCCTCTTCCATGAATTTAGGGTGTAAAAAATAAAATATGGAAAATATTATTTCCATTTTCGGACATCTTACAACGCATAAATCTACAGCGATTAAATCTCTAGTGGTGCAGTCGTAATTCCGTCACACGGTGTAAAAACGATCCGAGGTTTATATTATAATGGAATAACAAAGGGGAATAATGAATCAGTGTACACTAATCCAGATGCCTTCTTAGTTTTTAAAAAAACAGCCAGTTACTTAAGTCAACATCTTCATTGTAGGCGCAATTTACACTTTAATGACGCTATATGCTTGCTCAACTCGATAAAAAGAGTCGAGTTCTCATGCTAATAAAATATTCCCCTCAGCTGATAGCAAGTGACACTCGTTTAACTTTCGAGCAATAAAAAAATCGTAAAAAAATAATGAGTCAGATCCATATATTTCGATAAGAATATCTATAAATTATAAACTTTCCCTTTCATTTTAATCAAGACATACCTGCGTCCTAATGGGGAGAATATTTCGAAAAAATGCGAGTATCTAAAATTTATGCCCTTGAGAAATCAAGTATTTAAGTTTCAAATTTATTTTGCAGTTTGAAATTCATATTTTTCTTGGTTTAGAACAAAACCAAAAGAGAAGCTCGTTCTTTGAAACAGGTTTTCGCGGCATTTGCTTCAAGAATATGGCGAAGTGGTTAGCGACACGCCTTGTCATCCTGAGTGAAACGGAAGGCGGAAGCATGAAATGAACTAACTTACCTCCCTCCAATTTCTCCTTCCTCTCTCTCCCTCTTGTCTCACTACTTCACATTCTTTTGTTACACATTATCCTATGTAAATATGCATTGAAATTCAATAATTATTAGGCCATTCTGTATATTAAAGTCTGTTTAATTAAGGCGTCTAAATTCGCATTCACATTTTTAATGTTGTGTACTCTATTCCATTTTTTACAATAATTCGCTCTATAAATAAAACTTTCCCTCACAACGGCATTTTTACCTATTTCCCTTTCCACCGTCCATTTCCTTACATTTCATCCGCTCGAGTGTAACATTTAATATTAGCTTTAATGACTATATTATCGGAACAACTAGCAAAAGCGAATTTAATGAAGGCATCTAGAGCCAGAATTATGCACATTTTAACCTAGTACTTACCTTAAACCCAATCATACTCAGAATATGAGCAATGATTTGCCATTACATTTGATAATCGTAAAGTTACAGATCTTCTAAAAATTAGAAATGATGTACTATTACAAAGTTGGTGATGCGATATCATCGACCGAATATCTAGAAATAGAAAATGAATTCAAATCCCCCAGTCGCGCGTAGTTTTACGCAAGTTAGAAGCACAACAAACTTAACTACATCTCGCTTCTTGAGGTAAGCACACAACTCAGTCGTTGTTCTTGTAATTAAAATAGACATTTTGAAGATCTAAACGAATGGAAATCGGTTCTAGTGATTCAATATCATTAATACAGTGGAAAAATGAACAAATGGAAATCAGATTCAAGAATAAACACAAATATAAAATTTTCAACAAATAAATACTTATCTTAGATATCTCCTATGGGCATAGCAAGGTTACAAAAAACATCGTTTTGGCGATATATCCCTTGATTGGCACTCGTCAGATTTTCATTGTCACGCAATCAATTTTGTTTGTAGAAAATTTCAAAATGATTCATCTGCAGAAATAGGAGATTGATCGTATGAATGAAAACAAGGCTCAGACGAAAAGCTGGAACCGTCGCTCCGTCTCACAATCAGACGAGAGTTGAGGCATTAGGTGATGGAGTGAGGGGAGATGAGGTGAGGGGAGGACGCCGTGGGGTGAGAGGAAGGCGGTTTCACCCGGAAGTGCCTCCTCGCACGCACCCATGTGCAAAAGAGGAACCACAAAACACCGTCGGCACCCAAAACTAATACTCTACGGAGTGAAGTCGCTTTCCCCACTCGGTCGATCTTGTCGAGACGAGAATGTGAAGAGTAAAGGGGAGGCGAAGGGAGGAGGAGGAGAGTGAGAAAGAAAATAATGAGAAATAAAGGTTTATTTATCAAATGAGGTTTAGACTTAAGCCAAACCATTTCATTAAAAAATTAAATTCTATGAGATAAGATAATTGTAGCTACATTTACACAGCAACCTATAGTTAAAATTTGTAATAAAGTGGTGTCACAATTGTCACGCAAAATGTTTACAATAGTTTAAAATATAGTAATACCCTCGTTATAAGATAATATACAAGGGCCATTCGATAGTTATACAACAGTAATACAACTGTAACAATCGTTTCGCAATAGTAACACAGATGTTATAAAATAGCTACGCAACGGTTTGCCTTTTTTTTAAGAATTTCACCGTGTTAACGTGTGGAGAAGTAATTGGAAAAGAAGGGGAGAAATAAGGAATGAAAATATAGCAAGCGAATAAGAGAAGGCAAGGGGAAAAGGAATAAGAAAGAGAGGAATTGAGAGAGATATAAAAAGGAAGAGTCGCTTTAATAATAAAGATGAGTAGGGACAAAAGTACAAAAATTGACAGAGAGAAAAACAAATAAAAGTTGGTCATGAATTATAAATTAGTAACGTATGAGACAACAGTCTGAAAAAAATAATTAGAGGGCGGAAGAAGGGGATGGATTATTACACATGTTCAGCGGTGTGATTTTTCTGTTGGCAGATAAGTGTTTATGAGTGTTAATGCGATCTAATTATCAACGTGATATATATGGTGTATTTCTGTGGATACGAATAGGAAGGAATTCTAGGCGAGAAGGAATTATTTTTAAAAATTTTCTAGAGATGAGCCCGTGGGGGGATCCTACTCCGGAAATGGCTCTTTCGTGTCTCAAGGCCATTGGGGGCGATAAAAATACCGTAAAATCCCATTCGCCGATGTGCGAATCGAACTCCGAGAGATTCCCTAAATGGCCAGTAAGTGGTCGAAGTTATCAAGTCGTTTGATTTGTGCTCGAGGAGGGAAAGGGAAATAGAGAGAGAGGGGCCGAGAAAGGGAGGGAAGGAATAAAAAGAAGCAAATGAGTGTGCCCCTTAACGAGAGAAAGATAGTGAAAGAGAGAGTCGCCACGAACCTCGATAAGGTTCCCAATGAGAGCGAAAGTTGATTACGAGAAGTGGATTAGGGCGCAGGCGAGTGGAGCGTGAACTGGAGGGAATCCATCGGTGTACGCGACCTTTGAAGGTGGACTGGGGAAATGGGAGGAGGGATGGCAAGTGGAGTTGGAGGATGGGAATGGGTGATAATGAGATGAAGGAAAATGATGGAGCAAGGGAGATCGAATGAGAGTGAGGTTTTAGGAGAGAGATAGAGAAAGATTGGTAGGTCGTAGAAGTGGTGGAGTGTTGGGAAGAGGTAAGTAAAGATCATGGAAGAGTAAAATGAATAAAAGCGATGGAGAGAGATATGAGAAGGAAAAGAAAATGGAGAAACTGAAAGGGAGTAAGACTGAGTAGAGAGATGATGGGAGGAAGAATGAGCGAGAGGTTTTACGAGTAGGAACGAGGTGATAGAAGAAAATGCGATCAGAAAACTATTTCCGAGTGGTATGTGACATTTAATCCACCACGCTGGAATCAAGAAATCCAACCGAAATTGTACTTTCCCACCGTAAAGAGACCTACATTCACGAAGTTCCCGATCCACCGCAAAAAAATTGTTTCCCTTCATACAAAATAATTTTTACCCTTCCGACTATTTTTAACCGAGGAATATTTTTCGTTAATAGAACACTTGGTCAAAATAATAAGTATTTAATGGACACTCGCGAATCTCGGCGGGCATTAACACATTTGAATCGTTTTGTTTCGAATGATTCTCATTGTTATTTTGCTTCCAAAGTTTCCATCTTGGTACATAAATTTCTTTAGGGACACTTTTGCTCAGAAAGGAACACAACTCACTATACCCACCCTCAATAGCTGATGTATGTACGTAAGCCCGTGTCTTCACTTTTTATATTTTTTTCATGGTTTATGCTAAGGAAAATAGGTAAACCATGGTTACTCTGCCCATCCAGCATGAGCTCTCATCGATGGACATGCCTTAATATGAATACGCACTACCTCGCTTTAGTTTTTTAGTTCTCCTTTCGCGAGAGGACAAAAATAATGGTCCAGATTTTTTTCGATATTATTTGGGAGTAGAAGGAAGAAAAAACTGCGTTTTATGAGCGAGTGGCATTTGGGATGGGAATCTGGGGCACGGATTAAGTGCTTCGGCGTGCAAATGGTTGTCGTGGGTGGAGGGCCTGCCTCAGACGCTTTCGCTCCCCGATCGGCCGCACGTTGAAGCACACACACACATTCACACGCACGCACGCTCATAAGTAGAGACGCAAAACACTTTAAGGAACCTATCGTCCGAAAGCAGATTCAAAAGAGATTGCTAAGTCTTTTTGGAGTTTGGAAATGGGATATGAAGAGTGATAATGGGTGTCAGTGCTCCGATTTCGAAATAAAAATGGAATCATATGTTTGAGTTTAGCAGTAGGGTAGAGATTTGTGGCAGGAATAACAAATTTAAAAGGCTAAAAAATGAAAAGAAAAAGTTATGGACCTAAACTTAAAGATATCCTTCAATAGGTGATGCGGATGAGTCTGTAGCCATAAATTGATTGAATTGACTAGATTCTCGTTTCATCTAGTGATAATTCATCCTCAGTGGTCATTTACCGAGCTTTCATTATTATCCGTAACACATAAATCGCCTTTAGCAATACGAGTACGTAAAATTCGAATTTTTATCATTCAAAATAAGTAATACGTTCTTACCCAAGTGAATTTCCTTAGGAAATACATGTTTTAAGAGAACACATTTGAGAAGAAAAGGATAACTATTGGTCCAAAACAATAATTTATAAGTATATAAGCGTAAATTTTCATATTACTTAGTACTTTTTAAGTAAATGTAGCACTAGAGTGACATCAAATGTAGGAGATACTGAGTAAACATTGTCTTCCTTCTCCCATTGCTACTTCTCTCCCTATCTCCCCCCACCCTCACCTCTTTCTCTCTCACTCTCTCTCTCCCTCACTCTCCCTCTCTCCCTCCCTCGCTCCCTCTGGACGCTGAAGAGCATTTTGAGTGCGCGAGAAGGAAAAAGGGAAAGTTTTTGAGAGTGGGTTAGTAGTCCCTCGGAATGGAGTGGAGATATTGGAGTTGTAAGCGCGGGGGGAGGAAGGAGGGGAGGAAGAGAGGGAAGGGGAAGAAACACTCCCGTGAACACAGCCTAGATTTCACTTTCATTTCACGAGGCATGCAATAGAGGGGTGGGAGGCTGGAGGGGAGGCCCAGGGGCGCTGGAATGAGGTGACGGGAGAGATGGAGGCTGAGGAGTCGGGGGAGGGGAGAGAAAGGAATGGAGAGGGGAGAGAGTGGGGAGGCAAGGAGGGGAAACGCGGGACCAAAATATTAGGAGGAAGTTGGACACGCAAAAAATTAAACGGCCGCAGGAGAGAGGGGTGGGAAGTGGAGGAGGTGGTCCGTTTAATGGCGCTGGGTGTTTGTGTGTCGGCGTGCGTGTCGTTCGCAGTGGGAAGGGTGAACTCTCTCTCACTCACTCCAGCGCCTACCATTTATCTTCGATTGAGGCTGCCTATGGGCAGATCCGCGCACTCTACTTACAGCCTTATGCAATTGCTGAACTTGAAGGTTTATTGGTGCGGCTGCGCTCAGCGGAGACATTGGAAATTCCAAGCCGCTGACCTTGCGTTTAAACGGACGGTTTTTAAGCGTTTTCGAAGGTGGGAAATGAACTGGAGGACATGGGGGCCGAATTCCGTTTCCTGTCGAAGAGAAAATGAATCGGGAAATCGTTAAAACTGTCCTTAAAAGGTGGTAAGAAGAATTCATTTCTCTGCCGCTTCTTTGGGAGGTTTTTTTGTGGTCGCAAGAACTGAACTGTTTCACATCGTTTTTCATCTGTACGCGTTACTTTTCGTTTTTAAAGAAGTTGCAGTAGAAAACATCGAGCTTTATAGTAATAAATGAATTAGTCACTATGATTTTTTCTATTTTTCCTTGGCTACATTGTTCCCCTCGACATTCTACCTCACATCGTTATTTTCCCTTGGTTTCGCAGCCACGACAACATCCATCGAGATAGGATGTGAGAAATTAGTATTTGCATATGTGTCGTGGTTGAATAACGCTTGCTTGGATGAACCTCAATGTTTCCGATTTGATTCTCACAATTGGACTTAATATTCACGAAATTTAACCAAAATCTCTTTGTTTCGCAATATCTCTCGATCTCTTTTTTATCTCTCTCTCTCTCTGTCTTTCTAGCACTCACTCACAACACACGCTCTCTCTGTGTGTGGGTTATTGTGTCAATTACGCCTTAGCTGTCCCAAAGACCGCGTAAAAACTTGTTTCTATATATACATGCATACATACCTTACTGTGCCAATTACCCTTCACCCTTCCACGTTCCACATTCGCTTACGCTATATTCCCTTAGTCTGGAGCCAGTTTCAATCGCGCATATTGGCAAAACTCCATCCGTCTTTATCCGAGATATTCAGGAAAATAATTAATCAACTGCCTGAAATATTATTCGGCTAAACATTTTGAAGCGTGTTTCCTCTCCAACGTAAGCGCCTATTATGTAGCTTCGTTCTGCCAATCCGTTCTTGCGCATGTTCTTTCTCGGCATCTACCCAACGGTATAATGCATGAAATTTGGTATTTAGAGCTTATGACCAAAAACAATGAGAAAGTGGCATTAATGGTTTACATAACTCTACCAGGAGTGTCACTTTACTGAAAACAAAAAATCCGAACTTTTCCTCTTACCTCGTAAAATATTTATCATCGAAATGTTTGGAAACAAAATTGATAGAACTAGCCGAATAAAATATTTCTTTTCCTTTTTATTGTAAGAGTAGCCGTTTTCAAGAAAACCAAACCTGAAAGTCGTAATTCGCTTTTGAACTTAAAAATAATTCATGGATTGATAACTAATTGTTTTCAATGGTAACAATCGTTGTAATTGAAATAAATAAGGCCTGCCATCATGACGTAGTACGTTTAATTTTCTTACGTGTGCATTAAGCATTTTGTAAGCCTCTACGACAAAGAAAAGAACGTAAACGTAAATATTACAATTACTTAACTAAAATGAGGTATGTTTAAAATAATTTTTTATGGTTTTTACTTATTGCAGATGATAAGAAAACAAATCGGTAGATAAAAATTTATTATTTTCCTTGCATAATTTCTGGTACATCGTTTTGCAGCATTTAGTCATTAAATTTACTTAAGTACATTTATTTATGTACCGACTTAGAGGAGGAAAGAAATTTGTAGTCGACAGAGACAATCAAACCGCGGTGTTTAGTTGTTTCGTGTTGTGCGTTCGTTCAAAATATACGGTTTAGTTTCAAATACTCCATCCAAGTATCTCTTGGAGGACGTCCGTTGGGGCTGGTTGGTAGTAACTTGGCTAGCCCGGACCCAACTAAGAAAAACATCCTCATTCGGAAACGAGAAAAATAATCTGCTACGATAGTTCAGTGGTAGAATATCCGATCGGCAAGCGGAAGACCCCGGTTTGATTCCCGGTCATAGCAGAATTTTTTGTTTAAAAAAAAAACTTTTTCCTATCGGCTAGGTTTTTTAATTCATTCGCGAAATTTAAAATAGCCATTTTATCATGTTTTTTTTTCTTTAAAAGCTTTTCAATCATATTAAAAGTTATTATCTGAGAAATTTGCTACTGATATTTTCTATCAACAATACCTGCCGTGCAAAAACATTTTTATGGCAAAAAATATGAATGAAATGTAGCGTTAATGTTGGTTTTTCTAAGTGCTCCGAACACGTAAGAAATTTCATCCTAGACCGCGTCGCTAATGTATTTTTATGGAATATATCGCAGAAATATCCATCGTAGTATCCTTATCCAGATTTCGTACATGCGCTTGTAATCTTCCAAATGCATGAGAGACATTTTTTGTTGATAAAAAATATTTGCTTTTTCATTTCTGTTTCCTTTAAATTTGTGTACTATGTATTGTGAAAAATAATATTAATTGCCGTCTTACCAAAAAAGACCCAACCAAGTAAGATCTATGGTTTTCACTCATTTTACTATGAAAATTGCCTATTTATTCCGCAATTTCAGTAATAAGCGCCTGAATAATGGCCAAAAATCTGCAACGCATTAAAATTTGGTGAATAATTTCTCGTCGTGAATCAATGCGCCAGCGAATTAATATCGCGAAGCTATCAATCCGCAATCTTCCCTCAGCTCTCATAATTGGCCATACCCTCATCTCCACCGATCCGTCAATCCCTCGAGTCCCTTCGTATCCACTCTCTCTTTCTTCCACTTCGTCCTCTCTCCTCCCCCACCCCCACCCCACTCCACCATGCCCCACCGACCGCATCTCCTCTCCCTCCGCCCCCTCCCTCCCTCTCCCCTTTCCCATCCTTCCCCTCAAACCATTTCCCTTCACCTCCCGTATACCACACTCCCATCAGCGTTCCTCGTCGCCTGCCAAGCGGCGCCTCCTCTCCCTCCCCTCCTCCCCCTCTCACCCCCTTCTCTCTCCCGTCCCTGTGGCACAGATTCTCTCGCATAACCCACGATTACGTGAGAGAGAGAGAGAGATAGAGAGAGGGGGGAAGGTGAGAGAGGGATGGGAAGAACGGCAAAGAGGTTGGGGGCTGCAGTTAGAGCCATTGGGGGCGGGGAAGGGGCTAGAGATGGCGGGGAGGTGATCCCTAGTGGGGCGGGAGGGGGGTGAAAGCGAGAGTTCGAAGAGGAGAGAGAGTGAGAGAGTGGAAAAAAGGGAGTTACGTGCGCGTCCTGACAAAAGGATGAGCATCGTGACGGAGTTACTCGCCATCGAACGCGAAAACGGCCGCCGCTGGATGCACGCGTCTTCTCCCCCTCCCCCTCTACCCTCCCCCTCTCCCCCTACCCCATCAATTCCCAGTCGTTACCGCATTCCCACCCCGTTCCTTCACCAACCCACCCCCTGCGCTCTCCTTCTTCGCTCCATCTCCTTGCACGCACTCACTCCGCTAGCCTCTCGCATGTTAGCCGTATTTCTCATCGATATCGCTACCTCTCCCCGCGTTATTTTTGGAATGGAAAAGAGTACATATTATGCAACCCTTTTTTGTGTTGCCGATATTAGGACGAAGTGGTCCTTTCTCTGTCCGAAACTCTCTCGTCTGGTGGTCGGATGAAGACGCTCATAAAATCTCATCGCCGCTTTCAGTGTGATGAATTGCAGCGAAGTAATGGGAGGAAACCGAACCGGGTTGGGTTCAGGGCGCTTGCAATAACCACACCCGAGTTTACAAGAATGAGGAAAATCAAATGCCTGGTTTACTCTGGTCCCTTTCCTTCCAGCGATAAGATCTCAAATATTTCTTCAATTTGAAAGTCCAACATCCCTTCTTTCAGAACAACTTTTTACGCTTTATTAGCACATGAATATGAGTGTCCTAATTATTGACAGAGAACATTAACTAGGTAAAACTATAAAATATATTACACCTTACAGCTACTAATGACAACTTTTGTAAACAAATTTTTAATAATCGATTTATTCAATAACCTGAAATAAAAAATGAAAACCACTGCTTGCGACTTTAAAAAAGTTTCTTTATGTAAGTAAATATCATGGTCCTATGTGCACTTTTCTCGTAGAAAACTGAAGACTATAAATTAATTTATCTGTAAAACCTTTTCATCTGTAAATTTCGTCGAAGTGGAAGCTTCCTTAACTGAGCGTGCAAGCACTAAAATTTACCCAGCCACATTTCATCCGATTAATACAAACATTACTGGTTTACATAAGTTTTTTCGGCTTCTTTTAAAAGTTCCAGCAAAAGTCTGATTTTGCTTCACGACAGTATCATTTGAAGAAGGATATGGGTCTCGGTGCTATGTGTGTGCGTGCTCCATTCAACGCGTCTCCGCCTTTTCCTATTTCCTTGATCCTTCCTCTCTTTCTCTCTCTCTCCACCCCTTCACATCCTCCCCATTCCCACTTCGCTCCAGCAACAGTACTCCATTCCTCTCTCTCTCCATAAGCTCGCAGCGTCCTGCATTCCTTACCCGCGTCTCTCTCTTTCTCTCTCCAAACCCTCCCCCTTTACCGAGGAAGACAAATACAAGCTGTTCTCCCTCCTTCCCATCCCATTTCCATCTTTAATTGCCCTATGCACGCACGCAAACTGCCCATAATAAACTTCCACCCCTGCCCAATCTCCTCCCACTCCTCTTTCTTTCTCTACCCCCACTTGCTTGCACCCCTTTACTACCACCCTCTCTCTCTCTTTTCACTTCTCTTTATTTTTCTCTCCCTCACATCCATTTTGTATTTTCTCATCTTCACTTCCCATACAGTACCGGTATGTTTTTTGCAAGGCTTTTAATATTATGTTCACAACGATCTTTGCCTAAAGTAAACTGAAATTCTTTCTTAAATTTCGTGAATACGAATGAAAAATTCCATTGAACAAGTTAACACTTAAGAATAATTTCTCAAACAATGTGTGGTAAAATTGTGGCTTTATTAATTTCTATACTATGAGTTTTAGTGCTGACCTTCAAATTTATACTTATGAATATTAGTCTTCCGCAATAAGGATAAGATGGGATATTTAACTGCCCAAGTCCTCCCTAGCATAAGCTTTTACCTCTTTGCCTATTGACCTCCTCCTGCATACGTCGCCTCTCCTTATCCTCCATTCATTCTCCCCTCGAATTCTAACCCCATCTTCCCTGTGCTGTATCTTTTTCTATTTTCTCACGCCCTTTCCTCCTCTCCACAAAGCCCCATTCGCTACTAACGCTCCGTTTGAAACATCTCCTTTGTCCTCATCTTCTCCTCTCGTTCCTCTCTCCAATTTTTCCTCTCCCCACATTCTCACCTCCTCCAACCTCTTCTTCTTCCTTCCTTCGCTTCCGTCGCTGCATCCTTTTCTCCTTTTCTTAAAGCTCCTTTGAAATATCCCGTTCCCATGCTGTGCGTTTCATTTCTCCTCCTGATTTTTTTTCATTTAAAGTTGTCCATCGAGATGAGAAAGATAAATGCGTTTCAAGGAAAAATATTTCCACGCAAGCGTTGTCGAAATCTAATATTCATAAGGCTCTAATTTACTTTAACATTTTGTGGGTTGTGTTAGATGTAAAAATAATCTTTACAAATGATGATACAGAGAGAGAGGAATATGGAATATTTAATGTATAAAACGAAGTGAGAAATTTTTTTATAGATTCCTGAGCTCGCGGATATTATAACACCTCGACAACACCAAGGTCGTCTCATTTAATACTGAGTTAGTCACCCGGGTTTCGTATTTTTTCGAAGAGTTACAGATCCAATCAGTTTTCAAGGGAAAAAAAACGAAGGCAGAGTGGCAAATGTAATAACAGCCATTCCTCAACTCAAAGTCTCGAGTCTTTCCGCGTTATTCTAATGTTAAATTTGCTTTTGGAATATAATTAATCTTTAGATTGTTATTGGAATTTTCTGGGTGTCTTATAGCCAAGCTAAAAGCAGCTTTTATCCTATTTGTGCCTATAATTTTGACACATAGTATAAGAAAAACAGCGCATATAAAACGGTTATATTTATTTTAATTACTCACTCAATCCTCGCCCTGGTATAATTTTCGCACCCTAATTTCTGGTGCAAAAAGTAAAAACTTTTAATCCTCTTCCCTTCAGTTTTTGGATAGTTTTGATTCTGAAGAATCATAAGATTATGGTAGTAAATACGGCAAATAAGGACGGCAATCATCATCATCCTAAATACATCTCGAGCAAATTTCAAAAAGTAATGATTTTCTACCACTACATGTCACAATAATATCGACGATTCGTGTATTTTTCAAATATACTTGTGTTGTTAAAGCACTAAAATGCAATTTGGGAATTTTAATTAAAAAGTTCGTTTCTAATGGTTAACAATTGTATCTTTAGACAAACAGAGAGCTCAACGTACGACATATCAATAAAATTGTACTAGTGTAAATGCAAATCAAAAATATCTTACACCCGCTCCAATGATAATCAAATGGCTGAAAGAAGACTCCTGGAATTGAACCCGAGACTTCTGAGGCATTAGATTTTTCTGGGTCATAGCCCAAGATCACTTAAGCGCATACAAAATATCAGCAGCAAATTCCAACTAGAACAACAAAAATAACCGTGACGGACCAATGGACGGACAATTGCAAATTGTTATATGTATATGACAGTTATATATAGTCAAATATCTTTTAAACCGTTGTGTGGTCTTAATCTGCCTTTCAACTACTGCATAGTCGACATTAGGGAAAGCTCGTAGACAATTTATTATATTTCTAAGATCTTAAGCAAGATTTCATAACAGTAAAAGAAGCAAAAATATTTCGAAAAAATGTATTCCTTCAGTAACATATTTGTTCCATTGTTAATCATATTTAACTCAAAGGAAACTATTAGAGCGCCAATTAATAAATTGCGTCCTCACATCGTGATGTATGATTCAAGATGTCCTACGACACGCACATAAATTTTTCTGCCTTCCCCTTCACCATTTTTTTTTTTTAGATTTCCCAGCGTTAAACTTTAAAAGCTTCTTTACAGCATTCCAAAATTATTCAAGCACTCTCGCTGCGTTGCTTGGCGCGGGAACTCTTGTTTGCGCCTTGAACGTCCCACTTTTCTCAGACTCCCATTGGCCCGGTCGATCTCGGCGCCAACCAGTTTAGTACATCGGACTTCCGATAGACGTCGTCTCGGGACGCGATGACTATCTACGCGCCAGTATTCCTCTCTCTCTCTCTCTCTCTCTCTCCCTCTCCCTGACTCCTACCTCTTATCTGTATCTCCCCTCTCTACCTTCCTCTTTCTTCTTCTGTCTCTCATCTGCAAATACATCTAATATTACTCAGCGATTCACCTGAGTGATATGAGGCATGGGATGCGCTATACTCAAATGTCCCCAACAATTCTTAACTGATAAACTTCACTCTCCTTTCTATCTCCCCCTCCGTCGCTACCCTTATTTCGCTCCCACCTCCCCCTCTCTCTTTCCCTTTTCTTCTTTCTCTCACTCCACTCACGAACTATCGTTCCCCCTCTACCTATCCCTCTTTCTCTACCTCCCTCTCTCTATCCCCATCTCTTTCTCTACCTCCCTCTCTCTATCCCCATCTCTTTCTCTACCTCCCTCTCTATCCCCCTCTCTTTCCCTACATCCCCCCCTCACCCAGCTCTCTCTATCTCTCGGCTGGAAAGGCGACAGCGGCGCTCCGTAAATAAGCTCGCATCGAAAAACAGCGACAAAAGACGGAATAGAGGCGAGAGAGGAAAAGAGCGGGGAGGAGAAATGCGTGCGTGTGCGTTGGGCTGGAGTGGGAGGAAGGTGGGGTCTCCACTTCGCCACCACGCGGTGTCGCTTTTCGTGTGGCCCAAAACGTGCTAAAAATAGGTGTGTGGGGGAGAGGGGAGGAGAGGGAGAGAGGAGAAGTTTGGGAGGGAGGACAAGGCGGGCGCTAGAGGAGGAGATAAGTGGGTGGGCGCTATGCGGAGGATGAGTGACCGGGTGGGCCTTCACCCACATATTTCTAGTGGTGATGAGGAGGTGAAATTGGAAGGAGAGGGCAGGAGGATTTAGGATGGAGGATTTAGGAGGGAGGAGTTCGGAGGGAGGAGGTGATAGGGGGGAGGTGGGAGCGTGGCAGAGGACGGATGCGAGGAGCAGAGTGTGGGCGCAGCGCATGTGATTGAATCGGGCAGGGACTCCATCGCACTTAATCCGTCCTCGGTTTAATATTACGAGTATTTAAGATATATACGCACCCATTAAACACGTGACCCGGCAGCCTCGCGCACGGCACACGTCGTCCTGTCCTGTCTCTCCCGACCTCGTATACTTATAGATATTTACGCGTTCATTCATCCCGGCTTAAAAATAAATCGCCACAAATGCGTGTGAATTTTCACGACGTAGAGTAAAAAAATGACAGGAATATTATGATATTTATTCTTCCGTATGGCAAACGCATCTTTATGGAGGACACACATTTTGTATGATACATGACACATTGTTTGTACAATATATTCACGTCGGAGTGTTTTTTAATGAATTCTGAAAGGTGAAGCAAGACCTTTATTATGTTAGGGATCTATTTCTCCAGCTTGACAAGGCGTGGTATCTAAAGGATATACGCGGTTACTTTCCTCCCTTAGATTATGTGGAATGACATGATACCGGATCGAAAGCGAAGCTATTGAAATCAAGGAGATGATTTTAAACGCAAGTTGACAAGCACTTTGCCAGTAATAGTATAGAGAGGCAGAGATCGATATTATACAATAAAAAGAAAATTTTACAATTTTTAATTAATGAAAAAATCCCGAATGGATTAGTCGATTTTTATTTCTCTGCACAAGCTGGATAACAGGGGGAAAAAATCAATGATTCGCGTTCTATGACCTCAGAGGAGCGCAAGAGGCATCCGGCGAGGCCCCGAAAGATAACAATGGAGTGTTTAAGTTAATCCACTTTACTTGAGACCGAAATAACTTTTGGTCACTTAACAAAAATAAATAATGGGCCCCTATCCGACCCTGTATATTTTTCGAAACTCGAATCTAAAGAAAAGTAAATAGCAGCAGCACAGAAATCTACCCTCCAAGTTTCAGCTCTCTGTCGTTTACGGTTTCCTCTCAATTTCAATTTAATCAAGTGCACAGACTGACGCCAAAGTGAAATTGTAAGCGCATTTTTTTGAATGCGCTAAAAATGATTTTAAAAGAAATTTTATCTTTGAAAGGATGTTTGATAAATTAAACGTTTATTATATAAAAAGATTATTAAGCTGCATAAAACCTTTTGCAGATCTCGCACCACCTGTACAGACCGAAGCCAAAGCGGTCTTATCCCATCCTTTCTCCCCATTCTCTCTCTCCCTCGATTTCTCCTCTCTCCTTTCATTTTGATGATGTTTTGATGTCTTATTTCCTCCCGGGGTAGTATTCTTCTCCTTCTTCTGGCGCTGCTCCTTTTCTTTCTTGCGTTGTTATTTTCTCCCCTTTATTATAGTGCGCGGTTTTTCCACTATGGCCTCATGAATTTAACCGCTAATGGTAATAATACATATTTTTAGCGACTCCCATCTCGCTGCGGAGTTTAATGCCCTTTCCTATTCCTCCCTCCTTTCCCTCCATTTTGTCCTCTCTTTCTGGCTTCAGTACCCTCTCTCTCCCCCAAATGCCTCATCTACCTATTTTCCTTCCATCTCTCTTCTCATCCGGTCTATGGCCTTTTCCTCTCCCATCTCATCCCTTCGCCTCCTTGACGTCATACGTTAGTTCTGTACATCGCTTCGATGGCTATTTTTAACTTTTAATTTTGCATGCTTCCTGAAATATTTACTACAGTGTCTCTTTGCCTCTACATGCTATGCATATTTTTCGAAAAGTAGATAACTTAAAATATAATTAATTTATAATTTATAGAATATACCGGTAAGTTTGCAATTTTGATTAGGATGCGTGTGGGAATGTGAACATCCAAAATTCTTAAACGGTAGTTTGAGTAAAATTTTAAGTGATGTAGAACCCGGTTTTTCTCTATTGTTTTTTTATAATTTGGAGGATTTTCTTTAGATATTTTTGAAATTTTGCATATTAGCATTCTCAAATTATAAACTTACGGTTTGGTCATAACGTAAAATCAGTATCAAATCTTGCTTCCGTGAGGATAATTTTATTCGTGTATTTTTTCCATACTTGCCATCCCTGGTATTCAAGTGTAATTATGGAAAAATCAATACGAAGTGATTTCGAAGCATAGTTATAGGTATTCGAGCAAAGCAGCAAAATTCTAGAATGCCAACAGCCAGAGGCGGACTTATAGGGTGCGAGGCCCCTTGGCCAGTGATACCCAAACTTTTCTAATGACGTGCCACATCAGTGGTTGCGAATCCCTTGGCCGGATTAGAGTTTAAATCGGAAGTTTTCCATATATTCCGAGGTGCCATATAAGTGAAAATGATGCGTAAATAAGGTTTTCGTGGCTAACATTTCAATCTTTAGAGTTTTATTATAAAAATTTTCAAAAAAATGTATGAATTTGTGTGTTAAATCTTTGGAGCTGCTTTTTCGCCATAGCTTCGCGGGCCGCATATGGCCCGCGGGCCGTAGTTTGGGCACCACTGCTCTAGGCGATTGGAGTTTGCGAGGCCCACGACACGATTTCTGAATACGAGTTTATATTTTAACGAAGAAAACATGCAAACAAATTTTGAATTATTTATTTATATATATATACTTTCAGCTTCTGATGTCGATCGTGGACCAGTCTTCAAATGGGTTAGCGGCAGTTGGTTCACTGTAGTAAGAACATTGGGCCATGGTTCTTAATTCTACAACTAGCAATTTCACATCGAATCCGTCTAGAAAATCTTCACTTGTTTTACAACAGCGGTTTTCTACTCTTATGTGTTGGGAGATGTTTTTCACCGTTGCTTAATACACGATTGTAGTAAAATGAACTAAAATGTCGGTTTTTATCCTCTAACGGAAAGTCATCATTTTCTCTTAAGATGCGAATCGGACCTTTCCGAACAATATTGCTCAATTGATTGTGAGTCAAAGGGGAGATCTACTCACCAGTATCACTATAATTGGCGAATAGCTTCTCGAGATTCCATTAAATAATAAGAATATGAGTCCAAGGGTTCCGTGGCTTCAGATAGTTTGGGAAACCCTGCAATAGACTATTCCCCAACAGCAACCAATTCTGCTGACGTAGAAGTTAACGGAGCACTACTACCATAGTCATCACACCATTTTGGGCTAATATAAATAATTACACCTTTTTCAGCTCCAGTTTGCACATAATGGACTTCAAGATTTTCATTTCTACTTTCACAGCTAGCATCAATAAGGTTTTCATTTTTCTCACTAACACTGCAACTACATAATATCAGTTTTTTTACTGCACTCCTTGAAAATTTTCTTCAAACATCCTTTACACTTTCGTTGTGATTCTTTCAAAAGAGCACGCTTTTTCCTTTTAAATGCTCTTGATTCAAACTTTCTATCTTTATCCCGATCTCTCCCTGACATTTTAATACTTAATTGAGGTTAATTATTCTTCTTAATGTAATAACGCTAAACTAAATATTTTAGTCAGATTAAAATAACGATGTTAATTATGATAATGATTCAAAAATACAATAAAATGCCCTTCGATAACGCCAATTAGCTATTGGCGATTCACGGGAACTACGAACCAACTATGAGGACCAGCGAAGCCCGACTGACCAAATCCTCGAACACGCCAGTTCTCTTTTACAACGATCGTCTTCATCGTCTAAAACGCATGACTAGTTCTTTGCGCTGGGACTTTTCAAACTCTGTAAACATTTCTTTCACTTCTAATATTAATCTGCTGACTAATTAACTCAATGCCGCCCGACGTATATTGTACGATAGATCTGGCGAGAGCTTCACATCCCGCCATCCGACGTGGGCCAGAAAAGAGCGGTGGAATTAAATTTGTTTTGATTTTGGATTTCCAAGTGAAGATGGGGCTAATTGAGGTCTATTTCTTTTCATCGTTCGAGTTGGTCTATAGTAAATCCGCAAAACCTTTTAACCTTGACTCAAGAGGCTTTCAATTTCTCTTTACTCTCTTCTCGACGGCATTCCGTGCGTGGCTGCACACGCTCAGTGTTTCTTTCTTCCTCTCTCCAGATGTTTCATTTAATCGCTCCAAATAAACATCCGCGAAAGTTTTCCATACGATTTTTCGAGCGCGATTGCTCACGCGTTAACGCGTTTCTTTCCTAATTTGCTTTTAGGAGCTAGGCGCGAGGCCCCTGTGAGGTTGCCTAGGTCGCCTAGCCCTGTATCCGCCCCTGCCAACAGCTATACAACTGAAAGGTTGCTTCAATTCCTTCTATTTGTGTTGTAAAATGGAATACGAATCAGCCCATTTTATAGCACATATACTAAATTTTACGATATTTTCCTGAACTGAAGAATTCTTCCATCTTTTAATATTTTGATACTTGTGTATTACATATGAACGAGTTTCTAGATGTAACTAATTTTTCTCGCCTATTATTTCCCCTCACCACAGTGTTGTATTTATCATAATACATTTAAGTTGCTGTTACTTGGCTATTTTAAAACATTTAAAAGCAAACTCACATTGATGGTATCCTTTTCTTTAAGTTTTAATTTGTAGTTTTTGCAGAAACTGCACATAGCCATAATATGATGCATGTATATATTGGATTGTTTGAATTTATTCCCTTATGGAACGTATTTTTATCATTTCTGTCCCTTGATGGTGAAATAATTTGTCGGTTTATTAATAATTCCGCGTAAACTATTGGAATATTGAAATTTTCTAAATCTTTGAAAATGAAAGAGTCGTGCACTTTTCTCAGCGAAATTGAGCGCAGCCGGAGGGAGGATTCGATTGGAGGTAGTGAGTGAGTGAAAGAGACGAGAAGTCTAGAGGAAGAGATGTTTAGGAGAGAGACAGTTAAAGTAAAAGAGGCATGAGAAAGTAAAGGAGATGATGATAGGGTAACTGGACGGAGTGCCAAATAAAAATTGTTCCTCGAACATGTCATATCGCCTGTATATATTTAGTCCGTTATCGAGCATGTTCCTAGTAACTTAGAGGGCCAACCAGCAGTGAATATTGTCCTGGATTGATTATTATATTTTTTAAAGTATTCTTTGTTGCCCTACAAGTTGGAATCATTCCTAGTGGAAACAAATTTTTAAAAACAAATGGTCGTGATAAACCAATGCTAAGTTTTGGAATTTTCATGCCTAATGTGAATTTTTCATGGTCTCCTTAGATATCGAAGTTGCCCTGATGTGTGCCCAACGAAGCAATTTCCCACTCTCATACACCCTTTCATTTTAATATTCCATTCATTTATCTTTTCGAATTGCCTCTGAGACAACCCTGCTTTAACAAATATATTTTTTACAATTTTAAGTAAGTTAAAATTCCCTAACGTGAACGAGAAGCTTGGCGATGAAGATGAAAAATAAATAAGTCAATCGATTTCATTTTTAGTGTAGCGGTATCATAATTCTACAAGATGAAATAAATCCTGAAATTGACAGGATAATTGCTCTTCTCGGGAAGCCTTGATTGGGAGCCAGAGCTGAGTAAAATAACTTGACTGATTTAGGTCACAGATCCATTTACCGCAGGCAACAGGCAATGCAACAACATCAAGAGAAACCGAGGCAAAAATAAAATGAATATTTAAAGATTCAAATCTTTAATTCATCCTACATAAATGTCATTTCAATTTCGTTTTCTCGAACTTTTGTAAATTACTGCTGTTAATTACATCGTCAGTCATAATTTACGGTCAACTTTCTCTTTCGCAAGGCCATACGATAAACATCCTATAATTTAAGTTACAGGATAAGAAACGGTTTTAAAAAGAAGTTGGTTGTCGAAAACACAGGTTCAATTTTTATTGCAGTGGAATTTAAAGGCTCTATTGTCAGTGAATTTTTATATGGTCCAAGATTTACTTGATCATCTCTTTAAGTAATATATGTATCGTATTCAGTTCCCAGTAGCTGCGGCCAACATTTTTGACGGATAATGTCTGCTTCATAAGTGACGTCAGATTTATCTGCAATTAGTAATCCCTCGCCAACCGCGGTTTTGAGTATCCGCCGTTGAAAAATCGTGGCTGGTTTTGCCAGCCGCAATATCCAATTTTGAGTATCTGCGGTTCTCCGCGAGGCCGTGTATAGTTGACTAATGTTACTAATGCATATTAAATTTTATGTTAGGGAAGAGGCTACGTCCTAACTATTCTTTACAGGAGAGACATGGGAAAGAGGAAATTTGCTGCTCTCGATAAGACCAGGTGTTAGTCGTGAGTTGGAAGTTCGATAAATTTTATGGATGCTTTGGATTTACCAGTGTCCTTTGAAACGTAAGGCCAGGCGGGCTGCTCTGCAATTATATCATTAATGAGCAGTACTTCTTTGTACTTTGAAAGTATTTTTATATTTAAAATAAAGAAATTAAAATCAACTCCTAAACCGTTCAATTAAAAAAACTTTTCTTTGTTTCTTATTAATTTTTAAAAATCGTTTATAGAGATTTGTGCGTTTTAGATTGAGTTCGTATGTGTCTGTTTGGCCCCTGTCGTTGTTGGGAGACGCATCAGATATATGTTTAAGATATCAAGTCCCTGGAAAGAATTAATTTTCCGCAAACTTGATATTTTTCACTTTATCTCTAAAAATAATCTTTGAATTGTACGGTTTAGGAGTTTATTTTAATTTTTTTATTTTAAATTTCGATTTTTCCCTTAGTCTCCTTTCACCCTTATATATTTTTTATGTAATATACATGTTTCGTGAAGTATAGCACACTTGTTTTTAATCGTGATGTGTGCATTATATGACTCTAGGTATGTCTGTCAGGGATCACCCTCCCTAACGCACAATTTCTCAGCCGCGGGTTAGGTGAGGAACGTAACTTCCGCGGTTGTCGAGAGGCTACTCTAATAAGAACTCATTCAAATGGAGTGATATTTCTACACAACTTTCGGCAAAAACAATCAAGTAATTTATTTTTAAACACGACTATAAATGGTAAAATACTATGATAGTCCTTTAAAATGATCTACTCTAAGTTGAAACCACGTTCAAGAGGGGCATAATGGCGCACTACCCTGCATATATAGGTGTAAAACAACAGATAGTGAAGTTCTTGTGATGTACTCATTGAAAGTCCGTTTATTATTATTATTTTTTACTTTTGTATTTCACAGCTTTTGAGCCGGTTATTTCAATGAGGTACGGGCTTTGCCAAGCACTCTCATTACTCGAAACTTAAAAATTGACGTTCTATTCTGGTTGTATTTAGTATGTCAGCTTTCTGTAGGAGGGTATATTGCAATTTAGGTAAATCTATTATTTTTATACTCTTGTGTAAATCTGTAGGGATAATTCCTGTGGTCGATAAAACTATTGTGTCAATGTGTACTAAGGACTGGAAGGGACTAAGTAAATAGCTTTGTTGGATTAAGAGTAGGATGACTCCCCACATACCGGCAAAAATCGCGTAGAAATTCGAAAGGCCATCCGAGTATTTTACATTTCCCACGTTCCACTGTCTCGGAGCAGCTTTTTTCTCTTCGACTCCACTTAATCAACTTATCACCGTCTATAGAGAAGTAATCAAATGTCAGCGTTGGATAATACGACGTAATTATGCTCTCATTACGCCCCCGACCCAGGAAATAACCTATTATGAAACGAAAATGAAAAACGCGTCGCGATAAATTCAACCGAAAAACGCCATTCCTAACAAAATATGACTGCGAAATATGGACCGTGACGTTTTTAAAAATGGCACTTTTGCGAAACGCGATCCCACTCTCTCTTTCTCTCCTTCCTTTATATCCTTCCCAGGACGAAGCATTTCCCCAACCCTTTCAAAAACGACCAATGCGTACTCAATTATCTCGACGCGTTTAATTAAGACATGAGGAATCGGTATCAATTTTTCCGTCTCTCACTCTCTCTCTTATTATTATTATTATTATTATTGTTATTATTATTACGTATACACTGCAATTATGAACAATCCTGGTGGCAGCGGCTCTACATGTACCATATATAAATCCTATTTTACATATACATAAATATATACGTATACATAGATAGATATTCACAAATGAATCCTATTTACATATACAGTTAAGTTAGGTTACAGATTATTACTAAGGTATGTAATATACTACCAAGATCTATCATCACTTGCAAAATTTCTTTGGATTTTAAACAGGCTACCACTAAGGCACGTTGCAATTTCCTGAGCCAACCCTTAAAATGCATAATTTATCTTTAAAATATAACTTGGTTATTTGATACTATTTCCATAAATTCCATACAAACATCAAATCAGAGAACTCTCGTCACAACATCTTAGCTATGAATTCAAACATTTGTTGCATGCAATATTTTTCTGCAACAGGAAAGGAACGACCTAAGTGACAAGATCATCGGAATCAATTTCGAAGGTTTCCTTTGCAAATGGAAGCAGTTTCAGGGGCAGGGATGAGACTGAAGGGGAGTTATTTAAGGAAATAGATGAGGAGATGAGTGAGAGATAAGAGGTAGGAGTCGTAGCTGAGGATGTGAGAAGGGGGATGGGAAGAGAGGGGGTGGTAAGAGAGAGGAAGAGAGGGGGTGGGATAGGTTAGCGAAAGAAAGGTGGAGAGGGGGTGAGAAGGAGAGGAAAGAGAAACGAGACAGACGAGAGGGGAAAGAATGAGGATAGACACGAGGGCGAGAAGAGAAGAGGTTGACGTAGGTTAAGTATGAGGCTTAGTTGGAGGTGTACGCGCAGGTGCGTGGGAGGAAAGGGTTTAAATGGGTGTGACTATGAGGCCGTTTTGGCCGAGGAGTGGAGTAGGAGGATGGAAGAGGAGTGGGAGGGAAATGAAGGCTTTGACCTCCTTTGATGGGGTGAATGGGCGGTTATTTCGGTGCTCCTCATTCTGGTGCGTTTAGTACGTACATATCCGGTCTTACCTGCTCTTCACCCGCTCCTATCCCATCTTTCACTTCTTAAAGTTCATTTCCATTCCCACTCATTGTCCTTTCCCATCCTTCGTATTCTTTTCTCTTCTTCCAACGTATTTTCATTGCTGTCCAATTGTTCCAACCTCTTCCAATACCTTACAATCTCTTCTACAAATTTTCCAACGCCTTTTAACTTCATTTACTTCCTTACAATCTTTTCTGTCTTTAATCGGCACGTTCCTACTTCTTCCAAACTCCTACCTTCCATTTTAAACATTCTCCATATGGTGTATCCTAATTTCACTCCTATCAACCCCATCAAATTTTAAACTTTTCTCAGTCCTTCAAATCACTTACAAACGATTCCCATTCCTTCCTGTCCTTTCCAACTTCCTCCTGCATCCCCTCACCCCATCCACCCTATTCCATCTCCCTCGTACTCCAGCTGATCCCATCTCGTCAACCTTTCTCCAACTCCCAGTCCGCATAAAATTGTCCGATGACGTCTTAGGATGGATGGCATACAAAAACAGACTCGTCATCTAAAGTTAGGACGCGGCCGTCTTTGTTTTTTAGGAAATATCGCTTTCAACCCTAATGAAAGATTCATTCCTCTGGCGCGAGAATCGTGCGACTTTCCATCTAAACAGCTCACCGCCGCCATATGACACTGATTTCCACCCCTATCCTCTCGGATGCTTTTATTTTCCTCGCGGGTTAATAATTTCCTCGGTTATACAGTTTCGTCCCGCGACGACATCACTCTGGCAGCTCCGTGGAGTGTTTTAGCTTCCAGTGCTGAATCGACCCACTCTCGCCTTGGCCGGTCTATGACTCTCCTTTCCTCCTCGATATCCTAGTTTAACATCTGTTTTGGCAGTCTGTATCGGTGCACCCTAATTAAAAAGGGGTGAGAGCGGGAAGGGGGAGGATGATCTTTTATTTTAAGACGGTTCATCCGTTCCGTCCTCTTTCCCGCTGCGGTTTCGGAGTATTAAAGCCACGTTCCGTAGAATGGATGCAGGAGAGGCGCGCCTCATTGTGTCTGAGTGCGGTTGTACCTTTGGCTCCGGGACGGGAAACATTTCCGGATCCAGCACTTGCGTCATATTCTGCAGGTTCTAAAATTTGGCGTATAGGTACTCAATGAATTCCTGAAAAAATTAATTGAACAAATCCATAACTTTATTATCTGAGTAAGGCTATATTTCTCATTTTATTTTTCCGTTATATGTAACATCTACATAATATAATACAAGTTCGTATTCACACAACAATTTTTAAGCATTGGAAATGCAACTATTACACTCCCACATAAGGATACATTTTGTTATTAAGCAGAATATTCATATTAGAAGTGCTTAATTGTTTCAAAATTTCTAATGGAAATTAATTTCCTGCATATAATTTACTTATCTTTTAAAATCATCGGTGTAACAATGGAGCTTCTAAATGTCAGCAACAGATACAACTAAAATTGAAACTGCTTTTTAATAGGATAAGAAAGCTTTTTTCAGAAATAAGCATATAATTCTTATAACATATTTGAGTAAGTTAATTTTAAATCAAGTGTTAGTATACAAAATTTTAGAATTATGAAAATATTTTTGTCCTATATTTAATTGCCCAAGTGTCTGTCCGTCCGTTCGCCTGTCCCTCTCTCCATCTCTGTATCTCAAGAACAGTATGTTGTAGATAAATGCGGTGTCATCCGTCATTTGAAGCAAAATGGCGGTCGTTTATAATATTAAAATATTAAACGATTTATACTTCGGAAATCCTACGGCGGAAAAATACTTTTCGAACAAAAATATGCGTCTTTATAAGAGCAATCCCGAAAAATTATTTTCAGCTTATCGAGGCTAAATACAAGGTGAGTATGACCTAGAAGCAGGATCCCTAGTATTTAACTATAGATAATCATCTATAAATAGAGCGTCAATTATTCGAACGCCTGCAACAAGAGTTTTTGTTAAATAAAAATAGATATTCTCTCGTCGGCAATCTTATACATGTGCCTGAAGTTCTATATTTGAAACATATTATCGCCTTATGATCATCGAGTTACAGAGGTTGAACTCCACATATTTCTCATATGTTAAATTAATTAATATTAAAATTATTTATACTAAACTGCGTAAGTGAAATATTTACTCGGTTCCTAGTGAATTAGAAACATTCCGCTTGTTTTCAATGTCTATTAATAGTAGAGGCTCTATGAAAGATTTGCTCGTTCTAAATTTCTGCTTAATTGTTTGACCTTTGGTATTTCGGAAGTGAGCAGTAAATTTTTGGAAATGTCGTTCTTGAGGTTAGCCCCGTAGAGGGATTTCCCTAAACGTACCAAGGAGCGAAGAGAATCAATAGCTGTTCAAGCAGCTTACTAAATATCGTTTTTCTCCTAAAAAGACCTTTGTAGCTCTTTTCGCCATGTGCGCAATATTCGTTGAGGGGCGATAGAGGGTTTTCCACTCCACTGCGTCCGGATGTATCCCTTAACTCACGAGTTCCTGTTCGGAGAAATATCGACGACAACCACTAGACAAATTTCCGCCGCGGATGCAGGGGTTACCACGGCAACATAACCGTTGGGTGTAGCTCTTTTGCGTGTATAATTTGTGATAGAGGAGAGTGCCAAAGGGAGAACGCGAGGAGGTTAAGATGTCCCCCATTCCAACGTTCTTTCTCTTTAAACTCTCTCCCTTTCTCCTTACCGCTGTACGAACTCCCTCTTCGTAGCGACGTCTTGAGGGGGTGACAGGTGTTATGTCACCGAAAGAGATAAAAGAACGGCAATGAGCGATCAGATTTGGAACGGGGATAATACTAACTGAAAATTCAATCAAGAGTGATGGTTTTCGTAGCATTTTAATAGCTTCGGCTTCGAGCCGAAGATACCTACCGCAGCGTTGGCGAATCATTGTCGTGAAGTGCAGTATTATTGGTTTAATGCATCTAAAATATCACGTAATGATAACTCCCGCGAATAACTTTTGAACAAAAACAGTATTTAGGTATTATTTAATAGCTGAAAACAAACTAAGACTATGTAACACAATATAAGACTATATGAAAAGAGAAAGAAAGGAGGTAGAAGGGGAGGGAAGAAAACTAGACGGAAAATAGAGGAGGAAGATATGAGAAAAGGGAAATATTGAGGGCAGAGGGAGAGAGAGAATGCAGAGAGAGAGAGTGGGAGGAGGAAGTATCTCCTCTTTCCGTTCGCATCTCTATTTTCGCGCGCAATGAAAAGCGGCGCCACATCGTCCCTTTCTCCTCCCTCCGCCATTCCACTTTCCTTCCCCTCCTCTCCCCCTCCCACGCTAGTTTGCGCGAAACGTATTCGCGCGCCACCTCGAGGCGCCACCTATGAGTAGGCACCCCCCGAACGCGGCCCAATAAGGAGTTAATGTCTTGGGGCGCGGGACACTCGACACTTGGGACAAGGACGCGACCCTTCGTCCGGCGCCTGAGGACTTAAAACGCGCTAATTGTGGGAACGCATACTTCTCATCAACAAGCGTTTCGTTGAGAGAGGGGGTGCCTGTTAGGGGTCGCTAACCGCGTCGTTCTAACCCTTACTCAGATTAATTTCTCTTTGAGCTAATTCGGTTAAACGAGCTTTTTTCAATCGTTTGCGATTAATTCATGTTTCGTGAAGTTTATAAGTTTTTCTTCAAGTCCATGTTTATAGGATGTATACAACGTAAAAAACGAATGCGATTCAGAGTATGACTGTTTTGGGAATACACAACATTAAACTATCTAAATATGGAGGATAATGCTGCTAATTAACTTTTTCAGAACGAAATAAGGAACAGCTCTCGAATTACTCGTCCAATTTCCTCGATCCGATTTTCGATCTTCTTTTGTTGTTTTCTGCTTGGATTTGAAATGCTTATCGGGAGACTGGAAGAACCAAAACACTTCAACCAACTTACCCAACCCGATGAATTCGCGGAAAATGTTCCTCCATGTTGAAAGTTCCCAAACAACAAAAGAAGACCGGAAATCTCATGGCCGGCTTAACCCGAAATAAATACATAAAACTTGTTAAAGGCGTTCTAATTAATCATCTGACTGATTCTGAACAGCATAGCAACATCGGAGAGGGAATAATTAATACTTATTCTGTTGCTTGGGGATATTTTGTCCTATTTTGCGTTTGGGGACATTATGTCCGGGGCCTTTTTGTCCGGGGCCGTTTTGTCCGGGGACGTTTTGTCCGGGGCCATTTAGTCCGGGGCCCGAGGAAATGATATTGGTCTGTTAAACGTTCTTTTCCAAATATGTACATCCAACAAGGATAATGTTAATTTCCCTTTATTTAGTTTACTTCGCGGCAGAGCATCAACTCAAAAAACAGTATTTTCTGTTAAATTGGTTCTGCTCTCTGCAGGATGAGTTCTGAATGATTCAATACTACCATAATGCAAGGTTGAACGCCTCGGTAAAGGGCGTTGTTCCAATAAGACGCCCAACGATTTAAAGTTAAATAAAACTTGGTGCATTACAAGCTTATATATTCGAGCACTTCATCCGGAAGGTTGGCTAAAATTGCTTAAGTTGAACCAAAAGAAATCTTTGTCTCGGTCGCACTCGAAAAATAATTCATTCGTTATTCTTATTGCCAAATAGTTTCTGTTATACATACGAAATTTTTAATTATGAATTTTTCGCAAGTCATTAGTCGTCATTTTTTATTCGGGATTATTTTTTGTTCTCTCGTCGGCATTTATCACTTGAGCAAATTTTAGTCTTTATTTCCGACCAAAATTACAAAATGAATTCAGCATCGACTTTCTTCTCTTTTCTTAAGATCGTACGGTTGACTTTAGCATAAAACGTTTTTTTAAAGTTACGAATGTGATTATGAAAACAGAATTTCATGCTTTTATAAAAATATTGACAAAGATAGTTTTCTTGCACAATTTCATCTTACTAATTCGAGAACACTATGCTTATACAATCGCAAGGTTTTAAACATTTAGCTGCGTATATGCAGGGAATAAAATTCAGTTCATAATTCTCTGGTAAAGCATATCCCTCGCATGACACACCGCATGAAACAGACAGCCCTCGCCATCTGTTCCCTCGCTGTTTTCCACGATTGATGTAACGCTACACGCCATCGAATGTTTTCCCCGGATAAAACGTTCCGGATTCTTTTCGTGTAATTCGGAATATTTCGAGCGGCGGTTTACGTGTTGAGACAAATCCCCGATTATGAGGTTAGTGACCCGAGATGTGAGCGGAGCGTCGCCTTGATTACCTCGGGAGGGAAAGAGGGGGAGGCATGAGAGAGAAGTTTAAAGGGTAGGGCGGATCCCACCTCCGCACTCCCCCGTCGCTCCCATCCCACCCGGACGCCCAAAACCCCTCCTAAGTTCGCCTGTTTCCCGCGCAGATGGCCTAGGTGTCGTCGGCCTCCCTCGGAGATCAGATGGGGAGGAGGCGTTGCGAGTCCGGCGGAGGAGAGTCATGACCTGCCGTAACCCCATTCCCAGCGAGATACGCACAGGCCCCCTCACGCACGTAAGCAAGCCACGTACCCTCCCCATCTCCTCCTCATCCCCTCTCTACCATTCCACTCCTATCTCCCTCCCTTCCTCTCCCCTCGCTTTGGCGCCATCCTCCCTTCTCAATTCGCACTCCCTTCATTTCGCCCTCGCGCAAAAATACGGACCGCCCTAACCCGCCCCCGCCTATCCCTCAAGGCAGCCTTGCAGGTATTTCGGTGGTTGAGGAAGGCTCCCGCCCGTAGAAGAGGGGGAGAAAGGGGGCATTTTGGAATTCCGGGAGCTGGCGAGAGGTGGAAGGGGGGAATGGAAAGGAGGAAATGTGGAGAGAGAGAGGGAGGGATAGAGGAAGGGAGGAAGAGAGGGAGGGAGAGCAGTGGTCCGAGCATTGTTCGGGGGAATGGGTGCTACTGCCTAAACGGACGGTGAATAATGCAGGGGCACATCTATTCATAGAGCGCCTCCCCATTTGCGTTGTAGCTTTTAGGATGCGAATCTGGAATAAAAATCTTTCGAGGCTGTCATCGAAGAAAATGCGTTAATTAAAAAAATTTGAATTCTTTATTTTTTCTAGAATTCCCTAATTTTATAGAATTAATAATAAAATTCCTGTAATTTATATTAGCAAATTCGTATTAGGCCGGTGGTTAAGAATTGGCGCACGTAATTTCGTCAGAGGTGATTTTTGAATCGCTGAAATTTTCTGTACGACGAACATAAATAATAGCTATATATACAAAATTTAATATTGTCCCTAATATGGCTCACGATGGCATCACATGAGGCAAAGTTTGACACATCATAAATTAACCTCCTGAATAATTTACATTATTTCATGTCCACTAAGATCCTTAAAAATAAACACTAGATATTTAGTATGTGATACCTTTCTTCTTTAGTTATGATGAAATTACAAGTTTGATTTGTTACTCACATAACCAATGGAATGGAAAGGATCCTTCTACGGCATCTTAATTGTGATTTAAGCGTTATCACACGTTGGCGTCAATTTCATTTCTTATTACCGTCATAATTCTTTGAGCTCAGTGATTGTAGAGCAATGATTTATTGAGAAAGTATCGCATGGTATGCTACATAAGTATACCATTGTAGCATCGCTTTGACATTTTAAAATTCTGCAGTGTAGATTTTAAATTATATGCTAAATTTTCGAGTGCATTTAGCTAAGCCCAAAATCCGAAAATTTATATGAAAACATCAAATAATATTACAAAATATAAAGAATGAACAATATTCGCGTTCTTCAAGTTTCCAAGTCTACCATATACTTAAAAGTATCGTAGATCGGGATGACGGAGATGTCGTTAATGAGTGTTTTTCTGATATGAAATCTGTTTGGCTTCAGGAGAAAACGAGTATTGAATAACCATAGAAAGTTATGCTATACGACAATCCTAAATTATTCGGTGAATTTTGAAGTGCGTGACTGCGTATTATTTTTTCTGTGATTAAATTAATAATTACGGTAAATATTTCATCTATCTTAAGTTCCCTTTCGACGAAAGGCAAGCATATCAAATGTTCAATGAAGTTTCGTATGTTTATTCGTTATAAAACCAAAGGATCTCTCTTTCGGGGTTGAATAAATAAATAAAGGGAGAAACGTCATTAAATTTACACCGACTTCTTTGAAATGGCCGATAAATAAATGACAAAGCCGTCAGGGAAGGGGGGCACATACTCCGGACTTGTTCATGACGGATCACTGCCTGTCGTCCCAGAAAGATAATTCTCTTCTTTTACGGAACTTTTTGGGTTTATTTTTGGATTTTCTTTGCCTCGATAACGTAAGCAGCATTATCTTTCGCTCAGTTCCCAGAGGTCACGAGGAAACCATGTACGACCACTCCCTGCCCCCTCTCTCTCTCTCCCTCTGAGTTGCCTCCCTTCCCCTCTCACTCCTCCGTCGACTCTTCTCTCCTCACCACTTCTCACCCCTCCTCCTCACCCCCACCCCTCTTCACCCCACCCCTCTTCACCCCACCCCTCTTCACCCCACCCCTCTTCACCCCCCACCCCTCGTCACCCCCCACCCCTCTTCACCCCACACTCCTCTTCACCCCTCACTCCTCTTCACCCCCACTCCTCTTCACCCCCCACTCCTCTTCACCCCCACTCCTCTCAGGGGCAACGCTCTGTTCTCCCTCTCCCCTTACTCTTTCCTCCCGTCACTCACCTCCCCTCCCTTCCTCTCTTCTCCCTCTTTCCCTCGCACCTCCCTTCAGAGCGCTGTTTATCTCTCTCACTCCATTTCGACGTATCCTTCACTGAACCTCTTTTTCTCTTTCTCTCCTTCTCCCTCCTCTTTTCCGACCCTTTTTTTCCAAGTCCCAAAGTAGCGTTAAGTTTTCTTAGGTTTTGATCCCGCTTCGCTTTGAACTCTTCCCAGAACCGTTCACAAAGCGCTGCGGAATATGTTTCCACGGCTCTTCGAAAAACACTCCCAAAGTGACACAGAATTTCAGGAGGTTTGGTAATGCGAGCGGCGCAATTGGCCACTTTTTGCCAGCGGTTAATATCCTTCGGAAATAATTCCGTGCCCCTCGGTATGTAACGCGAAACGAGCCCGAAAACCGTAAAATTTTAATGCTAAATACAGTGGAGGAAGATCAAATCTCTTAACACTCCTCAAAGCTCTACACAGCACGCTTCATGTTGTTTTTCGACCGATGACACATGCGTCACCCCGAAATAGTCGATCCTAATTCGCGATCGTATGTTATAGTCCAACGAGTCTCTAGATGTGGGAGCTGTTGTATTTCATTCATATCACACCGAATCGAAACCAGTTTTCCCCGGTAAATTTATAGACGATCGTCATTGATCGATCCGAATTAGCGCACTCAGCAAAAATGTGAGTTTTTGCTGAACTTACATAGTCTAATTGTGGTCAAATGGTTCCGAGTCTAAAACAACGATTTCCGTATTTTAAATCACCCGTTCCTGATATCTCTCAAACTTTATGATGAGTCGATTTTTCCCTAACGATCTGCATTTCGTACTTCCATACTTAATTTCATATTTAAATATTATTCCATTTTCAAAAGGCTAGACATATTTTTATGCAAACTGAATCTAATATAAGGTACGTAAATTTATCTTTTGAGAATATCTCTTCATCATAGCCATTACGTTCTTGTTGCAGAATCGGTCGCTTATAGAAAAACCTCATCGCACAAACCCGTCACCTTCTCTTAGTTTTCAGTATAATATATCTGCATGCCAAAAATTGTGAAAGTTAAGGCAGAAAGGATTAAACTTTTGTATGCAATGGAATACCGCATCTTTTGAGAGTTTTTGTATTTACGCCTTATTTCCGCAGTTAAAAAATATTTGAAAGTAGGTACTAAAAACAATTTGGCATTATGTTTATCATTATAATCAAAGTGTCGGAAACAAAGGAATGCCTTTCTCGCAGTTAATGCGAAAGATATCTCTATCTCGCTATATGGATTAAACGCAACCTAGTTACCTCTGAAGACGGACGTTTTCTTAACTGAAACGCTCCTCCTGTTTTACTCAATCGTTTGATAGATTCAAGTTATCATCAATACAAAAAGAAACGCTTTGATAAAATTTAAATACCCCTTATTTTCTGAAACGTTTAGTTTAAAATTCTGAGCAATCTTTTATTCCACTGGCTCTCTTCTTGCAATTCTCCTCCCATCTCTCCTTTTCTTCATCTCCGCTTTTCCGCCTCCATCCCACCCGCACCATCTTTTTCCCTCTGCCCTTCCAATCCCCACTCCTCTCTCTCTCTCTCTCCCACACATTTCTCCCTGAAATCCATTTATTTATTTTCTCTCGCCTCCCATCACGTCCTTTTTATCTCGCCTCAACTCCCTTTTTTTGCGAGCCCATTTCTCCTCGAACCTTCTCTCTCCCTCCCGCCCCTCCACACGTTTGTTTGGCACAAGAAACACTCGCGAATTGAGGTCGGGAAACTCAAACCCCTCTCTCTCTCTCTCTCCCTATATCTCTCTCTCTCTCGAATCCCAACCTCCCTCCTTCTTTCCCCTTTCCACTCCTTCCCGGGGCGTTCCCCTTTGGCAATTTTTATTCCCTCATTCCCTTCCCTCCCTCTTTCTCCCCTTATCCCTGCTCTCCTTCTCCTCCTCCATCCCGTGCATTACACCCTTAGCCTTCCTCAAACGACCGAGGGTTGGGGTGGGGCAGGACGTCCGTGTTTTTCGGACAGGCGTATATTTAGAAGGGGTTGCTGAGGGGAGTGGAGGGGAGAGAGAGAGAGACAGGGAGCAAAAGAAGATGGAGAGAGTGAAGGAAGTAGAGAGAGAGGGAGGGAGGAAAGAGAAGAGGTGGGGCACTCAACCCAGCAGCCTCTTTTCCCAGTTTTCGCAGAGAGAGCAAGAACCCATAAGACGGAGAAAGAGGGTGAAAAGAGAGATAAAGGGAAAAGAAGAAAGAACGAGAAGATCGACGGGGAGAGAGGATCCCGACCTCTCCCAAGCCCTCGATCCTTGTCCCGCACCCTCTTCCAGTGTGCCCACAAACTCCGCTCCCTATCTACATCTCATCCGATCCCTCTCCACCCTTTCTCCCCCACGCTCTTTCCATCCATTTCTCTCCGTTTCATCGCCAGAACCCCTCTGAAATAACTGACACTATTCCAAACACAATTATCGGTGTTTGAAGGAGCCAAGGAAGTAATTAAAATGGTTATATCCGTTTCAATCACGTCCGAAGTTGCATGTTTGAAGATCCAAGTGCGTCTTAATGCGTATTTCATTATACAAGCGGCACAGAATGAATTTAATTTCTCTGAGGTTCACAGGCATAATGTACCGACGATAATCCGCTTGTTAATGTGCGTAATGATACAATTTGCGAACGCTTGTCGCGGAAACGATATTGATAACCACGCATGCTCATGTAAATTATTCTCCACGTTGCTTCTTAGAAGGACATTACTTATCTTATTACAAATGTTTGCAAAGAAACTTTCATAAGTTCTTATTTCATTTTTCCTTCTTAGCAACGTTTTTATATCAATCTATGTTCACTGATGTGTGCTAGTATATAATAGAAGTTATAAGGGTAGATTTTATACATGACCTTAAAACTGAAACGTGGGCAATAAACTCACCAGAACAATTTTAGGCAAACAAATACATTAGAAAAAATTTCGTTTCCTCTTCGAGTAATTTTATATTAAATATATAAAGTAAGATATTGAAATGAACTTTTAGACCTAGGCATGTGCTGAAATGAGATAAGCGATCATACGTACTGCTCGAAAAATGTCTGAAACCTGGTCGCCACGGCGCTTAGAAATTTCTATTACTCTTTTCTTGTCTTTTATTCAAAGCTATTTATATAGGTTGTATGTCTATTGTTTGTTTATGTGTAAGATCAAAAATGACTGCTTACCTGTATCGTATCCTAACTACAGAATATTAATATTGAAATACTTTTTGACATCGCACCTAGCTCCAAGTTTTTGGTAGGGACTCTTAGATTTAAAGCAAATTTGCCGAGGCCTGATCATGTGTTAACATTGATTCAGATCTTTAGATGTGCCGAAGGGAGAAAAGACCTTTTATGACTGTAATATAAAAACTAAAACCCAATACGAAGTAAAAACTTTAAAAAATCTCTGATGTAAGAAAAATTTCTCTAATCGAATAAAAAAATCAGCGGTTGAATAACACGGTTTCTAGATGTCTTCCACTTATTAGTCCGACAGCTGACTATGATCCCTGCCACACGAGTTAACGCGTTACGTTTTCAGTATTAATTCACCGGACAAGCGGACAACAAATCGTTGAACAAAGGCCAACTCATTTAACCAAGAATCGACAACAACTCGTTCTGCGGATTTTCTTCCCTTTCACTGACCCATTTGGTCCTGCTCCAGAATCCGTTTCATCACTGATCCGTGACTCCGCGCACTCACGAATTATACGAAACGAGGGGAAAAAAAGTATTGCGCCGTTTTCCCGCTCACGGACAGGGCTTGAGCGCGATAAACGGTACGGACTTCGATAGGATAAAAAAAATCCGAAAGCCAAAAGGTAACCGAAAATTCCTATGGAAGAAAAAAGAGGGAATATGAGAATGGAAGAAATTCTCTACCGACTTGCGCGAAGGAGAGATCCGGGTATTTGTTATTCGGCCAGAAATTCCGGCACCGGTGCGAAAAAGCCCTCAATCTGATATTGCTTCGACCGTTGTAAGAACCACGGCGCCGAATGAAAATGATTTTTTTATCGACTCATCGAATGGTCGTAATTCTATCGGTGGAATCTCCTGTCGCTCAACGCCGCACACGAGCAACGGAAGCTAGACACTATACAGTCCTAATTTCCGCATTCACAATAAATTTTAAATTCTAACGACTGGCTTAAGTTGGATTACAACGTGATTCATCTGGTGGGGAGGTGTGGAAGAGATATGGAATAAAATATTGTAGCACTTAGAGACGATCTTAATGTAAGACGATTGACCTCGAACTAAATGCTAATAAATGTATGCAAGAATCATTATGCTCTACGATAAGCACAGTCTCTCAGCGAATTTTTTTCAGAAAATATAGCACCTCTCCCCAAATCCATATCATCATGAACTGCCTTACGGCGCATCATTATGTTTCGAAAAAAAGGATTACTTTAATTCCGATAACCATAAACGGTGGTTAAAATCAGATGCGCATATCAACGATGACAACAATCTTGTATCATTTTGTTTCTAGTCACAATGGGAGCTCGACGTTTGATTTTTTTATTTTTACTCACTTTATCGAAGTCGTTTCTTTAATTTTTTATTTGATAAAAGTTTGTTAGTAATAAAGAAAAACGATGATGGTATTTCAGTTTGTATCCAAATGTATCCGCATCACTACTTTAGCACTACCGCTCACTCTTTGTATATTTTTTCAAAATAATTGACGGCACCCCTTGCCAGTCTTTCCTCCTTTTTTTGCCAACGGACGTCTTTCGATCCTCGCGTTCCTAAGAGAACGAGTATTTTTTTACGTCGACAGGGTAAGGAGAAGTCGTCCGCTTGGCAACAAGGAAGGAGGAGGTTTCGTCTTTCCCTCTCATCCTTCTGGAGGAGTAGCGAGAGGAGAACTCCATCTAGCTCTCCCACTCTGTCTCTCTCCCTCTCCTTCCTTCTCTCTCTCTCCTTCTCTTTCTCCTCCCTCTCCGCCTTTCTCCCTTTTTCTCCCCTCTCGGTCGACCAACGCACATGAACTTATGATCCCAACCCATTTATAGGCCTTGCACTAGTTACCATTATCTACGCGTCATTATCGTCAGATAAGGCAGTTTGAGTATGGGATACCGTTTTTACATGCAATGGGTTTTTTCCCCTCCTCTTTAGTCCCAACCCGCGCTCTAATTATCTCATCATTCACAATGAGAGAGACATTTTAAAGATTTAATTCGAGCTGTTTTCATTTTTATTAAGTTTATTTTCAATTTTAAAATTAAGGTCCCTTTGGTCCTGGGTCATAAACTACAGAGGACATTTTGTTGCCGTTACTATTCGTTATCTTTCAAAAATACATCCTCGAACCACCACCTCTCGGTTAGGGTTCCTTGAAAAAAATTAAATACATATAGAATTCCTTGGCACCAAAAGGTTTGAAAACTCTGAGCTCTGCGATACAATTCATAAAAGTACAATATTGAATAAAATTGATCATATGTGTTATGTCTGCCATAGACTGGTTATACAATTTTCCTCGTGCATTAAGTTGACAGATAATATGAAGGAGCGGTTTATTCAAGATTTATAAACCTAAATGAAATATTGAACGATAAAATTGACAAATAATTATTAATTGCATTTGTTGGCTATATGTTATTTTCACCATTACAGTTAAAGTTTATCTATCAAATAATTGTGGTTTACATAAAATTATAGAACCAAGACGAACTAATTTCAACCACTAACCAGAGTTCATCAATTAATTACAAATGCCACCCCTTCGAAAATTCTATGATGGAGCATTTAGACAACGAGAAATCTTCTCCATTCCCTTCACTGGATGCATCCTTCTCCAAAATCTGTGGTGAGTCTAGCAACATTTTTTTTGTATTGTAAGAATTAGTTTATCATAAGTAAATATGATTATAATTGGTTCATTGGCTTGACTATATATGCATATATATATATTAGAAAATTATGTTTTTTTCGATTTTGGACTTGAAACCCATCCCACAATATGGCAAATGGAAAAAAAACGGGTTTCGAGAGACGTAGCTCTTTCGTTTGACGCTGATATATGATCTGACTGCATTTATTCACAAATGTTCTTTTATGCATCCCTTGCCTGTTGATTGATTTCTCTTGCACAAATGCCTGCGGACATTTCTCATCCCAAGAAATTATATATGAGTGTAAATTTTACGTGCTGAGGCAGCAGTTCTCAACTTTTTTTCGTAGCGACGCACATGACGGTCGATGCACACGTGCGCGAGACACTGCAATCCTCCGAGCTAAAAAAAAAGGTGTAGTGTGTAATAATGAAGAGTTTGAGCCTAAAACTATCTTATTGTTGTTGAAAATTACGCAAGAAAAACTGCGCTTAACGATATTTTCTTTGTTTTTTTTACAAGCCGTTGTTAAAAATTTCGACCTCCCAGCTCTTCGCAACACACCGTTTGAGAACCGTTGTGTAGAGGAACCGGTTGATGTTGTTTCAGGACAAATTTTGACTCACATATTTCATAAACATGGATCTCATTAAAATCTGACAACCAAATCTCGTGACCGTCAAGTGCATAATTCCGCGGGTTTGAAAGCTGAGTGTGAGACGAGCTCGACCGCTGAACCTCGTATGTGTCCGTTTATCTTTGCGTATATTCATTATCTGTGCGAGTGTAAGTGCCATCGCTTCAGACGGAAATTTCCCCGACAGCCCCACACTCTCCTTCTCCCTTCGCCTCCCCTCATTCCTTCTCGACCCACAACCCTTTACGCCTCTCTTCCTCCTCTCTCCTTAACCAAAGGCTTGCTTGGCGTACGGTACCGGATTCGAACAACTCACATCAGTGTTGCGTTTCTATCGATCTGCCTAAAAACATCAAGAAGATTAATGCGGGTAATTTTTAAATAGTCTAATGATGTCGGCGATTTTTCAAACGTATTAAACGATTTTATGCTTTCAAGTGATGCCTTTTTCATGCTCTAATATCCTCTCGAAATCATAGGATATTTTTGGTGTCCTGGAATATACGTTTAAGTAGCGAAAATATTCTTCCTTTTCATAATCAGATCAGCAGTTCTGGCCATATCTTTGAAATTAATTTGAAGTAAAACAAATGCTTCAAGGAATCTTATTTATTCTTCAGTATCCATATCTTAATGTCTCTGAATGATGATTTGAAGCATAAGTTACGAAACAAACGGATCTCTCCTGGTAAAAGAAATCATTAGAACGCTACAAGAAGATGGAGGTTGAGCGAAGTTGTCCTCGGTGCTTAAATACTTTCCTGTCAAGAAAAATATTTGCACTTTTATCGTCGGACGCATAATACACGCATAAAGTTTCGTCTTTAGGTGAAGAGGATCTCAGCCTTAAAATTTCGGACATCTTAATGTCTTCCTTTCTCTCGATTAGCGAACCGCGACAGAAGGAAACTCGAATATCTGGATTCGCGCGCGTATACGCGTTGGGCAATCCGTATATTTATGATCACTCCACCATTCACATTATCTCGTGCACGTAAAATTGGGCGTCTACGTTCGCGTTGAGTTGCGATGCTCGACTCCGCAAATGACGTCATCGAAGGTCTAGCTCACGTCCGTTTGTTCGAGTGCGGAAATGCCTCGCCTCTGTGTCCACATCGATCTGGCCAACTGAAAACGAGAAAAAATAAAGACGCAATACTCTTATCATCATTCAAGGTCCAAATAATATTTGATGGAAACAGAAAAATGCGAAAATAAAATTACATGTTAAAATTTTAAAAGCTCTGTAACATCAAAATCACGGGATCGTCGTGTCATAGGAGTTTCGTGATTGGACGGCCCTAGGTCGCGTGGAGGTATCAATAGTCCCTGTCGTGCCCAGCTTAGAACGGAAAAATATTCGTGTTGATAAATATTTTTTATACGAGTAATGTTTTATTATGTGTTACGCAAAGAAAGAAATATCTGATAATTAACTAATGAGAGAACCTCAATCCTCATCAAAGCACAATTAATTATCTGAAAGGCCTGAACTTTTCTCTCATCAGACGAGAGAGAATTCCATTTCTCTTCTCTCTCCGATTCAAACCTCTCAAGCTGTCTCACCTGAAGGTCCCCTCGTCATATTTTCACAAATATCTCCCTTTAAAACTATTCAATATCCTTTTATCTTCTGCTTCTCTTAACTATAAGCCGTCAAATCCAATATCTATGTAAATGTAAGCTAGCTGGTTAATTTGAAACAGTAGTAAACTCTTTGTACTTTTAGCCGTTAAACTTCTGTGCATCTACCAAGTATTGAGGAAGCTCATTTATCACTAGACTTGGCAATTGTTCCAATGCTGAGTGTCCATTTACATGGAATTTGAACGGAAATAAATTATTTTGTAATTTTAAATAATTCGTCATACTGATATGAGACCTTTGAATCATTATTTTGTAATAGAACATTAAACAAAACCAGGCTTGTTATTCTGAATTAATCCCTGTGAAGAAGAATTATGGTGAGTGCTGGTCTTCCACGTAGCAGACCTAAGTTTTAATCTTGAAGGAGATTGGTTTTTTCAACCAGAGCTTGCCTCATCCCGACTTCTGTTTGTTGTGAGGATTGCTTCATGTTCGGCACCGGATTTTCTTCCTCCCTTCTTTGTGCTTGCATGGTGTTATATTATATGATTGGCCAAGGCCCAACATTGTGTTGTAGTGCCATGGATGATGATGATTATGATATTAGGCATTAGTATGGAAATCCATTTTAAAAATGTTTTAATAATGTACCAGTATTTAAGTAAGGAACTTAATAAATGAAAATTTTGTTTCATAAAAGTATTAATATTTCAACCTAATATAGCCTCACACTAATATATTAATAGTAATTGTTTGGTGAATGATTTGAGTCCATTAAAATGAAACTCACCAACAATAAATGTCTTGAATTTTTGCGCCTTCTCTGCCCCTATTTCGCATATCTATTTCCCTATTAGCTCTCTGGATAGCCTTTTTCTCTTTCTTTTTTTAGTATCCAAAATCCTTCGCTCAATTTAGCAAGTTTTCCATTTGCGACAGATTGAGACCTCCGCATTGACAGTGTAATGAAGAGAAAGAGGGACAGGTAGATTGTGGTAAAGGAAAAAAAACAACAAATGAATAGAGGAAGAAATTTGGTAATGTAAGTCACGCAAAAACTTTCTATCCCTTTTCACATTGAAGTTGGTTCCGAAACGGTGCTGCGCGATGCAGTGAAGAAGAGGGTGACGGGAAAAGATATGACAGCTAAATTTACGAGCGCCGATGCAGACGTCACGGGATCGTCATACCAGAGGGGCTTCGTGATTGGTCAGCCCTAGGTCGCGTGGAAGTCTCAATAGTCCCTGTCGTGTCCGGCTTAGAACGGAGGAGAATAAGGGACGGGAGGGAAGAAATCTATACGAACGGAGAGAGAAGGGCAAGAGTTGGCGAAAGTTAAGTGGGAAGAGGCTAGAGGAGAGGGAAGGTATATGTGTTTGGTAGGTTTCCGATCATGATATGTGTCTACCAAGGGGTGATAGATGAATGAATGGAAAGGGGCGCGTGTATGAGTGGTAAGGGGTAAGGTAGAAAGGGTACTGTCACATGGAGGGAAATATACTAAGTAATGCTTCGTACTCTGTCGTCGGAAATATACACGATTTCACTTCATATTATCTCTAACTAGGTCAAGAAAAAAAGTCTAATTGCATTATGATCAAGGCAAATATGCGTATTACGCACGGGTGAAAATTATAAAATAAACATTATATACATAATATCCTTATTCTGTACGTTGATCCTTCCGTCCGTCCGTTGGTCCGCCGGAACGCTCTATAGAAATCCCCATAAGAGAACACTTAAAAATACCTTTTTTCACTAACAGGCTTTTTTCTTTTGCAAAATTAAATTAGAAGTAATTAACCTATGATTTTCGGACCTGGATCATTTTAAAGAAAAATAAACATAGATTCTTATTTTTATCGTCGACTTTTGCCTTCGATTCGAAATCGCTCAAGTTATACGTTTAAATCACATTTATTGGAAAATTTTAAGATTTTTAAAGATATGTTGTCTTGCCGACCGTGTGATTGTTTAACCCCGAGATTATATTATCATCCTTATACTATATGCGTAAGGATAGTGTGTTTTGAATGCTTTAGTACGAGAGAGAAAGCGCCCGAATTATTTATAGTTAATCGCGTTTTTCATTAATTTATTTTCAGTTAACTTCCTATTGAAATTTTTGGTAATTAACTATTTTTATAGTAATTTTCATAGTTTTTTGCAGTGCATCTTAAAATTAACCTGAGTTATAAATTCGCATCGTATATATGAATCACGCTAAAAGCCATTTCTTCACATGCAGACCTTTTTCATTTACATTTTTAAATATTTCAAGGATGAGGTATTTAACTTACATTAGTCATTCAAAGAGAAGAATTTAAATCTGATTCGTAAATCTCCAAAAATTACGTTTTAATACGATTTTTCACATTTTCACGCATTTTGTTTATATTGGACCACTGTTGTTCTAATTGTCGATTTTTTCTTGGTCTCATAATAAATGCACCAATTTAGTGCTTTAACACTTTTATACATGGATATAACTTATTTACTGAATCTATTAAGTAATTAGAGGGAGGAAGGAAAAAATAATGGGAATGAGCAGAAATTGAGAAAGAGCACGTGAAATTTGTATAGGATTAAAAGGAGCTGCAGTACAAAAATAACAATAATAAATTATAATTGATTATAAAAAATGATATACTATTGAATCATGCGCCATTGCCAAATGATGGGAATTCATAAAACTAAATACAGTAAAACTCCGTTTTAACGGAGAAGCAGAAGAAGAAACAAACTGAACTGAAAACTGTTTGTTGCCACATGTTTTTAATTTCTTCGGCTAATGATAAATATTTTTGAATTATTTCATTTTGTTTTTTCTCTATATTGGATGTGTTCGGTAGTGAAACATCTATTAGCTATGTTATTTTTTCTTCTTTTTTATGAGTGTGATGCCCGGTCTATTGTGTAGAATCATTCGATCAATAATTATGCCTCTGTTCCAATAGATTTTTATGTTACTATTTTCGAGGTTAGTTTCTGGGTAATATTTATGCCATGATACTATATTGCTTTCTATTAATTTGTGTTTCTTGCATATGGCTTGGTGTATTTGTCGGCATGCATTGTCATGTCATTGTGAATATTCTGTACTTGCTAGGGTGCTACATCTACTCGTAATATGTTCTATTGTTTCATTTTCGATTTTGAATCTCCTGCATTTATCATTACTTATTGTTGGATCTTTTATCACATATTTCATGTAGTTCTTTGTTTTTATGATTTCTCCTGAATGGCTATGTGGAAGCCTTCGGTTTCAGTAAACATGTTCCCATTTACAAGCCATTTATTTGATGCATCTTTGTCTATGTGTGGTTTTGAGAGTTGGTAGGGATGTTTTCCATGGAGTGTTTTGTTTATCCAGGAGTCAATTTTTTGGATTTGTGTTTTTATATGATTGCTTGTATCATATTTTTTTATTTTGTAGTTGTAGTGATGTAGCGGATTTATCTATTGAAATGATAGCTTTGTGTGGTGGACTATCTTGTCTAGAGTACATCTACATCTACAGTTTACCCTACAAGCCACCGCAAGGGTGTGTGACAGGGGGTGCATTAACACCAAGGGAAAAACTCCAAAATTAGGTCTGGGTTTCCGCCCCTACGCGAGGTTACTTTTGATCGCAGAGTAGAAGTACTGACGGAGATTTTGTATTTGTTGTTATTATTATTATTACTATTGATGGATCGTTTACGAAATTACGTAATCTTAATGTGACAGGTATTTAGCAAGGATTCTTTTGCTTATCTTAACGACTATATAGATGTAGAGAAAGAGGGAGAGTACGTGGGGAAGGAGATTGGCTGGAATGTAAATGGGGTGGAAGAAAGATGTGTAATTAGAAAAGGGCGGGAGGAAAGAGATAAAGAGAAGAGCGATGGATTAGGAGCTGAAGGAAGGAGAGAGGAGGGTGGGAGGAAAGAGAGAGGGAGGGCGAGAGAGATGGAGGGCGAGAGAGAGAGGGGGGGGAGGGAGAGGAAGGGAGGGAGGGAGAGGAAGGGAGCTAGAGAGGAAGGGAGGGAGGGAGAGGAAGGGAGGGAGGGAGAGGAAGGGAAGGAGGGAGAGGAAGGGAGCTAGAGAGGAAGGGAGCTAGAGAGGAAGGAAGGGAGCTAGAGAGGAAGGAAGGGAGGGAGAGAAATTGCGTACGTGTTACACTACCTAACGTTTTAATGGTAAAATAAATTATGTTACTTCGCGTTTTTATGGCAAAATTCTCCTCGGTTACTACTATTACTGCACTATACTACTATTTGGTAAATTCTAACTACAAATTAATTGCGAGCGTAGCTACAACAGGAAAGCTAGTAAGAACAGATTCCACACGTGACGAGTTTCCTTTCGTCGAAAAATCACCTGATTGGGTGTGTCGGAGCTGTGGAGAGGATTATTGTCAATCCCTGAAATATGGACCACTAGTACGTTCGTAGAAACTATTTATCGTAATTCTAGTTGTTGTATTCTGCCCGATTAAAATGGACATAGTAAATGCGGTGGGGATGAGAGCAATCCGAGGTAATCTAAATGTTAGAGCTGAGGCAATTTCCGGTAACTTTCCCGGCGGGATTAGAGACTACGAAAGGAGTTATCTTAGTACAGTTATTGTAGAACTTCCACTTGGGCTTCAAGATTTTATTACTTCATGAAACCAGTCAATTTACGACCAATTTAGAATTGGCAATTAACTATTAGTTATCAAAATCGGAATTACGGCGCTCGAAATTGTTTTTTACTTGTATATACTTTCGGCAATATTATAAGTTCTTTCAAGTAAGGCACGTCTGTGTTCATAAAGACATCAAAATTTTATTTTACAGATCACGCGCTATACAAATACTCTTTGTTAGCGAGAACGTTTTATTGCATACGATACCTTCCAATCGACAGATAAGACTGAGCACTTACTCTCGTAAAACAGAGTAAATCGTTTAAAACAGAATCGGATCTTGGAATTTTAAAACCTCTCACTCACCCAGGACATTTATGATGTGCGCTCCTTGGCGTTCATTTCCAATTATTTTATGTTGATACCATTATAAATCCATATTTCTAATGTTATGTAGCATTAACCGGAGCTTCTGAATAATCCAACTACTTAGTTTTTTATCAATCGCTGAATTGCTGGAAACTTCCAAAAGGATAATCCCAATTTTTCATATGCATTTGTTAATTGCGAGACTGAATATTACAACTTATTTCGCTCTCTTTTCCTCTACTTTCTATTCCCCAATTCTTAACCTATCCTAATTCACATCGAAAACAGAGATAATCCGAAAAGAGAAGCTTCCTTCCTCATGCCTCGAATTCCAAACATTCCGCAAAGTATGGTTTTCGAGCTTCTGGTGCGAATATTTATGTATGCCGCTTCTGTCATTCATTTCACGAGAGGAAGGTGGAATTAGAAGATGGGGCTGGAAGGAGGAGACCGACAATAGAGGTAGGGAAGGTCGAGGTAGTCAAGGACGCCTCTTGCTCTCTCACCGTCCTCCCCACCCTGCCGCTCTCCACTCCTCACTTCCTTAACAATTAGGCTCCGGATGACGTAATACCTGGAGGAAGGGCCACCTGTATAAATGGAAGATGGGCGCGGAAAAAAATATTCTCAAAATATCCACTCTCCTACACCCTTGAGCGGTTTAGTTGAGTACACGGAGCAAGGGAAATAACAATTCGAGGAAGAGGCATGAGAGGTGTAATTTCTGCGAATGTTGCATGCCACCCTGAATCGTAAGTCGAAGTATCTTTTTTTTTAATAAACCATCTCAAGGGTCTTATTACCGCAAATTGAACCATCGCGTGAAAACTGCAGTTTCTTGAATGAAGAGTTCGTGGTTTGTTAGCTGGTAGACTGGCTTTGGATCTACTTAAAGTGTCCTCCTTATCCCCTAGTTACAATTAAAATTATTTTATATTTCGCCGATCTATTCTAGAGACTAACTTCTGTAAAGTTTTACAATTAAATTATATATTCTTTCCTCTTTTTATAATTACTAAGAGGTAATTGATAAAATACAATGTCGTTAATTAAGCTGCCTTTATTTTTGTAATTTTGAATGTAACAGTTATAGGAATAAAGTAGAGGGACGTAACAAGAAACTTCTGCTTCCTAGGTCTAAGATTAAATACATTTCAAATATATAATTTAGTCCGCTAATTATCCCTTAATTATTAAACTATCAACTCACTTTTAAATCTCTATAAATAAAAAATAAATACGTACCACTTTGTTCGATGAGCCAAGAAAAACCTTTCCTGCAGATTATACCAAGATTATCTATTAACAGGTAAATCTTAGCTCTCCGTTACGGCCTATATAAAATAGCTTCAGAATATAATTGACTAAATTTGGTGCGGAAATCACTTTTTAAAGTGTTCGCAGAACAGTAAGAGAGACGCCCAAAATCCATTTAACTAAATATTGATGAAGTCAATGTCTTAAGTGCAAATCGCCTCTTGAGAATGCGCCAGTAGTTGCGTCATTAGTATTGTCTGGCCTAATAAATTCGCATTATAAGTGTTTGATTTAACGAGGTTCGAATTCGACCTATTTTCTTCTCCTCCCGTATTGAGTCTACTAAAGCACATATTATTTGTTTACGAGCAGTTTTGTTATCGCCGAATCTCATATTTGCTAATGTGACAAAAACATCGGCAAGCTTTTTTTAAGCTGGTCATATATAAATAAGTGATTTTTCTCGGGAAGTGGAATTTACCAGTACATGCAATTATAAGATTTGGTTTTCTTAATATCATTTTATGTTACATGAAAAATTACGCAACAAACGTACATTGCACATAAAGATCAAAGGGGGCGCATTTTATGTGTCTCTAACCATATGTTGGCCATCCCTGATATATCGGGTTTACGCAGCCTCTTAACCCTCGTCTACAAATTAGACTCATTGAAGATGGTGAGGAAGGCGTCGAAGGAAGAGGCTTAAGAATTGTGGAGGGGGTGAGGACGGCAAAGGAGGAAAGGGGAAGATAGGGAGTAAGAGGGGGGGAGGGAAAGAGTTAAGGGCAGTGTGGTCCAAACATCCGGGAAGAGAGAATGAGGAGGAAAAGAGGATTCTTGGAATTGAGAGGTCCCCGCCGGTTTGACGTTGCTACGGGTGTCGGTGGAAGGGAGGGGTAATTTGATAAAAGGGAGGCGGGGGGTGGGAGAATTTGGAGGACGGGGGGGATTCTTTTAAAGAGGAACTCCGTGCTCTCAGGGCTGCATTCCTCACGCCCTACTCTCATACAGCCTCTATATTGCTTCATCCTAGGAGATTTACAAAGTTTATGAATGGGGAATGGCATCGAAATATTTAAGCAGTATTTCGGAAGGGCGAATCAAAAGTACTGTGGAATGAATTAATGCATACCACAGGCCAATGAGATAAGAAATACGCGGATATCACTTGACAAATAACTCGCTGAAACGAGCGGATTTGAGGAGACTCGAAATGGTTGACCTAAGCGACACTCTTTATCTCTAAAGAGTTCCTTATGATGCAACATGACGACATTCGCTTATTACCCCAACTCTTCCTCTAACCATCCACCCTTGGTTACTGGCAGAATATAAATGTCCCGTATTCTCAGCCTCACCCTCAACCCATCAATCCGCCCTCTCCTTTACTGTCTATAGCAGTGAGGAGCAACTCACGGCCCGTGAAGTTATGATTAAAAAGTAATCCGTAAATTTTAACCCACAAATTCGTATCACATGCATTCAAATTACGACAGTAAAACACTTGAGATTGAAATGTTAACCCTAAAACTTAATTTAGACTTGATTTTTACTTATATGATACCTAAGAATATCTAGTTAACGTTCGATTCAAAGTTTAACCCGGCCCGCCGAGGCATTGAAGGAATTCGGAACCACCAATGCGGCCCGCCATTCCATCTCCCTTCTCATTGACTATTTTCCCTCACTCTCTTCATCTTCCTCCCAAGTTTTCTATTCCTATCTCCTCATTTTTCTCGTCGCACTTCCGTGTTCCTAATAGATCTACTCGCTCTTCTTTCTTATTTCACTACCCCACCCCCAGAATTTCACTTGCTAAACGTTCTCTTTTCTTTCGTCTCCCCTCCCTTTTAAACTCACTTTCCCCTAATGTAGATCCTTTTTCAATGTCCAAAGAGTCTTTTCTTAAAAACGGAATGTCATGTTGTCGCACAACTTAATTTTATTGACTGCTCCTGCATACACTTATATTATATTGAATTTCATTTTATATTGTTTGTACTTTATTTTGGTTGTTATGTTGTTAATTTTTTAATGTTTAATTTTCACTTTAAATTGGCGGTATTGCTGTATGTGAAAAAATGATTAAATAAATAAAATAAACATGCTCCCTCTATATATACGACCCTTGAACTCTCTGTCTCTCTCCATCATTAACAACATTTAGATACAGATATCTCCCCTTTCTCCCGTAGACATCCTTCAATTTTCGTACCTCTTAATCTCTATTCCAATCTGTCAATTCTTTTTTCTCCTCTATACAGTTCCACCCTCCTAATCTTACGTACAACATTCTCTGATCTTAATTCCACGAATTCTAAGGTAATTTTCATTCCGCTTCAGTCATTCTGCTCGAAGGATGAAAATCTGGCTATAAAACCACTCATGTCCCTCATCCCTTCTCACTCCCGCCCAAAACACGAGACGAAGCAAAAGAAATCTCTTCCAGGAATCCTTTCGGACAAACAAGGAAAACTCCTTCCCTCTTATATTGATCGCGCCATTTCCTGGAATGTGGTTTCGTTTTCACACTGCACCCTCCTCTCTTTTCCTCCCGCCGACGCCGTTGTCGAAATAAAATTCTTTGTAAATATTTTTTTTTTAAATGCGATCCGCTTGTTTTTGTGAATCGCATCCGAGTCGAGTATGTCGGGCTGGCGACGCGGAGATATAGGCGCCGCTTAATTTACTTTTCGCTTCATTTTCAGAGCAATTATATCAGCTATGCTTCCACGTAATAATGTCGTCATTATGGAGATAGCGCATTCCATGACAGTAGCGATGGCGCCTATTGATAATTTTGCGTAGTTTATTTTTCGTTAGATATCGGATGTGTATTTCATTAAAAGGGGTATATATGACATTTAAAGAAGGTCAGAAAATATTATATCAGAATAACATATATGTATGTACTATACATCGGTAATTTCCTATAACTGCACGCTGTAAAGCAGAAGTTTGCTAATTTTACCGCTAGAAAATTAATTCTAAGAAATTAAAACGGGCGATGCAATGGTATCGTTTCCTGAATTAGAAATATTCGGTGGATTTAATTCTGCACTGTAAAATTCTCTTTGTAATCTTTACCATCTGACATTGAACGTCAAGTTATCGTACGAGCTAGGCCAAATAAAATTTGATAGTTGAAATTAAAATTTCCAAGTAGGAATTGTTCAATCTGGTTTATTTTTCTCCATCCCATTGTGTTCATAGAAAGTATATTTATGTATTTATTCTTATTTAGATCATAAACAACATTTTTACGGCTTTTTATTGTGAACGTATCGACAGTAAGAAAGATGATAACATAACACGATTCAATGCCAAGGCCGAAATGGATGTTTTTATGTTCATTTTGTGTCAAAACTTGATGACCTCTGAATTACAATTTGCGAAGATATTTTCTGTCCATATTTTTTTTCTGATAACAAAATATTATTCTTTGTGGCGTTGGTTAACTTTTCAATCTGTGGAATTTTTTCTCCAACAAATAAATTTCCTACATCTTTTATTCCTAATTGTTTACACTGATTAAATATCAAAGCAAATATTTAAAAGAAATTGATTAGTGAGAAGTGTAAACACCCACTTCCGGTTGACCGATTTTAGTCGAAATCTAATCAACTCTTGTCGCATTAATAAAAATGCCAAATATAATATTTCGCATTGATCTGATTAATAGTTTTTGAGTTAGAGCGTCCACAAATTTCATATCACACAGACTGAGAAAATTGTTAAAACGTGTTCGGGAGGCATTAAACTGTATATTTCCGTTGAAATCTCGAAGTCGATTTTTTCACGAAAACAATACATTCCCATACTACGCATTGAGAAAGTAAAAATGGTGCCTGTTTTAAAGAATGAATAATTACTTAATAATTCTTCGTTAAATAAACGATATATGTAACATTTTCATCATGAATAGTGTTAATATCATTTATTTAATGAAAATCGTGGGGAGAGATCAATAAATCATATTTCGCTACTTTATTTTATATTCGATTTTAAGATAAAATCATTCCTGAAGACGAACAGAAACTCCCTCTTTGCCTCTACTTCTTTCTACATTTTGTATCCCTTTCTCTCCGAAACTAAAATGTCTTAGTAGCTCTTACATACTTAGTGTTTTCTTCAGAAGGTTCCATAGCTTTGTTTCCCTTTCGTTTATTTATTCCTTTAGCAACTTAAACATCTACCGAAAACCCTAACTAAATTACAAATGTTAAACTAGGAGAACGGATAAATTTTCTCGAAGATTTTAGCGTGCTCACTATCACATTCATTTCGTGCTGCCTATCTCTCCCCCCCCTCTTCCTCCCGCTTTGTCACATGTTACTCAGTCACGAACATACACTCTTCCCACCCGCTACACTTCGTTTCTCATATCTCTCTCACCACACCCACTCCCCTCCCATGCCGCCTCACCCGCTCCCTCGTCGACTTCACCACTCCCTACCGCCTCATCTTCCCAAAATCCTTGCCTCTGCTCCGTTCAGCCTTTCCACCTGTTAACGCGCGATCGATTCCGAAGACTTCATCTGTTATTCCGTATGCGAAGTTCTAAAGGCGTAAACACATTCATGCGCTCTTCCAAAGAAATTCTTATCCAAAGCATGGACGTGGGCTATGACGTAAAAGAGATATTTTGACGCAAGAGCGTTTTCCGAAGAGACCGATGAATATTTTCTGGACAACTCCCATTAAAAGTAGCCGTACATTTTTTAAAGGAGTGGTAGTTTTGAGGGCACACAGTTATTACCGTATTGTCCCGAATTTTAGTTTTTTTTTTTTTTTTTTTTTCAAAAAATGAAATTTAAAAGTAGTCCCCGAGTTATATTCGAGTACTAGTGATTTTAAAAGATCGTAAAATCGTGTTTCCAAAAATCACCGTACATAACGCACGTCTGTGTACGAGATACAAGATACTTGTTACATTTTAGACACATTAAACCTATGTTACACTGCACTTGAAAAGCACCCGAGGCGGGAATAGATCGAGTTCAATCGACGGATGAACCCCTCGATAGTTGAAGCTAGAAGTGCGTCGGCGTATTCTTTGTAACTACCATAGCGAGTTTTTACCCATCCGTTATTTTAACAATGTTTGACAATGTTGAGAAAAAAGGTTCTTCTAAATCCCAGGTTAACAGAGGAATCCGACGAAGTTATCACATGAATTTTAAAATAGTCGTAAGTGTTGTTAAAATCCACCGGAAATGAGAAATCAAGTATAACTGTTACGCTTGCACTCACGGCTTACGGGCGAAAACTGACTCCCTACGTAATTTTAAATCGTAAAAGGAAAAGTTACCGTCAGGTTTAATCTTTCACGCGCAGGAGAAGGGGTGGATGAACGAGAAACTTGTGTTAGATTGGCTGAAGGTTGTTTGGGGTCGCGTTATTTTCGAGGTTTACTTTTTCTTGAAAAACTTTCCAAAAATCTTAGGGTCGCGTTATATTCGGGACAATAGGATAAGTATTTTTTTATCAGTTTTCTATCAGTTTCAAGCGTATCTTTTTTCGTCAACTTCGTGATTTTATGCCAGAGATGTGTAAACCACAGTTCGTGGGTCGCGTTTTGCCCACCATAAAATTTGATGCGACCCTCGAAGCTGTGATAAAAAAAGAGATCCGTGAAGTTCATCGCTTAATTAAAACTGAGGTTATGGTCCATTTTTGTGCACCTTTAAACGTTACAAAATTGATCAAACTTGATTTTTATTTATATAGTTCTTCGGAATCTCATGAAAACTTCTAATGTAAACTCTTATCCAGCCCGCATAAACCCTCGATAATATAAATACGGCCCGCCACAAAAATTTTCACCCTTTTATTATAATGTTATTACTAGAATAGATAGGTTTAGAAGTCCCATTTGTTATGACACCCTAAAATGTAGCATAGCTATGCTTAATTGGAACTTGACTGCATTGCATTAAAAAATCTATAATTTTATTTTTGCCAAATAGATACGATGTTAGTACTTAGCTCCTTTCCAAAGTATTTCTTAGTAATGACTGTGCTTCTTAAAATCAATTATAATACCCACGAGGCCATAAAACTCTAGAACAATGGTCTCAAACTTCGAGAGGCTGCGGAGCCCTTTTAGCGACCCTCTTAAACTACGACTCTCCACCAACCAAATTAACTTTGCTATGAATATATATAACTGTACATACGATAAGTAAATATGTTTGTTTTAACAATATTATCATATTTTATATTATATGATTTTATTACCTGCTTGTTTTTTATATTATTCGCGGAGCCCCTGAAAAGGTTCCGCGGAGCACAGTTTGAAGAACTATAACAATTCTGCTTATTTCAGTCACTTAATTGTTGTTATTATTATACGTTCTTACGAGAGTTATTGACGTATGTGTAAGGTTTTAAATAGTCGCAGTAGAAACCGCGTGTTCTTACATCGAAGGAAGAGTGACGATTAGGACAAATGAACCCCACCCATAAGCAGGGGTGTAAAAGGGTGCCCATTAGAGAAAACCAAGCGTTAATCATCAATTCGCCTAATACCATTTTATGTTCTTCGATCCTTTGCTTTACCTCCTGCCAATAATAGTCTCCTCCAAAGCCCTTTTTCCAGCGCCCCGTTGCGACTCACAATCAGACGCTACATTACACACGAGCGCGGCAAAACCATTTTCCGAGGCACAGTGGCGCCCTCTGATTACCATGGCCACGAGATAGGCAGGAAAGGAGGAGAGAGATGGAGGGAGAGGAAAAGGATGGTTATTTGGGAGCCGGTGGTGTAGTGGTTAGAATGTTTGCCCCGCCGTACGATCTGCTAAAAAGTGACTCCCGGTTCGAATACTTATGAGGATTTTTCCCGAGGACGCTCCGACCCCCTATTTGTGCGGGTGTTCTTCGTAAGAGCAGGCAAATGCCGGCACCGGGTTTCTCTCCTCCCTTCCTGGCTATTCATTGCACCACCTCTAAGACACCCATTGTGCGTAGGATAAAGGCGAATCGGCTGGACTCAGATGATGATGGTTAGTTATTACTCTTGCACTCTTTCAGTCTATGGACTCTCTCTCATGAATGGTTTGGTAAGTAATTTTACCACAAATATAGGCCGTCCCTCGTGGTAACACCCACGTTCCCGGCCAGAAAATTCTTAATTACGATGGGGTTTGTTTCTTACAATTACATAATTTTAACACCTTACGGTTTTTATGGTATGCTTATGAACTAAAAATTAATATAACTACTTATAAATATAAATACAATACAATGATAAAAAAACTAATATTTAAAATTAAAAAAAATATATATAAAAATATGAAAAATAAAAAAGTATGTACATTAGTAAGGTAGTTGAGTCAAGAAGATACCAACTAGCTACATTTAATTTTTTTGTATATATTTTTTGTTATTTATTTTTTATTATATGTATTTTAAATATTTTTGTTATTGTTTTTATTTTTTCTCTCATTTATTTATATTTATTAATTATTATTACTATTATGTATACATATATATTTTTCTTTTTTTTCTTTTGTTTTTTTTTCTTCTGCAGAATAACTTTTAATTGGGCTTCTTTACAGTATAGGCAATAGTTGCTTTTATTTCTAAGACTAAACTAAATATAATAAAGTAAACTAACAAAATATAGAACATGGGGTTGTTAGAAAAAAGAGAGTAGAGAGCAGAAATCGACATGGTGAGCATCACAAAACGACCCTTTTTAGGAGGTATTTACAATGATTATGGTATATACAATGGTGGTGAGGTTTAGTTTGCGTATAAGCAAGTTATAAACGTTATGAAACATAGGTAAGGGAAAAAGTTTGGAGTGGTTTGGCGGTGATCATCTTCGCAGGAGTTTTAAATGTAGTTAGTACCTTTTCAGGTACATAAAAAATACATAATAATCAAATTTAAGTTGGGGTTATGCACAAATAGGAGTAAGTTGATGGATGAGAGGTATTTAGGGGTTGATAGCGGTAGCAGGAAGTTAGAGTTGAAAGATATCTTTCGTCATCCGGTATTTGTGGCGTTTGGTTGTGTGGTAGGTCCATATGGTTTGGAGGAGAGGGTTATTGGTAAGTTTGAGCCGGCGGTTGAATTTATGTGCTTGCAGTTTAGTAAAGTCTAGAAGTGGTGGGATATTGTGGGCAAGTTGTAGTTCTCTGATAAGCGTATGCGTATTCATATATGTCTTGAAAGCAGCGGACACCCCGCAACCCCCGCGCGGCGGAGGGGGGGGGGGCATGGCCAAAGCGGGCCCACATTTTATTCGTGAGGACCTTAAATTATTTTTCTGGGACTTAAATTTTGTTTTGGCGTGGGGTGGGGGGTCTACAAATTTTTTCCGGTACGCCACTGGTTGAAAGATAAAGAGATTATGTTAAGTCAAGAAAACGAGATGTCTAAGCATAAATGAAAGAACTATTTGGTACCAAATCTGGCTTTTTGTGACAAACAATGTCCATATTCTCTGCAAATCTGGATAGGACAAAGACTTGGTCATTTTCCAACTGCCAGCAAAAGAAATTCCTACTTTTGGGGAATAAATGTTTCAATTTATTTTAAGCCAAGAATATTGAATTTAACTACAAACAGAAAGGTCTCACAAAATTCAAATATTCCAGTAAAAACATTTTTGCGAGGGCGCCACCAAACACTACGTTAATGGAAATGGTTCCGCAGAATCGTAATTTAAGGCTGCTACGGGTTTATCCCACGAATTTTCTTCCATATTCGATGCGCCCTGCAGTCGCTCGCTTGTTTGTTTTGGGTTTTCCCGAACAGAACCCATTAACCGGCTTGCCCTGTTCGCACCATCCGGTTCGTTCGTTCGGCTGCTGCCCGACGCTATCGCAGGTGCGGCGTAGGATGAATATGGCAATAGTGAGAAGCGTGCGGTGACGTATCGACGCCCTCTGAGATAGTACTTTGTTTTTTTGGAACCGCTTGATAAAACGAGCCAACGTCACGAAGTATTACTAATGCCAACTTTCGAGAGAAAACGAACGTCTCATCTAGTCCCTCAATTCTTTCTCCCCTTCAATAATAACAAATAATTTGTTGCTTTTAGGAAAACGTAGCTTTAGCTCTTATGTTAATCTTGAACTAGATAATGTATTTAACAAATTCTAAAATAACTTCCAACATCGTTAACATTAATTAAACTTATTTATTTATTTGTTTATTTATTTATTTTACGTCGCATATTCCCTCTCATGCACCGGAAGGAATAGAAACATCAAGTCTACGCTTTTAATTTAAATGTGGCAAAAAATTTTCTATCGACTTTTATGTCACGTCTTCTTTCTCCGATTTCAAAAAATAGGAAATGCTCTAAATTTCATGTTCACAGAGGAGTATTAACTACTTAGATTGGATAAGGCAAACTAATTTCCAATTTGTTTTTTTTTTACCAGTGCTACTACGATGTCACCAATTACATGCATCTCAGACTAGGTATCTTCTGAGCGCAGTTATAATTTGTTCTATTAGTCGCAGACAAATAAGTGAAACCGACTGAATTGCATAATACTCGTAAGGGTGCAACATAGAGATGTTATAGTTTTCGAAAGAGGAAAATCTGCATGGCGCGGACGCAGGGACGATTTGCGAGCGTCGGTGGCGTTGAGTAATGGGAAGCGGTACTGTCTGCGTGGATGGCGCAAATGAAAGAAGGATATTTGTTTGAACGAGCAAGATCACGGTCATTATCTTAGGGGGCCAATTTGAAGACTCGATCTCCAAGTCTAAAACGAATTGACGACCGAGAAGGTACGTTCTCGTAGGAAAGTTATTGGAAGAATATCTTTCGCGGAAGATGTTGCCATACATAGGAAACATGATGTTTCCTTTTCCCATGAAATATGTCCAATGTTGGTAATTTATTAAAAATTGTCGTTTACGTCATAATTTAGGCCGGTCTACCTGTTTTCGAATGAAATGAACATATCCACGTTTACTTACTCATATTAATTATTATTATTATTAATGTTCCAGAGAAAAACTTACAATTAATTACTTAAACATAAACACTGAAATATATATATATATATATATATAGACGTTCCTTACAGAGGAGGAGGAGGAGGATATAACATATTGGAGGATACTAATGTTTAGGCACTTCCAGATGAGCTGGAGATTCGAAATTTTTTCTTAGGTAGAATTTTGTGCAAAACCGCCTAGAAAAAACGAGAATCTTGAAAAAGTGCAACAATGCGGCCGCTAAAAATTCGCAATTGTTTAAACAAATTTTCATGGTTTATGTATTTGCGTATGTTCTACAGAGCTGAAATTTTTTTAGGGATAGAAATTGTAAAAAAACGAAATAGAGATTATACAAATTTTGATATTTTGATTTGTTTGGCCGTTAAAAATTCTTAAAGTTTAAACAAATAGGTAAATATTTAGATACTACGGTGCGAGTTAGAGTGCTGAAATTTTCAATTTAATTAGATTTTATTCCATTTAAACGAATAAACATTTCATTGTTTCTATGAAATTCTTATTGCGGCCGTTAAAAATTATTTAAATTTAAACAATTAGATAAATGTTATTTCACTTCTAAATGTGCTACAAATTTAAAATTTGGCAAAAATGTGAGGAATTATTAACCGTTTGTGGAAAATGTATAATATTCATAAAATTGCAAAAGTTAGCAATTGTTTTATTCCATTATTGTTCCATAAAAAAAAAGAAATTTGGTGAGATGAAATGCTTGCAGTATGCAAGCACCTACTACTAGTATATATATATATATATATTCATCAAAACACAGATTTTTCATTTCTGTTATTCTTTTAATATGCCTAAGATTTTACCTAATAATAGTTACTTTGCTTACCGAACACAATTCTTTTCTAAGAAACGATTTTTTTCGTCAATATTTATCACTTATTAAAACCAATTTATAATAAATATTAAATTAAGGGTCCTCAAAATTTCTCTGATTGCTGAAAAAATAGCAGGCTTAAAATTTTATTCAATTCCGTTGATTCAAAACTCTCCATATTGTTACTTTCTCCAGAGAATTTTCTCTTTATAAATGGTATACAAAAAGAATGGACTTTCGAAATTTCTATCTGTATATCCTGTACAACTATGCCATTCATGTTTAGATTCTCAGTATGAATGATAACGATTTATTCCTAAATAACTTTTAGGGAGTCCGTGAAGGACGATTCTAAGAAGAGAGCTTTAATCTTCTCAACTTATGGTTTCTTACGAAAAATAAATGAAAGCTCTGAAAAATAACGAGTTTTTACATTGCATAGATCAGGAGAATTCATCCTTATTGCACTTTGGCTATGCGGCGAAAATTATCAGTGATTTCTTTGATTCTTAAATAGAAAGTTTTCAAAATCGCATTTAACTTAATGAAAACTGTACAGAATAGTAAACAGTTAATAATAAAAGTACATATGTTCCCCAAATAGTCAGAATTCAGATATTACACACACACACAAGTACTGTCAAGTATAGAGGTCCAGGGCCGCCCTTCCTTTGCGGAGAATTTCTTAGCGGATCCGCGTCTTTGGGCATATAAGGATATCACGCAACCATCTTTTAAGGTGGGAAGCGCTTTACACTTACACTCACACGCACACGAAAAAGAGGAGGGAAATCCGGTACCGGCGGAAACTGGAAAGTTTAATAGCCCCGAATTCGTGGAGGACTTGCGCGACCAATCGAGGCCAATGAGCTTAGAGTAAGATCGGTACATACCAGAAAATATGTGAAATAGTCACTAGAACCGAGAAATATCATTCTTCCCTGACGCGATAAGACAGGTCAATAGAGGGTTTATTTCGAGTTTATGTTGGTGCAGTGACACACCCTGACAAACGCTTCTGGCGGCTTGCAGGGTATTCATGTCAATGTAGTCTGCTGTAAACGACAAGCACCAAGAGGGCAACACTTAAACGTCCCATTCGAAGGACGGAGCGCTTTTATTTGAGTGCCCCACTCGAGACACGTAAGTTGGGAGGGGCCATTTATAGTCATTCTACCTTTAGGTAGGTTTTTGGCTTATCCAAGCTGAAAAAACCACCTCTGTCGGATTTGAACACTGGCCCACAGCATGGTTTACAGACAATCGACCCACTTAATCGCCACTCCGTAACTGATGTTACATAAGTAAAATTTCTCATACATGATTACCCTGCAAGCCGCCAAATGTGACGGCAAGAAATACCATTGTACGATGCCGGAATTAAATAAAATCTCTGTTTGCTTGTCTTACCTGATTTTGGGAAAAGGACGAGTAGTGCTTGTCCGTTCTATCAATTTTTTCTTTGTATTTTCTTGTGCATATTTTACTATAAATCCGCTACATTTATGAATGTAGTTTATTTTATATAGTTTTAAACTTAATATGTCAGATTGTGGAGTTGAATCATAGATTTAACAGAGGATTTTTAATTCTGTGTTACATACGTGTGCAATTCATTTGTATAGAGAGAGATGTCGCAAAGGTCGAGAAACAACGTAAGCGATCAGAGGAAAGTGATTGGATCTCCATTTTCGCCGAATGACGTCACAGAACGCGTGCGCTGAATTACGTGTAAATTAACGAGAAAGTGAGAGTGAGTCGAAAAAACGACCAAAAATACGATCCTCAGGTAGCACGTGATAAATAATTCTGCTCATCGAATCGAAGTGCGCGATAAAAAACGGACAGAAAAATCTACATTGCAGATGGAGACGTGATCGCTTTCGAAAAGTTCGCAAAGGCCTTCTCGGCCATCCTTGGCGATTCGGCGGAATGGGAGGGAAATGGAGGGAGAAGGAGATGGAGAGAGAGGGAGCTGGAGAGAGAGGGAGCTGGAGAGAGAGGGAGCTGGAGAGAGAGGGAGAGAGATAGGGAGGGGGAATGGCAATGGTGAGTCAGCGTCTGAGCCGAAGCGGCATTGTAAGGAATGTGGGGTGTAGGAGGCGGCAGAGGGGGAGAAGGGCGGGGGAGGTAACGGGAATATAGAGGTTGGTCAGCACATTGAACAGCGGATTGTGTGGGAGGGGGAGAGGGAGGAGGTGCCTGGGCGGAGAGGGGTGGACAGGGGTGTCAGGTAGGTGCGCGCAAGGGGCAACGTTCGTTGTCCATATATCGCAACTCGAAGTGGACGTAGGCGTGGATAGGATGGCGGGAGAGAGATGGTTTGGGAGGATGTGAGGGGGTTGAGTCGTGCAGGAGGAGGAGGAGGGGAGAAATGAGGCAGAGAGAATGGGGTTTGAAAGGAAGGTCGTATCCCACTTAGATTTTACGCGAATGCACCGAATCTACGTGTAAATATCTTTCAGTTTTAATCATTTATATTTTGTCTTGCGGCGACAGAGGGTGGTATCCGCCAAATCAACGATCCACTGCGAACAATAGTCGAGCAGCAAAATTGCCGAGTTGGCACTTCCAATAGAAGCCAAGATGACTGACGTAACGTAACCGTCTATACTTTCGCTGAGCACTCTGAGGTGTCTGGACTTCCTCGTGCACATCATTCACATCTGCTCTATTCCTTAACAATTAGTCACCTTAAAAGTACTCAAAATGCTGACTTCTAATTTTAAATTCTTATATTTTTCGTCATCCTCAACCAACCCCATACATTGTCATGGTAATTGTGACGTTTCTTAACCTTTTCATCTTATGTTCTACCTACTATTTTGTCAAAACAATCCAGATCCCACCATGACAAAAACAGGAACCCTACCATTAACAAAAATGGATTTTTTGATTAAATGCATTTTAGCATCATATTTATCATTAATTGAAAGGTTTAAGGATATTGCGACAATTTTGTTGAAAAAAATTTTAAAACAATTATTTTCGAAACTTCACGTTCTGCTGCTTGAGAAACACTGGTCTACCAGATACGTTATTTATGCGCAACTAATCGGGAAGCATCTTTGATTCCTTTGCGGTATTTCTTTGGTTATAGGAATAATTATCACGCATCGTATTATATTATTGTGTTATCTACATTTCTTCGCGCTTGACAACATCAAAAACATTTCCCTATTATATTTTGTAATGAACAGGTAATGTTAATAAGAATACATATTCAAATACACGTACATATGAACGCATTAAGCTGTTAACTATGGATATACATATTTATATAAAAACCGATTACCGTTAAAGCTTAGCAATAATTACATATTCATTGAGCTATTTGCATTTTTAAAAATCCTACACTACCGGTATTCATACGCGCTACCTAATTGTATTTTAGGAACCTCAGGTTTGTGGCAAGAGGCTTTGTAGAGGTAATGAATTGCTTATTACTTTTAAAAAATGAATGAATATACCACATTGATGGTGCCGCTAATGTTTGAAAATGCAAACAAAAGACTTCTTCTGAGATGCGCTGACAAAATAAATATTTCGAGAGCGTTACTAAGATGCGTGTGAATCGCTAGCAGCCGCGCAGAGATTCGAAATTTCTCCGGAAAAAATATTTTTCAGAAACCGCACCCTTATGGATGACTTGTGTTTCTTGTTATTCCCCCCTCCCCCTATCTCCCTTTCCTACGCTCTATCTAACATTCTTCCCACATTTTTCTCCCACTCCACGTACAAGTCTCTCTGTCTCTCTCCTCTCTTCTCTTTTTCTTCCCCCTCCGCAAGACTAATTATTTCTTTTCATCGCTACCGGAACACTAGGGCGTCCTCCTCCTCCATTTTCCTTAAAAGGTTATTTTTACCCAATTTACAATATTGATACTTTATGAACGCTTATATCCTCCTATTATGCGGAAGAGGCTTCGTTGAAAAACCTCTCTTAAAAAGGTTTAATAGTTTAATAAAAAAAGGGAAAACTAAAAACCGCGTATGAAGGAATTTCACTCACGTTATACCAACCCATTGGTCATATTTTATAGAAAACGTGTGGGCGTATCAGCGTTCTAGCAGTCCGCTTTGTGGGAAGACTACCGCACTTGGAATCCTGATCCTAACTTACAGTGCCACTTTTCATTTCAAAGCTACAAAATATTTTTATTCTGACCTGGATTACAATTTATACGTATAATCGAACATCAATGAGATCAATGCGGGACTTTGTGACAGTAAATTCTGCCATCGTAATCAAAATATTGCCGTTATGGAATGAGAAAGTAGACCGAAGACCAACTCTTATATTTATTAAAATAATTTTTCCCAATTCTATGTATATATTTATATATTCATATGAAAACTAAACTTGTATGGGGCGAAGAGTATAAGGGTTGCTTTCGTGTGAAGACTAACTTTATATTTGTATACGAAAAATTCCAGCGATTACCAAACATCGCAAAGAGAAACAGCTGACTGATAGAATCTTACTATATTTCGTGACGCAAGGGCGAGTGTATGCCTACAAGTCTCGACAGGAAATATATCGGAGATGTCTTTCTTTGGCTATGCTGTCGCTTTCTATCAAAGACACGCTTTCACAACGACAGAATAGAAGAGTTATACTTCTGACAAAAGAAAAGATATTTATATTTTTAATGTGTAAAGTAACAAAAACATCCATCCTCAAAAATACAAATAACAAAGTTTTCTCTTTTGCTTATTGTCGATGTGCATGCAGGTATTTTTAGCGAAAATGGCTGTCGAACACGTGTCTTGCCATCGGATGCGGAGATAGACCATTGAGATAGATAGATATGCGATGGGAATGATATGGGCTCTGGACAGACCTTTCTATTTCATACGAACACCTGAGCATTTTCACACTTCGTTATTTATATAAAACACATGATGGAAATGGGACAAATTCGTGGAAGTGGAGCGGAAAATGTCCTCCGAAAATGGATGGCGTCGCGTATCAGTGACACCTAAACGCCGTTCCATTCAGGACAGTACCGCATAAAACTCGCGCGATGAAAAAAAACGGCGAATTTCGCCTGCGTCTCCGATGCACGAGTCTCTTCAAGGTAAGGGGTTGTCAAGCGTAGGAGAGAGAAAGATTTACGTAAACGCGCGCGAAAGTGCTACCGTAAGTCTACTTGACGCCATATTGGAGAGACACGTGTTCTCAGATACGGGAAGAGACAGAATCGCCAACATAAGACGCACGCACGTGGCCGGGATCCATAAAGCAACGTCATCGTGACTCTCACGTTTTCGGTCCTTCTGAAATCCATCGAGATTGTGGCTGCCTGTCTCCGTCCCTCTCTCTATCTCAACCTCTTTCTTTCTCCTTCTCCCTCATATTATTTCTCTTACTCCCTTGATGTATATGTCTCTCACTCCTTTCTTTTACCTCTCTCGGTGTCTCTTTAAGGAATCCCTCTAGCGCAGGTGTCCCCAAACTACGGCCCGCGGGCCGGATCCAGCCCGCGAAAGGGTTTCATCCGGCCCGCGGAAATTTTATTAAACATCATAAAATCAATGTTTCCAATATAAAACAAGCGCATTGTTCGCATTAGATTTTTTTCTTACATTTATTCACGTTTACTTATAGTTATATATGCATGTATGCATTATAGAATAAAATATTTTAGATTTTGAAACTGTTTTTTTTTTCGATCCGGCCCGCCTAGCACTTTCAATATTCCTATGTGGCCCTCCTCTCAAAAAGTTTGGCGACCCCTGCTATAGCGGAATTTCCTCCTCGCTCGCCGCCAACTACCTCCCAATTTTTAAATTCCGCGTAATGGGCTGAAATGATGTCTCGAGTCGTCGTTCGCTTAATGACATATTATTCCCAGAACGTTTGAGAGACGACGTCATGCCGTGTTTTCGAAGGTACGATACCATATAAAGATGTCATCATCGTGCTTGTTGGTGGATAACATGTTTCCCGACTATCTTGGAAAGCAAGAGTTCTGCACGACGTAATTATATTCGGGAGCAAATCGATATACGTAGTTACCGATGATCGTTATTAAAGATACACGGCTCAAGGGATGGGAAAAACATTCAACAGGTTGTGACTGCATTAATTTGCACACTGATTTTTATTGGTTTTTTAATAGCTGCCAAGCATAGAATCATTAGTGAATACCGACTTGGCCTTTAGTTAGATATTAAAGCATGATGGAAAATATACTCCTGGCCAAATTTTTTAATGCGATAAATCACGGATGTGTGACTCAATGCCCACCAGATCACTTTTTGTATCCCTCAAAGCTATGATTAAAACGAAATTCAGACCTGAATTATATTTTGCAATAGCAGCCATCTGCTATTTTTCACAAATAGTTATCTTTGCGAGCATTAAATCGCTGCAAAAATCCATTTGATTTGTATTGGAGATGCACATAAGCATATACAATGTGTTTGAAATGATATTTGATATACATTTTTCACATAAAAATGGAATTATATCACGTGCATAATTATGCAAACCAAGTCTGAAGGGTTTAATATAGACAATTTTATTTTTTATTTATATTGAAGGTATTAAACCTTATCTAGTGAAGTTTAAAGCGTAGATATTGCTTAAACTATATTTTCACTAACATCATAGAATAGAAGTCGAACATGACATATACGTCTCTCGAATTTAACCTTACAAGGAAAGACGAAACGTTTTAATATTGGGCTCAGTAGAAAAATAGAAGGAAGTTAAGGGATCCTGTAGAATTTTCCGTGAAGATATGAGGATATGAGAAAATAATGAGGAAATAGTGTCATTTAATCAGACAAAATGGTTGAAAGAAAGTGGGAACCATACGCCAATTTTAGGAAAAAATATGAGTTTACCAAGGATAAAGCCAGGTGTCACCCAAGGACTCTCATCTTATGATCTTCGGGTTTAAAATATTTTATCACATTCATAAAAACTATGAATAATTCCTCCGAACAGTGCAAATTTTCATTAAAATCATGTTGAAACTTATGGCTTGTATCAGATAAAAGATACAGTTAATTATCACAACTATGAGTTGGTCGAGTTCCAGTAAAAGATAGCCGTTCCTTGTTTTATAACAATAGGGGGTACTTTACTAATTTAATATTTATATAATTTTATTGTGCTCCATAATTAATAATAGGAAATTAAAATTTTACTTGCTGTTATTACAATGCATTATTAACTGCTCCGATGCATGAATGAAATTAAAATCATAATCCAGCAACATTTCCAAGCCTTAAGAATTTATCCGAAAATGTAAAGGAAATATCACGTTAAGGAAAAGTTTTCGCAAACTGAAAACTGAATAACCATCGTCAGATATCTCTATAGTATTTTCAAAAATTAACTTAAAATTTATATTTTTGGGAGTCATAACCACAGTCCATCCTCTGAGTGAGAATGTCCCATGTTAAGTTTCTCTTGCCTTGCTGTCAAAGGTGCATCGTTCCGTGTTCGCATTCAGAGCTTCTTATATATTCTTCGTAGTTTGTTGCGTAAAGATAATTTTTTTCCTCAAAATATTCGTATATACATTTTCTTGTACATTATATTCACGTCACATTAAATTTGTCATTGAATGGTCACAATTTCGTGAATAAGGGGCATAATTTAACGAGTAAAATATGTTCTTGCTGATTTAATACAAAAATTAGCTGTCTCGGGTAAGTGGTAGAAGTCAATAACAGCACATTCGCAAATATCCAGAGAACAACGAACAATACGACATACAAGAAGTCTTATTTTTCTATTTGCATTTTAGTAAAATTCACTTAAAAGGAATTAAATTTATGAAAACTTTCTAGATAAAAATCGATCAAATGAATAAAAATAATCCTCAATTTTTAGGAAATAGTATATACGTTGATTTTAGGGACCGCTTTTAAGAAACACGAACTTCGAAAACTAACAAGACGGGAGCACCAACGAAGGCGGTTGGCACCTGTATGCGCAGAAGGCAAGAAATGTCACGTGGTTTCTCTCGCTCCTTCACTTGCCCAATCAGCGTCAGTCAGTTACAGCGGCTATTGGTGTGCGGTACGTACATTTGCGGCGTGATTTTTCTTTATTTGCTTGTTTTACGATTGAGATTTAAATAGGACCGTCCTGTGGAGTTCTAAAATGGAGGGCGAAGGAAGTAAACGCTAGGTTTTGCACAAACAAGCAAGAAAAATCGTATATGAAGTGTATCAGTATTTCAAAAACGAGTCAGCGCATGCAGGCAAAGCAATACGTACAGCTGGTTACCATGTTTCCAGCTGTCAAGAGCGAAGAGCGAGCGCTTGTGGCATAGCGGCATAGGACTTCGTGCATCATGCGCTGTTTTCCGAGCGTAAGCGTAACGTGTATTTCTCTCTCTCTCTCTGCGCAGTGATCTTGACTCACCCGCCTTCGTTCGTGCTCTCAACTATAATAAAATGTAATAAAATAAACGTCGATATCCGTCGTCGATTTTTAGGAAAAATAAAAGTCGATTAACACCGAAAACTACCAAGACTACTTATGACTTTTTGCAATCAACAACAGACTAATAGCCACGAAAACTGCTGCTACATAACTGATACGTATATAAAAACCAATTTTTAGCCATTAAAAGAAGTCTATACTAGCTTTAAGGTGAACCCAATATTTTTGTAAGACTTTTCTTTCATTTTTAGCGTTATTTCTTTCTTATATTATTCGCATTGTAATGGATTTTTAGTAGACAAAACTTTCCAGTAAATGCAATAATTAATTCGTCTCATAATGAGCAATGTATCTAATGCCCTCAGAATCCCTAATCGGAATTGATAATTGCAATTCGATCCTGAAAAAGCTTAGTTTGCTCTGAGATATCCTCTCTTCCTACTGGAAAGCGAATGAATAACTCTCAATAGTCATGTTATGCCACAATCGGATAAATTAATGGTCGCCCGAAAGTGAAGGGATAATTTGGCAACTTTAGATGGCACCGATTCTTTTTTACTCCTATCTTTTCATATCTCATTTAGTTTTTCTTTTTCATATTTTGTAATGCCTTACGTGGCATATTAACTCAACAGAGAGGAATAGTCTTTCACTCGTCCTCTACGGCGTTGATTATTCTTAAGCGCCCCTGTGCAGAGTTACAGAAGGAAGCAAATCTTTGATAATCTATGCTCATCTAACCTTATATTTTTTCAAAGTTCGTCTCGCGACCCAGCATTAGGTCGCAAGGTTCGTTCGTGAGAAAATGTGAGCACTCAATGCATTATCAACCGATATGTATCGAAAATGCCAGAAAATAAACGCTCCTATTATATAAATGCCAATATTTGGGTATAGCATATTGCTTTTGCTTTTCATTTCGAGTTAATGGAAACTCTAATCAGAAGGTTTATTCCCTCGTGTTACCTTCCATCCCACTGAGTCGCGAGACATAAAGTTTGAAAAACACATATCTAGTCAAATTGTCAAATACCTTTTTCACACGTATTGTATAATATAATTCCACTTCAAATTATATCAGAGTGGAAGCTTCGATGTGTCAATGCACCTCCCGCAAGCACGTCGTTCGAACAATTTCACGTCCAAAAATTTGATAAAAATACGGAAGAAATTTTACCGAGAAGAACTGCGTAGAGATTACTGAAAGAAAATGCGACGACAATTCAGATAAGGATGTATTGTCGATAAGTGTTGACATATTTAAATTTCGTTTTCATGAAATTTAGCCTTGCTTGTCTTATTCATGAAAATTAACGTATTGCGCAATTCTTTACGGATACGATTATGCTTTTAAAAACTTGTTTCGACGGTAGCTGTACTGATACGTCCCAATAGATTACGGACGGTTCCGCGAATTCCGTTTTTTCCGATAAATTTTCTGCTTCCGATTCCTTTAACAAGTCTTCGCGCCGTTCAAAACCACCAGTCCGATCACTTCCTTCCACCCATAATCGCCCGCATTGCTTAGAGGGGTCGTTAGCCTTTTCTGGAACTTCTCGACTTCGTCCCCATAACGTGGGAATTCCCTCCGACTGGTGGGACTTCCTAAGAGGAAGGGTTCGCGGAAATGGCGACCCTCCGACGAGGAATTTCCAAGAAAACTCGGAAGATTTCCTGGAAAAGCAATTAGGCATTGTAAGAATGGTGACGGCAGGGGTTCGGGAGGGCGCCATTTTCGTGCGTTGGACGTCTTTTAAGGGTCTACGGCGGACGGTCGCCCGGCGTGCGATGAGATGGTCTGGAACGGAGTTGGGTTTTCTCTCTCACGGGTCAGAGAGAGAAAAACCTCGTGGGTGCCAAGCGGGTGTCGGTTAAGTGCGGGAAAATGGGGAGCGGGAGGCGGGGGAAGATGTCGTTAGCTTTCTTTTTGGGCGAAGGAGAAAGATAAGGAGGAAAGGAGAGGAGAATCGGGAAGGCTTCTCAAACCCTCGGTAACATTTTTCTGGTGCGGTTTTGGAGATGGAGCTAACAGAATAGGAGAGTCCAATGGGGTGGGAGACTAATGACTCGGTTTCGTGAGAATTCGAGAACGCAATATTTTTCTGTGTAAAGCGGTCATTTTGTCGATGCTCACAAATTAATATTGAAAACTGTTTCGTAACATTTTTGTTTGCTCGTTCATATTTAATTTCTTGGTAATTTTACTTCTTAATTTTTAACCAATCGACGCATCATTTCTTTTAGGTGACCAGAATCAGTAATAATTAAGTAAAACTATAACAATACACACTGATGAATTTGGACGACGATGATGTGACCAAGCCAAACCGAAGTTTAATATTCTTAACACACAGAGACTTAAACAATCATGGTACATACTCGGCACAAAGGATTCGTAATGGAGCTTTGCCCGGGGCGCCGTAATATTTAAGATCGGCCCATTGTCACTAGAATATTTTTTCTGGCGAAATACAAGATAGCATATTCACTTGATTTTATCGGAGAAAGCGTGTGATGCAACTGTTATGATATTTCTTTCCGTTATCCGTGTTGTTTATGCAAAGAGCCATTCCCCTTTTAAGCGCAATATCAATTAAAGCTGTTTTAATGTTTGTATCATCCTGTACTACTAAATAGACGATATTACACCAAGAGTATTTGACGTGATGCAAGGATCTGAGGTGTGGAGTAAGGGATGTGGTCAAAGAGGCAGAATGAGGATAATAGAAAGGCAGAGGGGGAGGTTGCGTTGTGAGAGGGAGAGGAAGGAAAGAATGGTTGTGAGGTGTCTGTAGGGAGGAGCGAAGGGGGTGGAAGCCTTAAAATGCAGTTCTCAGCACTCAGCAAAAAATAAAACAATGCGTCGTTTGGAATTGGGAAGTTATGATGACATACTCCCTCCCCGCCAAAAGTCATCCCTCGGCACTTTCTGTCGCGTGCCATGGGAGTCACTGGCCAAAGTTCGATCCATTTATCTGACCATTAACAGTTAAATGGCGTTTAATGCCGTATGACTCGAAGCGTGTTCCCCAATTAATTTTTTATTGCATAATTTCACGAGCATTTTAATGTTAATTAAATTACAGAAATTTGTTATCAGAGCAATGTTTTGAAACTACGGGTAGGTACTTGGAAAAGAAGAATAACTTATTGTTAGTAAATCTTACTCGATGATGATTTACAACAGAAATAATTTATGAAATTAATGATTCATGCACGAATACTATCATATGGAATTAAGAAGCTACATTTTAAAAGTAAGCATTCATGCATTCTTATCTGTAATAAAATAAATTATTTAAATATAACGCTCAAAGGTTGTCATGGCATGAATGAATATGGTAATTTCATAGAAGCCTAAAATAAAGGTACCCTTGCTCGAATCCATACAAGTTATGCTTTAAAATTACCCTCTGAGGAAATTTATTAGAATTACGATAGTGTCAATCTTTCCAAAAATATCGTTCTGTCTGAATACAATGCTCCTAGGCTTCTGGAATTTTTATTAACAGATGCTACTAATCTCAAAACATATTTCTGCCGGATTTTTTTCAAGCTTCTGTATTACAATGGAATATAGTTTTCATACGCTGAAAGATATCTTAAAATAGTTGTATTTCAACACGCCAGGATTCAAAATGATGATAAACTTATAAGTAAATTGAGTTTCATACTTGGATATAAATTCTTTAATATGGTAATGATACGTGTCAGATCGAATTTAAACATGGACATTACGAAATTCGGCACCTTAATACTGCTAACCTTGGTTTTATTGCCATACACAGAACACATAACAATTAGTAATATTATAAACATTAATAACCGAAGGGATGATAGTGATTATTATAACTGATATGAACGCTCTGCAAACCTCGTTTATAATATTGCTGACTGTGAAATGACTTAGAACTGGATGGGGTTAACCAGCAGTTCACTCATGGTTTTCACAGTTATAGGTTGTGTTCTTTCTCTCGTTTCTATTAAAATTTCGTTCGTTTTATAATAATTCGTGAATGCATTTCTCCGATTAATTCGCGCATTTAAAAACATGATATGGCTACCCCATGGAGAAATCCAGTATTGCATTTACATTACATCTACATCTACATCTACATTATACCCTGCAAGTCACCTTTTCGGTGGATGGCAGGGGGTGCAGAGCACCAAGGGTCCATAGTTTTCCTACGTCATCTTTTTCTATTATGGTCTCTTATCGTCCTAGGGAAAAACGATCCTCTATATGTAGATATGTAGATGTATATCGCTCCGTTCTACAATCAATCTCGCGAATCTTATCATCACTGTCCTGCCTTCCGAAATACGTCGGGCTTCTGATAAGTCCTACTACCTCATTCGCTAGTCCCTCCGACATAAATTTTTCCAGTAGTTTAGTTCTAGCCTGCAGCCTACGTTCCTCTAACGATGTCCATTTCAGATTTTCTATTAATGATGTTACGCTTTGTTTACTATCGTAATTCCTCTTTACAAATCTAGCTGCCCTGCGCTGAACCCTTTCTATCTCGTTAGTGAGTCCCTTTTCGTAAGGATCCCACACAGCTGAAGCATATTCGACCTGCGGTCGAACCAAGGATAAATAGCATAATTCTTTCACTTTTTCGGAGCTATTTCGAACTATTCTCCCTATAAAGGCCAGCTTTTTGTTAGCGGCACCTATCAATCGGCGAATGTGGGTGTCCCACGAGAGATCACGATGGATCGTGACTCCGAGGTATTTAATCGAGTCTGAAACTGGAATATCTACTCCGTCCAACGAATAATTATTATTCAACGAGATACTCTTGGTTCTCCAGAAGTTGATGACGCAGCTTTTCTTTTGGTTTATCTCTAACTGCCATTCCTTACACCATGCAGAAATACCTTCTAGGTCATTTTGGAGATACTGGTGGTCTTCCGGATTGCTTATTTCTCTATAGATGACGGTGTCGTCCGCGAAAAGCCTAATTTTACTTCTGACTACTGAGCTGATATCGTTTATATAAATTAGAAATAATAACGGACCAATTACACTACCCTGTGGAACGCCAGAGACAACCTCCACTAAGTTCGAAGATTTCCCATCTATAACAACCATCTGCTTCCTATGATTTAAAAACTCACGGATCCAACTAACGATTTTAGAATTTACGCCTAAGGTTTCTAATTTCGTTATTAACTTCCTGTGAGGTACCTTATCAAAGGCTTTCCTAAAATCTAAGAAGATGGCATCGACCTGCGTATTCTTTTCTCCGCTTCTCAGTAAACAATTAACAAAAAGACCGAGCTGAGTATCACATGACCTGCCTTTCCTGAAGCCGTGTTGACAATCATCTAACAATAAATTACTATCAAGAAATCGCATTATGTTGCTAACGAGTATATGTTCGAGAATCTTACACGATATCGAAGTTAAAGAAATCGGCCTGTAATTTTCTGGGTTCTCCTTGTCTCCGCCCTTATGAATTGGGGTAACGTGCGCTAACCTCCAGTCGCTAGGGACCTCTGCGCGAGAAATGGATTTCTTGAAGATAATCAGAAGAAAAGGTGCTATTTCTTCTGCTAATTCTTTTAAAACGCGAGCAGGAATTTCTTCGGGGCCAGTGGCTTTGTTATGTCTGATGGAACTTAATTGCTTTGCTATTCCCACCTCAGAAAATACTATATCGTCCATCAGCCCTCCCCCCCTTATTGCGGGTGCAACATGTACGCAATGGTCGCTGACGGCTGTGAATGCTTTTACAAAATGACCGTTTAACAGGTTGGCTTTCTCTACGCTATCATGAATAACGTCACCCGAGTCATTACGCAGGGAAGGTATTGTAGGGCCTCTACCTTGGACCTCTCTCACATAGGACCAAAACGCTTTAGGGTCCTCCTTCAAATAATTATTTAATACCTTATTCCGGAAGTTAGTAAAAGCCTCGCGCATAGTAGTTCTCGCTTTAGCGCGGGATTCCTTATACGTCTTAACTTTAGTTGCTCTATATTCATCGGATGATGTAGACGGCATATTTTTTATTTTCGCGTGGCATATTCTCTGACGCCTAAGCGCACTCCTAACTTGCTTATTGTACCAACGTGTCTCTTTATTGTCGACCTTCGATTTAATTGGAATGTACTTATCGATACTCTCTAGCATTATATCCTTGAATAGTTTCCATGACGACTCAGCACCTGATCGTTCGGTCATATCACGGAAGTCAGGTAGTATTTCTCGTAGGCGCGACCTGAAGCTTGAAAAGTTTGCCCTAGCAAATATATAAAACTTTCTTTGAGGCTTGGGGTGCCTATCGATTTTCAACTTACACTCTGCATATACGGCCTGATGATCACTTATCCCATCTTCAATGGTGACTTTGTTTATTCTTTCTGGGACGTTAGTTGCTAATAAATCTAATATGTTTCCCAATCGCGTTGGCTTTCTGACTAATTGAAGGAGAGAGTGCTCGCAGAATGTTTCGATTAATGCCTCACAGGATTCGCGTTCTTTACCTCTAGATTCGAAACATAGATTTTCCCAATCAATTGAGTGTAAGTTAAAGTCACCACCGACTATAACGATACCATCTTGATTTATCAGTCTAAGCTTTGATAATTGTTTCTCGAGACTTAAAATACAATCTACACCAGCGTTAGGTGTCCTGTAAAACGAGCATATGAACACCTTTTTGGAGCCATCTTTACCTATGCGGCACCAAACACTCTCGATATCCTCGTCACTTATCGGAATCTCACTGCTATCGTACTTATCGCTAACCGCTATGAAAACTCCCCCGCCCGATCTATTAGCGCGATCTTTTCTATAGACACGATAGTCTCTAGGAAATATCTCCTGACTCTGAATTTCATTAGAATCAAAGTTAGATATAACTCAATGCCTTGCCAGGGGAGAGACTGCTGTGTCGCTTGGGCGTGTATACAACGTAAACGAAGGAAGCATACGTGCTATAAAATGGAACTCAGAAAAATAATATATCTGTGGCTCAGTATTCTTCATTGCTGCAAAGACAAGAAGTCCAATCCAGGACTAATGCAGGCTGGTTTCCCAAAGTTGCCGTCTCGAATTGATTACTGACTTATATTGACAGGAAATGTTTGAATGTGTTAGTCATTCCAAGGAGTTCTCATACCATAAATACCACTTGTAGTTCATATTTTATCAATGATAGAGAAAAATTGAAAAACAAATTAATAGAGCATTATCAGGTTTCAAATACAAAAACAATGTCAAAATCGCTTTTCCCGTCGTTATTCCTACCAGTCACTTATATCCATTCCTTCTTGTAAATCAATACTCAATTGGTGGACATTTCATTAATTAGATCGAATTTTCGTCACTTGGATAAATGTCACTCTGTGTATATATTTGTCATCTTAAGAAAATTTGTTATTATATATTGTTTGGTATTTGTTATATTAACAAAAATTATTTTACTTAAAAATTATTAACTAGCTCTTCTTTGGACAACTCTCTATGAGTTACATTTTACATTCAAATGTGAATTAATATTATTGTATGTACCTTTTCAAGTACGTGCATGAGTACCTACTGTTAGAGTAAAGTGATTGTTATGATGAGAGTATCTGCTTATATTGGAATCTGGAATACTGGAATTGTAAAATCAAATAAATGTTGACTTTTGAAAGAATATCATCGGTTTTACATTACATTTAAGACTACATTGTAAAAAAATTATAGCTTTTATACGCTACGTTTTACTGTTCGTTGCATGGTAGAAGGGGGCTCTTGCGCGATGTTACGTTCGGGTATCTAATTTTTTCTTCCTGATTTGCGATAGTGAAGATGTATTTGGTTTAATTAAAAAATAACATTAATTAATAATGATTATTTTGGAATCCTCTTGATATTTTCTCCAAAAAATTCAATGTCGGAGCGAAAAAAACCGGTTCGTGCCGATCCAATTGTGGTTGCCGGAGCGAAACCGGAACTGAACCGAAATTTTTGTTTTGTGTGAACCGGTACGAAAATCGGACCAAAAAAATTTCGGTTCGATGCCCTGGTTAACACACAGCAAGTGCTTAACGCAGATGAGACTCGTATTTTGGATACGGATGCCGTGCAGAACGTATATTTAAAGGAAGAGAAACGGCTCCAGGAATCAAGGTAGCGGAAGATAGGTTAATACTTCTGCCTTATACCAACGCTAACGGTGTCTTTAAGTGTTAACCCTTACTAGTTTATCACTCCGGAAATCCCCGAGCCTTAAAAGGTCTTCTTAGTCAAGCGCTATCAATTCATAGGGGATTCAATAAAAGGGCTTTAGCAACAGGGTAATTATTTGGAGACTGGTTACCTAACTCTTTCTGTTTCGAGGTAGAGCGATACTGCCGCGATTCAGAAATTGCTGTCAACTCTTTACTTATCCTTGACAATGCCCTAGGGCATCCAACATACCTGACCGATAGACTAGTATTCAAGTTACGTATCTTTCTTCTTCCCAATATCACCTCCATATATCAGTCCATGGATCAGGATGAGAACAGTTTTTAAAATGTACTATGTCAGGCAAACATTCTCCCAGTTGCTTGATGCAACCGACGGAACCGAAAAGTCATCTGTTCGTAATTTCTGGTGTAAATAAAATATTCTGCGCGCCATTTAAAACTTCAAGTTTGCCTGGGATGAAGTGAAGGATTCTACCTTAAATGCTGTTTGTAAGTCATTGTGGGTAGACTGACTCTACGACTTCGGCATATTTGTGAACACTTTCAAAATTGAGTAGGATCGTCAGAATTGGTCGAAATATTGAAGTGCAAGGGATCAAGAATTTACAGGAGGCGGACGCCATCGAACTTATCCAGTCCCTTGAAGAGGAATCGTATGGGGAATACTTGTTTGAGCTGAAAATAAGGGAATTTGACTAGAAAGAGGATCAAGGCGTCATTATGCGACAGAAAGACCTGACCAGAAAGAGTTTGTGGCTCTTTTCTTCGCGCTTGCTGACCAGCTAGCCCAGGAAGCATTGACTATGGATCCAAACCTGGAGCGGAGGTAACAATTTGGAAGGAATTTAACTTCAGCCTTGGCTATTTACAGAGATATCAACAAGAAGAAACAGCGTACAACAAAGCAGCCTACATTAACTCAATTTTTCAAGACCTCCGGAACCACCACTATCCTACCATCTATCACCAACGCGCTCCTCGACTTTTGCTAGGCTCCTCGTAATTTCGAAGCAGTTCAATGATGTCCACTGGCAGTGAAAGGTCATTGGGGAATCCTGTTCTTCACTTTCTCTCCTTTCTACGAGAGACATTAACTCGGACCCTGATTACCCTTCTGTACCTCCATCTCTCCGCAGAAATTAGATTGCATCTTTCTCGTCCCATCCAATACATTAGTGTAATGTATTAGTATTAGTTCATCACTACCGGCCTATATTGGTGAGTAATAGTGTTTTCAACTTATTTTTCTATTATATTCGATTTTTTTTGCAGTGAATAAGGGTGATAGGTTTGGAAATTTGTGTTTAAAGGAGGTATGTGTGTATTTTTGGCTAATCAACCTCTTGGATTATTATAGTGTATAGGAGGGTTTAAAAAAAAGGTGTGGTCTGCCATCTCCCTTCAATTGGCCGAGCGAAGCGAGGTCTCTCCTATTTAGTAGCTGTGCAATTTGTCTGTTTGTTTGTTCTACGATAACTGCTCTGTCGGTAGTCTGATTTTCACCTAACTTCGTGTGCATGTTTAAATAACTTAGAGTCGATTGCCTATAGTTTTTATAGGACACAACCCTTATAGTTCCTGCGAAATTTGCGCTAATTTCCAAATCTTATCCAATCAAAACGAAATTTAACATGCTTACAGAAAACATCAAACGACGAAGAAAACGTCACATAAACATTTCTCTCAAATGTACAGGGAGCCTCCAAGAGACACGTAATTTGCGTTCGCGCGGTCTGTTAAGTCCCTGAGCACGTTGTCTGTTTATTTGTTTGTTTGTTCTACTATAACAGCTGTCTCAAACGAAATTTCGTAAACAGATGGAGCACATTGAATAATATAGAAGAATTGAAGAAGAAAACGAGAAATCTTTTACTGCTGAGGGCAACCCTTTCAATTTTATTCAAATTTTACGTACATCCCCACTGTATGATGTACAGGATAACTATAAAGACGATAATAATATTGAAGTTATTCCTCCCCACCAGCCCTAAATGGGCTAATCGAGGCCGAAGATTCCGCGGATCACTTAGTAATGTAAATCTGGGTTTATATTACACGGATTCGCTTAACACGACATTTTCAGAACGCATCCCCCGTGTTACAGGGGGGTTGAGTGTATTTTCTCTTTATTTCATCATTCACGACTTGGTAAACGTCAATAGGCATTGGAAATACAGCGCAAAAGAAGCTTTTAGTCTCGTTCGGTGGTTGCATCATCAATATGAGCCGGATGAAATGCTAACATAGGCTTACCTTTAAATGAAACATCAACATTTTACCGTATGATACTGCCGTATTCTTCTTAGTAATAACCTTAAAAATATGTTCATTTATGTTTTTTAGTGTCCAAGCCAGAGTAATCATTTTGGAGTTCACTGAAATTCACAGATAAACATACAGTTTAATATTATAATAATGCAGGCAACGGTTGACTCATTTAAACTCAGCGATCGGACATATGTAATGGATTTTTCAATATGCTCAAATGTGTTAGTTTAGGAAACAGATTATATGGTGAATACTCAATTTGTGCGCCTTGTAGACGTGTAGACTCATTTCCAGAATGTCGAGTAGAAAACTTGCATTGCCATATTGTCTATTAAAATGTCATTTTTTCTGGGCGATAACAGAAAACAACAAAATCAAACAATGCTAAATTTTCCTTACTTCCTTTTCTTAGCATGGTTGGTAATACGTAGGGTGTTTTAATGGCGGCATGCTATGTTTTGTTTATTGTATGTGATGATGTAATTTTCAACTCAAAGAAGACAGGAGATTTGCAAATCCTCGTAGATTTGGACGTCTTACTTGTATGTCTAACGTGTTGTGGTTCGGATGTGATTTGTTGTTCTTTGCCGCAATGCAGCAGTATGTTCATCTTCCCCAAGTTTACCTTTTTCTCAAATATTTAATTGATTATGAATTTCTAACTAATATTGCCAACAAAAAATTCGCTAAAAAACCTTTCAAGATCAATATTCGTCCATTTTAAAAATATTCAAACGCTAATGCGCGGAAAGCCCCTCGCTCTCTCAATCTTATGGAATGTTGCTACACTTTCTCGTAAACTTCTCCATTCAACCGGCTTTATTAGTCCCATCCGTTTGCAGTTCCGCAATTCAAGAATTCAAATATATATTTCGAAAAACTGTCCAAAATTAATCTTAAATAACATCCTGGGGGAAAGTGTCGCTTCCGCCCCGCATACGCTCCCACCCCACCCACATTCCGCCTCCCTTTCTCTGACTCCCTCCCTCCATCCATCCCATTCCCCTTTCGCTCGCATCCTTCCTCCCTTTCCGCGAATGCCTAGCATTCATAATTCCTCCCCCTCCTCTCACGCTCTCCCCTGCTTCCTCCCTCCCAACCTCATCTCCTAGCTCGCATAACACCCTTCTTTAAGGAATGCCGTGCATCCATACGCCTTCCACCTCCTGCCTGACTCTGCCTCCCCCATAACCTCCTCCCTTGAAAACCCCGTTTCAGCAATGCCTTACATTTATAATCCCTCTCTCTAGAAACACGCCCTTCCCCACCCCTCCCTCTCGAACCGAATTACACACCCTCCACCCCTCCCTCTCGCACCCTCCCATCGCCTATTCTAATTTCGCGTTTTCCGCAACTACCTGTTATCAAAAACTGTCATAACTCGAGGTATGTATACAGCTAAAAGATCCTTCGGTACAAAAAGCTATGTTTCATTCAGTACTAATGTTTTCGAGAACTGTATGTTGGCTGATTTGGTCAGAGGTGTCATATTTCCACCGTGTGGCTGATGTTTTTGGTATTTGCGTTCGTGATCGTTTGCGTTTATGATAGCGTGCATCCTCAGACGTGTCTTTGCGAAGCTGTTTGCGTGTGGTGAGTAAAAGCACTATTTCATCTAAAAGAGAATCCGATCGTAGATGTGCATTTTAGGAGTAGTGGTGTCATGTGACAATAAAACTAACGTATATATTTAGTTTCATTAGGAATATCAATCAATAAAGTTCGATTTAACCCTCATACTATAGCATTTTTCTTTACAGGAATGCATTAAAATGCTCACATTTAAGAAAAGGGGGTACAGACTTCATAATTTAGGTTGTTCATTACTTTAGCGAGAGTGACTTTGATCCATAGAAGAGCATCCTACTCGACAAGACTTATTAGTTTCTATCCGTTGATTATAACTTAAGAAAATGCAATAGAAGGTAAAATAACTCAGTGTTTTATTTGTTAAGTTAAATCATACAAATTCTAAAAATAATATGCGTTGCGTTCTTTAACTTTGGAATTACAGACATACTCCAAATCAATTATGATGGAAACATTTCACAATAGCAATTGCATTACATTTCATGGATTACACAACGGATGATCGGAAAATAAGTAGTCATAGATTTCTATCAATAAAAAATTTACAATGTTCTGTAGATTTTTTCATATACGTTCACAAAATGAATTAATTTAATAAAAATGTGTATTGGACACTCATAAAAATCAAATTTTTGTTAACTTATACTGAAATTTGGTGTATACATAGCATGTCAGCAGACACATAGACATGTGTTCCAATCGCTTAGTAACATTAATGCTTAAATTATCGATAATCAACCGTAATAAATATACTGCTGATTTGACACAAATTTATCGTATACTCAGACCTTATCATCGAGTCACAGGATAAGGTGATCCATCCAAGGCGAAATGGAAATTCACAAATCATCGTCACCGTATTGACTTCGTACTCGCGCAGCCATTCGGTCTACGCAGCAATGACTAATATCAGTTTTCCAAAAATGGAATGAAAAAGACCCCATGAATAGTTTTTCGAATCTTCGCGAGAGTCAAATCGCGGTACTCCTAATAGATAGGCAATCTCGCTCTCCTAATCGCTCATTTCCCTCTCCCGCGCCCTCCTCAACACCCTCCTTATCCTTAACTCCTCAAAATTATTCACGCTACGAACATAAATCCCTCAGCCTTGCCACACTTCATCAATCTGCCGTTCGGATTCCTTCGACGCCATCACGAGCGCGGCCAAACATCACGCACGCGGGTCGTGTCTCCGTCCTCCTCCCCGCCCAATGCGCCCGTGCCTCCGCCCTTCTCCCACCTCCTTCGGTATACGCGATGCCCATCATATACCAATCACGCGTGTCACGTGTCACGAAAATGCCGCGTACGATCTCGAACGTGCCTCGAGAGCCTCACCCTTCGGTCGCTCACGGGAAACGGCATCATAGCGACTGGGTGAAGTGAAAGGGACCCAGACTGGAACCGAAAGGTACTCTCACTCTCGATTGTTTACTGAAGTATAACGACCGCGACGTTAGCATCTTGCGAACGTGACGCTTAGGCAAGGACATTAAAAGAGACACGGCGTCATCCCACGATCTTGGTTTAACGCGGTCGAGGAAAATTTCTTACTCCAATTTGGTAAATTCTGACGTTCTGCCACCATATACTATGAACCAAATTGCGTCAGATCTTCTTTTAGGCGTTTAAATGAATGAAACAGAAATCCAAGTACATGGACGTCATCACCATTTCCGTTGTATTATAGGTGAGTGTTGCTCAATGTTAAGGAAACTAGCCTTTTTCTGTTTTCCTGTTTAAGTAATGTATTCTAAAATCTAAAAATATCCGTCTATATTTTTTAGATCGCGATTATGCTATTGCGTATGTTTTTGTGCAATCAATTCAGCAACTTGTTGCCTTTAAATTTGATAGTTTATTTTAGAATAATCTTTAATTTATGTCCTTTTTCCTTGACGACGTACAAGGAAGATTCATTTATGTATTCAAAGGGAGTGAAAAATGATATACAGCAGGGGTGGCCAAACCGTGGCTTGCGAGCCGCATGCGGCTCTTTTAACTTAACCTGCGGCTCTTATTCATTTACACTCAAGAGCGTATCAAGGCTCATCACGTCAGAAAGCAATAACGCGGTGCGAGTAAGACGATTTGGGTATACTTAATGGATTTACAGTCTTTCTGTATTGCTTCGAATATAAGCTGTTTACTGTTCATACATTTTGTGCGCGGAATGCGTGTCTTGCGGCTCTCTAAATCAAGAAGATTATCATACGCGGCTCTGAGGGTAAGCAGGCTTGGCCACCCCCGATATATAGCGTGCAGCGATTATGACTTAACTAAGGATGACTTTGAATTGAATGGAGATAATCGGTGCAGTCGAAAAAATGGAAAAACCATGTGAGCGAGCGATGGAATATGGAAATGAGAGATGCATTCGGAGAGTATTGGAAGAGAGGGAGGCGAAGACAGCCCGTGATAATACAGGGGGATGAGGTTATATGTTAGAAATTAATGAGGAAGAGTGCGTGTCAGGAAAAAGTGCTTAGTGGAGCATAGAGAGAGCGGTAGAAAGGGAGAATTGGGAGTTTTGCAGAGGCGAGGGATTAAGCGAATGGACTGGTGAAGGGGGGAATGAGACGTGACATATGAACGGATGAAAGGGTTGGTTGTTGCGCGGATATTCCAAGGAATAATCCGCTCCTAATGTAAAACGTGTTGAGTCGAAGGAACCCTTGCAGTCGCAGGCGGGCGGTGTCGGTCGTCATACAACGGACCTGTGTAATAAGAATTTTCGGATTTCTTTTTGAGGAAATTCGTCTAAACTAACTAATCTTTAACTCATCTGTAAATGAATAGCATTTCCCAGTTTTTTCGTTTCCTGTTTTCATTTTGTGAAATTATTAGGGAAAACTCATTTTATATTTGAAAACCGAAAACTGATAAGTCCGCGGTAATCCCACTACCTATCTACCTATTGCCTTTTTCCGATGGAAATTGTCAATAATTTAATAATTTAAATACAATAATGCTAAAATATTCCGTTTTGAATTTTTGAAATTATTTGCGACAAATGATAAAATTGTTCAATGATGAAAAACTTTAAAGAAAAAGAGGAAGGAAAAGTTTCTGCTAAAAAGCGAAAAGACGGAATGAGAGTTGCTTTGATATGAAGAAGGTTGAGGAGAATACGATGATGATGAATTGAATGAAAGGTGTTTAAAGTATTGTTGAATAGAAACATGAACGGGTGTTGGAATATAGAAAGTTGAAAAGAATCGAGACATATTCATATAATCACAAGAATATATTAAGGATAACGAAATTTGCTCTAAATTTGAGCTTACTGAAGTTGAGCACGATGGTGTATGAAAGGCGCTATAGTAATAATACAAGTAGTCATTTCTTCTAACTTATGCCAAGGTTATTGGATAATAGTGTCTACAAAACTTGACCTACGCCTATTTATAGCCTCTTTAATCTATACCTGGAAGATTTCTCGTTGTTTTTCTTTTCAGTCGGTTTATTTTTCTGTTTCTTCTTTTGATAATTATGTTTAATGAACAGCAAGCTTACAAACAGGACTCTATAAGTTGAAGTCCTTAAAAATAATTCGTCTCGAGACATTTTTCGTGATGTTGAGCTAATGGCTCAACGTTTCTATCTGTGCTAAGCTTTCTGCTATAGTGCTACATGTATAATTCTACTCTCGCTTGCATTCGATGCTCATTATGTGAATGAGTTGGATGTATGTGTTCATCGTAATCATTAGTAGAATGTTTCCTATTTGTCCTATTATAGCAGTTTAAATCGGGATATCCATGAAATATTTTCCTCCATAACTCTCTTCCTTTTTTGATAATTCTATTTCCTCCTACAGTCATTAAATATGTGAATCCCTTTTCCTTCCTACTATTTTCCCTTCAAATTTCTATTAATATTACCTTAATTCAAGCAGTGTCCTTTTAAGAAATGTCCGGTTCAATTATCCATCTTCTTTCTTAGCAATTGTTACCATTCTTTTTACTTGCTCCATATACGAAGTAAAGAGAAATTATTGTTTTCATGAAAAAAATCGAATTCGAGATTTCAAAGGAAATACATGTTTTAAGGTCCCATGGATACGTTTTGACTATTTTCTCGATGATGACTGTCTGTGTCCGTGTGTGTCTGTGACCGGAATTTTGCGGGTGCTCTAGCTCAAAAACCATTAATCAGATCATTGCGAAATTTTATATTTGACATTTTAGTTAAAGGAAAAAGAATTGATTAGTTTTCGGTAAAAATCAGTCAACCGAAAGTGGGTGTTTACTCTTGTCATTTTTCCGTTTTTTTTAATATTTGCTTTAACATTTGATAAATGTAAAAAAGTATTGATATATAAGCTGTAGGAATTTTAATTTTCTAAGCTTGTTTGAAACATTTTCCCATATATTGCATTGTTGAAGAGATATTTTAAAAACTAAATTATTCAGCTGCCACAACCACGCCACCTACCGCCTATTATTGTAAACACTTTTCGCTCCTTTTTATTTTCTTAATTGTTTGGAGCTTCGGGGCTATATCCAATATCAGAAGGCTACGGTTTGTTTATTTGTTCTTTGTAAACTCGCTAAATTCTTCTCGCAGTTCCTTAAAATATTTATTATCATTTAACCCATTTCGAATTTAGAATTTTAGAAATATTACAGCTATGGAGAAAGTCATGTGGTGGCCACATCAGATTTTTTCTCATGTGCTTATTAACGCTCCCTCATTTTATTTCGTCCATTTTTACTTTCTCTATACCAGTACTAGAGGAGAAAGTATTGTTTTCGCGAAAAAAATTGATTTCGAGATTTCAACGGAAATACATGTTTTGACGCCCCTTGAATACATTCTGACAAATTTCTCCGTGTGTGATAGGAAGTTTGTGAGCGCTCTAACTCAAAAACTATTAATCAGAACAACGCAAAATTTTGTATTTGAAATTTGTACTAAAGTGACAAGAACTGATTAATTTTGGTTAACATCGGTCAACCGGAAGAAGATGTTTACTCTTGTCACTTATCCGTTTCATTCAAATATTTGCTTTAATACTTGATCAATGGATAACATTACTGAAATAAACGTAGGAAATTTAATTTTCTACAATTTCTGTTCGAAACATTTTCCCATTGTTTAAGGGATCCTTTAAAAACCATATTTTTAATACCATCACCACACCACCTGGAGGCCACTCTGGAATTTTTATAAATATCACAAGTTTGGAGAAAGTCATGTTGCGGCCACATCAGATTTTAATTTCTGGATTCTCCTCCACGCGCACATTTAGAATCTTTCCATTTCATGGCGTTTTTTCCGAAGCCTCCATCGACTTCTTACTTAGCTCTTTGTTTATTTTACTGGCGTAGTTGTATAATACACATATTTGCGAATCCTATGGCAAGGTTGAGAACCGAAACAATCGTGGAGCGCGCGGCTCAGCCGACGTGCGTCGTCGGAAGCGCTCCCTTTGATGACTCGCGTACTTCTCGGAGGTCGTTCATTCGCGTGTTTCTCGAAGAGAAGGGGAAGATGAGGGGGGGGAGAGGAGACGGAGGAGGAGGCGCCACTTAATTGCTTTATGTCGCTCACTTATATTTCCTCGCCTATGGCGGGGATTGTTTGCGGGATGCTTCAAGGGCGAGCAGGTATAGAGGAAGAGTAGAAGGAAGAGGTCCTTGTACCGTTCCACTTCCCCATCCCATTCCTCTTCTCCATGTACTACAAGGAAGGTTGTCTCCCTTCTGGTTGAACGACCCTCTTCCCCCTTCGCCCCCTCCCTCCACACTGGATGAGCGCGTATACGACTCATCCGAAAATCGGCCAACTTCGCCTCAGGCGGTCGTCCGCCTTTTCCTCCCCGGATGCGCGACGGCAAGGGGAGGCGCCAGGGTGGCGTCTCTTACGCTCCTTCCGACCTCTCCTCCATACTCATTCCCCTTATTGAAAGATTCCTTTTGAGGGAATCACCGCCCGTGAGTAACCCGAGCCAGTGGTTGATCTCGATGGCGATATTTCCACGGAGGATGCAGCGACCGACTGCCCTGAGTGCGGGAAGCAGGGCACGTACAAGTGACCTTAGTGACCGGTGGCCATGCAGCGATTGCTTTATACCAAATGCGACGGGATTCGCCTGCATTTAGATCTTTCCTTGGAGGCTTATGGATATATGAATCAATAAGTTAGAAGATATTTAGGAAAGAGATATTAAAACGCTATCAGTAATCGCGGTAAAACGATGGAGGAAAAAACGATTCCCTACATCGACTACTGCACTCAAAACTAAACGTTTAACTAACTTCCTTTGTGATTATGGCACAATATCAGTTTTTTATGGTTTGATATGCTTCTCCATGTAGAGCTAAGTATTTTCTTCCTCTTCCTTTTTATTTCGACCCTTCCATTCCTCTGCTTACTTTGTTCTTATATTGTTACAGTAAATGACTTCCAATATACTCGGCTTCGCGTCGAAAACTTTCAATAATCTCGAACAAAAATCGATTAATATTTAAAAACGCCGTTGAAATAAAACGGCGCCATACCCTCTTTTGTGTCGTCTCCTGTTGCCAAAGACGGCGAGGAGGTGAGAGATTACTCGGCACATAGGCGGACCGTAGAAACGGCGCACTTCGCTGAAGCGTGTCTTTTCAAAGGATACGACAGTTGGAAACATTTTGTAAGCAGTTCAAAGGTGTTTGTCAAACTGAGAAAGAAAAGACATCTCCGAAGGCGTAATTTAAGACGACCAAGGGACTTTTTCCGGACCATTTCTTCGTGCCAAAAAATGGATTAATTGAAAACCAAAATTCTTTTATTTTAAATTGCAAATTATTTAAATATAGTCTTAAATATATGAATAATGCAATATGGGCATTGTTTCATTCATTTTTACCTAGATATGAAAGTTAAAGCACCGAGTTTTATTTAATGGGTGTATACTTTTTCAAATTTATCTTCATTTATATATAATCTGATTTAACGTTGGAATTATACGCACATATTTATGATTACTATAATCCGCAATATATTTTGTAATCTATTACAGAAAAATAGATTTTTCGGTATAGATAATACTCTTACATAAAAATTATAGTTATAATGATATGTCACTCTTTTGTTTAATTTTATCGAAAAATAGTTGGGCCAATTTTTAAAGATAAATATATTAATCTCTAAATTAGTGGTGAGCAACCCGTGGGCCATATGCGACCTTTGAGTGCGTTTTTAGTGGTCCTATGATCAAAAAGAGATTTAAGACAACTTTATATCAATTTTTATATAAATATATATGATATAAATTTGAATTAAGACAATAAAACACTTGATATTGCCATGTTAATCCTAAAACCTAATTTAGACTTGATTTTGACGTCCGATTTAAAGTCTAATCTAGCCCGCCGAAGCAGTGTCATCTTTCAATGTGGCCCGCCCGCCAACCACCATTGCGGCCCGCCGCATAGAATAGGTTGCTCACCACTACTTTAAACGGGAGGTGGCGGTGGCCTTCCAAGCAACCGTCTCAGGTTTGAATCCGAGAGAATCCCTACTTGTGTGATTTGAGGAGACCGCGCAAGTCAGCGCTCCGCACTTCGGAAGGGACGTTAAGCAGTTGGTTCCCTTGGTGCTCTTTGTAAAGAGTAGGCTAATGCCGGCACCGGGTTTCCCTCCTCCCTTGTGAGTGTGTCTATTGTGTAAGGAGTTATGGCTATAATAATCCAAGAGGTTGATTAGCCAGAAATACACACAAAAAAACAAACGACTATAAACGGTTCTCAAACTTTAATAATTTACCAAAGGAAATCCTGTGAATAAGCACATTGGAGGGATTAAAAATGTCGAGTTAACACATTTTCGTACTCCTGCCCGAGTGTTTATCATACTCTCGAGCCGGCGCACTATCGACAACAAGCAGCTGGTTGTGCGTTTGTATGCGTGTGTTTATAGTGTGCACACTCCCACTCTCCCTCGTGCACACACACACAGACGAGCACACACAAGGCCGGTCAGTGACTCCGCGGGGAGATGGGATGTGCAGAAAGGACTGAAAAGGGGGAGGAGTAGGTTGAGGGAAGGAGATGGAGAGATAGATGTAGGGAGAAAGAGGGAGTTTAAGTGAGTGGCGCTTTAAATGGAGGCGAGAGAAGGAAATTAAGCGAAGGAGAGAGAGAGAGTAGGAGTTGTAGTAGGAGGAAGGAAAGGAGAAAGAGAGTATAAGAGACGACTAGAAGGAATAAGAAGTTGCCAAGGGGGAAGAGGCGGGATGTTTTGAGTTTCTCTTCTGGGTGAAACAGATGAATGCGGACAAAAAAGAACGGCTTGGACAAATAGAAAACGTTTGTGTATATTTAACTAAAGGACTACGTCCACGGGCAAGGATATTTTAATCGGGATAACTGTAAACCAACCACTTCATTAGCCCGGATCTATTTTGGGTGCTCTTAAATGGCAAAAGAAGGAGCACATCCGATGACGCACGCAATAATTGATGCTGATTTGGACGTTTATTTCTAAAATATTCATTATAGATGATGATATGAATGCTGAGTAGCCGCATGGTTAAAATTAATTTCTACTCCGATTTCTGTTGTTCATTATAACATTACGTAAACATAAACTCGTTCATACATCTGATCTTTGAAAAATTAATCAATATTTTTCGAGTGTTCCTATAATAATGGAGATGCACGAATAAAATTAGTTTTAGAACCAATTTTCTTTTTGCTGTACTCCGCATGATCGCGTATGGTTTGGCTCGTGTTGTTCAAGTGGCTTACGAGATTGATCAGAAAAAATGGACGGCGCTTGTAACTGAAGATGAAGGCGCGAGCCATTTATTTCCTTAAATATAAGTACGAATCTGCTAAATAATAAACACAGAGGGTACCGCACTTTGCATCCGTTCTCTACCGAGCTTCGAGTTGAGCGGCTATTAATGACCGTTCCCCTTCGTTTAGCGTTTAAGGTACGAGGGATTGGCGTGGCTTCTCCACCAGGAGTGTGTGGCACCTCGGCTCCGTGACCTGCGCCAAATGTTTCCCTAATCCAGCGCAAATCCATCTTCCTGACGTTGGAAGGGACGGATCGTCTGCCTTCCTTAATGGACATTTCCCATAAAGGAGAAGGCTTCCGGACTGCTTGGGCTAAAAGTCCTTCTTAGAGCATTGCTGGTCAACAAGGGATGAGATAAGGTAAGAGAAGGAGGTAGGAATTCGAGTCCCACTACTTCGTTAGATCTGTATGCCCCTAAAACGGAGAGGAAATGTCTGGAAAATATTTTCAAAGGCGTCTTCTCAGAGATTTGTGAATCAGCGATAGGAGGGAAAGGAAATGAGTCAATTTTTGGTATTAAGAGACTTTCCAGCATGGATTCTTCAGGAAAGCATTATGATTGTCAACTATTTGAAGTGACTCCTTTAGGTTCTTCTGAAAGAGGGGAAACATTTCACCAATAACGAGAGAAAATATCTCAAGTACCTTCGAAAATGTTTACCAGAAATCTTCGTGCATTGCTAATATTCTATAGCGGCTACCAACTGAAATGGCTTATTTTCTCCTACATACATAACTACCGTCACAGCAATGACTTATTTAAACGCGAGGATAAGAATGCAGTCAAAAAGATTAGGGAAGAGAATGAAAATTTTCATAATCCCGTAGAAGTGAGCACTTGATACACATTTTTACTGAGTGTGAGACACTGAAGAACGTATTTTCAGTTCTTTTCAGTCATTAATTATTCTCTCCTTCTCTGATGTCTGGTTATGTAACTTTTTAATGTTTTGTGCCATAATGTAAATTTTCTTTATGCACTCAATATAGTGATTTTCGCAGGTTTTTTCATCTCCCTCCTCTTCGTGGGCGTTTTCCTGCGTGAGTTTTTACTAAGTCGATCTCGCCTGACTCATCTTACGTTTTTCTCACTAATTTCATTTCTGTTTTAGTTTTCTGAACGATTCGTTGTTTCGAAGAATTATCTAACTGTTGAATTATGCGTTTGTCTTTTTATTGTAACGATGGGCTAAATGTAAAAGGGGACACAATGGTCTCAATTTCGTCCGTTTAAAACCTTTTGTCTGTCCATCTTTGTTTTGTGCAACCAAATGCTCGCCAGTCTATAATTCAGCGTTATTTTTCCTACGAGACTGTTACCCTTACAAATGAGATTTCCTATCTCATTTGCCCTAATTTACGAAACTTGCTATCGATAAAAGTTTATATTTATTATTTGTGACAACATTTATGATAATGTATAATCTACAGGGTACCCTTAAAGTCCTTGTGCACCTTGCTATAATGTCCATGTAAAATGTAATACCTGATAAAGATACTAACAATAATGTCGAGAACTTAGGTAGAAAGGCACTTATCTTTACAGAAAGTTCAAGAACAAACACTTAAAAAATTTCTTGTTTCAGGTATCTCCAATAGCCACAGCAAGGTAATAAAACACCATATGCGAATGCGTATCTGGTTTTTTATAACCTTGTTGCGGCTTTTGGAGATACCTGAGATAAGTAGTATTTAATTGCTTGTTCTTGATTTTTTTCAGCCATAAGACGAGCTCGATAATTCCGTATAATTTACTGAAAGTGTTCAAAATGGTTCTCATGTGCATGCAAACAGGCATCCAAACGTTTTTGCATATTCGAAAAGACACAAGTCAAATCACCCTGAGTGATATTGGTGATGACGTTGGTAACGGCTTCCTCCTGCTCTTGAAGGGTTTGGGTATTATCTTTGTAAACAGTGTTTTTTATTGCTCCCCAGAGGAAAAAATCCGGAGGTGTGAGATTGGGGTAACACGGTGGCCAAATGTTTTTTGAAATCACTGTCTTCAAATGCGTTATGGAACAGCCTCATGGAGACATTAGCATTATACGCAGAGGAACTGTCCTGCTGGAAATGTGGACTATTAACTTCATCTGCATTCAACTGCCTAATGAAGGGGTAAATAAGGGATTGACAGTAGCGTAGGGCGGAACGATATATAGGATCGTTTTTCCCTAGGACGATAAGCGAACATAATAGGAAAAGGTGACGTAGGAAAACTAGGGACTTTTGGTGCACCGCACTCCCTGCCATCCACCAATAAGGTGACTTGTGGGGTATCGTGAGGATGTAGCGTTCCGAAAAAACATTACAACGACTTCCATATCGTGCAATGGTTTCTCCACTATCACGAGCGGGTTTCCTGCAGACCATACACGGGTATTTTGGATAAATTAAACCAGCTTCATCACTGAAAAAGGTTATATCCAAAATATCTTATCCATTATCAGTAATAATGTTTCAAAACCAATGAAAGTATTCCACACGCTTGCTGTGTTCCTTTTCTTTAAGTCCATGCGCAAGGGTTACTTAGTACAGATGCAGGTGTAGGTATTTCCTCGTTGCTTTGTGTGCCCGCACTTCACAAGGTCACTTGTGCGTAGTATTCATAGCAATGGATCTCCCTTTCATGGGGTACATGCAATTTGTAAAGGTGCACAGGGACTTTACGGACATCATGTGTTATAAATAGCTGCTTATTACATAGGATATAGTATTATATAAATGTTTAGGTACTTCTAGAAGGGCTACAGACCTGATATTAGTCATGACGATAGATTATTGGATACAACCGACGGAAAAAATCCGAAATTCTATCTATGTCTAGCTGAAAGAATTAGGTTTATTATTTTTATTTATTATTATTTATCATGTCCAGGACGAATTGGCGTAAAAATTCGTTTTCAATTGGAAAAATGGACAAGTTCAACTTTTAAAATTATCAAATGCCATGACAACGAGTCCAATGCTTTCAAATTGGAATTGATATTCTGTATTGTAATTACACTAACGCTTTTTATAAGGGAATTGATAGGCTCTAATATAAACCCGTTGATTTTATCCAGTGAGGTATACATATGATGACGTCAATTTTAAAACACGAAATATCGTATTAAATGATAAACACATTACTCCTTTTAATTATGAGGATTGATAATCTTTATACTATTATAATATAATAGCACTGATTTAGTGCTTTCAGTGAGAATCAGTAGACTATATTATAATGCCATTGATTTTAATCTACGACGTAAACTTATGATGACTTCGTTATCTTAAAACATTTTCTCTCATCTGTCGTTAATATATTTTCCTTTCTTATTGCTGAGAATTGAGGTAAAGTTTGTTTTGCCTATCGACGGTCATTAGCCGTGAGAATTACTGTTTAAATGTTTCCATTACTACAGTTACATATCTGTTTCTATAGATATAAGAATGCTTGTCTTTTATGGTGATTATCTGCTTTATTTCATGTTTCATATGATCGTTCGACATTGAATATCTCATTTTATTCTTATTATGCGATAAATCCTATTTGCAAACATTTAATTTCCAAATTTTATTTTTTAATATTATTCTCCTTCCATAAAATAGAGCAGTTCACGAACGAAAATTTCATTTACCATGAGTTGCAGGAATCTTAACATTAATTCATTGCAGAATGGGATTAGGAAGCGATGCGAATATCTTGCGTGGCTGGAGTAAGAGTTCTTCTATTGGCTAAACAGATGAAAAACAAATCTGGAACATGAAATTTTTTCATTGAAGCCATCATCAGAAACTTATACTTAACATATTTTGATCTACCAGAGAAATTATCATAGAAAATGCCAATTTAATTCGGAGGTAAATTAAATGTATTTTTTATAAGTATCTCGTAATCATGAACGATTCTTCTACCTCATTTTGCAGTTTTTTGTCGGGCGACAGAAGACTTTTGAAAAGAACAGCAAAGGTCGACACGATTCGCAATATAAACTCGTGGAGCAGTATCATCGCCATCGAATGAACTTAAATGGAGATTTAATTAAAGGCAAAACTTTTCTGTAAATCCAATGATGACGTATTTCTGTGCGTAGATGCAGATACTCTTGATAAACTCGTCTTCCGCATGAAAGAAATTTAATAAAATTCATGATAGGGCTGAAATGTTTCTTGCATATTTCTTTTAGGACAGAATTAGAAGAAAAAACAAAGTAATGTTTATGTAAAAGTGACACGAAGTATGTTTAGCGGAAATTACAATAAATGTTTCATTTATATTACGGAATCTTTCCACCAAGTCGAACCTTCCCAAGTGGAGTTTGTTGTTGCTCTTTTTCTTATGCGTGTACACTATCTAACATAGCGTAGGTTTGGTGCTGTCAACTATTGCTCCATTCAAAAGTATTTTGCAGGACTTGGATATGATAAGCATTTTCAACTTTTCTTCCTTCGACATCAAATAATTTAATCATCATCTTCGCTAGACAGAATAAAACATTCGTACACATGCTTTGACATCATAAAAATATTCAAACATAAAATTACCAGTCTTTGAAATGGAAAATAAAATTATATGGAACTTCTCATTTCGCAATAATATTTCTAATCTAAGTTCGCATGCTGACTATTAGTGAAAATTTAAATCGTTATTTCGCCTTTTATTAACAGTTTTTAGCCACAGGAACTTAACTTTTACATGCGAATCACATCAAATTGTTGTGATTTCCACTCGGGAATGTTTCAATTCTTGTGACGACTTGCTTCAACATTCTTTACGCTTTGCCTTCGACGAATCTCAGAGAGAGAAAGAGAGAGAGAGAGGGTGGGGGGAGTGACTCAGGGCAGTGGGATGGTTCTCACTTTGGGCGGGCGAGGATGAAGGGGGGACAGAATATGGAAGGAGAGAGGCAGGGAAAGAGAGAGAGAGATATGGTATGGGATGTTGATGCTGGAATGGATCCAGCGATAAACAGACGCAGGCCTCCCATGCCAACTTCCCGTCCCTCCCAAGTTTCCATTCCCCGCTCCCCTCTCCCCCTCCCTCTCTCCCCGTACCCCGTCCTCCCCCCCACCTTTCCCATCTCCCCGACTTCCTCCCCTCCACCTGCCCTCCTTATTCGAATCTCAACCCTTTCTCTATTTTGATGTGGAGGCGGTGTTCCGCTGTTCGCTGCACAATCTTCGCTCCCTCCCCGCCTCCCCCAACTCGTATGCAGACCTCCCAGTGCAATCCCACACACCATCTCCAATCTCTCCCGAGGCACTCCGATCCCGACACACTCGCTCGCCGCTCCGTAATATCTCTAGAACCAACTCGCTCATTTATCTGCCGACATTTAATTTTCGCGACACTCCATCATGTGTTTCGGCTCGACGACCATCTCATTTTGAACGGAAAATGAATCAAGTAAAAATAGGGAAGTAATAAGTATGCGATCTTGCCTCAATGGTTCATGCCCTTGAGGAAGACGGTAATGATTCGATGTATGAAAAGTTAGGATCATAGAACTTATAGAACTTAAATCCAGCGCACTAAGATACTAGATTATAGTGAGACTAATATCTTCGAGTTATCAGAAATCCGGCTCAAGAAGATCGATTATGTTTGTTCATTTATTTATGTTATAAATTCGTATAGAGTTCACTGCCATTTTACAATGTCATACTTACGCACTAATCAATAATAAACATAACAACTGGAAATATGGTAACTTGGTTATTATGTTAAGAAAGCACCTCCATGATATTAAAATATATTTTGAGACAAAGATGTGTAGAATACCGTATTGTCCCGAATATAACGCGATGTTTTTTCCCCAAAAAATGGAGTTTTCAAAGTAGCTCCCGCGTCATATTCGTGTACTAGTCATTTTAAAAGATCGTAAAATCGTGTTTCAAAAAATCACCGTGCATACCGCACGTCTGTTTACAATATACAAGATACTTGTTACATTGTAGACACATTAGGCTTACGTTACATTGTACTTGAAAAGCATCCGAGGCGCGAATAGATCGAGTTCAATCGGTGGCTGAACCCATAGTATGGCTGAACCCCTCGATAGTCATTGCATCGAAGCTATAAGTGCGTCGGCGTATTAGCGAGTTTTCATGTTGAGAAAAAAGGTTCTTCCAAATCCCAGGTTAACAGAGGAATCCAACGAAGTTATCAAATGAATTTTAAATTAGTCGGAGCAAAATCAATTTTGTTAAAATCCACCGGAAATGAGAAATCAAGGATAACTGTTATGCTTTCAGTCACGGCGGACGGGCGAAAACTGACTCCCTACGTAATTTTAAATCGTAAAAGGTTGCCAAAGGTAAAGTTACCATCAGGTGGAATCTTTCGCGCACAAAAGGGATGGATGGACGATGAACTTGTGTTAGATTGGCTGAAGATTGTTTGGGGTCGCATTATATTCGAGGTTTAGTTTTTTCTTGAAAAACTTTCCAAAAATCTTAAGAGTCGCGTTATATTCGAGGTCGCTTTATATTCGAGACAATACGGTATTATTAGCAAGTAAGGGAAGAGCTGTTGAAGCAGACAGTAAATGGCGGCTATTTTAAACAGAAATTTGTTAACAGAGATTGTTAAAATTTGCTTATATTAGTATGATTAATCTGAAATAATATTATCAAAAATGTTGACAGAAGGACAAACCGAGAAAATGTGCACAACGAGACAGAATACTGAATCGATTGGCGAAAAAACGAAATCTCTAACTGCTTTCGTTTAGGAGGAGTTAGCTTTTCAGTCAAACGGACGAAAAATCCGAATGCAGAAGCTGATTTAAATAAACGCTAAAACGGTTAGTTTTTCGATGAAATGGACATATTTTAACTATTGAAAGGCGTGGGGCAGATATTGTGGAATAAAAATAAATAACTAGGTAGTAGTTTTTTATTTATGTGTTTTGATATGATATGATAGAATTACCGTAAAAACAAAAGACATTTTTTGTTCTAAAAAATGTAATACAAGAATTAGACCATCGCTAATGTTTTTTTACCCTCGTTCCGCCGATAATGTCTTTTTTCCCGTTTGTAGTTTTTCCGGAATTCCTCCTTCCTATCTGATTCGTTTTTTCTCATCCTCCGCTTCGTCCTCGTTCCAGCGATTCGTCGCATGCTTAATTAAGCCTTCGCTTTTTGACCGCGATGGTGCCGTCGATGCGGGCCCTGTAATTTACGGCCCGCTTCTCTTCGGAGTGGCGCTTGTCAAACTCTTTTTAATCGTCGCATTCCATTCTCACATCCTCCCTTCCCCGCGACTGCTCCGTGGAGTTGATGAGGTTGACGACGTTGGTTTGTTTACCCGGCCTATTTATTTCGGCGTAATGTGTCCTCGATCCCGTGGAAGGCGCTTGCTACTGTTTGCGGCGAAAAGAGACGCTCGCGCGCGTTGCCTAAGCGGGCATAATGTCCCGCTCAGGAAATCGTATATAATCTTACTCCCCCGTGGGATTAGCGAGGTGCTCGCCCACAGGAAGGGAGGTTAGCTCCCACCTCCTCCCTCTTCTTCTTTTACCCCACTTCCTTCCTCGATGCCTCCTGCGCATTACGGCGCCGGGACTCGCCCGCCTGACCCGCCCCTTTCTTCGCCTCCTCCGCCTCTCTTCCCTATACGATCCTCCTCTCACGCTATCCCTCCCTCTCTCTCCCTCCCTCTCTCTCCCTCCCTCTCTCTCTCCCTCCCTCTCTCTCCCTACCTCTCTCTCCCTACCTCTCTCTCCCTACCTCTCTCTCCCTACCTCTCTCTCCCTACCTCTCTCTCCCTCCCTCTCTCTCCCTACCTCTCTCTCCATCCTCTCGCCCTCCCTCTCTCTCCCTCCCTCTTTCTCTCCTTCCTCTCTCCCTCTCTCTCTCTCCCTCTATCGCCCTCTCCCTCTCTCTCTCTCCTGTCATCTCGGACTCTTCCCTTTCCCAACCCTTCCCTCTGCACGACAACCTACTCTGCGCACTCCCAAACCAAACATAAGAGTCATTGAGGCTGAAAATGCACTTTCCTTGAGACATTTCCCTGAGGAGAGAATTTTTAATGGAGCAGGCATATTTCTGTGGATCTCATTTCTAAAATTACCTTTTGTCCTTTGGTTTATAACGCGTTTCCTTCGAGTATTCCGAAACGTTGGGCTCTTGATAAATTTCCGCCATTTGTCGGTCTCCCTGGGACTTTTTTATTGATTTATTAAACTTATATATCGATTTATTAAACTTATATATCGATTTATGATTACTAGCATGCACTATAGCATATTTTCTTTACTTTTGTCAGTTCTTTCTATTCAACTATCCCCAGTTATAGATTTTTGGAAACTCATATACGAAAATATGCCACAGAAAGTAAAAATAAAATTAGATGTCATTATTAAAATATTATTTTCGATTATAACCCCAAATTAGTGCCTATATCAGGGATGGGCAAACTTTTCACGTGGCGGGCCGCATTAACGGTGCGATTGAGTTAGTGAATGTTGTGTGACTTGAGGTCCCTGAGGTGGAGTAACACCCTCTAAACCTGTAAGTTTGTATTTTTCATTTTTATTGACTTTTAATCCCCTTTCTTTTTCCCCTTTTTCCTGTGTGCCTGTAATATTTGAACTTTACGGTTAAGGAGTTATATTTTTCATTTAACACAAAAGGAAGTTAAGTGGCCGCTTATTTCACCCTTAAGTCATGAATCTGGAAGAGATAAAGTCTGAGTGGCAGAGTAATACACCTCCTCCCACTGACGCGTAGAAGCGTACTTATAAAAAAGAGGGAATTAAGTTAAAGATACTGGATAATGGAAACGTAAAAATTGCAATTAGCAGATCTTACAGCATGAAGATGCAATCACCGATAGACACCTGGCATTCGAATAATTTCCAAGAGACTTCTACTCTAACCTAAAGCATTTAATAATACAAAATTAAAATAAGCTACTTAGAGATGAAAAACGGAAACAAAATATTTTCAAAAAAATTATTGAAAATCCAAGAAATTCAAAGATTTTGCGATGCAATAAACGGGTTAGGAAAATATGCGTTAGTGGTGCGGTATCTCTGGGAGTGGTGAAACTACTGCTTGAGGAACACAGAAAAATGCACACACACCAAAATTATTCATTAAGTATGAATCATGTCTTTAAAATTTTATCCCTATTTATTTTACGCTGTTGAATAAGATTTTTAACATGAAATTAAAGTCGTATTTCAATGCAAACGCAACCCAGGCTATCTCGGCCTCTGCTTGCTCTCACCATCATCATTATATCCGCATTGCCATAGTTCTCCAGAATCCTCCACCAAAAGCCCTCGGACGACACCATACTTTCTGCTCTTCCTATCTATCTCTCTTTATCTACCTCTCTCCTGTCGCGTTCCCTAAATCATCCAGCTCCTGTGCTCTCCTGACGCCATTCCTCCAATCTCGCTGCACCTCGTTCTTATTCTCCACATCTCAGAGCCTCCATCCTGGAGCCAGCCAACATTATGGCAACTGGGCCGTGATTATCGGGAAGATGGGGAATGAGTATCGCACCAGCTCCGACCGTAAATATCTCGCTTCAACTTGCCTCTTTCTCTCTCTCTCTCCTCTCCAACCCCTCCTCGAGGATGACACCCTCTCTCTCTCTCATCCCCTCAATTCCTCTTCCCCCATCCCTCTCCATCTCCTCCGTCCCTCTCTCCCTTTAACCCGCACTCTCTCGCTCTCCCCCTCCCTCAATTCCACAATACTTCTCACCCTGGATGATGGGACAGCTTCGGTATTTGGGCCGCGTTGCACTCGCTTTGCGATGAAGTGGGTTTTTATCTCTCTCAACCCCGACCTCTCCACTTCTTTCCTCTTCTTATGCTATCCTTCTTTTCCTGCTTTGCGCTCAACTCTTTCCCTCCCCTTCCTTCCATCCATCACTATTTTCCTCTCCCTCTCTTTTGCTTCCTCACTTCTCTCTACACTTCCTCCCTCTTGTCTCTCCACTCCCTCTCCCTCGACCAATAGACAGCATCATTTCTAATGCACTTCGCTTCGTGGTGGGTCTCTATTTTCACGCAAGTGGCTTAGGAAGTTTCGAACGCACCTCTCCAATTAGGAGAAAAGAGAGTGAGAGCTTGTAAAAAGTGTTCTCTCATTCTGAAGCTTTAATTACTTACTTGTAAATGACGCCTCGATAACTCTGTGTTGCGTCAGATCTAAAACCACTGCAAAGATGGCGTTGTTTTCGTCATGGAGAGGAGCGACTGAGAACCGAGAAGTGTTTTTTTTGCGGCTCGATGATGACGACGACGACGCAGCAGCAGCACAGTAGGACATGTTTTTGCGAGGGTCGTTTTGACTTTGGTGTAATCATCGCGTCGTGAGATAGAGAAAGAGGTGAATTTTTCGGTTCGAAATGAGCATTTTTAGGAATCCAGATTGTTAATTCAATCTGAGAGAACGAATTTCAAGTAGTGATTCATTTCCTTCATCGAATGTCATAATTTTTCGTGGACTGTTGAACTCGGCGAGAAAATATCTTCACACTAACGAAAATTATGCCTATAGTAACCTTATGTTTTACATCCTGTCTTTTACTTTATGGAAATCTAAAAACTATGAATGATACACAAGTTACTCAATTTTCTTTAAACTTTGAAATGCGCTTAAAATCAAAAATTTCCGTTACGGTTATTTTTAAATCGCCGTTTTCACCGAAAAATCTGTCCTAGGACGCCTTCGGGCTTTCGATTAGGGGCTATATGTATACCTAAAGGTGCATTTCTTCCGCGATTTGTATGTATTTATCAAATGGGAACGTTTACTCGCAGGATACCTAGTTTAGTGGATATAAAAGTATTTATTGTGAGGAAGGACCGAAACGAGAGAAGTAACAGTTAAGGAAAAAACTGAAGAATCAGATAAAGGACTTTTTAAATAAAATATACACCCCTGAAGTCTCCAAATTTCACCTTCGGGAAGAACTTATGCTCATGAACAATTCCTTAAAATATGGTTGCTCTGACTTGAACGATGTAAAAGTAGTTCACCGGGCACGGAAATGTGATGGACGGACGTACTGTCGGACAAAACGATTACATTAGCGGATTTATAAAAACGCTAAAAAGCGCGCGAGATATTTCAAACACAAAAGGATGGAAAAAGTGACGAGGAAATCATTCGCGAAGGTTATTCTCGCTGTAGTAAACAATATAGTAAAGCTTTCAGCGCCAGTGAATTTCTGTGTTATCCATAAAGTGCACCGACTACCCGATATGATTGGAGTAAACGACACGAGTCGGAGCAGATAGCGGCGTTATATTAAGGCGTAGATGCACTCGCGAGAAGAAACGCAATGAAAGAGCCGTCCGTCCCTTTCTGTTTGGGAGGGGAAGTGTAATCCCCTTTCTGTTTGGGAGGGGAAGTGTAATCCCCTTTCTGTTTGGGAGGGGAAGTGTAATCCAAGCGATCGCTGGAGCATCGGGAGGCGGTGCAGAATGATTGTCCCGCCTCGTTTCTCCATTTCCCTTCCATTTCTCAATCACCTCACACGTAATGGTGGACAGCCTCACCTCTCGAGGGCCACGAAAATGTGGAGGACGGAGTATTTTCGTAGGAAACCGCAAAGCCGGTCTGTGAAATTTCGTTGACATCTTTCAAATACTTTCCATTTTTTTCTTGATGACGAGTCGAATTAGCCAATGGATTAGCTTCCGGGTTATTATTTTATCTCTTTCGTTTAATTCGAATTTGCTCGAGTTGTAACTCGAGTATTTCAAAATACGCGTCTTTTCTTATCGCTCTCTTTTGTTTGTTTAGTTCTCCATCGTCTCCCCCGCCTCCGCGGCGTTCCAATCTACGCATTTCTAACCCTCTGTTTCTTCCAGACATTGTTTTAAGTCCTCTTTCGCCACGTCCGTATCGCCAAACAATTTTATCCTCGTTTTAGCCCTCTTATTTCCATTAGAACTGATTTCACGTTCGCGTCGAAAACGATGTGCAATTCGTCCCTCTCCTTAAAAAAAATTAATAAACGTCCATCCTCGACGCAAGGAATGAGCTCGCCCCTTGCAAGATGTAGCGCATGGAGCACTGGAGAAGGAACTTGAAATTTCGTTTAAGTTATCATCTCAGCCGAAGCCTCTCAGCGGCAACTTGCCCACCCCGAGCGCCTCCGCGATCCCTCCATCCTCTCGCTTAACTAGCCATTTTATATCCTCCCTTCCAGCGTCCTGACTTACGCATTCTTCGCTCCTATATCTCTCCTCCGACCGCTCATCCTCGAAACACCTATGCACCGTCACCCCTCTCGAATTAAGCAACTTTATGATTCAGTGGGTTACTGACTCGAAGGCTTCCACTTAATCACCAGCGAGTCCTCTTTCCATCGCTTCCCTTCCCTCCTGTTTCCCCGGTTCCCTCTTTCCCCTTTGCTCCTTCTCCTCTCTTTCCAATCTTCGGCTGTGGATTTTTTGCGGGTTCTCCTTAATGGGACTTCATGGGAAGATGCAACGCTGGAGGAAGCGGAAGCCCGAGTGCCTCACACCATATCCCCTGCCGTTCCTTCATATAACAAGTTGCAGAACGCAGTTTCTCATCTCATCTTGACTCGTGGTTGGCATTTATTTGTTTTCTCCTCGATGACAGTTGAGGGACTTGGATATAGCGCCCCAGTCACTTGGAGGATATGGATTAATTGCCCCTCCCTATTTTCCTCATGCATATCTCGCGAACCTTAACGCCCTTTTCCTTTCCCACTCTTCATCCTTTTATCCCTTTCCACTAAGAGAAATAATTGTCATACCCTCCAACAAAGATACGTTGATAGAGGTCAATTTGATTTGGATATCGTTTATTTTATTTGTTGTAGTTGACGTTTTGAGAGTCCATGTCCGTTGAATCACCAATTTTAGAATATTAAATTGTGCACTTCTCCATATGCCGGATAATTATTCACTGACTATTCAGCCTTCTGTGCTCAGTATTCAAGCTATGATTTGTGATCTGCTAGCACTATCAGTGGTAAGGGAACTTCGAGATTTTTGTGCATGCGCTCATTCAGAAATCACCTTTCCTTGTTCATTTTCCTTTGTGTTTCCGTATCATTTTATTCCGATTGTGCTTTTTCTTTTCGCTACTTTGATTCTCCTGATCGTCTTTTTCACTTCTCATAATTCCTTTTCCGTACACTCTCCTGACTTCCACTGAGTCATAAGGAGCCCCTTCTCCGTTACTTGAATCCCATTTTCGTTCCAAGCACAAGGTAACAAAACCACCTGGCACGTAATTTACTATCAAACTGGAATTCGTCGAAGCATTCTCGGGTTTATTTCCTTCTGCCATGGATTCATTCTTTCGCCACTCACAGTGTATTTATTACATTATATAGGACGTGTTAGAAGGAAAACTAGATGGAAAAAGGGAAAGAGGTAGGATAAGGTTTCAGCTGATAGACGATTTGAAAGGGAAAGAGAGTTATCAAGATATGAAGAGGACAGCGGAAAATAGGAGTATATGGAGAAACAGGTTTAGCCATGAATAATCACAGACCTGTCTACGGACAGACTACCTATGATGATGATGTAGATACGACCTATTGTATTTTTATTATCCAATTGCAGTTTTTAAATTTATTTTCCAATCTTTTTTAATGCAATGATATTATTTCTGTGTATATAACTATGCTTCTAACATGCCCACTGAAAATCCTTGATCACAATAAGTTTTATATAAATTTGAATATCTGTTTCTTGAGATGTTAATCTGGTGCTAATGGGGAGAAAATGTGCTCCATTTGTCCGTAAAATTCCGACCCGACTTGCAACGTAAGAATGACGCCACAGAATGAATGCAGTGAATCGTACGTGCGAGCTCGTAAAAGTATTCGCATCAAGGAAGCGCGACTCAGGGATAGTGAAATCACGTATTAGGGTGAGTTTCCCAAAGAAATGGACTATTCGCCGCGTTCTCTAACCTCCATTCTTTATTGCCAAAACTTTGTGCACCTTCCCCTCGCAAACACTGTCGGCGACGACGAAGATTAATAAGCGCCGCTTCTGGCAACAAACAAATCGTAAATCACGAGAACGTGCAAGTAACAGTGTGTACGTAAATAAATTACGGGCAGCATCTCGGATACAACGTCGTTTCCTCCTCCTAACACCCTTTTATAGCAGCCCTAATTTTTCGGTCGAAATTTTTGCAATTCGATCAAAGTGCATGGCATCAACTTTATCGAAAATTAATCTATTTACGTATCTCTAACTCAATTCACAAAAAGAGTGTCTCACCTGAATTTTGAAATTCTCATTCGGTGCCAATGACATATTACGACTAAAATATCAAATGAAATTTAAGGGAATATTTCACTATAACCTACCTCGAGACTTTTGTCGGAATTTTTCCTCAACCATTCATTATGAAGAAGATTTATTCCATTCTAGAATTTACGAAATGTATCACTTCCGAGACTAGAGAATCTTATTCCACCGTGTCCCCAACCGGGAGCAATTTTCATCCGCGCAGAACACGGAACTGTATTTTCCAGCCTTCCCTTTCCATCATCCCGGTTATTAAAGAGTCCGTTCCGCAAACTTCCCTCAGCAAACAAATGAAAAACGCGCGCATTTTACGGGCGGGATGCATCTCATGGAGCGGTTCATAACGTTTTAATTAAGGCTTTTGCGAGAATCATGCCTCGGCACCTCGATCTTCTTTCACCCACCTCCCGAAACAGGAAGGGTCTTCCGCACGAGCACGCATACACGCACGCAACGCTCCTGCACGTTAGCCGTAAAATGGATCCCATATTTTTTTTCCTTTCGTTGCTCCAGTTGCTTCCTCCCATGCGCATATATCATTCGCATATAGCGTAAGATTCCAAACGGATATTATTTTCCCCTTAATGGACGCGTGGCGGAGCTAGGGGTCCTTTACCCGTCGAGAACTGATTTGCGAGCGCGTCGATTTGGGTTCCGTGGCGCCCCGTTAACTAAAGGCAATTAGTCAGGCGTGCGAGGAAGGGCGTGAGACCCGATTTCACGCGTGCGCCTATCCCAAGGGATGGAGAACTGGGATTTTCCAGAAGAGAGAGAGAAAAATTTAAGGATTGGAAGGAGTGGCCGAGGTTTTCCCGCCCCGTTCCCTCTTCTCGCCACCTTGATTTAGAGCGTCATTGTTGAGAGGGGGAGCGGTATTTCGGGAGAGCAGGATGAAAGGGAATTCCCCGCAGAGAGGGAGTGGGGAAAGATAAAGATCGAGGTGCTTCCATTCTCGCGATTCGGGGACCGGTTCGCAGAAAAGAAACCCGAATTATTCAGAAGCGACATCTGGAAAGCGCGAAGTTGTGCGGTCTGAGAGGAATATAGAAAGCTCGGAAATACAGGGTGCTTATAAAGTCCTTGCGCACTTTCAAAAGTTAATAGATTTGACGCACAGTTCATAGAGACATGCTGTAAATGGGATATGGAAACATATTTGCTCAAATTTTGTTTAATTTGGAATCTTGCAAATGGCAAATGAAAGGATTAATAATTTTGTCTTTTTTCAGACCTTGAAAATGACGAAGATAGAGCGAAAGATCAACTCTGTGCTGTGGCTAGCAGAATTCACGCGCTTATCAGTTCCTATAGGATAGGGTTACCAGATCTAAAATTCAAAAGAGAGGGTAAAATAGGAAAGAATGAGGACATTTTCAGTTTTCTAAACGAGAACAGTTTTTATAGATTAAATTTGGTATTCCAAAATTAGTTTTACAAAAGGATTTTTATTAATATAATACCAGCGTAACTGCCGGACAAATATGACGGGATTATCATAGAAGTATTCCAAATATGTATGATTTCGATATAAAAAATCAGTAAGATATGCTATGATCTGGTTTGGCTTTCATGCACAATCAAATCAGTGTTTTTGTAAGTTATCTTTGTTTTAATTATACTCTTTAAGTTATTAGTTAGTTAGTTAGTAGAGAGGCCAAATGATTATCCAAATATTTGCTGAAAATAAGAGGAAAATCGAAATAATAAGATATAATGCATGAAGAAGTAACTGAAATTTACTTGAAATATTTGAGCATATTATAAGTTATTTAAAACGTATAGAATTTAAATTAATAAATGAATTATTTTACTCTTATTAACTCGTAAAAAACATGATAAAATGTGAACGAACAGTCAATTTACCATCAAAGGAAAAATGTGTAGTAACTTACTTACTATTAACTAAATACTTACATGAACTGCAATGAGTTTAACTATATTTTAAGATCGCACTTTTAACTTTATTAGTTTAGAAAATTTTCCAGAAAAATCACTTTAGTTAAAGAAATTTATATAAAAGTCATAAAATGTTATTTTTCACTCCTATTTGGAATTCGGTTCGAAATATTTGCTGTGTTATCAGTTAAAGAAATCCATTGAAAATTGCGTTATATTTAGTTTTATGAATTACCATCATTTAGCAATGGCGCATGATTCAATAGTATAACATTTTTTATAATCATTTATAATTTATTATTTTTATTTTTGTACTGCAGCTCCTTTTAATCCTATACAAATGCTACGTCCTCTTTCTCAATTTCTGCTCATTCCCATTCTCTTTTCCTTCCTCCCTCTAATTACTTAATAGATTCAGTAAATAAGTTATGCCCATGTATAAAAGTCTGACCCGTGTTAAAGCACTAAATTGGTGCATTTATTATGAGGCCAAGAATAGAATTCGACAATTGGAACAACAGTGGTCCAATATAAACAAAATGCGTGAAAATGTGAAAAATCGTATTAAAACGTAATTTTTCGAGATTTACAAATGAGATTTAAATTCTTCTCTTCGCATGACTAATGTAAGTTAAATACCCCATCCTTGAAATATTTTAAAATGTAAACGAAAAAGGTCTGCATGTTAAGGAATGGCTTTTTGCGTGATTCATATATGCGATGCGAATTTATAACTCCGGTTAATTATAAGATGCACTGCAAAAAACTATGAAAATTACTGTAAAAATAGTTAATTACCAAAAATTTCAATAGGAAATTAACCGAAAATAAATTAATGAAAAACACGATTTTAATTATAAATAATTCGGATGCTTTCTCTCTCGTACTAAAGCATTCAAACAACTTTCCTTACGCATATAGTATAAGGATGACAATATAATCTCGGGGTTAAACAATGACACGGTCGGCAATACAACACATCTTTAAAAATCTTAAAATTTTCCAATAAACGTGATTTAAACGTATAACTTGCGCGATTTCGAACCGAAGGCAAAAGTAGACGATGAGAATAAGAATCTATGTTTTTTTTTAAATGGTCTCTAGGTCCGAAAATCATAGGTTAATTACTTCTAATTTAATTTTGCAAAAGAAAAAAAGCCTGCAAGTGAAAAAGGTATTTTTAAGTGTTCTCTTCTATAGAGCGTTCTGGCGGACCAACGGACGGACGGACCAACAGAATAAGAATATTATGTATATAATAATACACATATTATATAAAATGTTAAATTAACAAATTTAGAATAAACTAATAACTAAAAAAGCGTGTATTATTTACCGTTGTTGCCAATCTTTGATAATAGATCAGGATTATTAATTAAATAATTATATAATGTTTTACAATCCATCTGCCTGTAAGTTGTGAGCAAAATACCATTTACAGTATTTAAATCCATCTTATTTCTAAATTTATTCCGTTGATTGGCGATTAGCGAAAACACACGCTCTACATTTGCATCATTAGCAAAAATAGAAAATGCATATGTATTGCAACGTGAAAGTCATAAAGGTGGTGATAAAAGAAAGAGATTATTTGCATGCTTTTGATGTTTTTGTTTGTGAAGTTAAGGTAAAACAATTAATACCACCAATTGTATATACTGCCCTATGATGAATAACGGTAGTGGGCAGTCGATAGACACAGTATACGTGCAAGGCATTTCCGACTTACGTCAACCTCGACTTCCGACCTGGCCATCGGAACGGAACCCCGCCGTAAGTCGAGGAGCGTCTGTACTAATGTCATTATTATGTCACATAGTTAAAAAATGAAAAAAAAAACGAGGAAAAAAGCGTAAAATCTCCGAGGATGTCCGAGGAGGCCCTTAAAACTAGGACATGTCCTCGGAAACGAGGGCGTCTGGTAACCCTACTATAGGAGCATATTTTTCGTATGGAGCGGTGAATCTTGTTCCCATGGCTGCTATGCATTTGAATTCTGCTAGCCATATCACACATTTCCTCTACTGTCGCCATTTTCAATCATTTGCAAGGTCTAAAAAAAAGACAAAATTATTAATGATCCTTCTATACCTCGCGAAATCTTTCATCTCCTCACCGTATCTCATCTCCCCGTTCGCTGCCATACCATTTCATTCCAACGGGTGATTATCCGCTGTTTTTCACCAAATACGCAAGAAGGAAATTCGTACCCCTTATTACTTTCCGGACGGTCTTTATTGCTAAACGCGACGAAAGCATTTTCCTGCATTTATTTCACATATAAACAGTGGCGGATTTGGAAATTTCCTGCTCCTAGGCCAAATTATTCTTCTTCCGTCCCTTTTGTGACGCTTTTTTCCCAAAAGAATCGCCCTTGTAGTAGGTTTGTCTGTCCGTCCGGCCGTCTGCGGATCATAATAGTATAATGCATCATAAGTCTGCGTAATATTAATTTTTTTCATTCCCGCCTTGAAATCCTGTTTTCATTGCCGCCCCGAAATCTCGCCGCCCCTTGGCCATTGCCTACTTCGGTCTTATTGCACATCCGTTAATGCATATATAAATCTATTATACTTACTTTTTCCTTTGACAACAAATGGTGAGAGGAAGTTGTAGCGTTGATCGGATCAGAGCTCGCCCCGTCTTCTTATTCGTCCTTTTATCAGATCGAATCCACGAAACTGTCTCCATCTCGTCGCGCTAATCTGCATCGCAACGAAAATCTCTCCGTCGATCGATCTCCTATTCTGTCAAATGAAATGAACGAGTCGTAGGTTCAACGATAGGACTAGACTCGAAAAATACGTGGTTGTTCCGATTTCGAACGGATGCGCTTCCGACCCGAAATGAGGCGTGGCCCGCGTCCTTGTGAAAATTTCGAGTCCACAGAAATGCTCGGCGGGCATTGCAAAAAATACGAGCTCCTCTTTTCAAGGTCAAACGCAACTGCGACGCGAAGAGAGGGAGACAGACGAGATTCGGAAATTTTCCGAAACGGAAGGAGATTTTCGATCAAAAGGCGCGAGTTTATTAATAAAAGGACATATGACTCATATCTAACCCGAAAATCGATAAATGTTTACAAGATCGAATATCGATCTCGTTCTAAGTCAAAGCTTAGTGGTTAAATGTCGCATCAAAACATTTGGCTTATCTTGTATTTGGAATCATGGATGTTTAAAGTCACTGATGAAAGCGGAACCACTTTTTTATATTCTAATAACTGGTAATTTATTTATGGTTCACATTTTCTATTATTGCAATGAATAGTCAATATGATTGTGAACTTAGAGATATGATTTAAAACGGATTTAAGAGACGATAGATACCAGGGGCAGCCGTAAGAATTTTGGCTCCCCGGGCAAGATAGTGGTCTAGCGCTCCCACCGTAAATGTTTGTTGAGATATTTTCAAAGTACATTTTACTTTATTCGTCGCTCTGTAAAATTATTGATGATAAAAAATAAAAGAGATGCTATCAAAATTTAAACTTGCACCGCGTTAAAAATTGGCATCCAATATTTATTCACTCGCAAATAATGCATATATAAATTTTCGGGATAGAGCCCCCAAGATAGATAGAGACAGCCGCTTTCGATAAAGTCAATGTGGTAGAAAAACGCTTAAGGAATACCATTAATGATACGAATTTATTGAAGATGATTTAGCATCACAGGGATACTTATCGTCTGCCGCATATTCGGATTCTCCAAAAGGTAAAAAAATAACGAAATCAATATTGAAACTTTGTGTTATATGTATGTAAGCAAGTACATCACATTTTCTGTCTAGCAACAAAATCGATCAAATAAATCCATTCAGCTATAAGTGTTAAATTCGCCAAATGGCAATACTCCCCTTTCCGATTGTTATTCAAAAACGAGAATTTATTTGGCTATATTTCGCATGTCGACGCGTCGAGGTTTATGAGACGCCCGTTGAGGATGAAAAACGACACGGCTGTTGGCCGTTTTTTAGGTTTGCTTCCGGAAATTCCTGCTTTGTATTAAGTGCTCTTTGTCTTCCGCTTTTGCAATGCGTTTAAATCCTTCACGGTGGCCGTTCAGCAAAGGGGTTAAGAAACAAGAGGTCACACACTCACTTTGCGCGTGTATGAGTGTGCTTGGAGTGCCGCTTCCCCTTCTTCCCCCTTATCCCCCTCCATTTGCCCCTCCCCTTCCAGCCTGCGGAACAGAAAAAGATCGTCCGAAGAAGTGTTGCTACGCGAGTGGACCCAAAAAGAAGCGGAGGTCCCCCGAGATGGCGCCGCTTGAAATGGGTTTCGCAAATCTCGAGAGAATAAGGTCCGGTAAAAAAAGAAACCGAGGGGTTTATAACGCCAGTGGAAGTCCCAACTCCCTTCTCCTCCCTCCGATCCCTCTCTTTCTCCCGCTCTCTTTCTCTCTCTCTCTCTCTCTCTTTTCTGTCACCTTTTTCCCTCCGCGATATTTCACCGCTCGTTGCTTGCGCATTGGGCAAACCGCTTGTTGTTTGTATTTGCGCGTCCCCGCTCATTTCGTTGTTCGTTATTCGTTTCTTCGTGCGGATCAAAGAGAGAGAGAGAAGTAGAGAGGACAAAAGGAAGAAAGAGGGAGAAAGGGTTTGAAGAGTGTCTGATTTTTCTCGAACGAAAGAAGGTCGACCTCGACATGAATTACCCAAACGTTAGTTTCTGAGATGTTAAGGAAGGGATAGAAAGGGAGAACAGAGGAAGCGAGGGAGAGAATTGTAAAAGAAATAAGGAAGGAGACAATGCAAGAGGGAAATTAAGGAGAAAAGGATGAAGTGACGGAAAGAAGGGAAAAGAGAGAAAAAATAAAGAGGGGATGTAGGAGAAAGAAAGACGTAAAGCAGGACCAAGTACCTGTGAAAGGCTAAAAGGGCGAAATGGAAAATTATGCTTCATGGCATTAAGGGTATTCTGAAAGTTCACTAGTCTGAAATACAGCATGGGAACTCGATCTTCGATCAAAACATTTATCTCGCGGGGTTGTTTTTTTAGATAGAGATCGCTGAATAAGTCACTCCTAATTTATTTTTTATGTTGCGCACAAATTACAACGGGAGAATAATGGCAGTAATAATTGGTAGACAATGAAGGTGAATAATCGTTCTTAATGAAAAGTGTACGGAATAGAGACAGGTTTTTCAAGAATGAAGCTACACATGCACCCTTTTAAATGACTGAATTAACTTGAATAATTAAAATTTTCTCTTGAAACAATTGACCGTACTTAAATTTGGGACGCCAAACCTGAATATTGGGGAGTGCAAATTTAAAGGAATAATTGGAATAATTCAAACATGTCAAAGTATTACTTTTTTAATAAATTGATTTTTCACTTTAGTGAGTATAAATTTTTCTTTGATCATGATTTAAAATAAAGTGCAAAAGATAATCGCTCTGATGTAACGAGAGTCATAGTTATTATTGGTAAATTATTTCAAAAGTGCTTTAAAATAACGGAAAAGAGAATTTTTTCTTAATAGTATATAATACTGCACACATTTATCATCGTTTTTGAAAATTACTTCAACAAAAACGTAGTTTAATGGATTGCTCTATATCAATAATATTTGGAATCCGTGTGTGCGATATTATCATTTTCTTTCAAGAAAAATTCATGAGCTCTATTCTAATACTTGAATCAGATTCTAAATTTCTATGTTAAGGAGAAAGAACGAGGCGTAAGGAAGAGCGATGAGAAGGGGTGAGGGAGAAGAGAGGTGGTGGAGCGTATAGAAGTGCGCCTTGAGGGAAGGAGAACGCAACGGCAGAGGAGAGGGAGGAAGGAAGAGGAAGAAGCAAAAGAGAGCGCTGTAATTATTATTATTTATTTTATTAGCAACATGTGGAAAGAAGTTTAGGAAATCCCATTACGCCATTGCTTGTGAGATGTGAGCAAGTAGGGCATAAAGGAGAGGGAAGGGATTTAGAAAGAGGGAGGGAGGGAGGGAGGGAGAGAGAGTGGAAGGAGATTTTGGATCTGCAAGGGGAGGGAGAAAGGAGGTGGCCTTCCTGAGGTCGTTTTTTTAATGAAGGCGTATAAGAGAGAGAGAGGATATGGTAGAGGTGGATGAAAGAGGAGAGAGGGAGAGAGAAAAGAAGGGAGGGAGAGGGAGGAAGGGGGGGCGAGGTGGAGGGTGAGGATTTGGAATTCGCAAGAGGGAAGGGAGAGGTGGTTCACAGAGGTCTCTTTTCAAAGGGGATGAATAAGTGAGGAAGACAGGGAGGGAGGGATAGGGTGAAAGATGGGAGCGCATGAAACTTAATGGGAAATTAATGAGGCGCCGGTATGGTTAAAATTAAGGGTGAAGGACGAACATTGGTCGCGCGAGGAGGGATTTCCAAAAAGAAATAAGACGGAAGATAGGAAGGTTGTAAGGAAAATTACGGGTTCGATTCAAGAATTATCTTCGTGCAATTCTGCCTGTCGACATTTCTTCGATACAATCGGTATGAAATTGCTCAATTATATTTTGGGAGTCTAAAAGACTTGCTTTTCAGCCACCACCGAAGAAATTTCCCCTCGAAAACATTAGCTTTACTCTTTTAAAAAGTTGATCGTATGGTAGATATTTCCAATTTCACAATGGTGTCAAAAAACTGCGTGACGTGGATCTTAAGCATTGAATAACTGTAAAACTTTCTTGATAATTTTCACTCTAAATCTTTATATTTTCACCCGTGCTACATCTAGCGTCATTATATCTTGCGCTACTTCTCTGCCAACAACTAACAGAAAAAATGCCGCATTTATAAATATAGCCATGATACTCTGAAAGTCTTTAATCTTTCCAACTGCTGGTTTTCTTGAATTTCTTTGATTTCGAGCCGCCAGAATGTGCCTCGTAATTGCAGTTGGCTCGCAACTTCCGAGGTCTCCAAATCCACAATGCGTCCGGGACGGTGGCGGTGCACGACGAATCCTCATTCCGGACGTCTGATGCGCAATACGCATACTTCTCCGAGCGCGCGTTTTTGCAGATACGTACTTCACGTCGTAGATTGGAAATAGAATAAGCGCTGGAGCAGATACTAATGCCTTTTTAGGCGTCGCAAACCCAATCCAAAAATACGTTTTTAATTTTTTCAGAGAAATTAATTAAACGCAATTTCGAAAGTTAAGCTTAGCTAAATATTTTTTCATGCCCCAAGTGTCGTATGCTACTTATATGTTCCGAGAGACCTAATTTTTGTTATTAGCAAATTTTTCCAATTAAGTAAATTGCTAAACATGCATTGAAACTTTTTGCGTGCATAAATTATTATTTGTTGAACACCAATCAGCATTTGCTGTTCTTTAAAATAGTTTCGATTCAAAGTTTTAAATGCACTTTTCCTTGAACTTTAATAATATTAGGAATATGATTACCTAAAAAAAACTTTCTTTCCTTTTTTAATTTTATAAATTCGTATTCGTGGATTTTGATATGAAGGGTAGTAATAGTAATGAAGCTGTAATGCACAGCGAAAGGAAGTTTAAAAAAAGGAGAGAGAACGAAAGAAAAGCTAGAAAATGAGGAAGAAGGAGAGAGATAGAAGAAGGCAATGAGGGTTCCGGAAGAACGAAAGCAATTGAAGTCACGAAACAAAAGAAGAAACGAAAAGAGAAAGAATTGAGGAAAATAGGAAGTGGGATAGAAAGTGTGCAAAAAGAAGACGGAGGGAGGGATAGAGAGAAATGGAGGGAGAGAGGTGTGAAAGGAGTTGGAGTATGATATAGGGGAGAGAAAAGGATGTCGCAATTAAGGAGGGTCGCGTGGAGATAGGAGAGAGGGAGATTGGTGATGGAGGGAAGGGACGGACGATCCGTGGAGGGGGGAGAAAGAGAGAAAGGGGGGAGTGGAAGGAGTGCAGGGGGTGCTAGGGAACGAAATGAGGATGTTTGGGGGTTTTGAGCGGAAGATGACAGCGTAATTTGCGTGGGAATTGTATTTTATTCCGTTACGACGCGGGTCATATCTCTTGAGTTGGAAGAAGATGAGGTGTGAGGGAGAGGATAGCGAGAGGGCGTGTCGGCGGATGGCCTCTCTCCCTTCCATCCCTGCCCTATCCCTCCATCCTTTCTCCCCCTCCATCCTTTCCCTCCCTACACCCGTTCCCTACCTAAAACCGCCTTCCTATCCCCGCCGCAACCCCTCGCGCCCCCTTTCTTTCCGCCGAGGTGCGATTTTGGACGCCACCATGAATATATTGCCTAATCTTTTATGTACTTCTTCAATCTCTCTCTCTCTCTCTCTCTCTCTCTCTTTTCTTCTCTTGCGCCGTTGTAATTATTTCAAGTAAAAGAAAATATTTTAATTTTCCCGGTTCGGTTAATCCAATGATACTTGGAATATTACGAGTATTTACGCTACGAGAAATGTTTCGCTCATACATAGTTTCCTATGTTAGAAACAAATGTGGTCTTTCTTCATTCGCCTTCATTGTTAAGGATTTTCGATATTTAAATTTTAAAGATTTTTATATTTATACGGTTTAAAGATTAAAGAATGAGTTGATATTAAAGCAAATTCGTTCTTGGGCGTTTTTGATCTAACATAATTTTTTTCAAATAATATTAGTTCAATATACATAAAAATTGCAAAGATAAAAAAATTAAAAACATTTTTGTTGCGCAGAAGTTTCTGCGTTCTTCTTAAGAATAACTTGTTTCAATTGGAAATGAAATCTTCCTGCGTGATAAAATCTGAAGTGTACCCTATAATAACCTCCTTATCAAATTTCGCTGTTTCAGTGATGCGTTCTCTTTACCTCGTTTTGACATTTGTAAATTTGTTCTGCTAGGATGGTATGTTTGATTCTGCGCGTATAACACTGTAAATTTGCTAATGCAACGCGAAAATGAAATATTATCTATACGCGTCAAAGGATGGCGCATTCATCTTTTTTCATGAGATCGTAATTCATATACCCGTGTTTCTTGTACATATTTAAAGTTTTTCAATTGGCCAACTGCGGATAAAATTAGAAAAAATTCCGCTGGTAATATATCAAAGTGAGTTTTAGATCGAGTTATTCCTTAGCGTTTTGCTTCATTTTCGGCTCAAGATTTTCCTATTGAGACATTTTGGGAAATTACTAAGCATGGATGAATGTTTCGTAAGATTAAATATGGGAGCGTATGACATGCGTGAAGCAAGTTTTTCAATTAAGCGGTCAAGTAGCGTTTATTCCTGGGTAATATTCCTTGACGTATAATTGCAGGCATTTTGGCGGGAGTTATGCTGTTTTCTGTTCCAAAACCTAGCTATAATAATTAAAGGAGCAGGGCACTATTTTCACTCTAATCAAGGGAGTAAAACCTTCCGTGCTACATTACCAAGGAACATGACTGCTTGATCTCCGTAAATAACACACAATAGACGCATATTTTTGTTGTAATTTCTCTCAGACAAAATTTTATTTTATTTGTTTAATATACTATGATTCATTTTAGAATATTTTTTAATAACACAGTTTTATTCTTATAAATACTTTTAAGGTTCCAATGGAATTAAAAGTCAAATATATATCGAGAAACAATACAATATACAGAGAGCGTCCTTATAAAGGACGGTGAAATCGCATCAATAACATTCGTCAAAATTTCGTCATGTTATTAATTTCTCCCTGTATTAAAGCAAACAAAGGATATGAAAAAGTAGTCTAAGACGAGAAGTTAATGAAAAATCATTTTAAAAAGAATATAGGATAAAATAGAGAGATATTGCTGACAATAATAAGGGAATAAGGCGATTTTAATCCGCTTTTCCTCGCCGAATGGCAGCGCAAAATTATCACTCGGTAATAGAAACGCACTTAACATCGCTAGTCACCTAGAACTAAGACTCCAGAATAATTCAAATGCTAAGGGACAGCTGCTTATTGCGAGGCCAACGAAGAGAGAGAGAGAGAAAAGTGCGAAGTTGGATAGAAGTGAGGAGAGAAAGAGCGAGAGAGAGAGACACCTGAGACATATCTCCACTCCACTATTCTCTTAAATGATTGGGAAAACAACCCTTGGCAGCAATCCAGAATACCTTAGAAGTTCAGTAATATGAATTCCTCATTCTCGAAATGTGTGGCGGAGTTGGGGAGAAGGAACCCTTGAAGCATGGGGAAGATGCTCCAACACGCAGGGACTTGCGCGAACACGCGCGCGCGCGAGAGAGAGGAACACAGGCCTTTGATTCATTTGGAGGAAGACGCATTAAGAGGCATCGCCGGTTACAAGGAGAGGATGTTGAGACACATCGTATCGAGAATAAAAAAGAGTGAGGGCACCGAAATGGGAGCAAGGGGACGGAGATGCGTGAGAGGGGAGGGAGAATAAAGTGGGAATGCGAGAGAGGAGGGAGGAGGAGAAGGAAGAGGTTACCATTCGGAATAAAGACGCATGGGGCGGAGGAAAAGCAGTAGGCAGTGATTTAGTGTCATTTGTGGTGGATGCTATCGGTGTGGACTGGCTGGGGAAAGGATGGAGAAGATGGAGGGACAGAGGGAGGGAAGGAGAGAGAGAGAGAGGGAGGGAAGGAGAGAGAGAGAGAGGGAGGGAAGGAGAGAGAGAGAGGGAGGATGGCAAAAGGAACCACGAACCAGCAGGAAATAAGAGGGTGACGACGTTTCAGGATTGCGGTTATGGAAATCTGCGAATTGCGTGGAAGGGCGAGGAGAGATGGATGGAGAGGGACGGCGAGGGAGTGGGGGGAGAAGGATTGAGGAGTGAGTAGGAATGGAAGTGGGAGAGAGTGGAGACCCTGTGAGGAGAACAGGACGGAGAGGAAGGGAAGGGACGTCAGATATTCGGGAAGAGAGAGACAGAAGTAATTCGGAGGGCTGTGGAGTTAAGGATGTCTCAATGTATGAGTCAAATGTATGGATGCACTCGTGATTATCTCTAGACTGAAATAGGTATTAAAACGTATTATACCAGATGCTGGAGCCGTATTTGAATTTTTAACTAAGCATAGCTAAAATTATGCAGTTTTGTCAAAACTAGAAAATGTAATGCGGCACTTATAGTCTTAGGAAAACTTACGAAAACCTTCCAACTTCGAAATTTTAAAATTAACAGACAAAGTGAAATTAAGAACACATACGTATGTAATGATGAAGACTCCAGTAGTCAAGAAATGGTCGATAATGTCAAATGTGCATTTCAACTACAAGGCAGTTGTCCTCAGTGATAAACCTATATTTTATTCGAAAATGAACGTATGTAAGTTAGCTCTCTACTGCCCAGAGTTAGCTTAGATTAGCATATGAGTTTTATTCTGCATAATTACTTTTAACTTACCAGATTCACACTTATTGAATCTTTACGATTAAGCATAGCACACTCTCAATGTCAATTCATTAAGGATAATTTTTAAAATCTAGATATGATAAAATTATTTTTCAAATCACAAAATGACTTTAAAGTTTTTCAAAAACCAAATAATTTGGGCAGTGGAGGGTTAAAATGAGTTAAATCCGCGGCCTCCAAGGTTAGTTTTAAAAAATATAAATTCGTCGGAGAAAATTTATAAACAAGATACATCTAAAGCAGTAAAACCCGTCTTAAAAACAGCCTTAATGTCTCTGCAAGATCGATTTAGCTATCAACCTCTCTGTTGCCAGCGCAAATATCCAAAAAGAACTCCGCTTGTGCCTTTAAGACGCGATAAAGCGTATAAATAAAGGAATCGAACGAGATCGATTGGAAACAACGTCTAAATCCATTAGGGTAGAAGGGAAAGAAGAAGAGGGCTGTAAGCCAGACGGAAAAGTGAAGTAAAGGGCGTTAGAGAAGGGGAAGAGAAGACGTGCGAAACGAAGTGGGTGGTAGAGAGAGAGAGAGAGAGAAAGAGTGAACTGGAGAGAGAGGGGGGATGTAATGGCAGAACGAGGGGCGGGGAAGGGAGTCTCTAGCGAAGGACGTGTTTATAAGTACGGAGCTGATAAATGGGAGGAGAGGAGAAGGCGAGGGAGGGTGCGGAAGAGGGGGAGCAAAGAGAGGGCAGGGAAAGGGGTCGCTATTTTCTTCGTTGTAGGAGGTTAGGGACCACGCGGGCGGACGTCGAACTTTCTCCCCACCCCACTCTGCCGCCTCCACCCACTCCTCTTAAACGTCCAGATTTAAGCGCACCCGCCCCATCCTCCTTCAACTCATATCCTTCCATCCTTAATGCCTCCTTTTTCCTCCGATTCATCCCCTCCCCCCTCCCCTCTCATCCCCCCTCAATTCCCCTCCCCCGTCCAACCCTATTTTTTTCTCTCGTGCGGGCCCCATCGCCGTTTCCCTCGACATCCGGAGCGGAAAGCTGTGACAGCATCACCGCCACATTTGGAAGGCTCTGAGGATCAACCCGCGAAAAGAGAAGGAACTTCAAAAAATATTCGAAATAGACTCGGTTAAAATATTTCGCGAAAAATCTTCAAAATGTGGAACGCAGATTATAGGCACATAAAGGTAGCAGTGCAGAACTGAAATTTTAATCCGGAGCCCGTTGATATATTCGTGCTTCCCCTTTGGATTAGTTATTAATGAGAAATTCGTTGATTTTTTTATAATTACTACTCAAATCAGTGAAATTTTTCTTTGTATTTACCATCAAATATTTGCTGACACCAAAGTTATAACTTTTTTATGGCTACGCAAAAGTAAATTTGTCTTGCAAAACGTCCAAGTAAATTATCACTGAGTTTGCACGTAATTTCATTGCATTCGATAGACATGAAGCCATACCAAGAAAACTGCATCGCGCGAAAATTGCGGAATAGTTAAAGAATTAGCTTTTTGATATTTATTGAAAATAGTTATCCTCAAACGATACGGTGCTGTCCGTTTTCAAATAATTGATTAATTTTACCTCGATTTACTTGCATATACATAAGTATACAATGGAGAACATTACAGATTTGGTGTGCAAGAAAATTATCTCGTAAATCGAACATTTGTGTTAGGAATATATAATTATGATCGATAAACATTTGAAAATATTCCTATACTTAACGTTTCCCATTATATTTTATTCGTTGCCAACTCCTTGGATTAAGCAATCAGTTTATTTTTTCGCACATCTCGCATTCGCGCGCAAAGCCGCTCCTCCGGATGTGTATTTGCACCTCTAAAACGAACGCATGTTGAGCATTTTCTCTTCTCGCGGTCCGACATCGTCTTCTCGCCGCTTCAAAGAGCGCGAAACTTGGCGAGTCTCCCTTAAACACGAACGGTCAATAGGCACAAAGGATGAACTCGGCGTTCATTGTTTTTTCGCGGGATATTTTCACTGGCCTTCATGGCAAATCCCTCTCTAAAACAACCACTGTCACCACCGAGAGATATACAGCATCCGGTAGATTCTCGGTTCATTATTCCAATGTCTTCCACGCCATTATCCCCCTCTTTCGCGATAACTAAAACATCTTCGTCCAATACGTTAACCGAACGGTTCCCAACCTTTTTTCATCGCGGGGCTGCTTGTTTATGCCTCATACTTATTTTGGGTCGGCCGTATGAGTTGCTCCCAGCGCTTTACGTTATCGTAGATGAACGAACAACAAAATTAGTAGTCTCTTTCATTTTGAATAAAAATTTTGATTAATAACTAATGAAATAAAAAAATAAACCGTGCAAATTTCTAGGAAAACCATCTGATTACACAGCGCTACTAATGGCTTTTAAACTTTTAGTTTTTTAATAAAATTAAATTGTCCTTATATAGAATTTTAAACCAACACAAACACGCGTTTCAGTTAGCATGGTTGACTGTGATATTTTACAAAGATTTCAGCGAATTACAATGATCTTGGCTTATCTATTGGTTATTTATTAGGGCCACATTTATTTTTAAAGGTGCGAAATAGAAATTTTGAAAGACAAGGCTTTAAAACAGGGGTAATACGAGCAAATTGCTTTGCAAAAAAAGATGCTCGTTTCGAAGAAATTTATTTCCTCGCTCTTACAATTTAAAAATTACGTTATAAATTTAATTCCTTATGCACATGCGAAAAATCCTTTCCATAAGTGACAGTTTTTCGTCTAACATTAACCATAAGTTTAAGTTATTTCAATTGTTACCGCAATCTTATGATTGATAATGCGTATTTCTTTTATCGTTGGCGAATACGATGACAGGGTCGTCAAGAATGGTATTCATTGAATAATAATTGGTACCTACAATCTATAACCTTTCTTCCTTTATTCTCCCGTATTATCGAGCCTTTTTCCAAATAGCGTTCCTGCCTTCTTAGAATTTAGCCTGGCCATTTTCTTCTCTTTGCAATCCTTGGTAAGCTTCTTTTCTGGCTGCATCTGAAACTTTCGAATTTATGTTAATATCTGCTCAACTTATTTTCTCTATTCACTGCCGCATCTTCATATTGAAAGCTTCTATCTACATATATTTATCCAAAAGCTTATTAGCAAACCCATATTAAGGCTAGAAAACTACTGATAATCAAGATAACATCTGTAGCCATTTCATGCTTTTATGCACGCCGAGGAAATGTTTCGTCTTTAAGAGCAACAACCCTATTTTTTGCTATCATTATGAGATTATGTATAGCAAATTGGGTTTAGATATACCATAACATTACGTGTTTACCTAAATTACTACTTTTCGGCGTAGAATCCTATTTATAGATTTGTGTAGATTAGAGTTAATTCGTAATAAGTTTACTTGTGTATTGTTTATACGTGATTCAGCAATATAGTTATTCACGTAAGCTGTGAAAAAATAAATAACTGATGTATTTAAAGCGGTATTTTAAAAACATTTTTATATATTTTTTATTTTACTTTATAACATATTTAGAGTTTATGTATGTAATGAACTTAACTATTTCAATTTAAATTTAATAATACTCCTTTCGTGCCCACATGTCATTTTCGACGTGCAATTACACTAGTTGATATGCAATAATAAAAAAGAAAAAAATCATCATTATGTAATATCTATTCCCTCTCAAATGCTCATATCCATTTCAGCATAGGTAATTTAACTTCTTTGCTCTTTACGATAAAGTCGCAGAAGGTGACGCGTGAAACTATCAACTCCTAAAAATTAGCAATGCGACAGCCACAAACAAATAATTTGTTATTTTAAGTGTTTTTTTCCCATACAAAAATATAGGTCATCGTTGACCCCACATGTGACGCAAGTCAAACTCTCGCGGTCCTCGCGCGTGTTTCCTCGGCCCGCGCTCTCTTGGCTGCATTTCGTCAGCGGCATCTTATGCACCTATCCTAAGCTCTCCATCACATAGACCTGCCCTCCTTCTCTGCTCTCATTGTCGCCGTTGTACCCCACTCCACCCCCTTCCGGCGCGCGCCGTCTCCTTCAGTCCATCGGACGATAGCTAACCACTTCTGCCTGCTACGCTCTTTGGATGCTCCCGTCCTCTCGCCTTACTGCACGTTGACCGCCGCGTGGACCCGCTTTGTGGGATGCCTGAGTACCGCGCCAAGACGGCCTAGCCGATCGCAGGCGGTGCGACGCATCGGAGTTCCTATCTCCGGTGATCGGTTGTGCCGCGCGTGGGCGGACGCAAGGCCGGGTTAAGGGACTCTGGGTCTCGGGCGCATTATATTTCGCAGACCATCCATCTCCCCGCACACGCCTCTGCTGCTGGTCGGGTCCGGGTCCCACGTGGGCCCCCTCCTGGTCACGGGGCCCTGGCGCAATTGCGTCACTCTGCCACGATTAATCCGGCACTGCCATTTGAAGGCTGAGTAATGATCGTTCCACTTGCAGTAATATCTCAGCCCGATGGTTCCCAAACTGGGTGCTGCGAAACGCTTGGGTGCCGCAGCTGATAGATATAGACGCCACGAATATCGTTATTTAGCATATAAATCAACGATTTGAAAAGTTTTATAGGTTATATAAAGTCTTTCTTTTAATGAGTCGACACTAATTTAGTAACAACAAATGAATGTGCCCAAGCGTTTTGATACCCGTACTTAAAAAATATAAAAACTTGTTTGGGCGTGAGGGTGCCTCGAAAACTCTATGAAAGGGTACCGCGTCTACTAAATTATTGGGAACCACTGTTTCACTAATTGGATTTTTCTCTGAGACTTTACACTATCATAAGATTCAGAGGTCCCCAATGTTTTCAGTTTGATGAGTACCAAATATTTTTTTAGAAGATTGAGAGAGCACCAAAATATTTTTGCAAAATTCAGGACTGATTACAAATAAAAACAAACCAACAACAAAATTATGAAAAAGCTTTTAGAAAATACTATTTCAAGTACTGGTATTTGCGAACGCGATTATAAGCATAGTAGAAGAGTTCCACCAGTCTCTAGGAGCATATCGATACTCGCGACCACCAGATCCTTTTACGGACAGACTAATTTTTATGTAAAGTATAATTACTGACTTCTCGTTTTAAATAGAAAACTAATACAGAATGTATAACAAATTCAACAGCCTAACCCAACCACATGCGTCGCATCGCCAGTAAGCCGAACTTAGAACTAAATTATCCGATATTCTGTTCCTATTTGTATTGCTCGAGGAATGTCGTATCGAAAGTGATCATACAACCTTAAAGATAGGGAAATTAATATATATATATATATATATATATATATATATATATATATATATATATGTATATATATATAGCGTAAATAATTTACATTAATGCGCAAGGAAGATGTTTGAGATACTCCAGATTGAGCTCAAATTAACCTAGCATACTACGCACATAAGTGCGAACATTTTTTTACATTTACTTCCCGACCACAAAGCCGGATTTTTGCAGAGCGAGTGAAGTAAAGTGTTTTTTTGTGCATTGTTAAATGAAGGACGATGAGCCTGAGTGATCCACAGTGGACGAGTCAGCCTCTTCATGTTTTTCCCTCCGTACGCCGCGACTCTTCGATGGTCAACTTTTTAATCATTGCTCCATTAATGTTGACATTAACGATCGATCGATCGACTCTCATTATTCAGTAGGCCTCAGCTAAATCTGTTTGGAAATCCAAAAAAGCAATGGTTGATATTTAGTTAGTGTTGAATCCATTTGACTCTCAATCAGGCTCTAGAGACAAAACGTAACCGTCTTATAGTAGAGCCTTATTTCTGCTCCTTTATTAACCTTAAATTATTCCCCGTAATCGCTTAGACGTAAGCAAACAGGCATTATAATCAAATCCCGCGTCACATATTTACCTTGGATCGTGCCTGTCCGACTTCTGACTAACAGTCGAACCGTCTCCTCTGCAGGAGATCGTGACGTCAGCAGCCAGGTCGTCTCACGAAATGCATCGCCATCATTCTTCCTTGTTTTTTTCTACATCTTTCACTAAAAGACCTTTTTCAAACGGATCCATTATGCATATATCCAGACATCGATTATGCTCGCGAAAGATTTATTTAGTCGAGATGCTCGATTATTCTTCTTGATTCGTTTAATTTTCTTTTTCTTTTGGAGGTTTGCCACGAGTGATTCCCTTAGGGTAGAGGAAAATGAGGAAGGAGTAGGTGTCTGCTAAAGAGGCTCTTTTTTTCCGTTTTCTTCCTTCCCGAGCACCCCCCTTCCGATCCTCGGCCCATTTTACCCCCTTCCCTTTTTAATTAAAACCGTGACGCTGTCAATTTGTTCGTTGCGACGTTTTACAGATGGCGCTCCCGATGCGTGTTTCCCAAGCTCGCCCTCGCGCACTCCGTTCTGCAATTATTCACATTTCATAATTTCGCCTCACAAATTGTATTTATTTTTCCGTCGTCCTGTTAGCCCACGCTTGGCGAATGGAAAATATCACCGTGCGGCCGTGAACCTTCGTGAAAAATTAAAATATATGGCGCGCATTCAATCTATCAAAAATTGCATCTCTCGCCCTATTGGTTTTCCATGGAAGAGCAAAGGAAATAAAAGTGTATTTACCAAGAGTAATCCAAACGAAAATTTTGTTTCAACACTAACAGCGCATTTCGATCAATAACGACTCAAGATCTATTCGGAAAAGAAACCGCGCTCGACCCGGACTTGGTTTAAAGACGGAATTAGTTTTCCATGAAAAAGAGCGAGAATAAAATACGTGAGCTTAGTTGAAAGTCACGCAAGAAGGGTATTTAGTCATCGCGGTGGGAACATCAAAGTGTGCAATTCCTTAAACCATTCTGTGATGGAATCTACTCATTTCATTTCCACTTCGATTTAAAACTCGTTGAGTCGCTTTGACAGGTGATTTGCTCAACTCGGTAATGAAGTTGTTTCTTAAAATTCTGAAATAGCGAGCTAAATGGTTATGGCGTTATTTCCCGTTATTCGCTTCTCGTTAAGACTTCCCATCTTCTTCCATCCCTCGCTCCTTCAGTCTCTATTCTACGTCCACCTATTCACTCTATCTTTTTCTCTCTTTCTCTCCATTGTCACATCCTCTCCTTTTCTCTTTCTCATTATTTCTTTCATTCTTTCCTTACTTGTTTCAATTTTCCTCCATTTCCACCTTCTCACTCTTTAACCTTTCTTTTCTCTCTCTCTCTCTCCTGCGCACCTCTAAATCTTCTGCTCTGTAGCCATAAATAGCACATTAGATAAGCACTCGGGACGCCTGCCCTTATCTTCTCGCGATAAAACGGTTGGATGGAGGACGTCGAACACACTCTTTGTGCGTGCTAACGACACGCCAGTATCAGGTGAAATACACGGACGAAGTTCAGGAACCTTAACTTCGGCAAATGTCACGTTCACGGACTTAAAATACAAACCAAAATTTCATGATCACTAAAAATTACACCCGCTTCATCTTCTCTTCTTCGAAACAAAATCATTTTCCACTTTCTTTTTTCTCATCATTCTATTCGCCCTCTCTACATTGACCTCACTTGAGAGTTCGGGGCGGTAATTATATGTCAAGAGCCGAAACATGCAATTGATAATTATAGGAACAAAACTGACGACATTCTCAAGTCAATCACTGGCCATCCACTGAAATTATTATATTCCCTCCAATGCACGCAGTGATCATACTCGAGATACGCACCCACCGGCGGATTTACAACTTTTTGATGATTAATTTTGATCTGATTTCGTAAATTAAAATAATGAATATTTGAGCGTTACAAGACCTATTACAGTTGGTTGCGAAATTTTAACCATCGCCATTCTGTAAACGCATTGTTTGTCTCGTTTTCCCATTCGCATATTTTTCCCTCCAAAAAGATTTAACTTCGCTGTCTCGCTGTGTTCCACATATTTATATTCAGTTATAACTCGCCACTGAATTCCAATATTTCTTTTCAATGTCGTAGACGCAAAATCTCTTAATCTAAATTTGCAAGGAGTCATTTTCCCCTCAGAGGTTTCACTGATCGATATTTATAATCTTTGATGCGAAGAACACACGAAGATCATTTCGATCTCCTCCTCCAACTGTAATCGTCTTCAATGCCAAATTAAATTCAATAAATGAGAAAGCGGGTGTTAAAAAATGCCGCAAAATTTTCAACCAGTTAATGTAGTTTCAATATGTATAAGTGCGATATCGTTTTTGAAATTACCACTTTTGATTGAATCGATATGAAATCGGGGAGAAATTGACTTTCCTAAAGAGATAAAAATATTTTTTTATATCTTAGTTATCCTGCCTTACCCAGTAATTAAGTTAGATTCAAGTAATTAATTGAAATCTGGGAGAAATTGACTTTCCTAAAGAGATAAAAATATTTTTTTATATCTTAGTTATCCTGCCTTACCCAGTAATTAAGTTAGATTCAAGTAATTACTTTTGTGTTTTGAATTAAAATCTTTCGAGATGGCATAAGAATCTTTATTTACAATGTCTATCAATTCAAATTTAAATTTCTTAGTCATACGCAATATGGAGAAGGTATTTTTTCGTCAAAAAATCGAATTCCAGATTTAAACGGAAATTCGCGTTTTAAACTCGCCTGAATACGTTTTCACTATTTTCTCGATGATGTCTGTGAGTGCGTGCGCGTGCCTATGTGATAGGAATTTGGTGCACACTCTAACTCAAAATCTACTTATCAACTCAGCACGAAATGTTGTATTAAAAATATTTACTATAATATCAAGATCTGATTAGATTTTGGCTAAAATTGGTCAAATGGAAGTGAAGGTTTATTCTTGTCATTTTTCCCGTTGTGCCAAATATCTCCTTTAGAACTTCGTTAATGCAAATATTTATTATCAACGGCTTCGTATAAAATATAATTTTCTACAAGTTTTATTTGAAACATTTTTTCATAGAAGGGATTTTTCAGATATATTTCGATTATTCATCTTTTTTCAGGTTCAGTGTTACATTAAATATCGCTAGGCGACAATTTTGTTTCCGTTGATAAAATTTTGGAATTGTTGATAGCGACGCCAACGCTTCCAACGACAACTTGTAGACACTATTGTAATCATATTTAATACTCGGTATGGAAAAGTTGTGCTGAACACTTCCGAGTTTTATAATTGTTATATGTCGACGACACGAAAAGTGTGTCGCAGGCATGAATGCAAATATTTAATTACATAATATATTTTTGCAAGCACATAATTCAGTGCTGAAATTTGAGTTTTTTAATGAGAATGCTAGCTTTCAGTTCAAGTTATTTTAATTTTTTCATTATTTTATTTCAATAGATGCATCTAATTAATAACTGTGAGTCGTTCTAATTTCATATAAATTAATTTAACAAAACTTGCCTAATAGTAAAGTAGGTGTAAACTGTTGTGAAATGGAACTGCAACTAACACAAGTGACACATACTGACGCCAATTCTCATTGGTTCACATATTCGGACAATGCGATTACTTACGCATTTGTTCGAGTTTAAAATCGCCAATGTAACATTTCAATTCCATATGTGCGAACACAAAATATTTTAACAACAGGAGCATTCTTATGTGATATTTTAACAATGGGAACGCTATGGACTTCATTTTGTACCAAATAGAACGGCGTTCCCGTGCGTTTCCGCCCAATTCGAGCATTGAAGTAATTGAACTTTTGGTAGCCACTTTCCGTATGGATTTGTCTGAGAAGAATATATCTGCATTTGTACCTGATTTGAGAATTTTTGTGTTGTGTGTATTCTATGCGCCCAGTAGAACATAAAAACAAGTAAGGAAAGAACTGATAAATCGGATATTAAGGGTGTTTTCAAATAACAATTACACTCCTCAGGATGCTTCTGGATTCTCCAAATTTCAACCGCGGGAAGAACTTAAAGTCATAAATAATCTTTCAAAGTTTGGTTGCTCTAACTTGAACGTTCGTATGGAATTCCTGGCTAATCAACCTCTTGGGCTATTATAGCGCTCTAACTTGAACGATGTAGAAGTTCGGGTGCGAAAGTGTGACGAAAGGATGGAAGGGCGTACAGACGGACAAAACATTAGCGGATTTAAAAAACGCTAATTAACAACATCACACACACACGTGTGTGTGTAAGAGTGTAGGAGTTTTAAAAATGACGCACATCGTATAATTTTGCAAAAGAGCCCAAGTATATGCGAATTTAGATTAATTTTCATTATCTTTAGAACATTTAAACTAATGAAATAGGATATATTAACGGCATCGAGGAATAAAAAAATTAAAATTAAATTGATTCTTGAGCTGCTTTTAATAATAATCTCATTGAATTATTCGCTGATTCAACCTCGCTCAATTTGCTTTGAATTTTAAACAGGAGATAACGAATCACTTGATCGAGTCATATTCTTCATTTCTCGACTCGCACCTCAAGTTCTGTAACCTTCTGGTAGGTTCCATATTTATGAGTTCAATCTACGTGAGGGGTAAAGATACTATGGCCAAATACTAGAAAAACTCTTAGCGTTCCCCGCAGAGCCTGTGTGTGCCATGAAGGACATTGAGAAATAGGGAATTCGCTTCATCTGCCAGAGAGGAAAGCACCATCCTAATTATAATCTCATCAAATGTTTACTCTCCGTTAAAAAGAGCATCTGACAGCGCACCTCCTCTGAGTTATACGTTCAACAAACTCGCCCCCTTTCCTCCAACTCCTCCCTCGCTTCCATTTCCTCTCACCTACCGCTCACCTCCCTACTCTCACCCACTGTCCTTCTTAACCCCTTCCCCTCTCCTTTCCTCTCTGCAAATACGTATCTACCCGATTCGTCGCAACGATGACGCCGGACTATGAATAGGATTCAATCTCGTAGGATCTTCGCAATTTTTCATTCTCCTTCCCTCATCCTCTCTCTTCCTCCCTCCTTCCCTCTCTCCCCATCTCTGTCCCTATCGCTCTCTCTCCCTTCTCTTCTTCTTTTCTTTCATATTACTCCAAATCTTCTCGACCGAATTGCATCGCTAGAACTCTTGCAAAACAAAGTGGAATTCTCGGGTGTTTAAAAAATTAAAATTTTAGATACTTAAATCTCCTGATTGGTGAGCGTCGATAATAATTTTTAAAATGATGCGGCCACCACATGACTTTCTCCATACCTGTAATATTTCTAAAAATTTCAATTAGGTTACATGATAATATATATTTTAAGGAACCGAGGGAAAATTTTCAAGAATTCACAGAGAACAGAAATAAACTTCTAATACTGGATATAGCCACGAAGCTCTAACAATTAACAAAATAAAAAGGAGCGTTACTAATTGTAAGACGCAACTAAGCGTAAAGTGTTTACAATAGTCGCCGGTTGGTGGTGTTGTTTTGGATGCTAAAAAATTTAGTTTTTAAGATATCTCTTAAACAATGCCTTATATGGGAAAATGTTTCTAACTAACATTGTAGAAAATTAAATCTACTACAATTTTTATTCCAGTACGTTTTTAAATATATCAAATCTTAAAGCAAATATTTCAAAATAACGGATAAGTGACAAGAGTAAAAACCCACTTTTGGTTGAGCGGTTTTTACCAAAAACTGATAAACTCTTGTTTCACAAAAATGTTAAATATAAAATTCCGCGTTGACTTGATTAATAGTTTTTGAGTTAGAGTGCTAAAAAAAAACTGCCACAGACAGACAGACAGACATCATCGAGAAAATGGTCAAAACTGCGATTCGATCTTCGTATGTATTTCGACAAGTTTATCTCCATGCATCTCACGTTTCAGGTATCTCATCACCACCGGCTATTTACTTTTATTTATTTTTATTCTTTATTTATACAAAAAATACATTCAACGTTCCGTCGTCGACGGGACTTAAATATAAAGAGAGAATACATAAAATGATATACCATTAAAATTCACTCATTGGTAGCCCTGGCTGCATTAATTTCTTCTCTTACGTATTAAAAACAATTTTGGAAAAAATATTGCATCATAATAATTAATATAGTTATTTTATCATAATATACAGAGAAGAACTTTTTAATAGCATATTTTACGTCGCACTTAAAATCTTTGCACAATGCTCCTCTCTTTTTCATGTTCATGAATTCAGTCAGCATAATTAACAAACTTTTTAGTTTGATTACAGGTTTATTATTCAATGTATGCAAGAAAATTTTATCCAATTTACATATTGAAGAAAAGTTTGAATAAACTTTTACACTGCTCAGAAATCATTCTCATCTCCATCTATCTTCTCTCCGCCTCCTTCCTTCTTCCTCTCGACCTCTCCGTCAACTCACGTCCTTCTACCGACACAGAGGATTAGAATTTTATAATTTACATTTTCTACTTTAGCAAACTTTTCATCATCATCATTTTCACTGTGCATCATCCGGAGATGTCTCGATACGACGTAAGGGCTGATCAATCACTGCGTGCCATGTCTATACATTTCCTCCTTTAGCATTCCAATATTTTTCTATTCTTCTTTGCTGCGTCCCATCTTAATGGCTAGGCATAAACAACGAGGCGGCTCATTAAAACATATTACTTACTCTTTGTAACTTTGAGCTTACGTGTAGTATGCATTTATTTGCGGATGTTTCAGAATAAAGGCTAACTATAGAAACAATATTAAACGCAAAATAACTGCCTTTTGAGAGGCATGGAGAGTATTTATGATCTGGCCTGGGAGGCATACAATGCTTAATACGCTAATTACGAGTTCGCCTGAGATAAAATGTGCCCGTAATTCTTGATCATAGCTGTCAATTTAATGACGAGGCCTATTTCAAATTAATTAAACGTAATATATCATTTCAAATATGCAATTTTATAAAATAAAAAACACAACAGTAAGTGAAGGAATTTTTTTCGTTGAAGTTAAACTGCTATGAAACGATATTCGTTGCTCTCAGGTTTCTTCGATTCAATAAATTGAATAAAAGTAATACAGCGTGCATGGATATATAAGTTTCATGCTATAGAAAATTCTTTATTGTGATATGAATACATTAAAATTCTTCAATGTGCGAATCGTGATTATTACGCATAACTTATTATTTCATATAAAGTTCTTTAACTATATGATACGATGTAGAAGTTTCTTATTTTTCAAACTGAAATTATTTAGCCATATTTATGGTGTGTTGTAATAAAAAGTAAAGAAGCTCTGGAGAATTGCTCACAGTTATATTAGATACAATTCTCAAACTAGAAGATTAACCGTCACATCTGTTGAATGTCTAATTGTTTACGTACTAAAAAATAAAATGAGTAAGCTTAACGCATTAGTCGGTTTAGAAGCAATAATGAGTAAAAGGGATTCCGTTTATATCTTCCTGTCTGCTTTACATAAAAGGATCATAAAAGTAACATCACCTACGTTTATTTATCGATCACCACTTCCTACATAAAATTATAACCGTTCAGAGAAAATTTCTCAATTGATTATGAAGACAGGTCTTTCAGTTACCGTCGTTGTTTTCAGCCATTGTTACATGTACCGCTAGCAGTACGTATGGCGCAGATGATCAAATGTAATGGGGAAGAAATCATCTATTTTAAAAATCAAATTTTGAAACAACTGCCAGCTGAGAAATTAGCATACATCTCACTGACGAATTATTGAAAAAGTGAGTCCCACTTTAAAAAAAAATGTGTTGATCGTTTTTTCCTATCTGACTTACCGATAATAATCAAATTTGCTTAAAACATTTGTCCTTACTGCCAGTTGTAGTGAAGTGTTACCGATACCCTGCAGGTAGATTGTACCACATACACCAGCGAAGGTGGTACGCAAAGGAAAGAGGTTGAAAAGAACTGCCTTTATAAAATTGACTGGCATTTATATTCGCGAGAATTTGCGGCCGTTCCCCTTTAATTTACGCACAAATGAACAGCGATTCGGTTTATCGGTCTCCGACAACCATGACCTCGCACAACGCGGACTCTCTTTGCGCCTGTCAGTCTTCTCTTCCTCCGCTCTCTCCTTCCTCTGCCCCTCCAACCCCCCTTACCCTTGCCTCCCCTCCCTCGCACCCAGCCACTCCTCCCCCCTCTCTCCCTCTTCCCTTCTTTCTCCCAAGGATATAGAAACAATGAACGACCCTGGGCCACTCCACCCCCTTCGCCAAGAACTCATTTTTAGCGCAGAGTCGGGCAAGTACATGTGTTTGTCTGTTTTAGAAGGGGGCTGAGGGAAGATGGAGGGAGGAAAAAGGGATGATGAAAATGGCAGAGGGACCAGTGAGCCGCGGTGTTGGGTTTATAATAGCGGACGTAAGTTTGGGATGAGAAGAGACTTATGGGAAGGAATGGGGAGATGAGAAGGGGAAAAGAGGAAGGCGGTGGGTGGGGGGAGGAGGGATGAAGATGAAAGGAGAGAGGGAGAAATAGGAAAATAGGTTCCTGATCTCCGCAAATGTTCCCAGTATACTTTTCCGTTGAGATCAATCCGCGCTCCGAAGTTTAGGTGCCGAATCTCCGAAATGAAAATATTTTTTAACAGTGATAAGCTTTGGCGGAAAAGCGTGCCTTTCTGGACTGTTTGCATCGGATGTTTTCAATAGCTGATCCGACGCGAAAAATTCGACACGGAACTCCTTTTATATCTTAGCTCTTTCCGCTGAATAATCTAAGTAACGTGGGTGGAGACATGTTGGTAAACTATCGATGGAAGAATATTATTTCATTTTCAAGTGTGATTTAGATAGAAATATTCTCGTTCCAATGAAAAGAACCTAAAATTACTCCGTCGATAAGTTATTTTTCAAGTCGTAAAAAATTGATTTTTAATTTTCCTTTCGAACCGAATGATAAGGACCTTCGTGAAAATCGTTCGTTCCTTGTTAATCTACCGTTCTCCTTGGTACACACAACATTATTCAAAAATACCTTAAAAGAAATCGACATTTAAATACAATATCACCAAACCTGTGCTCACAACTGGCAATGTTAATTTATTGCATACTATAAGTTGATGAAAATAAGGACGGATCTATTCTTCATTTTTCTGATTCTTTTGATAATGATCTTAAGCACAGCTGATCACAGTCGTAATCGATTCACCTCGATACCTTTCGTCTCTAAAGAAAAAAATACAATATGACGAGTTGAAGCAAGCAATTTCAGCAATTTTCTGCTATTTTTCCGCTTCGAAAATGTCACGCAAAAAACCGGGGGGAAATTTTCGGCTTTTACGAGTATCGCAATATGAAAAGCGTACTTCTAAAAAGCTCTTGGCATACAGGAAGCCATAACATTTTAATGCGTAAGATGCACACGCGATTGCGCAGACGGGGGTAGTAATTAAAATGTGGCCGAGAAGGATCGTGGGGATTTAATATTTCACGACCGAAAAACATAGCCGAGAGAGAACAATGGGCGATTTAACACGTCATTAGATCGTATTTAATCCAGCGGTAGGCGAGCAACGGATGCGCTAAATCTTGTGTATTTGGAATCTCGAAAGCCTGTAGGTTTTAATGGCAGCTGTTTTTCACACCTCTCAGCACGTGCGAAATATTCTCTCGTTCCCCGAGACATAGCGAGCAACAGCACGACTCAAAATACCTTAACGCCTAACGGATGGCGCCACAATGCTGCGTACCATTTATTAGTCTCCCAGAAGATGTTTATTTTATGCATACGCGAAAAACTATTTGATTCTATATAAATAACGAAGTCATGAATATTTCGCCCTTCGTATATATATCATTCAATGCAATACAGCTTTCCTTGATTCGGATTCCACATTGATCTTTTACCTCATAAAGGTACTTTAAATTCCCAAAAAAAACTCAATTTATCCAAAAGGCTATATGTTCAATAATGCTGTGTAGGCAGGCACAAATAATTATGATCACAAATGTAATTAATATTTGAAATACCAAATATCTTCCTAAGTAAGTAAGTAAAAGATGGCATTCGGACTCTAAGAGTTATTTATTTAATTAAAGAAATGATTGAGAAATGTTTTTTGACTGCTATGAAATGCCCAGCATTTTCTTCGGTCATTTCAAAGTTTAAAACGACAACTCAACAAGAAATTTGTGAAAAGTACTTGAGTAACGTGGAATAGAAACTTACGTTGAAGTTATTGGCTAGGAAAATTAATTTATATTTATTGCTTTAACTTGTTCTTAAGAAGTATTTTAGATTATTGTCGTTGCTATGACCTGAGACTTCAAAAAGGTATGCTATCCTGATGTTACTCGACGTATATTTGGGAGACAGTATTTTCGGGCTCCTTTCTCATCTCATCCCTTAAATCGTCCTTTCCTTAATTCCTTATGGTAGTGTGGCTTAAAGTCCTGCACGGGCCAATCCTTTGGAATTAATTACGGGCCCGGGCCGTGCTTTAAAAATTACTGGATATATCAGGGTTGTTACAAAAATTTTCGATCTTTGATGGGCCGAAATATGTTAATGTCTGAAATTTACGTATAAGATTTGTATAAGTTTTTACTTAACCCATTCAGTACGGAGGACGAGTCACATTGGTCCTCCGTAATAAATGGGTTCAAGCAAAAAAAGTGGCATGGGTTTTTAGATAAACTAACCCAGGGATAGTGAAGAACGAGTGTGACTCGTCCTCCGTACTGAATTAGTTAATATATTTTTTGCCTGGAACATCATATTTTTGCATTTTTTATAGTAATTTATTTTGTTTGTAGTCTATGTGGATTAAAAAGTCCTTTTCAAATCATTGAACAGCCCACAGATGCTGGCAGGAAATTTGGAATGCAATAATTACATTTTTCGAGCCGAGGGGCTTTAAACGGTCTGTGAATAGTCTCACGAGCAGGGTCGGGCCCACAATTTCTTCGATAACGTATGGGCCGGGTCGGGTCTGACTTTGTATGGGCCTAGAAAATCATGCCCGTGCAGAGCTCTAGTGTGGCTACTATTTGAGCCTGGCTTTCTCTATTCCAGCGGTTCTCAAACTTTATGCTACGCGATCCCCTTCTTAAGGTAGCGGATTTAGGCGCGGCCCTCTCAATCTCATCCATCAACTAATAAATATAAAAAGTCTTATTAATTTCAAAATATTGTGAATGACTATTTCATTTGCGCAAAAATTAATTTTATTCTAAATATAAAATAAATAAGTAGTATAAAAGTAAAAAATCTGATGTGGCCACCACATGACTTTCTCCATACCTGAAATATTTCTAAAAATTCCAAATAGGTTACATAAAAATAAATATTTTAAGAAACTGCGAGAAATATTTACTTTCCAAAGAACAGAAATAACCTCAAACCATAGCCTTCTGATATTGGATATATGTAGTCACAAAGCTCCAACAATTAGGAAAATAAAAAAGAGCGTTACTAATTGTAAGATGTAACTAAGAGTCAATTGTTAACAATAGTCGTCGGTAGGTGGCGTGGTGATGGCAGCTAAATAATTTAGTTTTTAAGATATCTCTTACAATTAAACAATAAAATGTGTCGAACAAAGGTTGTAGAAAATTAAATTTCCTACAACTTGTATTCCAGTATGTTTTTAAATATATCAAATATTAAAGCAAATATCTCAAAATAACGGATGTGACAAGAGTAAATACCTACTTCCGGTTGACCGGTTTTTACCAAAAACTTATAAACTCTTGTTTCATAAAAATGTTAAATATAAAATTTTGCATTGACCTGATTAATAGTTTTAGAGCACACACACAGACATCATCGAGAAAACTGTCAAAACGTGTTCAGGGTACCTCAAAACGTGTATTTCCGTCGAAATCTCGAAATAGATTTTTTCATGAAAACTTCCTTCCCCTATACTACGTATGGAGAAATTAAAAATGAAACAAAAACATTCCATCTTCGAGACCCTCTGAAAACCCTTTGTGACCCCCTGTTTGGGAAACACTGCTCTAGGCCATTTTGCGACTGATTTCGATGAAAAATTTGTTCGTTTCGGAAGAGGTGAGGGGCGCTCAAATCTATGCTCGGTCAACACTACTCAACCGACGGACCATCTGCTTCGCCTAGTTGATAAGGAAGCTTATGCACAACTCGTTCCTATTTCCCTCATGCCTCCAGCATTCCCTTATCTCACCGTGCTACCATTCGATTTTCCCATCAGACTAATGGTTTTGATAAACGTTGGTTTATTCAATCCTTTGCATTACTTTAGACTTAATTCGTATGAATGGCCTAGTCACCATCGATAAAAACGCCCCATAAACAAAATCCCATACTGTTTACCATGTAATTGTATTGTTTCTCTAATAAATTACAATAAAATCCGGTGATAATATGATTTCACATTGAATGCGAGCCCAAAAATACAATTTGTAAAAAATTATTTCCCTTGCGCGCTTTAGAGTTATATTATCCCGTCTAACGCGGATTTTTTGCTTAACGCGGAGTTGTCAGAAAGGCATCCTCCGCGTTAAGCGGGGGTCAACTGTACTTTTAAAATTGCCCGGGGGTACTTCAATTTAAAAAAGGGTACTTCATGGAACAAGGTTGAGAAGCACTGGGCTAGGAAGAGTATGCTAGGTGCACGTTATCTTTAGAAGGTCAAGACGGTTATGTCGATTAAAATAACATAAATACGGAAATGTATTGCTATTTTTGAATCTACGAGAAATATGAACATCTTTTGCCTCATAGTGGTACAGTAGAACATATTCTTAGCGATGTTATTAATTCCGTCGCCCTCGATTGAATGGAAAGTGGGTCCCTGGCGTAGAGTGTACGTTCTTTTCCTACCATTATATCACCAATCATATCCTAACTTTCCTAAAATAAAATATTGGCAACATGGCGTGTTCGGGTTTTATTAAAGGCAATTTTTTGTGTTCTCCTAAAACCAGGTTACTTTGGACCTGGTTGTGGTAGTTGATACCGTGAGAAAAGAGCAAAACTGATCTGCGATGCGAAGAAGCAGCGGCGCAGTTGCTGGTAGACAGGTATTGTCTTTGTCAGCCTCAAAGAATTTATTATATTGTTTTTACTAATGCTTAATATAAATAAAAGATGAAATTTTAGTAACTAGTGCAATTTATAGGCATATAACTAAAATTTTATTTCAAATTTGGCTTAAAATGGCCAAATTAAGAAAATAACTCAACTAACGACTTTTACTGGATTTCTCCGAGATTTTTTTGCAATTTCGTGTGATAATTTTCTCTCTTTGATAAAGAAGTGAGCAGATCAGAGGAGTTTGAGAAGTGGGTATGGCATATAGGATACAATTAGTTGGACGGAGAGAAAAACAAATGAGGAAGTTTTAAATACAGTTGGGAAAGAGATGCTTGATAAGAGTCTTAAGACCATTAGTATTTACAAAATAATCTAGAAGCTATTTCTGCGTGGTGTAAGGAATTGCAGTTAGAAATCAACCAAAAGAAAAGCTGCATCATCAATTTTTGGAGAACCAAAAATAGCTCGCTTAATGTTAATTATTCGTTCAACTGAGTAAATATTCCAATTTCATATTCGATTAAATAAGTCACGATCCATCGTGATCTCTCGTGGGACATCCACATTCGCCGCTAATAAAAATTTGGCCTTTATTGGGAGAATAGTTCGAAGTAGCTCCGAAAAATGAAATAAATATGTTATTTATCCTTGGTTTGACCGCAGGTTGAATATGTGTCAGCTGTGTGGGACGAAAAGGGACCACTAAGGAGATAGCAAAGGTGCAGCGCAGGTCAGTTAGATTTGTATAGAGAAATTACGATAGTAAACAAAGCGTGACGTCATTAATAGAGAAAATCTGAAATGGGCTGCAGGCTAGATTTAAACTGCTGGGATATATATATATATATATATATATATATATATATATATATATATATATATATATATATATATCGGAGGGTCTAGCGAATGAGATAGTAGATTATCAGAAGCCTGACCTCGGAAGGCAGGACAGCGAGGATAAGATTCGTAAGATCGATTGTAGGACAGAGCGATATAGAGGATCGTTTTTCCCTAGGACGGTAAGAGAATATAATGGGAAAAGTTAATGTAGGAAAACTAGGGACCCCTGATGCACTGCACCCCCTGCCATCCTCCAAAAAGGTGACTTGCATGTATATTGTAGATCGGTGTTTCTCAAAATATGGGCCGCGGCCCTCCAGGGGACCTCAAAATTATTTTGGAAATAAGGGGAAATTCCAAAAAAATAAATATAATAAAACTTTTACGAAATATAAAATGTTATCATGGAATTTTAGGAAATACGATGTTATAAAAACTATTAATTTTATATGAAATGAAGAAATTTGTGTTAAAGTTTCTTATTTTTACTATTTTCAATTCAAAGTGAGCCGCGTGATGTTCAAAGGGGCCGCGACAATTGAAAGTTTAAGAACCACTGATGTAGATAGGGGAAAAGACAAGGGTCGAATTTTTATAGGCGAAGGTCTGCTGAAAGAAGTCTTAGAAGGGAGGATGCTAGACAAAAGACAAAGAGGTTGTAGAGGGAAAAGAGCTACCAACGATATATAAATAATAGATGCATTAAAAGAAGGGGAAGGACGGATGGATAAAGAGAAAAGTGTTGGGTAGTAAAGATTGAGTTGGGTGACCCAAAAGCCTACCGAAAGGCAGAATGACTATGATGGTGCGTGCTACTTTACTACCACTCCATGACCCCATCGAATTACAATTTGAGAGCTAGTAGGCCTATTACATGCCAAACGAATCTGCTTAGCACCCCTAGAATACTAACTGTGCCCGTACATTTATTATTTACGTTGATTTCTGAAATACTGTAGCATCAATATTTTTTAATTGGCTCCGAAGAAATATAACCTCGTAGAATGAAAGAACTAACAAAACAATATATCGTTTATTACGAAGCAGCTCATCCACGGAAAATTCGGACGCTTTTTTATGTAGATAAATGGATTAATTGGTTAATTTGTAACATTTAATATAATTTTTAAACATATAATACATTAAGTAATTTAGGCTGTTAAAATGTATCGCTACCTTTTTAGGCGCATTTCGTTCGCAGCGTAAGCGCGTATTAGCTTCGTTATGTCCGTCCGTCCGTATGCATGTCCGTTCTCGGATTCTACCGAACGGATTTTCATGAAATTTGGTATGAAGGACTTATGGCCAAAGGCAATAAGAAAATGGTTCACATAACCCAATCGGGTGCCACTTGACTGTAAACAGAAAACAACTTTCCGTCATATCTCGTCCAATATTAGTTATACCCAAAAAGTTTTCAAATAACGTTTGTAAAACTAGCCAAGTAAAAATATTTTTTCGTGTACATTTTTATTGTAGCATTATGTGTTTTCAAGAAAATCAAACAAAAAGTCGTAATTCACTTAGAATTTAGAAAATTTCATGCATATTTTATGGCGTTTTCGTTCAAAGTATATCCTTTAGTTTCAGATATTCCTTCACACGAAACGCCCCTATTTGTGATACACTGTACAATTTCCTAACTGGTTTAATTTCATAGGTAAGTTAGCTTAAAAAAGTCTTTCCATCATTGTTCATTCATTTTTCCCCGTAATTCTTATTATTTTATGGTCGTAGAACCGATACAGCTACGCTCTTGGTAGTTGTCAACACATCTTACAAAAACTAAATGCGAATTTCATTTACCGTTGCTCTTTCGCGAAACGCAGTTTGTTCCTTTGATCATTGCATGAAGTAATAGAAAATTAAGAGCAATAAGGAAACTCGATGATGCCCCTTTATTCCAAGAATTTAAAACAGCTAGCGATCGCCATTAGTCGGCTTCTCAATCAAAGGGATTAGTCGCGGTGAGTAATGCGATCCCACCCAAAGTACTCCTCTCCCCCTCGTCTCTCCCCATACACCAGTCGCTTTACCCCTCCACTCTTCTATCGCTCACTCCCTCTCTCCCTCCTCCTCTGTTCTCTCCCGAATGCATGCCGAGAGCCATTAGCTCAATAAACACGCCCATCATTTTCCCATCAATGTTTACCCGACTTTATGGTCAGCGATATCTAATCGAAAGGTGAGATCACGTTTATTGGCTAAGTTGTAAATTAATGGAAAAATTAACAATAGTTCCTTTACCCGTGACTTGATAATGATTCGCTGAGACTACGGATTATTAAGTTCCATATTGCGGGTGCGAAGATCCTTTACATGGACTGTGGACCGTGGAGACAGACAGATTCATGTCTGAAGCGTCGCTGCTACTGCGGCGCCGCCCAGATAATGTGGAATCCCCTTCGAAGTTTTGCGTGGCCTATGCTATGACGTATGCTTTGTGAAGTCTTGTCCTTTTTACTTCCTTCCATGAAATCGTTTTCTTTGGACTCCGCGTTACCATTATTGTACCATTACGAAAATTGCTAAAATAAATTTGCCCGCATTATGGTCAAAATTTTTTAAAATCGATTACGTATGATATACTGTTCGTCTCCGTAGTAGCCTTGGTTGTAAAAACGATAGTATACGTCGAGTTTCAGCCTTAATCAAACAATAATTGATCTGAATATTATATATAAATATAAGTATCGTAGGTCAAAATAATTACTGTAATGGTGCAATGTAATAGAGGGATTGTAAAAACGTCATTACAGGGAAGAAAATGCTTTTGAATGGCAGTAAAATAACCCTATCATAAATTCATGAAATCATAATCACTGCTGAAAGTGCGATTGTTCGTGAATGTGCTGTTATGGCCGCATAAAACTTTGACTTTAGGACATGCATAACAGCAAAATCTCCTGTTACTCGAGCTAAATGAGGGTTTCTTATTTTGATATTTCTATCTGCTATTTACAGCTATCACTGAAAAATAGCAGATAAATGCACTCTAAATAATTGACATCATCATCGCTTTGAATGGCGGATTTACGCTCGGAAGAGTTTTATTGAAACACACTGGGAATCTGAACGTAATAGATTTTTTAATTCAGTCCTTGAATTCGACCTTTTTCTTTTATGGTGCCATTATCTTTAATTCAATAACGTACAAAATGATAAATATTTTTTAAAGGGCGTTTCTTATCTAATCAGAAATTATCTTTTCTTGGAAATAATGCGCGCTCGGATATCCCATATTTACAAAAAAAGTCGAGCTATATATTCGTTTTTAAGGAGTTCTGGACAATGGTTACAGAAATAATTATTGGATTGGTTTTACACAACTTACCAACTTGTCATCCCGAAATTGCTCGACGTATCCACATAGCTCATGTGACATTTAATGGATCAACTGTGAAAATGATATAATCTTATATCACATTGCAAGGAATAAAGCTTCGAGAATGTAGTGGGTATTTTCTACAAGACCGTTGCATATAAGAGTATGTGTCTGAAAACGTATGAGAATTTGTGATACAGAAATTGCCTTAGCATCACGCGGGCTGAAAAGGGACATCAAGTAACGAGCGCTGACAATAGACCCAAAAACCTTTAATCTTGACCGCCCAGTTTTATATACCTCGAATAGAACTATAGTGCTTTAAAAAACTTTTCACGAGAGATAAACCCGTGTTGCTGCAATGAATTAGGCCAAAATGAGGAGTGGATCTTCCTAAAATTAATGACAATACATGTGAAATTAACTAAGATTGTCCGTTTGGCCGGAAATGCGCAAAAATTCCTTTATTTGGAAATTTTGAGTTATATTCTATTTTACTCTTGCGTTTTTTCTACGGCTCACCGGGTTTCCCTCCTCCCTTCTGTGTGTGTGTCCGGTGTGGAAGGCAACGGGAAACCACCACACCGTGTATGTATATTCCCTAGTCAAAAACCAATTAATTAATTAATTGGTAGGACCTGTCGTAAGACAGAACACGAATGAATGAATGATCATTTATTTAATCTAGCAATATGATTTTTTTGTTTTCGTAAATGTATGTTGTGTCAAGAAAATTTTGTTATCGTCCAGATATTAATACACATATTTTTTGAATCGGTTGGTTAAAATAAAATATAGGTACGTATAGAAAATTAGGTTTAATGCTTGCTTAATGTTTAATTCTTGCGGTCTTAAGAAAATTTGCGTTCTAGCGTGTGAAACAATAAAAATCGGTACCTGCGACATTTTGTAGTGATAAATAAATAGTGTTGCAACTTTTCCTCACTTAGTGATACTTAGAACATACTTACGAATTTTCTCCGAAATGCGACTTTTCGTAATGAAATACAATTTTTATCCTGAGTATTTATATTAAACTTTTATTGAAAGCATTTCGGAGCATGAAAATTATTTCACACTGATAATTTTTTAAGTATTAATTATATATACAACCCAAAAACAATTTCCCATCATTATTATTGTTGTATTTTTCTGAAATATCTCTTCTGCTGTCTTATACGCTTAGGAGTTCGTCTCAAGGTTCTTATCTTTGGAAGTTTTATATGGCTAAATTGTTGTTTCTTTAATGCAAGTTTTCATAAATGAATATTTTATTTTCTTAATAAGAAGATGCATTATTTCAACTGCTGATGGTGTAACTTTGTGGAATAATTTCATAATCTGAAATAAAGCACTGTAATTTTCCATTATTTAAAATAGTAGAAAATTATATTGTTTTATTTCACATTAAAGAAGACGCGTGTTTATTTTCCTTGGATGAGGCGGCTTTCTATTCTTCTGAACGTTGCGGCCAAATTTACGGAGCCAACCCTGGCGGTCAATGATATTTTATTATAAAATCATAAAATAACATAACGTCCATTGAGTGAACAACAATCTTCAGTATCTTACGAATGTCACTTGTTTAATCTTGATCTTTCGAAGGGCCGAGTCTTCCTAAAAGTTCATCAGACGCACACCAGAGTGCTTCAAGTCTCAGTAGAAGTTCGTGATTTATCAATAAAGATGTGCCACGCTTCCTCTATTATTAGAGTAGAATTTAGCGGCTGTTTACGGTGATAAATAACCTATATGGATGGAGTCACCTTGAAAAGGTGAACTGATCAAAAGTCAATTGGAAAGAAGGCTGAGTTCTCAGCTACACTAGGTTTAAAGTATTTATATGTATTCGTTGGATTAAATAACATGATAAAACAGCACAAATAATTACCTTTTTATGAAAAAATGTCGGAGAAATGTGAAAATAAATCCCGGTGCACATTTACATTTCTACACTGCAAAACGCCAGAAGGGTTTGGCGGAGAAGCCACTACACCAGACATACACTGTAGTTTAAGAGATAATTTTAATTTATAGAGTCTGGGAAAAATTATCTGTAGTGTCTCCCGGTTCTAGTGACTATTTATCCTTTTTTCTGGTACGCTCTGATTTATTCCTATGCTCACTAGCATCGGAGGATAGAACTATGCTGTCCACGTCCTCGTTGAATTAAACTTCATCTCACTTCGCTCAGAAGCTTTGATACGTTGATATCGTATCGATCGAAACATTCTACCCTGGACAAATCTGAGGTCTCTAGTTAAGCCCTCCTCAAAAGGGTCCTAGACTGCGCAGCAGTATTCAACGATAAGTTGGAATAGCGAAAAATATGCGATTTCCTTCACACTAGAGGGGCTTCACCGCAATACCTTGTAGGAAAGCCCTTGTACCCTGTTTGCCGATGCTGTAATGTTTTTTATGTGCTTCCTACTAGAATGTAGCTCCTACGTACATCTGCATAATACCCTGAAATTCAGTTGTGTTGCAGTGCAACACATTTCCTAGAAAAATCTCACTTTCAGGCTCGTTGTGATCCTTAATTGTTATAGGAAAAATAAGATTTTATATCGCTCCGCCCTACAGTATATCTCATGTATTTTTTCATTGTGATCTTGCCTTCCTATATAAGTAGGAACTTCCGTTATTCTGAGTACTTCCTAAGATAAGCATTCTGATCTCTAGCGTTCAACCAGCGGCATTTGTAATTAATGGCCTATTTCAAGTTAAACCCAGAAATTTAGTAAAGGTGAAATTCCAGAGACGCTTGAAATTTATTATATTAAATGTTGAAAACTTTATAAGAAAAATGCGCACGATAATAATCATCAATATGAGCTAAAAGTCAGGTAGCAATTACGTGTCGGTTGTCATGAATAATTAATGTAATTGAATCCTGTTTTATGGTAATCATCTTTCCCGATATGGAATGAAATAGGGTGAAAAAGAACCTCACATCAAAAGAGGAAAAGAGACAGACAATATGAGAACTTGGGCAAACAAATGAAGGACAAATCCCATTTGGGAAGGCTCGACTTTTTTGAAAGGTTTCATAATATAAATAAAAACGAATATTGTACATTTCCACTAGACACGAAATTCGTGTCTAGCGGAAATTTACAATATTTGTTTTTATTTATAAAATGAAGAATGATATCTCACCAAACGGACTTGAAATGATAAAATTGATTCTTCGAAAAAATTGTTAAAAATTCGACGGTTATGCGGTGAAACAGCGAATCTCAAAAGAGCAAACGACTTTAGAGCAAGTGAAATGGAAGTAAAAAAAACGACTCGATACAACTTAACACAAAACAATGCTTCCACAAACTCTCTCTTATTACTTACTTTTCTGACGTTCTTTCTCATTTGTTCCAATTACCCACTTGTCTCATTTGCTACAATTGTTCCCATAAAACCACTTGATTTTTTAGGAACATGCTATTTTTTACTTGCTCTTACGTAACATGTTCTTTTGAGACCCTCATTCGTCTTATTTCGGTATCTATTTACCCCGAGTATATCCTGTAAAAGTGTTGTTTATGTCGCTTGACGGATAGCCACTAAGTAAAATGGCGGTATTTTAGACTGCGAAGAGAGTGTTTATACGCACTAAAAATTGCAGAGTCAAGTGAGCATAGATATTCGCCCGATACCACAGAGGATCGTTTTTCCCTAGGACGATAAGAGACCATAATAGGAAAAGATAACGTAGGAAAACTATGGACCCTTGGTGCACTGCACCCCCTGCCATCCACCAAAAAGGTGACTTGCAGGGTATAATGTAGATGTAGATGTACCTACAATAGCAATGTGAGCTACTAGTTGCAAGGCTTGCCATCTCTAGACGCCTATCCTTTATAGAAATCAAATTCCTCAGCAATTTCCAAGATCTCGTCTTTCAGTCAATTCACCATAATTAATTTTTAATTTTCCAGTTTTTACATAATAGCCTGTTTCGAAGAAATTGCCAAATCGTTAGCGAGGAATCACATTTTCAGTAAAAATCTCCCTTAAATGCGGATATTTCGATGAGTTCAATGGAAAGTGAAATCTCCGCACCTAAATTCAGAAAAAGCTGAAAAATCTCTCATAGATTTCTTTAATTAATTTAATGTTAGATACTGTTTATACGTTCCCTAGTGGCAGAATATTTGTTATATTTAAATAATGGTCAAATGTGATTACACGAAGTATTTCGCCGTTTCTATAGTAATATAAATACGGAAAAACCGTCAGAAATCCACTGCACATATTTTTTTAAACCTGCGAAAATAATTTTATAAAAAATGTCGATTTTAAATTCTCCGTCAGTTCGTATTTATTATTACTGCCTTGTCGACCTCTTCAGCTTTTAGAAGATTTAAGCATTTTTTTAATATTTCATCCAAGCAATATAGGCAATTTTTATTGGCCCAGTTATTATTATTTAAACAAAATCAAATAAAACTTTTATGTGCCAGAAGTTATTTTCTGCTAATAATACGTACATACGAGGCTGAAGTAGCGGAGGGGATTGGAAATTATGTCCGTGTTCAACTTTCCCTGGTGGTCATCCCTTTAACCTTCCATCCCCACTCCTCGACTCTGTACCCTCCCATCCGACCCCATCCCTCCACCCACGAACTCTAGGTAGCTCTCTCTCCCCATTCCGTCTTCATTGTTTCCTGTCCCATCTACTGACCAAAACAAGACGCTTCAGCGGTGACCGGACATGTCCCTACAGGGCATACGAACTTTGAGAAAACGAAAACACTCGACAAAGCTTGTAAAACAGGCTAATCGCGGGAGTCTGCTGAAACAAAAAGCACCAGAGCTACAATGGGGATGAGAGTATCGTAGTTAATGACTCATTGAACTAATGACTTCACCACGAGAAAAACAACGTGACTCAAAAATCCTGAAGTAATCCTCAGAGTATATAAAAGAACAACCTACCCCCGCTAGTGCTCTTTGTCTAGAAGATGGCAAAAACAAGACAGTCATGATCTCTGTAGAGCCTTTTCGGCTCGCTTCTTCCAAGCGCAGATTCTTAATTTTATTCCACTTTCGCTGTTTCTTGCATACTTATTTTATAACAATGCTATGCTATGTTGACTATTTATAAGTCTCTGGGAAGGCAATATTTTTGGCAGCACGTAATTTTAAAACTCATACGCTTTTTCAAAGAAAGCATGTAACATTAAATTTTCAAGAAGTGATTTTCGTGCAGCGACAATGAATTAATACTAATACGAAATAAAAACAATGTAATTTTCCACTATTTCACATTATGGAATTATTCCTCAAAATTACACCATCAACAGTTGAAATAATATTAACACATTGTGAGATCTGCGAAAAAACAGTAATTGGCGTTTTTATTCGATGTCTTATATATATTTTCTCCGCATTGAATATTTTATCAAATGTTGCCTTTATATCCACTTTCACAGCGATCGGAACGCTCGTTCAACATGACTAATTCATGATTTGCTTTTACCCGCTTCGTAGCGACGGCGCGGCCATCGAGGTTTCCAGGCAAACAAACAGATTCGTCCAATTATATTAGTAATCCTTTGATAATTATCTTTGGAGGAGAAGGAATTCTTCCTCGGAACTCTCTTTCCCCTTTGTCAGTCCTCCCCCTCCTACCCACACCCTCTCCACTTCCACGGCTCATCCGCCAGGCACGCGCCCTTTCCCCTCAATAACCAGGTGCCCTTCGATCCCTTGTCCTCTCCCCCGCCCACTCCTCCCATTTTATACAACCCTTTTCCTTTCTTCCTCTCCACCGAGTCTCCTCCCCTCCAACCAAATCCTCTTTCTCCTCCGCTCTTCTACGTCCGTGAGAATGCGCGGCCGCGTGACGGGTTCCGTTGTGAGCGAGTCATCCCTCCCACTCCTCTCCCTCTCTCTCCTCCCACTCCTCTCCCTCCCTCCTCCCACTCATTCTCTTCCTCCCCTCAACAGCCAAACAAACACGCATCAGCCCGAGAGTTGCACGTGGGAACCGGTTCGGAGCGATTGTAAATTCCGGCGGGCGAAATAATCCAACACTCGGCTCCCTTTCCTCCCTTCCCACAATGCTCTTCCTCCCAAACAATCTCCTCCCGTTACATTCCCTTACGTGGCGTCCGACCTCCGGAAGGACGGCCGCTCTCCGATTCCCCCACTCCCGTCCCACTTTCCCTCTCCTTAATCCTTTCACTCTCCGGCTCGCTTCGTCGTTTCCCTAAAGCGCTCTTTTTCCCCTCTCGTTTTTTCCGCTTCATTTATATTATTATCATTTATCTTATCCTCCTTTCTCTTCTACCCTCTTCTTCCCGCTATTTCCAGGACTATGTTCTTCAGCTGACCGGTCACATTTTTCTCCGAACAGCCTTTAGTTTATGAGAGCTTTTTGAGAGAGGGGTTGGTAGTGTCCCAAGCTTAGAACTGATTATAAATTAAAGCATTCGTTAAAATTAATGGGTCTGATTTCCTGGAGAGGACGCGAAGCCTTGATCTATCTACTGTTACTAGCGAGCTGTTAAGTGCAGTTTGAAAGAAATTACGTTAAATCGCCAGAACCGACAAATACTGGAACCTTCCATTATGCAATGGCATCGCAATCTGCAAGCGTTTGCTGCCTTGTGCTGTTTTAATTTAAATTTTAATATCCAAGGAGGGCTAAAAAAAGAGCTATCCTTCGCAAAGACAAGGGGTAAAAGGGGCAAATAACTTAATGTTGCGATTTGGCATGCCTCTGAAATGGAATGGATTCAAAAGAAATGCGTTGGTTATTTCAAACACATTCCCGCAAGGAGAGCCATTTGTTTCTTCTTTCCCAAGATTAACAATAATCAGAATAAAAGCTATTCCAAATTGAAATTTTTCATTTTTATATGGGTGATTCCAGTATTTTAGTTGCTTTTACATACCTTTTAGTGACTGGTTTACAAATAAATCGCCAAACTAAATAAAATGTAACATTTCACTAAGCCCTATGTATTTTCCCACTCTCCCAAAATAAAATTCTGGACAATAGCATTTTCAAAGTAAATACAAATTCATCCAAAGTGTAGTTTTAAAAATTCTAGCAAACCATAAAGTCATAAGGAGTTCCTATAGCTGAATAAATTACATACATACATTAATTTTTCAAATATTCGTTGTATTTTTATCATGGATCGATTTAAGGACACTACTAAATGCCTACTCATATTTTCCATGTAGGTATATATCGATTGATATCATGTTATAAACCCTCGATAAACTACATCAGAACTAAGCAGAAGTGAAATAATCCTTTCAAAGCCCAAATGACATAAATGAAACAGATTCCTATTCGTATAATACAATCACTTAATTTTAGCTAAAAATAGTTGTCCATGATATGTTAGAATCATTGACGACGACTTCTTTTTAATTCAAATACGTGTATCAGTTGTCTAATCGTATTATGGCTATAGGAATTACCCTCATCTTATAATCGATAGAGTTTAGTACTATGTAAGGATAACAAGAGGGCCCAAAATGACGTCACTAAAACATATTAATTAATGAAATTCGTCAGATATCCTCGGAGAAAAAAGACAAATTCATTCAGAGTGCGCCAATTCCGGGGTGGTCCCTTTTCCGATCCACCCATTCCTCGGATCTAGTGGTTTATACGAACAAAAGACGGTACAAAAAACAACACTCATCTCCATAGCGATCCTGGGAAGGGACGGATGGTATTCAATGGTGTTTTCCCTTTCTCTCGCCGTCGCGGGATTCCCCACTAGAGCAACGCCTTTCCGCTTCCGGTTCGCCGCTCCTCGACTGCGGTCATCGATCGCCGTCCGACGACGCCGCACGCGCCTCATCCGACCCGAGCCGGGCATGCGCCCGGCGCTCATTCATCCCTCCGACCACGGCGATTTCCGCAGCAAAATATTTTTTTCACTATTATGATTTCGCGCCCAGTTCGAGTCTTCCATTCACAAAAATGAGTGGGAGATAGACGAATGCGTCCATTCAAAACTGAAGAGTTTTTCCGTAAGGTGTACGCAGGACCGAGCGCCAAGAGAGAGAGAACGTCTATAACACCAGAAAACTAGTTTTAGGAGTTAGTCAGTCAAAATCTAAGGTAAATCAGTTAGTTTGAAAAGACTTTATCTATTTAACTAATAAGTTAAATATACAGGGGTAACTCTGCAAATACAATAGTTGAAAAATTGTCTTTAAGTATGCTCTGTTGGATATCTCTGCTGAATAATAAAAAGACTCAGGGCCGTGTTGTTGCTACACAATCTACCATCGCATTTAAACATTACGTCTATTTGTCATTGCCATTAGAAAGAACTCGAGTTTTAAATACTTATATGTAAAAATTTTATAAAACTAATAATTTATAGCGAAAGATGCTGAGGTTAATGTGTTAGTATCAAGCCAGCTCTCTCGTTTTATATATGATTGAGACGAATTTACTTCCGATCCAATAACTCGGCGTTTTTTTATCCCAGTGTAGATCTGCTAATTAAAGCGCGTCGATAGAGAGGTTCCCAGAGAGCCAGAGGCGGATTTATGCACAGGCTCATGAGGGGCTAACTGGGGGCCTAGTCAAAGGTCGGTTTTAGGCATGTACGACTGGCAAGAGTAAATTCGCAATGAAGACCGCTCTTTCATGCGGGTGTTATACACGCCGGCCCTGAAATTTCGATATATTTAAACTTAAGTGGTAGACGAAGCAGTCTCACCGCTTCGTTTGTTTTATCCTCTGAACCTGCACTTAGCTGACGCCAGTCTCGGCGTTGTTTATAAGATCTTCATTACGCTTATTCTTTGCTTCCATCTAGTCGACCACTTGGCCTAATGAATGTAAACATCCTTCCTCGAGATCCATCTAGATCTATCGGACTCTTTTGGAAAACAAAGAGACCAACTGTATTCACGATGCGTGAGAATGTTTACGTAAGAAGACCGAGCTCAGCTTATGGTTTTCATGACTGTGAGGTGGCAAACCTGGTCTCATAATTTAATATCCAGTCCTGCTATCTCCGAACATATTCCCTTCTGAGTTCCACTATGACGCTAGTTGGATATTCTTGTGTTTTCTCTAGTCCAGGGATGGCCAACCTGGGTCTGAGCAGGAGCCACAATACTGCAATGCACATCACCGAAGAGCCGCAGTATCATGTAATCCTACGTTCCTCTAACGATGTCCATTTCAGATTTTCTATTAATGATGTTACGCTTTGTTTACCATCGTAATTTCTCTTTACAAATCTAGCTGCCCTGCGCTCAACCTTCTCTATCTCGTTAGTGAGTCCCTTTTTCGTAGGGATTCCACACAGCTGACGCATATTCGACCTGCGCATTCGATTCGTACTCTCAAGAGCCGCATGCTGCTCGGGAATCGCCGGTTGGTCACCCCCTGCTCTAGTCGGACGATTGTAGGATAAAAAGTCAAAAGAGAATAAATGTTACCAGCAAATCATCCAAACATATTTACTAAAAGGCAAATCGTTAAATCGTTGTCAGAATTCGTTCTATAGATTCGAGAAATTAATCCGACCTTATTGAAAAAGAAGCTAAACTTTTGACTGGCAACACAGACTGTAACAACATGGAAAAGTATACTCCATAAATGGAATACACAGAGATTTAAAATGCGTTCTTTGTGCGAAATTCGTATTAAACGGTATCGAAAGATTTGGCGGTTCTTGAATTTTTATCTCCGAAACTATAAGTCGTCATTTTGTGATCTCACGGACATTTTTGTGGCAAATGATGTCCGCCACTTAAATTAATTTTTAAATCTATACCTCGAAAATCATATGAGAGCTTGTGAGAGAAAAATATGGGTTTTTAACTGTTAGCCGATAGAGTCGTCGTATTGACCGATGTAAACAAGATATGCGATGTTATATTTGCGATTTTCTCGATTTTTTATCTCCGAAACTACAGGTCGTAATTACGTAGCCTAGAGGACTTTTTTGTGATAAATGTTGTCCTCTATCCGAATAAAATTTTTAATCTATTCCTCACAGTTCATACAAGAGCTCGGGAGAGAAAAATGTGGATTTTTAATTGTTGTTTTCCGATAGAACCGCCTTAGCGATCGATGTAAACAAAATATGGGATGTTATGCCTGGGGTTTTCTCGAATTTATATATCCGAAAGTATAATTCGTAATCATGTAACATCGCGGACATTTTTTTGGTATATGTTGCCCTCTATCCGAATGCATTTTTTTAATTGATACCTTACAGATCATATAAGAGCTAGGGAGAGAATAATACGTTATTTAATTGTTGTTTGACGGATGAAATTTAACGAGATACGAGTATAAATTTATTTAAGTGCTTATATAAAGTGGAAGTTCTAAATGACGGATGCTATTCAAAATCACGATTAGGCTATAAATTTTAATAATAATCACTCGTACTTTATTTAATTAAAATCCGTCCGGATGTTTAGGAGATGAAAGTTGCGACAGACGGATGGACGTGCAAGATGTGCCAATAACACGTTCCGCTACTACCGCTTCACTGGTATAGTGCGCCTAAAAATGGAACAAACCGAATAGAAAAGCGGAAAATGTTGATTTATTTATTAATAATATTAAATTTATTTACTTAACTTACTGTGATGGTACAAATGTTGCAGTTTTAAAATTAGAATATATTTTATTTACTGACTATTAAATATGTTTTTAACAACATGTATTTACATCACGTTTCTATTTTCGTACACTAAATCATTGAGTCGCATTCTGGGAAGACCTCAAATTAATTAATCTTGCGCCTCGGACCTCTGGAAGCCTAAATCTGCCACTGCCGACAGAGTATCCGGTGAATGTAATTAATTTCGCCTTCCGATAAACCTTTGATCGAAGCAGTTCCACTGATTCATTTATTTCCTTAGAATGAGGCAAATTTGAATATAATGTTATGAAAATAACTACAAAATACAATTACAATTTTTATGTAACATTTTTTATACTTACAATAATATATATAATCTCCACAATTATACACGTATACTGTAGTTATTTAAAATTCTTACACTCATTACATATAGTTAGTTTCTTACTGTGCTGCTCTCATATAAATTGATTGCATGCTGTACACCGTATCTGCACTTTCCTATCTCTTTTCCTGTCAGACGTCTTGCATCTTCCCCTATTAGTTTCTCTCACACTGTCATTTGATTTAATTTAATTTAATTTAATTTAATCATAATACACGGGTAGTAAGTTACCCATTTACAAAGATATATAAAACATATAATAGCACAAATAAAATAAATATAGTAAAATGTTACATTAAATCAAATACATATATTCATTGAAGTTGTAGTTACAAAACAGTAATAAACTTATTGCATTTGATATAAAATATAACCACCAAAGCACACAAATATTACCTAAATTCATGAATTGCCTTAATTTGTTTAACAGTAGTTTCAAAAATGTCTATAAAACTATAAGATAAAAATAGGTTACCTAAACGTTGAAGACAGTTTATTGGTGAGTGGTATATATAATTTGTAGTACAAGCATTGTTAAAAAATGTATCTGTGGATCTAGTATTATAAGATGGTACGCGAAACTGAATTAATGATAATAGGTTGGGGCAATCATAACTGGAATTTACTATTTTTAGTAATGTTACAACATCCAAGATTTCGCGACGAAAGTGTAGTGTTTTTAAGTTGAGGCTACATAAAAGATGTTGATACCGTATGTCCGATGTACAATTCCCGAGTTTGATGCTATTTTAACACCACACATTTCCATTGCTCTTCTAATGGATAGATGAAGATTTGGTATTGCATATGCTCGTTGTTTCATGAGGAATAACAAGTTCTTTTCCAAGTATTTGTAAAAACTTTCTACGCTTACCTGCCCACTGCTTGATATACAAATTTTATCTTTTTCGAGGATGATGTTTTAAGACATTGTTCAGGTAAGATAAGAACAAAAAAAGGGACAACAACATAAATAAAGTAAAACACTTAGTATTTCATTTATAAAAAGTAGCAATTTATAGCAACTAATAAGTAGGTAGTAATAAATTTCTTCGTTCTATAGAGACAATAATTACTGTTCATATTTCTTTCTGACCATGGAAAATCAAAGAATAACAAACTCTAGCATCAATTACAAAAATACCAGAAAAATGACAAGTGGCTTCCACAGATAAAATTTTCAATACACGGAATCGCTATAAAATAAAATACCTCATTATTATTATTTATCCTATGAGTATAAGCATTATTTAAATGCTCTTGCATGAAAAATACATAATAAATTACAAAGAACTCATGTGGGTTTTTGGTAACATTGCCAGGCAAGTGGGTTCAATAATGATCTCAATCCTACATTTATTATTTATCTTGTTATATGAAACAAATTATAATAATTTTCATTCACATAGAAGGAACTTAGTAGTAAATAAACATACAAAAATCGAGAAGTTGCATAAAGTAAAACTTTTCACAATAATAAGCAAATAACTGAGTCGGATTAAATATGACCCCGCTTGCCCGTTTAAAGGTTAATTATGAAACTCATAACTTCTGGAGGAAATGAATAATGTGTGAAGATTGTTTTGGAGATTGGAAGCGCTGAGTTTTCCGCCATAGACGTTCTAAAGAAGTTCCTACCAGTGGCACCAACGTGAAAAACTTGAACTGGAAATATTCAAATAGGCCATTCGTTTACTACTCGTACTTTACATACGAGTTTTGCATCTTATATTTAAGCCTCCAAGTTTTAAAACAGGGAACGAGAGGAAGAATGGCATATACCGCACAAGAGAAGAGTAGTATCCAAAATGTTAATTTGTTAATTGTACAAGTGAATTCGCCATATTTCTCTACAAGATGATTTAAGCTGACTTAATATAACTGCTTTAGTTGGACATATTGCAAGCATCCCCGAGAAAATGTTATCTCGCGTACGAAAATATAAATCGAAGGATGCCTTCGAACAATCGTATTAATCGGACGCCATTGCCGCTAAATTTAGAAATAATTCAATCGACAGAAGAATTAACTTTAAAAATTAATTAGTGATGTAACACGACTTCATTCAATCGTATGAAAATGTTGGCTTCCAAAACTATCAATTCGATGAGTAGGCAGACGGAAGTCCTATAACGATATTCTGCTGATTAAAAATTTTCTCTAACGTGGCATGAAATATTAAGGAAACATTACCTTTAAAACAACACTTTGACCATTCTATAGCTAAGTGCTTGAATGACTACATATTCATAATAATATACTTGTATTTTACGTCTACAGTAACGGTAAAAAACCATGGTTCATCCACCATATTAACAACCGTCCTGCGATTTTTTTCTTTTCCCGGAAATTAAAGAAGAATTGTCAGGGTGCCATTTTGAGTCCTGTAATGATTTGAACAACACTGTGACGGGTATATTCATATAGACAATCAAACAAGAGCTTTTTACATGCCTTAGATAGTTGTAAAATAAGATGGGATAAATATATACATTCAAGAGCAATGATAGCATTTCGAAGGAAAGAAATGAATTTCATGAAAGCAAGCCGTTTTCCCCTAAACATCAACCCGGATGCATCAAGGTTGTATAGAAATACATTTGAATTGGTTATAATTTATATTGATATAACAATTATTTATATTGCTGTCTTAATCCACTCCATGAAATTCAAGGCGCTAAGAAATTTAAACACGCAAGCCATATGGCGCTAATTTAGTTAGCGTTCTCCAATTCGGTGACATTTTGTGAAATTGTCCTGATCAATACATCATTCCTTGCTAAAATTCTGCATGATACACGTTTTTCGAATTATATACGAGTTTTTTTAGTTTAGTTCGTACGGACACGGATTCCTTCGGCAAAAATCATTTATTACTCTTCTGTTTACTCTAACCAGCTGAGTTCTTATTTTAATTTTAGTTTTTTTATAGAAATTCTTCTTCTACAATTTTAGTGAGATATTTATAAGGAAACTATACTCTTCTATCTTCTAGCATAATGTCATGTCTCTCTTTTACTAAAAAAATATATTTTTAAGCCCTCTCTTCTCCACCGTGTCTCTATTATAATAAAAATGCACAAAATGTATTTAATCGGAATAATTATCTTTATTTATATAATTAGATTACGAAGTTAAAATAAGAGGTTTTGCGGAGTGATTGTTCCAGCATCAAAAAGGGACTTAAATTGAAGGGTAATATATGAGGGAGAGGACGATACACCCACCCCTCGCTTTACACGATACATGCGTTCCAGGAAAATGTCGTGAAAAGCCAAACCGTATAATTCGATGGATGAGTATATTTACTTTTCATGGCCGCTACAGATGAGAATCCATATAATTCCATAAAATCAAACACATCTATTAAAGTCTGTTTAGCATAATAGGATGGTACTCAAAACAAATTGTTTTCTCGAAGAGGAACTTCCATCTTGATTCACTATCTGGCATAATTTATCATTTCTTGATATGCGTGTAAGATGCACTTCGCCTTCTGTAGAAGCTAGTGATATAAACCGCCTTTCTTATTTTAAAATATCAATTGATTTGAAATAATAAATGCCGAAGTCCAAGCATCATATTGCTTTCGCGACTCCTAACGAAAACTACAACAAATCCCAAAAGAGATGAAAGTCACAATTTGTAAATATCGCAATGACGTATATTAAAAAAGAAGCAGCATTCCACGAGGAAGCCGGAAATGACGTACTTGAGAGATACCCTTCCGGCGAGGACAGTTCCCTGGTGTGGCAATAATATCGCAAGCACTTAAATCGCAAGTAAGCAAACTGGGAATAAAATATTTTGAAATGGACAAATTTTAAGCATTAATTTTTTCCTGCGAATCTTAAACATTCATAAGTAAATATTTATACCCACTCGCCATGGAAAAACTATGCGCAATTTGTATTGCTTTTGTTGTGCTTCTTATCGCGTCGCGGAAAAACGATCGGAATTGCTCGATTTAAATTGGTCATTAGTCGATCTTTTTATTGCATCTTATGTGTACCTAGACGGTAGGTAATGTCTACTTTCAGGTATTTTCCAACATTAGAGCGAATGCTTCTTTAATTTTAACTTTACTTGAATACCGATCTTTTTCATTAAAATGCATTTTATCATTCCTTTTTATTCCAAACTTATGCTTCGGAGGCTTTTTTATTTATTTTGAGATTCGTGGCTCCAATACTTAAATTATTGTTTGAACTAATAGTGCAACACGTATTATCATCTTCAAATTCTACTTATTTTATTTGAAGTTTTCACATGTAAAATTTTGTTCCCTTCTGTAAATTTTGTGCCAGCCTTCTAAAATCTTTCTCAAATATAGTTGCAAATTTTTACGAGATAATTATAATTTTCCTCCGCAATTCGTCGAAGTTGTTAGGACTGAATGGGTCGTTAAAATCACGATTAGACGGGCGGCGCGAACCACTATTCCGTCTATTTATGCAAACCATGCATTCTTGGGAAGAGCTCTTCTGTTGTGTGTTTTCATTAGTCTCCTGCCATTCTCATCCTCCTCTCACCTTCTCCCTCTTCTTCCACCTTCTTATCCTACCCCATCCCTCTGTTCCCCCTCCATTCCTCCCCCCTTTATGAACCCCTGCTTCTCCTCCCCTCCTTATCCTACCCTTCTTCTCCTTCCCCCTCCTCTCTCCTTTATCCTACAAGACGTCCTTTCCTCACACTTGTGCGCAATTTCTCCGCCCTCAACTTCCCACCCCCACTTTCCCAAGGTCTCCGCCGATTCCTTCTCCACCTCCATCTCCCTGACAACCCCGTTCCTCCCTCCCATCCATCTTGCTTCTCCTCTTTCTCCCTCTCTTCTATCTCTCCCTTACATGCTCCATCTTCATCTCACGCGTCGCTGACGATAAAGAGGGTGAGAGAAGTGAGAATAACAAAGCCGAATAATATGTTCATAAAACAACCAGAGACATTTCTTAAGCGTTCTGAAAAATGTTTCTCTTTGCATTGGTATATCTTGCTTTTTCCAAAAAGGTTGCGATGATAGGTTTTTATTCAAACAGAAGATGCTCCTTTGATCCTCTCATCGGCCGGCGCTTTCGCAACCTCCCACTCCTTTCTCACACCTCTTTCCTTTCGACTCGCTCCCTATTATTATCACCGCCCCTCCCTCCTATACCTCCCTTCTCCTTCTCAGTGCATATTTCCTTTCTGCGCCTGTCTCTCAATGCCCCTTCTCACAATTGGTATCGCCATCCTTAACCCTGGAGTGGCGATGTGGTTAGAGTGTTGGCCTTTCACGCAGGTTCGAATCCGGCGGACGTCGGATTTTTCAACCTGGGATCCTCCCGTCCTCTACTTGTGTGCTTTCAGGAGACCGCGAAAGTTAGCGCTCCGTCCTTCGGAAGGGACGTTAAGCAGTTGGCCCCCTTGGTGCTCTTCGTTAAGAGTAGGCTAATTCCGGCACCGGGTTCCCTCCTCCCTTGTGTGTGTGTTCGGTATGGAAGGAGTTATGACTATATTAATCCAAGAGGTTGATTAGCCAGATGTTCCATACAAACAAACAAACAAAAGACATCCTTTACCCTTATTCTGCCCATCCTATAACCAGTCTCAATAAATATCTAACTCCTCCCTTCTTTTGCCTCCCTTCTTCGATTCGCACCTCATCATCTCTCTATTTCTTCCTCTCTTTATGCCTTCCTCCTCCCAAAGTTTTGCTAATGACTATACCTCTTAGTTTCCAGTAAGTTCGACGTATGATGTTTTCCTAAGAAATTTTTTCCAATGCAAAATTCATAATTCACACACGCCGAATCACTAAGGTTTTAATCTCGCGGTGGATAACGACGTTTCTTCCCGTCACTGTTACTGATAATCAGTCCATAACGAAATGCCGCCAGTTCTGCTTGCGTGTTAATTATGGAAAAGCAAGTGGTTCATCCGTAGATTTTCATACGGAAATGATGAGTGTTGTCATCAAATTTCCCTTCTGACGGATGGCATTAAACAAAAACACCTTAGATGAAAACCTTCGTCTAAGCTAACAATTTAAACAAGTTAGGAAAGTACAGTACAGTGTATCAGAAATGGATGGATGGAGTATTTGAAACTATATGATATAATTTGACCAAACACACGCCATCAATAAACATTACGTAATTTTAATGACTAAATACTGCAAAACGATATATCAGAAATTATTCCAGGGAATTATTCAATTTATATTTAGTGATTTATTTTCTAATCAGTTTTAATCAACCGAACAATCGAAAATTACTTAAAACATACCTCACTTGAGTTCTGTAGTTGTAATATTTACGTTTATTATTTATATTTATATTTATGTTTATGTTTCCGTCCGCTTACAAAATCTGTCATGCACGCGTAAGGAATTAAATTAATTTTGTAATTATAGCAGATCTTATTTACTTCAGCAACCAATAAGATTATTTATGTTGACAATAATTAGGTAGCTATGCATGAATTTTTCTAAATTCAAAGCGAATTACGACTTTCTTGTTCAATTTTCTTGATAACGGCTACTCCTACGATACAAATGTACAGGTAAATAAATACTCTACGTTACTATTTCTACAAGTTTATTTGAAAATTATTTTAATTTGACCAAACATTTACGAGATATAACGGAAAGTTCATTTTTTGTCATCAGTAAAGTGGTACCCCTGATTGGCTTACGTGATTTATTTTTGTGACCTTCTTATTTTCTTTGATTTTAAGCCCTTAGTGTCAAATTTCATAAAAATCCGTTCGATAGAAGCCGCGAACGATCATGCGGACAGACGGACGGACGGACAAACCGACGATAATTGGCGCTTAAGCTGGAAGCGAAACCCGCCTAAAAACCGTAATATTGTTATTCCTTATCAAAATACCGCATAAATTCTAGAATTCCAGCTTGAATAGGTGTAAAAAAATGTTCGGGCTACAGAAAATACGAGTTGCAGAACTTCAACTTACCAAATAGAAGTAGTCGAAAAAATCTTGTTTGAACTTACATTATTAAAAACCTTCATTTGCCTACATTCCATCTTTAATTTAAATGAACTTAAATTCGAAAAGCAGGTGTTCTACTATACACTTTTATTTTGCTTTATTCGGCCTTCTATGACAATCTTCAAACCATTACTAAGGAAGACAATTGTTTGTTAATAAATAATAATTTTGGTAAATTTTTCTTCCACATATGTTTTTATTTCGACCTTATTTATTTTCTATTCATTCGACTCTAAAGAATGTAATAAAATATATTCAATAATTCTAGAAGAGCAAACCAGGGTAAACCAACAAAAACACATATCCGATGCTCAATTTGCTTGAAAACTCGATTTAAAAATTACTGACTGCGTCTATATCAAAATCATTATGCGTTCTTTTTTTAATTTTCAATGTAATCTATTCATCAGCGTAAGATGGTTCTCCTCTTCAAATATTTTCTACGTAACCTTTCAATGTGTCATCGTAGCTGCGGCAATTTAGGGAAGCAGAGACCTCCTCATTGTGAATTTGCGCGATCTTCCGCTTAAACTAACAGTTCCTCAGCTGATTCGAATTCAGTATTTTACCCGGACTTTTGATAAATCTTCTCCGTAGAAGGTCTTTCAAATTCCTTAATTTTTTCTTTTCAATCCCTGCAAAATGGGTCGGCACGATCTCCTTGATCTCCCCAACCCTTCCGCTGCGGGCGGATAAAGCGATTCCCCGCCCCTCCGCTCCTCTTTCCCGTGATTCGGTATTACGTCGAGGAAAAGGATGTTTGCGTCATGCAAATCACTCCGGCGGAGTTCATTATCGCGAGGCCAACGTCCCGCGCAGCTTAACAGCTATAGCGGATGCAAATAAACGATAATTAAATGTTTTTTACGGATGCTACACGTATTTTGAGGTGCCCACCTCTAAAATCATCGCTCGCAGAACCGTAACAATCCTAATGCTTAATTCAAAAGTGTCGGCTTCGATAATTTTTTCTTAGGCGGCATATTAAATCCTTCCTTTGATGCTTTTAAAAATAAAAAATTCATGTTTTTCCTCTCTGAAGAGCTAAACAATTTTCTGTTCTCCATCATTCGCGGAGAATATTCGAGATGACTTTACGAGAGAGGTCGAAAAGGTTCCTGTTGTTCGATTTTATAAGCACTCGCATGTCACGTAAGTCGAATAGTACAACAATGGATTTCATTTTTTTTTGCGATTTGAAAGTAATGGTGCAACCAAAATAAACTTCGAAAGTTAATACGGGATATTAATGATCGCTGCAGCATCCTCTATGCTTCTTGGCGTGCTCAAACAAACCTGACCTTTTCCGTATGCATCTAAATACACATATTCGCAAGTCAACCCGCTAATTTAATTTAATCTTAAGCGAAGGAATTATTTGCTTCTGGTACAAAATTCCAATATTGACAAGAAAAAAAAGGTGCTCTGAGGATTTGATATTTACCACATCGTTTTAATCATTAATCTTTTTTCTTTGGACGTGGATTTCCATTAAAATTAAACCTATTAGCAGATGATTACATTTATAAATATCTTAGTCAAATCCTCGTTCACATTAATATGCGTGATTACATTTTCACTCCAATGATTCCGATTCAAACATTTTCTCAAGTCCGTCGACTTTTAACATGACCAGTGGTCTTGGACGATTCCGCTTGCTATCCTTGAATCTTTTTTACGATATTTTCAAAAGGAGAAAAATGCTTCGAGAAACTTCGACAGGAAAACATTCTGCAAACGTTTCAATGTCGGTTAGTGTTTGTGTTTCTGACTCTCGTCTTCGCCAGCGCGGAGATATGTGGGGAAGCGGCGTGCTTACAAAGCGGAAACTTACCTAGCGTAGGAATAGGTTTGCTTCGTATGAAGACGCTAACACGAGTGTTTCGGGCGTCAGGAAAAGAAAGAAAGTCAGGAAAGAGAGGAGGTGGTGGCATCGAGGGAGGAAACGGAGGTGAGAGGGAAAGATGGGAGTTGGTGACCTCGCACCACAATGCAGACTCGAGAGTCGCTCCTCCGAGTTCATTTGTTTCTCCTTCGCCTCACTTCACTCACCCTCCTCCCTTCCTCTCTCTCTCTCTACTCACACCTCACCCTCACAACCCCGTGCCTCGTTCGAACTCAAACATTCATCTCCTTGAGGTCCCACCAATGACACGAGTGCGAGTAGAATTTTCCTCCGACTTTCTTTTGTCTCCCGCGGCCGCCGCTTCCTCTTCGAATGCATTCTTCGGCCGCCATTTTGTTTCCGTATTAAGATGATCACTTGGTCGAGAAGGTAATAAAAATAATTGTGGCAGAGAATTTTTTATCGATAGCGGTGATAGCCCTATTTCATCGTTAATGTGTTTTTATGAGAAGCCGTTTCCGTAAGTACAAATTCCGCGTTAACAACAGCTAAGCCGAGACAGTGATTTTGCTGAATTGTCATCTTTAGGCAGGAAAATTTTTCTGTGCGTATTCATTTTAAAAAATAAATGTAAAAAAATCATCCACGAGAGAATTATCGAGCTCGTCCGATGGCTGAAAAATTTCAAGAATAAGCACTTAAATATAAAAAAATTGAAAAAAGTGCTCATCTCAGGTATCTCCAATGAACAAAACAAGATTATTGTTGTCTATTGAATATATCTGAGATAAGCACTTTTTCGTTTTTTTATATTTAAGTGCTTATTCTTGAATTTAAAATCATGTTATTAATTTTTTCCATTTATAGGTGTAATGCAGATTACAGAGCTGGCCGAAATGGGGATAAATTACAGTCTACTATGAGGCAGTACATTTTTTATTATATTGTAATATTCGAAGAGAAAGCGAAGCTGTAGGGTACTTGGCATTGTATTGCCATTTAATGGTTAAAGAAACGTTTTATAATAAATTCTAATTCACAATTGCGATATCGGATAAAGGAAAACTACAAAACGTAGTTAATCAGTATGGTTTAGGACAGGGGTCACCAAACTTCTTACTAAAAAAGCCACATGAGGCTGTATATACCAATGAGCACACACGACTTTTCAAATGACTGATCGGCCCATATATAAATTTCGTAGACAGAAGAAAGGATTTTTTATTGTATAATGTGTCATTAAAAATAAACTTAAGTGGGCAACACATGACTTTCTCCATATTTATATGGCAAATTACATGTTGTTAGCTCTGGGATCGTTGTCAATATTTACTTCCGGTTGGCAATTAAGAAAAGAAAAAGGAGCGTTACTAAGACGTAACTAAGCGTCAATTGTTAACAATAGTCTTCGGTAGGTGGCGGTAGGTGGTGGCAGCAAAAATTATAATATATCTCTTAAACAATGCTTTATATGAAAAATGTATCAAACAAAGGTTGTAAAAAATGAAATTTCTTACAACTTTTATTCTAATACATCTTTACATTTATCAAATATTAAAGCAAATATTTCAAAATAACGGATAAGTGACAAGAGTAAACACCCACTTCTGGTCGACCGATTTTTACCAAAAACTAATCAGATCTTCTAACTTTTATAAAGATGTTAAATATAAAATTTTGCGTTGACCTGATTAATAGTTTTTGAGTTAGAGCGCCCACAAAAATCTATCACATACTGACAGACAGACATCATCGAGAAAATAGCCAAAACGTGTTCAGGGGACCTTAAAACATGTATTTCCGTTGAAATCTCGAATTCGATTTTTTTCATGAAAACGATACTTTATACTTCGTATATGGAGAAAGTCATATAGTGCATACTTGCAAAATATCGTTTAGATTTTATAAAAGATATCTAGTGATACATTCTGCTGGCAAATATACGAATGTGCATGTCTGAAAGAAATTGGTATGGTTAGGCAGATGAAATCACTGCGCGAACTGTAGTTTAGGGACTTCTAGCTTAGGTTATATACATGCGCAAACTGTAACGTTTAAAAAAAAAAGGATAAAAACGTGACGCAAATGAAAGGATAGGAAAATTTCTCTTCAAATCGATATTTTTATCATTGACGAAGTGACCCTGTAACCCCGACCTACCATAATCTATAGATGACTCTGCCTCGAAGTGTTTAAAGGTTGTCTAAATATCCCAACCCCAGCCGTGCTCTTTTTTCCTGACGTGTTCTTTCTTCCGGAAAACATAATAAACTTTTTTTACAATCACTACTACATTGAGCGCAGGTTCAGCCCTGCGCGTGTAAAACGTACCAAAAAATAACCCTCCTAAATACGTCACACCACGCGAGCAACTTTTTCCACCTTCCTCCCGCTTCTTTCCACCGAATCATTTTTTTCTCGCCCTCTCCCCATTTGTCTCTTCCTTTCCTTCCATTCCCACCACTCGAACCATTTCTTATTTTTTCCTCGAGAGCAGAGAACAGGCTGTTGTTGTTCCTCGCCGTCCCAGCTGATTCACTGCCGGAATACGCAGGAGAGGGAGTATGAGGAGGAAGGGAGTGAGCGAGGGAGGGCGTTTGAGGAGCGTAGCGCGACAGTGGGTGGGCAAAGAGTGCGCGGAGGGCACATCCCACGGACCGTTTGTCGCTCTTTCCATCGACGATGACGTCACTATGCATGCGCTGTCTTCCCATCCTCCCTCTCCTTTTTTTCCTCCATCCCACCGCGCAGACCTCCCCCACGCCCCTTCTCTCCTCCGACTCCACCCTCCCCCTTTCCACTCCTCACCTTCCGTCTCCTCTTTTTCCTCCTTCATACCCCTTCCTACGTCACCATACCCCTCGGATAGAATCATTGGAGGACCTTGAGAGTCGAAGGAATAGTATATGCACTCTATCTCCTTTTGTGACTTTTACTCCCTCCCTCAACTTTCTCCTCCCTCCTCCGCCTCTCCTTCCTCTTCCTGCCTTCCATCCACCCACCTAGCGCATACCCCTGAGGTTGTAAGTACAAAATCCCTCAGACGTATAGCAGAAGCGTGTGTGCTGATGAATAATTGATCTCCTCATCCCCTCACGGTCTTTAGCATTGACCCGATAAGCAGTAAGCCGGCGTACCGAAGCCATGGTGGAAGATAATCGCTTTATTCTTTTACGCAGTAGCAAAATAATTTGCAATGAGTTTAAACCGAGTCAAGAAGGAAGCATTACTTTGAACCGGAATAGCTACAAGATTTAAAAATGGAATCGTATTCTGTCCGCTTAGCCTATGATAAACGAGACTGACTGCGAGGCTTTTATGTGTCACCAATTAATCGACTATTAATTTTTCCCTTCCCTCTTGTTTTCCATGGAACTCGGAAGTTAACCCGAACTGCGTTGAAAGTTGAACGCGTGATCTGCGCAGGCGCAGAAAAAGTTAGCTTAAAGGCGGAAGAAATGCATTTCTTTTAATGCGCAAAAGAGTCTCCGCCCTTAAAATTTATCACCCTTTTCCCCGTCTTTGCGTGTGTTTGTATATACCTTGGTAAATGAAAGGAACGAATACCAAAATAAATAATTCCATAAAGCGATGAATGGGAAGAATAAAAACACTCATAAGAAGAAAGAGTTATCAAAAAGTTCTACTTAATGAAGGAGAGATGCGATAAATGTCTTGGCATCGAATAATTCTTCCTTAAACGTAGTGATTCTGAACCAACTGTAGTGAAAACGTTCCAACTGGACAACGTAAAATGTGAATGTTGAGATATGATTCTGTTTATTAGCGCTTCATATCTTCGCAAAATATTGTTTTTCTTCTGATCCCTGTAATAAGGTAAAAGCGGTTTCGATTAAAAACACCCCAAAAGGAGTTTCAACTTCAGTTTTTGTACACTAATGTGACCAACTTCTCATGAAGCTAAGGAGTAAGGTTGCCAACAATAAAACCGTCACAACCCGGAGATTTTTGTTTGAAACCCGGAGTCTTTGGAGGAAACCCTTTTTTCCGCCTTTCGCAAGTTTTCCGTTTTTCACAAGTTGCCTAATTGAGAAAAATAATGTAGATTAAACGATGTATTTTCATTTATTAATTACAATTCCATTTATTTAGTTTTTACAAAATTAGCGTAAGTAATGCGTACGTCTTAGTGAAATTAAAATATGTGAAAGATTGTTTCGGAATTTTTTCCGGCATTCACAGTTTTCCGTCTTTGTGGAGTTTTACTGGGTAAAAATGTATATAAAGAAATGTGTAAGTACTCATGTTTTCCGTGTATCGCTCCCAAAGAACACGTCACAATCGCGAGCACTCAAAATGTATCATCCACATGCTACTTGACAAGTGACACCGACCAAAACGTTCAACTGATTCGGCTGCCATTTTGTGTAAATCCATCGTAGAATAGCTGAATAGGCGAAATAACTTATTGTCAGTAAGATTCTTAGCATATGAAGTTACAACACTAGGCGAGTGGCGGGGCGGCGAGTACTAGGAAAGGAAGACAAGGAACCGGTGGCGTTCTCGGTAAATTGAATATCCAGGGTCTGGGTGTGTACTGGGAAAACGTATCCGGTTGAAAAAATGCAACAGATTAGGACAGCAGCTACGATCTCAATAATTTCAGAGGAATTAATGATATAACATAATCTAATTTCAGAAGAATTTGTGACAAAGTTACATATCTTTTCTTTCTTCCCACTGCGTAGTTTATGCACAGCAGCACATTGTAGTAGGCTAGTAGGAAAAAATCCGTGACAAAGATTGCGCCGTCGTTTAAATTTGACCCAAATCCTTGCAGTAGGACTTGTGGAGAGAGCGAAATAATTAAGCCGAGCTGCAATTATGTAGCTGTAGAATCGGAGGGTAGATATTTCAGAGAGATGTGAATTACGCGTATGTCAAAAGGGTAAAATAAGGAAGGGTGCGATATTTGTCAGTGATTCTCAACGTTTTTAGGGCGAAAGACCGGTAAATAAACAAGGATTACATGACTTATATATACAGTAGTAGGTATATGTATGTTCAAGGGCATATCCTACTTAGGTGCTTTTAACAGAATGCCCTAATACATAGGTTTAACTACAATATTTTTTGTATTTTCACGAAGTGAAAAAATTCGGATCGCGAACCGGCGCCATTCCGCCGATCAGTGGCCGGTAAGCATCAATCTAAATGGCACCGCCTACCATCAACGGTGACTTCAAGAACAAGCAATGTTAAAAAATATACTTGACTCGGGTACCTCCAATAGCCACAAGTGTAAAGAAAAACCATATGCGCATTTCTGATACAAAGCAGCCGTCTTCAGTGGTAATTTACCAAAAATAGATTCTTCTAGAATTTAAATTTTTTTCTTGAAAATTTTCAGCCATAAGACGAGCTCTATAGCTCTCTGTTGAATCAACGGTGGCGCATAGAGGTTTTTGACCGCTCTGTCGATATTTTTTGGACAAATTCTCCTATACTAGATTTTATTTCCCCATGAAAACGTTAAAATCAATATTTTTCATGTTTCTTACCCTTCTCCTTGTTAATTTGAAATAAATTTGAGCTAAAACTTTTTCTCGAAAAATAGTCTTCTAGTAAAATCAATTAACACAGTAAAACTTTATCGACTATAGTCGAGGATCGCAGGCTAACCAACATCTTTCTGTCGTGTATCGGCGAATAGGCGCTGCGAATATGGAATGTAAAGATGATCGTCAGTCTCTTTGTTTCTGTTTTTATTTTCAATTTACCCTCAATTCATTAAAGTGGTGGGTGGCAGGACATGCAGCGCTCCAACATTTCTCTTGCCATACTCGTTTTACGAATCCTTATTGTCCAAAATGGAAAACGAGCCTCGATGTGACTTTTTCCCCATTTTGATTTTTTCTTCGTGATCTATTATCTATTCTTTTCCTGTGGCTTTGATCCCTAAATCATTCACTCTCATCGGTTGAGATTAAAGGCTGCCGTTCCCATGATAGGAAACAACGTTTTCTTTTTGGACGGAGAGAGCTAAGAGGCGGGAGGGGGCGGAGCTCTTATCCCCGCGTACCCTCGGTGGTCGACCCATTACGGTCCATCTTCTTTCGCCTCCGATTGCTTTCTCCTCTCGCCGCATTTCCATAAGGCTTCGTGGGAACAAAGGACGTGAAGGGGCTAAGAGGGTGTGTTGCGCTCGCGGTTCCCTCTTTTGGTGCTGGTGCACTTCCCTCCCCCCTCGCTCGACTTGGTGCCCTCTGCCGTCGATACAGCCTCTCTCCCTTTCTATCTCTCCCTCTCTCTCTTTCCCTCTCGTCCGCCCTCGAGCGTCGCCACGGGCAGCGATCCCTGAAAGTGGGTCACATGGCTTCCATCCATTTAGTTCCACGCCCCACCCACCCCCTCATCTTCTACTCCTCCCCCGTAACTCAGCCCCCGCGCTTTCCCCTTTCCCTCTTCCGCACTCGAGAGAGCGCCGCTGCGTGGACGCGCAATACGATATTCCCCTATAACCAGCTGCTACGTCTCCGCCGCGTTGGTGGCTGGCGGGGGGTGCTCTCGCCTCGTTCGAGAGGGATCCACTTACTACGTACGGTTCCTATTATTCCACGCCGTCCTCGTGGGAAAGATGCGCCCCTCATTACTCCGCTCTTGACTCTTGAAAACCTCGCGCTCCTCGGCAGCGCTGGATTTACTCGAACAGGTGGCTCGGTGACTTTTATACTGCTTTACGGTGCGATAGCTTTCGATCCAGTAACCATGCATGGAATACCCGTTTCCTAATCCATACTTTGTGCTCTAGTCACTTATATGTCGTATAATTTAAGCAAATATTAGATCACTCTCGCGTATAATGCATATCCCTGTTGAATTTGGTCGGATATACTTATATGACAGTGACCAATGCAATCAGAATATAGTAAAACCCTTTTTCTCTTGGTCACTTGGTCATTCTGTCCGTAACGCTCAATATCTCAACCGTTTCTTCAGTCAAATCAACCAAATTTGGTAGGATATTATACTATAATTTTATAATAAAATGGTCTAATTTGTGTTGTGTATTGTTTGATTACAAAACTCGTTTTAAACGAACTAGGTCATCTAGTTAGATATATAAAACATCTATAAATACTGAGAGGAATACGTATCATCTAAAATAATAGAAATCATGACCTAACGATGATTATACACATCGCAAGGGTCGGATTATATCATTTAAACCGTGATTTAAAAAGTAATTTGCTTTAGACTTCCATTTCCATGTGACTCTGCAAAATCAAGTCCAACCCTGTACAGTTTACGCTTCTACAAATAATCGAAAATTCGATCACTACTCGTTAGAATTATGAAAATTCAACAGCGTAACATTTCCGCTTCACCCGTCTCGTTTCCAGCTGAGGTGCGAAATGGACTTTTTCAATATTTTTGGTGACCACCCTGTTTTTATTCCGGTGGGTTCGAGTCTTTTAGAGCCGTGAGGAAACGAGAGAGGAACGCTGCGACCCCGCGACCACTTGCACCGGACGGTGGCCAGTATAAATAGCCCCTCTCGGCGACGTGCATTCGCGTAATGATGCACTCTCTCGCGGCAATGAAGGGAGAGCCTCCCTCAGTCCCCCACCCCTTCAGCCCCCTCCGCTTACGTACATCGCCCCATACGACCTCTCTCTCTCCTACATCCCCTTCCCCTACAGCCGTAGGAGGGAGAAGGGCGGCAGCGCTCTCCTGTAAAACACGGGAACTGGGTCAAGGGTCACGCCCACACGAGGTACGGACAAACGACGGATGGACACGGGTCAAGCATCTCGAGTAGAGGAGATTCGCGTGGTAAATGGGCTTTCATTAGGGTACGGAACTGCCGGGGAGAATTACACGACGGAAGCTCCTTAATGTGCTCCCTCTCATTTCTGCCTCCCAAAAATATCCAACTCTCCTTAGCCAACCCTCTTTCGTTCTTCTACTTCCTTCTGTTGCTATTTCCCTTTGCTCATTATTTCCTTTCCTCCTCTTCCTCTTCTCAACGAACTATTCTCCCTCTTCTCTTTCTTCGACTCCCATTTCCTTTTGTTTTCCTCCGTTCTTGTCTTCAACTGTCATTACTTCCTCCAATTTCCTCTCTTCATCACCCCCTTTCATTCTTGGTCCCTCTCTTTCTATCTCCCACTCACTTTTTTACGACCTGCTGATTCCCTCTTGCCTACGCGCAATGGGTATCTAAGAGGTAGTGCAATGAATAACTGGTCAGTTTCAAAAGTTTAGGAAGAAAGATGACTTCCTCCGTAATTAATAAGAGAATTATATGTTTACACTCACTTCTTGCTCATTGGCTCTCTGTCCTCTTTCGCTCACTCACTCTCCTCTCCTTCGCTCCTCCTCTCTCTTCCTATCTCCCTTTCTCTCTCTCTCTCCTTCGATCCCCCTCTCTCTTCCTCTCTATCTCCCTTCCTCTCTCTCTCCTTCACATCCTCTCTCTAATGTAAGAAGTGACTATATCGTCTCAAATTCGCCCTAAATAAAGTCGTTTGTCTGTCTGTCTGTCATACTCTCACTATCACTCACCCTGTCATTCTTTCTCATTCCAACTTCCTCTCTCTATCATTCTCTCTCGCCCTCTTTAACTTTCACTCCATCCCTCTCACTCTCTTTCTTTTACTGTCTTATTTTAGCTCTCTCCTACCCTCTATCTTGTTCTCCCACTCCACCTCTCTCCCATTCCCTCATTCTCATTCTTTAACTCACCGCATCCCTATGCTTCCTTCAGTGAGGACATCACCAACAGGGCGTATCAGAACAACACCACGCAACCCTCCCACTCACCACTCCACCCGCCCACACAACCCTCGCAACATTCACTCGCTTTCCGGACTCTACTGTCCAATCCTTTTCCTAAATTCTTACAAAATCGTCTACGGAACACCTTTCAAAACGGTGATCTCTGGCTAGAGACCAAATCAAGATACTTCACACGCCTACTGGTTTGGAGAAAGATGGGTTTATAATCGAGGCCAATGTTTTAAAATTTTATGATCGTCGCTTTGTGTCCCTTCCCCATAACTTTTAGCGTCATATAATTAATTTACTTTAAAAATCCAAAGTTATAAAAAATTCACCGCCAAGTTGTGCTTCTTACAAAACTTGGTAGATAGGTTAGTCGCAGTGGTTTGGACGTGATTTTTCATATTAATTATTGCTAAAAGTTTTGAATTGTTGTTCATGGACTCTTGATAAATAAGAAATGAATGAAAATATTCAATCGATCTCTTCGAGAATAAAATTTTAATTAAATTCGTTTTTGGGAATGTTTCATATCGTAATCTATGGATGAAATTCTGGAATGCAAAGAATGCTCATTCCTAAGCAAAAAATCTTTACCTCCATACAGCTATTTCCACGTCTCCATCGGAGTAGATGCATTTTTTGTCTAATTCAGCCATAGCATGAGTGTTAAATATTTCAATGGATCTCTGAACTCAAATTCATTATTTTTCAGATTACGAATAGCGATCGAATGACAGTACCGTGAAGCATAAGCTGGATTGTTCAACTCGACATTTTACGTATTTGGTGAGTAACTGCAATTTTTTAGACATTAAACCAGTTTTTACTTCTTCTTGGGGAATATTTGTAGTCTTAAGATCTAGAAAATTTTACCCCTACATACAAACTATAACCAGAATAATTATCTGTCCACTTTTGGAGGATAGGATTTCTTCCTCCACTGGGTGATGGGATAAAAAGTTTTAAAAACACATATTTAGCTAATACAATGGTGTGTGTGAATACTTTGATTGCCCATGTTTTATAATTTAAAGGATACGGCTCAAGCATTTGATGACAGATTTATTTATTTAATTACATGGACAATGGTTCATATTAATGGTGTTATAAAGTATCTATAGAACTATAAGCTATCAAATAGGGAGATTAAAAAAGGATGCGTTCCTAACATCTGGTTTTGGCAATAGCTGCTAATCTGTAAGAAAGGAGAATGATTAATAGAGAGTAATTTTCCCGGTGAAGAGATCTCCGTATGTATGATCTGTGACAAAGTCGAACTAAAGATTTAATTCATATAATTAGTTGTTTTTCTATTGTATGGTTTTTAACTTAATACCAATGAATGAAAAGAACAGAGACAATTTTAAGATTGCAGTTTATTTCTACTAAGTAAACCTCTAATGAAATTCTTAAAAGCTTTAGAATGGGCTTATGTTCAGTATTGCCCGAAAAATTAAATAGTTTCTTTGCAGAATCGTCATTTTGTCAAAGTCAACATGGTTAATTTTAGAAAAGGATGACAATTATGGCGCTTCTAGAAGAAAGTTGGATTATAATTTCATTGGAAAAATCATTATCAGTACACTCATTTAGCCTTTATGTCTTAATTCTTCCGTAAAACTCATTATTTGCTATAGGATATTTCCATATTTTTCCATATACATTTTCGTAAGGAGTGCCTCCCATTCCCCGTATTTGTAAACAAACAGAGGCGCCATCTTCTTCTCGTTTCTCTTTCTCCCTCGACCCACATCTTCAAAATTGGGCCCTTGCGAAGAACCAACAAGTGTCCGAAAGGTATGGGGAGGCGCCTCTCCAAAATTAGTCCCCTCTCACTTAGATGCCGCGACCTGCCGACAGAGGGGCCACGCGGCTGCCACTTCAAAGCAAATGACCTCTCAAGTTTTTGTGTTTATGCCCGTGCGCGTAAGCCTCAGCGTGTGTGTGCGCGCTTCACGTGGTGACCCTGTGTAGCTCCTGTCCCAGAAGCGTTCTCTCAAGTGTTTGAGTAGAGACAGCGAACAACGACGTGGAATAATTATTGTAATAGGCCGCTTGCTCAAAAAGGCTCTCGCTTCGAGTTCCCCGCTCCTCTCCTTCGCCTCCGCCCCTCTCCCGCACCTCTGCTCCCCTCCCTCGCCTCCGCCCCCCGCCTCACCATCCCTCGCCATGCTTCGTCAAAAGCGTACTCTTTATTCTCTATCTGTTAAAAAATTAGCCAAACGCTCCCTCCCTCTCTCACCCTACAAAATTTGGTCTTCATTAAACTCGAGAACGGGAGAAATGAAATTTCTACCAGTACAAGGACAACACTGTGATTGGAAGAATAATTAGTTTGAGGAGTTTATGTGATTTGATGTTTACTGTTGGATTTCGGCTTATCATTCTGAATAGTACTGCTAAAGTTGTGAGGTATATTCTTCATCTAAGAGAAAGCTTGATTCAAAGCAATAGTACGTGCAGAAAATAACGAGTGGACAAGGTGATGATTTATATACCAGATATCAGTTTATCCTATAACTTTCTCCTATATTTCGATTGATAACTAGCGACAGTAACAGCAATTAGCACAACTTAAAATTTGAATAAAATATAAAAGTATTTTCTCAGCTTATTGATAATAATATGTACTAACGTTTCTAGAGCACGTACTTAAAAATAATAGGCCATTTACATTTCCACCAGGGAGGGTTAAATTAAACTACTGTTTTGTATTTTCGAAAAAGAGTCCAGTATTCGGACGTACCATGTTTTTGGGCAGCCGGATTAAAGTCCTTCGACCTGCATTTGTTTTGATGTAATTCATTGCTGGCTTACATATAGACTGCATTCGGTGCTTTAACATCAATACTAAAGTTACCAGTGGGAGAGTGGAGCTCATCGCAAAAGTGTCGAGAAAAAAAATATATTCATCGATATCTGAACGATAATGAGAATATGTTAGATGAAACCGGTGCTGGCTCAAACTTTTGCCTTTTCCCTGACTGATAGTTAGCGAGTGAGGTCTGTGACCACCATCGCCATCTTGACGATTCGCAAGATATTATGCTCGCATGAATATGCACTAATCTTTCCATTTTTAGCCCGTCGGCTAATATGAATTAATTTTTCCCGGAGCGTGATCGTGGTCCACCCTCTCTTCTTTTTCTAAGATTGCGTGTGCGTGCGTGAGCGAGAAACCGTAAAAAAAAACGCTCCGTCGGCGAAGGCGCGCGTGCATTGGCGTCGATAATGCCGTCGATAATGCCGAGGCGTCCTGTGTCACTCATTTACGCAGCATCGCAATCTCCCGAACGCAAACACTCGTCGTTGGGAGGAAAGCCAAACAACTAATAAAGTTGGATCCCATATCACGCCTTCGATCCAAAATATCTTTTATTTGAAGAGGAAGTGTAAACAAAAACGTTTTCTGAAATTCCTAGAACTCGCATCGGCGATTCGGTACGCCTCTGGCGATCGATTCGAAAATATCGAGAGGCGCTCCCCCTATCCCTCGCTAATGGAACCAAGCGCTCTTAGAGTCTTCCGCGTTCATTTTTCTAGTGAATTGCTGGTTGTCACGCTCCACGACGAAAAAATTTATCGGGACTGGTTTGCTGGATGTCGAGAGGCTATAATGAAGTTAAAACATAACATTTTCGACCCGCATAAGATACCTGAAACTTTTCAGAATTTCTACCTTGAAAACGTAACGTCGGCGCCTAAGGTAGGAATGGTAATTGTGTTCGGCGCTATTCTTAAGACGACCGTTTTAAAATCGCCATCATATTGATGATGAAGGAAACTCCGGCAGCCTTAAATGGTTGGGAAGTTCTAATGAATAGCCATCGATCAGACGCCACTAAGGACCGCTGCTTTGTGGCCAAAATGCAAAGTCAAACCCCGATTTAGCGGCACCGTTTGTCCATCACTGAAATTAGCGCTAAAGCGCGGGTGGCGGTAAATCGAGCTTATGCTTGCTCTGTGTAATCATAAGATGGAAGTTGTGTTCGCAGCGATTCCTGGGCGCTATGCAGGAATGACACTATATAGGGAGACGCTAAATCGGGGTCTTCACTGTACAATTAGATTTTTAACCGATTTTTACTATTGAAGTTACCATCATTATCAATAAGATTCCATGAATGAGAAGTCAATATTTTATTTTTCTGTCGACTACGTTGTACTCCTAAGCCACAGCCGAATAAATTACTCAAGAACAGGTATTTATTACATTTTAAATTACGGGACAAAATATTGTTTGCTTGGATGCATAATATACCAAGTAATGGCGCACGAAATGCCAATGGACTTTTATGGCCAACAATTTATGAAAAAAAATTTTTGTTGTTCAATGGCTGAAAAGTATTAAATAGCTGATTTAAAACGATATGTTAAAATTATGATGTCATGAGTTAGTAACTTATCATACATGGGCGTTTCTCTCGTGTTATTTCACCTTCAAAAAATCCGAAGAATGAAATAAATGTTGTTTTTCCTTGAATGGGGTATATGAGATATTTTGTGGTATATTTACGACAATAATAGTTACAAATTATTTTAATTGGGCTTTACATTGAACAGGGTCACTCCGTTGCTTTTCGTAGCTAGGAAACCGAAACATGGAACTGCTATCAAACGTTGTATAACCCCACCTGCTTATCTTTCTACTTATTAAGTGGGAGAGAGAGGTGAGAGCTACGGGGGGAGAGAATTGAGGAGGGGGAAGGAAGAAGAGGGATGGAAGGAAAGAAAGGTAATAGTGAAGAGAGAGTGAGAGAGATAGAGATTGAAGGAGGATGTCGCAGCGCGGATGAGAGAGAGAGAGATTGACGGTGAGACTATGGGGTGATACCAGCTGAAGTGGAACGGATGGGGAACGGGTGGAGTTGATCACAGCGAGCGTGACGTCGTGATGTCGCGAGTGGTCCTCCACGTGACAAAAGTCACGTGGTCGCGGCCCGCCTCCCCCTCGTGAGTCATCAGAGTTTCCGTCAGGTGGCAGGCCGCTCGCTGGGCTCATCTCGGCGAGATGAAAATGAAGGGGGTGATAACGATTCCATATAGCAAGGAGTGAAGGAAGGCACCTCTCTCCCTCCCTCTTACAAACGTCGGCAGGTTCGACTTTCGGCTGTAAAGAATAGGTTCCATTGCTGAACCTCTCTTTCGCCCCGCATCTCATGGTTTCTCTTTCCCACTCAAATTAGGATGTTTTTCAACACTTATATCAAATAAATATAATTTAAATAAGTTCATATTTTCTTATCTGATTATACACGAGTTGTAGCGGAACCGACACATGGTATATTATAAATATAATTAACCCATCTCTCCTTAAGTCGAAGCTTTTCTTTATTATTATTACCATGCATGCAACAATACATAAAATTCATCTATTCACGCTACGTGCGCGTTGAAATCCGACGCACTTGCATGCATCAGTGACGTATCGGAGTTTGTTGACGATCGATCTAATTAGCAAACATCCTCTCGTGCCTCATGAGTTTTCTGAGAATCAATCCATTTCTACCGACAAGAGCTAACATTAGCGGCTCGGACACTTCATAAGAAAGAAGGAATGGAAGGGGAAAGGAAACGGAAGGAGAGGAAACCAAGTGAACAAGGGAACAGCGCTCTTGAGATAATATACCTTTGACCCTAGAGGGTATATGTGCACAAGAACTACATGGGAACTCCAAATAACCAAATATTAAAAAGGATGTGATTGGAACGGAGAATCCAGGAGGGAGGGGGAAAAGAGAGGAATATGAGTAAGAAGAGAAGAGGGAGGAAGGGAGGAGAAGAGAGAGCAGAATAGTTGGCTGTAGAGAGATGGAATATCCGGTTTGAAGAAGTGAGTGAGATATCAGTTGGATATTAATCATATCCTAAGACTACGTTTAACATCCAAATTTAATTGTTGAACCACAATACTCGACAAACTTTGTCCCCTCAGCGTTGATGCTACCAATGTAAAAATGATTATTTAGAGTTCTTTTATCATTAGGAAATACTTCAAGATGTGAATATCTAGCGTTTAGTCGTAAATGGCGTGTATTTAATTATACTGAAACTCAGATGAGACAAACAGAAACTAGTAATCGATTATAATATATTATAGTGTTTAGTTCTGCGCCTGAGTCACATTAAAATACTCATCATAATGTCTGGCGTAGGATAACTTTATTTTTTCTTCTGTAAAAAGCATTATCGTCGGGTGATATTATTAGAAATTATCAATGAAAACAGTAATCGTACTTCCATAATCTGCGTCATAAGAATAAATACCGTAAATACGCTTGTACAGAATGCACTTTTTCCCAAATATTTTTAGTTAAAAATTGGAGAAGAAAATACGAAAATCTTACATTTATAAATTACAAGAAATCTATTTTAATATCATGAAAACTGACAAAACTGCATATAACATTTATCATAAAAATAACAAAATGTATGTATAACGAAATAGAGATTTTTAATAATAGTAGCAATATAATTTTAGCGCGAATACTCTATTTATTATCTAACGAAAGCGCATTTTAAAATCACCAATAAAAATCCATGAAATTCTTTGTTTGGGGCCCTTGGCGCGCGCCTTTCGCCCCTAGTGAGTGGCAAATCCACCCCTCCCAGCGAATGTCTTAGGTTGCTAGAATAGTAGATATCCGTCTTACACACAGGTACATTGAATTTTGCTTGAAAATTAGACCAAAAACCGCCTTACATTCTACAAACGGTTGCGTCCTATACACGGATATTTACGGTATTTCTATAGCCTTTCGCCAAGCAGTCCAACATTTACGTATATCAACTCATAGGTTTGGAATAAATGGCATCTATACTTGAATCACTGAGACCTCCTCCCATAACTTTCTTGTCAAATCTCCCTCCCCTTCCCTTTCTACCACGCAGCGTTCTGTTTCTTTTCTTCCGCCCTAATTGTTCGTCTCTTCCCATAGAAACGGATTCATTCCAACACCAACTCTGCACTTCGACTAATCCTAGATTTTCTTTCTCGGTCGGTCCTCTGCATCGCACTATCTACTCTTTCCCTCTGCTCTCTCCCTCTTCCCTCACACTTCCTTCTCGCATCCCTTTCTCCCTACACTCACCTCTCCTCTTTCTCCCTCTCCTTCCTCTCTCCCTTTACTCTCTCTCTCTCTATCTCCCTTCTCTCTTCCGCACCTCTCTATTTTTCTTTCACACCCTCTTCCTCCAATAAGAACGATAATCGAACCGTTTCCTGGGCGAGACCCATTTCGATACACATTAAGGCGTGGCGGTTAGGGCCCTATCAAATTAAATCGTTCGATTTAGAGGTTTTGCAAAGCATCGGAAGGGTGTCTGGCTGTCTGCGTTTCGAAGTGCATTTCTAGCGCGAATTGCGGTGGCCCCTCCGCCTGCCCCGATTTCCATTCATCCCTGGTGTGAGTGCGCACGGCGACGTCGATACATCAGAAAGCAAATATCGGTAGGTTGACCTCCCTATCGAAAACTGTTTATATAATGTATGTAACTAGGTTTCCTCTCCTTTCAGCTGAATGTTAGATAAAATAAGAAACTTCATGACAATATATAAGCGGTAATAGAAACGGCAACAAGACCTGTCAGGATATATATTTTCAATATGATATAGTTTTCCACCTGGCCGATTTTTACAATCCAGTGATTTCAAAACAGCTCGTATTCTATAAAAACGTTGCTTATTAGAAGAAATTTGGACTCATTTTCATCTAATTGATAATACTTGAAAAGTGGCCGACAAATAAATTAGCATGGTGAGAGGGAGGAGAATCATGAATAGTGGAGCGCAGCCTACGCTGCAATTAAGCTGTTTTGAATTACCCATTCACACAACAGGAGAACATAGACACTATTTTCTGATGAATTTATTCTAAAGGAACATGTGTCAATTTCATCGTTCGCATAGGGTTCAGAAGGAATATACATGCTGAAATGCTGAACAGACTCGATTACGAGACGGAAAAATATATTAAACATAACACATATTTTAACTGTGAACGGCTGAGTTTTTTTAAACTGAAATAATATAACATCCACCCATGAATATGAAGAGAAACCATTCATTTGATTGATATTAGAACTGAGGACGTTAAAAAAAACCGTGTTTACTTAAAAAAAGGAATCCTTTAACTTAACCAGACATTATGGATTATGGACTTAGTGTTTTACATTCCATGTTACAAATCATAAGTATAAATTTAAATCGATTAAAACAACTTGCTTGATTGAAATGGTCATTTTTCGTTAAAAAATGAAATTCTAGATTGCGCGGGAAAATTAAGAATGGGAAAGCGAACTCATCCATTAATTTCAAAAGAAATGATAATGCAAAACTATATAAACAAAAAAGATTTAACTCATGAGAAATGCATTCATATTGCGTGTTGATTTTTTATTAATTCGTTAAAAGAATTTGGCTCTTTGACCCAACTCCCTTAAAGTTATGCAACCGAAACAACTCCTTTGAATCCAATCTTATTTAAGGTAAAAGATTCCATGCCATTTCATCAGAAGGCCGTGGGGCGAATTTAATTTATAAATTATTGGAAAATACCCTAAGTTATAAGATACTGAATAATGAATTCATTGTTGAAATTCAAGGCATTGACATGAGGAATTGGAATCGGTTTTGTGAAAAAAAGTATTCCCGAATGGAGCGAGAGACGAATGTGGGAAAGGCGAAATGTACAGAGAGAGCTGTAAAGCAAAAAATAGAAGGAAGAAAGAGAAACTATGAGAATAAGAATGCATTTACAAGATCTTTGTTACCGAGTTCGATAAAATAAAAAATAATAACAAGAAGTAAAAGTATACTGCATAAATGGAATAAACAGAGATTTCAAAGGAGTTATTTATGTAAATGCGTATAAAACAGTATTGAAAGATTGAGTGGTTCTTGAATTTTTGTCTCCGAAACTATAAGTTGTAATTGTATGGTCTCACGACGACTTTTTTGTGATAAATGTTGTCCTCTATTCGAATAAATGTTTTAATCTGTATCTCACAGATCATATAAGAGCTTGGAAGAAAAAATATTGTTTCTTAATTGTTGTTTGTCGATAGAATCGTCTTATCGACCAATGTAAACAAAATATGCGATGTTTTTCTTGGGATTTTATCGAATTTTTATCTTCAAAACTATAGGTCTTAATTTTGCCGTCTCGCGGACTTTTCTGTTGTTAATGATGACCTCTATCCGAATAATTGTTTAATATATATCTTATATATAGATCATATAAGAGCTAGGGAGAAAAAATATGGTATTTAATTCTTGCTTGGCGGATGCCATTTAACGAGATGCGAGCATAAGTTAGAATGCTAAGATAAAGTGGAAGTTTTAATTGACTAATGTAGTTTAAAATAACAATTCGGCGATAAATTTTAATAAGGATTACTAATACATACTTAATTTAATAAAAATACGCCCATCAGTTCAAGTCACGACAGATGGAAGAGTCGTGCCCATGAGGCTACTACCGCTTCGCTAGGAAAGAGTGCCTACAATGGTAGGACTAGATATTTTTCATTACTCAATTTCCGTTCTCTGTTTATTTATCTACATATTAACCTGAAATTTTCAAAAGCGGGTGGCAGTGAATAGTATGCAATAAAATATGCGTGGCAATTTCCGTGACTGCCCTAGTAGAACACGAGCCTAGTATAAAACTGTGTTACAATGATTCTCGCAATTTCATCACCCAGATCGTGTCTGCCAGTAGACCGGTAGACTTGAGTGTTTCAGCTATTCCTTCAACTTCCTCGGTTGAACTTTCCGATCTGTGCTTTCCCAAACTCGCTCAGTCGGCGATCTTTCCAATTCTATTATAATGAGGTAGCGCTTTTGCTTAGTCATAAATCTGTTTCACGAATCTGTTCTGCGTTGATTTTTTTAACTCGGAGATATTGATACATGAACATCAGTTAAAAAACAATAGCGGAATTTATAAGCCCATTCTGGGGACGGGATTTTAATCTGCGTCCTGAAAATTAAAATACAGATATTCCGCTCTGCCATTAAGTTAAGTGAAGCTTACGCTCAGTCTTTCCAGTAATTATGTGTAATAAATAAATAAACGGAGGATTAAAAGCGATAAAAAGAGTGAGAGTTGGCAGGAAAAGAGGAAGTTCGGAGGAGGGAGTTGAGGTGGGGATGAATATGACGGAGAAGGAAGGTAAAGGGGGAAAAGCGAGAGAGAGAGAGAGAGTAAAAGATACGGAACGAGGAAAATGCGCTGCGACAGACTCGAATATGACTAACAACGGAAAAACCAAGGGCAAGGAAGAGAAGGGAGAGAGAGAGAGATGGAGGTGAGGAGGGAGAGAGATGAAAGAGGAGAGAGAGAGAGAGAGCGCGAGGTAGACGGAGAGAAGGGCAAGGACATGAAAATTTTTGCTTAACCCATTCCGAAGAGATTAAAACGCCTTTCGATAAGTAAAAAACATCGAACAAAATACAGTCGAAAGAAAGCCAAGGGGAATCGGCAAGCGAGAGTTTTGCGGATGGGACTTTTTATCATTTGATTGTTACTATTCAGCAAACAATGTTTATTTCCTTTCCCTCAACACACCTTTCCCTCATACTTCTGATCAAGTTTCGCATTCGCATGAGAGAAGCGCGCCTAAATTCTATCCGATGTTTATTCTTCCCTTATATAAGTGTATACTTATTAGTAATTTCCCGTTTAACGTCTTAACATTTTTTCTTCTAATTCCTTTTTTTCTTTAAAATTTTTGTTCAATCACGACCTACTATAAACAACAAAGAATGAATAATATACGACATACTAAATGAAAGCTAAAGATCAGCAATATTATATTCAGCGTGATTTTTTTCAAGTTGTAACAAATACCTTTAATTATTGCTGCAACCCCGCGTTCCATTGGAACAAATTCTACGTCTTCGGAATATTCATTTCTTATTTTTTTAGTAGCCGTCCTTGTTTTCGTACGAAATGCATTCGATGGGACATTACGAAAGTGATGGAGCTCATTATCTGGTCCAGACATGTAAGGCTACTCTCCTGTTAAAAAAATTTTCCTCCGCGTTCCTTTTTGCAAATTTCCCTTCCTTCCCCCTACTAAACGTCGCTCTGGCCAACGTGATGCTTTTCAACAGAAATCCATAACACGCGCGCTTGTAACTGCCATAACCTAACTCTTCGTCAACAAAATCAGATTTTCCTAACAGCTTTTTTTTCAAAACGTATGGTAAAAAATTACGCGACACGTGCTTTTTTTGCTTTGAGCGACTGTCATTCTGACTACTGTCCACTGGTTGAGCTTCGTCCCATTCCTCCTCTTTCTCTCGCTTTATTTCAACATCCGACGATCGGTTAGCTTGGTGGACCTCGCGTTAGGCGGGTTTGGGATCTGATGCTGCGTATATTAGGTCGCATGTCCGGACACGGGAATTTGGGGTGAAAAAACTATGGGATGAGAAGGGGAGGAGCTGAAAGATACATAGAGGCGAGGGAGGGGGCGTTCTTAGAAAAGGAAAGGATCGTTTGATGCAATCAACTGTTGACGAATTGGGGGTGTGTACCTGACACATCCGAGCAGGATGGTGCGCAAGTGCCCCTCAAAAGCAAAATCACAGCTTAAATTTTCCAAGCAAATCTAATGCTTCAAAATATTTAGGTAAAATATTATGTCGGGCTCTTAATATAATCTAAGGAATTTGGCTCAACTTTATGGTAAGTGATAATTTCAGAAAAAAGAACAGCTACAGTAATCCCTTCATATTCGTTAGGTTCCTGAAAAACGCTGCGAACATAGAAACTGCGAATATTGATATTAAAAGCTTATGGGAAAAAACGGGGTTAAGGGAAAAATTGTTCCCTGTTGATACAGTAATGACATTATTAACGTTTTTAACTTATCTTTAATAATTATTAGCATAAAAGTACTTTTAAGATGAAATATTTCATATGTTTTATTCACAATACTTTAAGAAAAAGTGCTGGAATTATTTGAGTAAATACGGTAGTTCATTTATAATATCATGCATTGATTAATATGTCCTGTTTTACTGTTCTGAAAATCTGGCAATTCTACAGACGCCACTCAAACATTACATAAGTTCTCTCACAAATATCATTAAGTGTAAGCCTTCTTAGGAGTGTCCGAAAATATCTTTTTTATTATTGCGTTGCAAGTGAAACTAAACTGCTAGGAAACAAAGGCAGTCAATCTGGTACCTATAGGGAACACTCGCGAATACATTTAGTGGTCCCTGCAATGTGTGCCGCGGTAGGCGAACACAAATAAGTGAAATTTACCTCTCGCAAACATTTAAATTTGCAACAATAATTTCTGCGCGAATGCGTGAAACCGCGAATATGAGATCCGCGAGGAATTACTGTATTTATCTTCCACAGAAATTTATTTGCACGATCGGTTTCGATAAATAACTAGCGTCATCATTTATTTAGCGAAACCGACCGCGCAAATAAATGTCTGCGTAAGTTAAGTAGTTGTTCTTTTCTTCTGAAATATCACGTATCTTGATTTGAATAAAAATATTCAAAAAAACAATTCGTGCTAACAAAATCATTAAACGTATCTTTGTGTATTTAATTTCTTATAAAAATATCGATCTCGCCTTATGACTGAAAATAAATTCAAGAATAAGCACTTAAGTAACAAAAATTTAAAAAATAAAGTACTTATCTTAGGTATCTGCAATAGCCATGAAGAGGTTATGAAAAACCAGATGCGCATTTCGGCTACGATCAATGGTGATAACCCGAGCCATCCTCCTACTTCAATAAATCTCCCGTTTCCGAAGGTTTAAATACCTCCCCTTTCAAAATTCACATACCCTAGACCAGAGCTTCTCAACCGGTGTGCCACGGCACACTGGTGCGCCGCGAGGAAGCCCTTGGTGTGCCGCCGCAAATTTCGAGAGTTTGTAATTTTCTCTGAAGCGTGTCCAAGCATAGAAGTTCCCTTACATTTTATTTCGCCTATAATTTTGGTAGTACAATTACCATAAGAAACGTATGCTCAGTGAAACCAGTTATTTACGAATTACATATATCGTATTCGCCGAGAATCTCTATAGTCTTGGTTTTTCTTGTCAAAAAACTGATACCTTCCCTTTTCCTACGAAATATTATTTTCTCAGGTTGCGCTACGTGCAAATGAAATTAATACTTAGTTGAATGTTACACAAAACACTCGATAAAGTATTCATTTCATTTCCTCTCCGCCCCTTAATTTGTTAGAAAGACCTCAGCCGATGACGTCAATTATTTTCTTTGCTGCCTCGCCTTCGCAACTTATCATTCAGGGGAAATCGCACGTTGAAGTGGTTGATTCCTCGATTTTGTGATATTTTCGAAGGAAACGTTTGGTAAGTAGTTATTTCTTGTGCATACTGCAACAATTGTCTTTATAGCATTTTCCGCATTCTCGATTTATGAATTGACGTAGTTTATTTTATTATTTTCTTTCTTATTACAAAAATCGTATGAGATGGCTTTCAGCAATTAATTTGCTCAGGGGTGTCGCTTCTACTTCTCACATTTGCCAGAACGGGTGTGGCCACTGCCTATTTACAAAGCATTTATACTGGAGTGAACACATTGTGGTAAGCGTATCTTTAGCAGTTTTTGGTTTCAGCTATTATAGAATTTAGGGTAGATATTTTTTCTGTTTAAAATCCTGAGAAAATAGCGCATCCGCAGTATACATTTAGTTTCACTTATTGACGTAGCGTGAAATTTCAGGCCTTCCAGCTACGTTCTATAATAACTTTAAAGTTTGCAAACGGAAGAGCGGAATGTCAGATTGTTTTCTGATAAAAATGTTTTTCCATACGAGATTGGAGTGAAACAACCTATGCGTATTAGTAATTTTCAGATTTCTGATTAATTTGAAATTATTACAGAGTTATATAAATTTGGATTGGCAATGGAAAGTTCGTATGCATTTCATTCAGCAATTGGCGGTATAACTCTCTCAAAGGGCCCTTAAGGTCTTCGACTCCCTCCCCCTGCGGGCGAAGCCCTATTTTACGCCACTGTACCACGTAAATGTTCCCGCGTCTCAATTTGTGCCGAATACATACCAAAGATTACCGATATATCTAGGATTTCAATTTAAATAAGTCACAATAAAAAATCTGATGTGGCCACCACATGACTTTCTCCATATCTGTAATATTTCTAAAAATTCCAAATAGGTTACATAATAATAAATATTTTAAGAAACTGCGAGACAATTTTAGGCTTGACAAAGAACAGAAGTAAACTCAAACCACGGCCTTCTAATATTGGATATAGCCACAAAGCTCCAACAATTAAGAAAAGAAAAAGGAGCGTTACTAAGACGTAACTAAGCGTCAATTGTTAACAATTGTCGTCGGTAGGTGGCGTGGTGGGGCAGCTAAAAATATAAGATATCTCTTAAACAATGCATTAGATGGTAAAATATTTCAAACAAAGGTTGTAGAAAATTAAATTTCCTACAACGTTTATTCGAATACATTTTAACATTTATCAAATATTAAAGCAAATATTTCAAAATAACGGATAAGTGGCAGGAGTAAACACCCACTTTCTGTCGACCGATTTTTACTAAAAACTAATCAGTTCTTTTAACTTTAATAAAAATGTTAAATATAAAATTTCGCGTTGATCTGATTAATATTTTTTTAGTTAGAGCACCCACAAAAGGCTATCACATACACACACACAGACATCATCGAGAAAATGGTCAAAACGTGTTCAGGGTAGCTCAAAACATGTATATCCGTTGAAATCTCGAAGTCGATTTTTTTCATGAATACAATACTTTCCCCTATACTACGTATATGGAGAAAGTAAAAAAGAAATATGACACTATTCATATAAATCTTGATTGCTTTCTTATTTTTAGGAGCCCTTCACTATGAAAAAAATTTACTTAAAACCAATTCTACAGAAACTGTGGCGAGAGATGAAACTATAAAGCAGAATACTAAATTATAAGAACCAAAGAAAAAGAAAGCCAAAATTATAAACAGGCAATACAAAGAAGATTACTTGACATATGGTTTTAATTAGTGCGGCGATAGAACGTGTCCAAAACCACTGTGTCTCGTATGCAACGAAATTTTACCGAACGAAGCAATGGTGCCGAGTAAATTATAGCGTCATTTTCGCTCTAACCATCCTTCTTACTTAGAAAAAACATCAGTTTCTTTAGGCGTTTGCAAGAGCAAAACTTGAAACAAAGTGCTTTCTTGAAAACTTGCATGAGTGTCTCAGATAGGGCCACAGAGTCAAGCTGCATTGTTGCAAGATTAATTGCCCAAAGAAAAAAGCCACACACTATAGGCGAAACATTAATTCTACCAGCATGTAAAGAAATTGTGCGGATTATGATAGGAGAGGAAGCCGCAAAAAAATTAAGCAAAGTACCACTTTCGGACGATACCATGAGGAGGCGTATAGATGATATGTCTGGTAATATAGAAGCTACCCTTATCGAGAGGTTTCAAGGGGCTGGAAAATTTTCGTTACAGGTTGATGAATCTACAGACAATAGTGGTCATGCGCAACTCATTGCCATTGTGCGCTTTGCTGATGGGGATAATACAAAAGATCACTTTTTTTGCAAAGCATTTCCTCGCCGAACAGCAGGTGATGAAAAATTCCGTATCATTGATGAGTACATGAGTAACAACAACATACAATGGCAAAAATGCGTGTTTGCACTGATGGTGCTGCAGCAATGACAGGAAATGTCAAAGGATTCGTTGCGAAATTGAAAATGCAGAGCCCGAATGTACAAATTATCCACTGTTTTCTGCATCGCGAAGCCCTTACGGCTAATAATTTGCCAGATGAACTGAAGTCCGTTTTAGATAATGCGGTAAAAATAGTTAATTTCATTAAATCAAGACCTCTCATGCCACGTCTTTTTTCCATTCTTGGGAAATGGGTGCAGATCACCATTATTACTTCTTCATGCAGAGATTAGGTGGCTTTCCCGAGGTAAAGTGTTAGCAAGAGTTTTCGAACTAAAGGATGAGATAAAACAGTTGTTGACATCACAAAATGAGATTTATCTTGCCAATTGTATTCAATATGACAACTGGTTAGCAAAGGTGGCATACATGGCTGACATCTTTGAACATCTCAATGAGTTGAACTTAAAATTGCAAGGACATAATCAAAACATATTAACTTGCTTGGACAAAATAAATGGATTTACAAATAAACTTCAGCTATGGCGTGATGAAGTCGGACGTGGATCATTGAAAATGTTTGAGCGAATAAATGAGATGCAGTTCGACAAGAATTTCTTAAGTGTAGTATCCCAACATCTATTTTTTGCGAAAAACTCAATCAGTACTTCAAGTTCAGAAGTACAAAACAATTTGACTGAATTCGAGATCCTTTTAGTCTTTCATCAGAAGAAACATCCAAGGAACTTACTCTGAAACTACGAGAGGAACTGACAGAACTTAGAAGCGATAGCACACTTGAGCTTAAATTTAGTGAGATATCTTTGGACGAATTTTGGCTCAAAGCTAGGGGTGAATATCCTTCAATAGCTGAATTTGCAATCGATATGTTGCTTCAGTTTCCGACTTCATTTATGCGAATTAAGCTTTTCTACAATGACAGTTATTAATAATAATAAAAGGACATGTTTGAAGAATTTCGCGTAGCTCTTTCTACTATTGAGCCAAACAAAATGCGTATTTTTTCCGAAAGGCAAGGTTTCCCATTGTAGAATGAAAATGTTTGTAATATTACATTATGTATGTACTTAATTTGCAACAAAATAATTTAATAAGTTAAATGTTATTTTAACAGAAATGACAGTCTACTTTTAGTCTTTTCTTCTTTGAAATGTGCTTTAAAACAGTGAAACTAACAAGGATAGGGTTTGATGTGCCGCGAGATTTGAGCAAGTTCGTAAGTGTGCCGTGGAGGAAAAGAGGTTGAGAAGCACTGCCCTAAACCTCCATGCGCACCCTTAACGGACACCCGCCCACAAACTCCCCCTCTGCCGCACAGATATAAAAATAAAAAATACCTAAAATAGAATCTACTGTCGGTGATTTACCACTAAAGACGCTTGCATTGTACCCGAAATGCGAATATGGTTTTTCGTAACCTTTTTATACCTAATGGAGATACCTAAAATAAATATTTATTCTGTTTTTTTATTTGATTTCTTGAATTTATGTGCCTATACAAAATGTCAATGCCCGTGATCAGTGCTCTTATTTTCAGTTAGCTCTTTGTCTTTTCATGATTAGATCGCTTTTGCATTGCGTTATTTTGATTAAAAAACATCAAAAAGCTCTCATAGATTCCTTTATATTTTTGTCATGCTTGCATACAAGGAATTTCTTCGTATATCATTCTCAATTATTTTGTTCTTTATCCATAATTTCTATTGTTTGAAATTTAAGTTTTGTTTTCGGTTTATCGCCATAAGAATAAATAAAACGACTATCATGATCAATATTAAGTCGAGATATATGACTTATTATGGGACGTTGTTATATTTAAAATTACTTTATTTAAAACCATTATGTCTTTTAATGGGGAGTTTTAATAGATATTGCGATTGCTTTTCAATTCTACTGCAAATATGTATGTAGCAGCAATGTGTCGATTGTCTTTCTTTCTTCAAAGTACTTGAAATAGATTATAGAACTGAACTACCAAGAGGTTTGTGTTCCTCCAGGGCTATTAGATATGGCAGCATAAGATCCGTTCTTGCTAATGAGAATCATTAACAACAGCTTAGTTTTTACACCCACTGCCCAACACCAACCTCGTAATTTGCAGGTATTTATACTGACATAGCTGTAGTCCCAATATCGCAACCATAGGTGGACGCATAACGCTGCCATAAGAGTGTCTTATAATAAGAGAGGTGAATCCCTCCTTCTTATGCGAGCGGCCACGGCCGAGAAGATGGTGAGCGGGAAGCTGGCGCCCCAACGTGATCCGGCCGCGAATTACCCGCTTACACCGCACTCTCTCTCTCTTCTCTTCCTTTCCCTACCCAACCAACATGAGGGGCGGATCCCTATGAACTGCGCCGCACCTCGTGAGAGAGAAGGCGTGTTTTTCGCGATCGTAATGCCGCTATATTCGTGAAAAAATACATGTGACTCGAAAGTAATCGTTACTTCATTACTAAATAAGTGGAACTGATAATCACTTGTGGAACGCAGAGCGATCGTTAGATTGAAGCCTACATAGAGGTATTACCCGAAATGTTTAGCCGAGGAGGTTTTAGGAATAATTGAAACCCCCACCTATGTTGGATGACTCGATCGTAACGATAAAATGCGTGAGATAGTTTGTAGAATAGAGGACTGCTTTTTCCCGAGACAATCAGGGTTCATAGATAGATAAATGTCTTTATTCGGGCAAAATTTAGACCACGAGTTCCATAGTGGGACACCCAAACGTAAAATCGTAAATTTTTAGGGATCTCTTAGTACATTATTGCGCCTTCTCTCACCCCATCTAGTGGATTGCATAGTTTTAGGATCCCATCGCTATAATGCACTCAAATAAAACGTGAGGAGGTAGTTATTACCGAATAAAAAGAAATATAACTAAATAACGAGTGCCCTGAGACTTGTATCCATTTTAACCAAAATTTTAAAAACAGTGGTTTTAATATTTTTTCTTCATTCACCTGTCAAATTTGATACAGAAATGTAGAGAGAATAACTGCCATTGCGTGTTTTTGAGTCATCCGTGAAATGTAAAGTTAACTGCTCCAATAGAGGTGCAGGACAATCGAGGAAAAATGGTATCATGCGTAAATAGAAGCTTAAACATAGGGAGTGATGGAAATGGAGATAAATACAGAAGAGGATGGAAGGAGAGGAAATGATAATGTTGAGAGACGACGTCCCTCTCTCACCTTTTTCACAATTAACCTCTCCTTTCTCCACCCTCTCTTCCTTCACCTCTCCATTTCTCTCTCTGCTCCATTTTTCTTTCTGGATGGACTGGCCCAGTGCCTCATTAGTTCATTTCACTGTTGCTTTATTCAGGTTATTATTATTATTGGTGTGCATTTTGAATGATTATTACCTTTATTTCTAAGCTTTCTTCTTTGCATAATACTTTACGAATATTCCATTAACTTTCATTTTTTCAAACTTTTAACCTTGGATTTCCGTCAAACTACAAATTGATTGAGTTAAATCCTAAAATAATTAAAAAGACTTCCATCTGTCGAGTTCGCGTCCAGCTAAATCCCAATAGAATGGAAAATATTCCGGCAAGTAGTTACATTGCATCAGGGGTGCCAAATACAATTTCGATGCTCGCCAAACTTGCGGCGATCAAATCGCTATATTCGCCACATTCTACAAAATACATGCAACGTAAATGAATAGGGTGTCCAATAATATAAAAGTAGATTTGTGGTTGTAAACCGATATCGATCAAGACTTTCCTTTGATGGTTTGATGGTTTTGTTTGCTTCAGCTTACACTTCAGTTTACACAGGAAAACATCTGTGGCATTACCGAAGAAAACATCAAGCTAAAAACATCCTTTTAGCGTTAACTTTTCGACAACCATGGTTTTACCATAATTTCAATTAACAAATGTGAAATTGTATGTGTTAAATTTTACAGACCGCTTTTTAATCGTAGTTCCTTATTTTCCTTTCATCCCTTTGGTGAAAATGAGTATGAAATATTTTTATCTACATCTTAAGAAATTGACGGTGAATTTTTCATTATTTTTTCATTTTTATCTTTGATTGATTTATTTACTCCTGCTTTAATCTAGAAGTTGTCTTTAAGACATTGCAAATCAACAAGTAAAATAATTTATCTTAGAAAATCACAGTATATATAAATTAATAATATGAAAGGAATCATTATTAGAAGTATAATGAAACTTATACTATTCCGATGATTAAATATCGTTTACTTAATTACTAAGACATCGTTCATTCCTAACCATCATTTTTAAGGCAATAATTAAAATTTACTTTTTATGATTCATTAAATGTAGAAAATGAGCCTTGGATTTCTTTTAGTTGCTATTTTGAATTAAACCTTACTTAAGGTGTTTGAACTCATTTAAAGATAATTTAATACTTCATTGATGCCCATCCGTCATTTTCGACGGTCAATTACACCAGTAGAGAAATAAATAGCGAATATGTCACGCTGTTACTCGTAAAAACGTTTAGGATTCTTTGAAAGCTATTTGAATACAACGAAGAGTAAAGCTCTTTAAAAATTTCTATGCGATTTTGCAACGAAGAGCAACGTTTCCAAAATCGTAGTATCTTGCAAGCAATTGCGGGTACAAAGGGTGGGGACTAATGGGATAATTACCCCCTTAAGGAAGATGATCAATCTTTATTAAAATATTATCTTAATTCATGTTTTTATATTATTGGCATCCTATAAATATTTTGCAAATATCTAACCAATGCATAACGACTACTGTATATTTATAATAATGAAACGTTATTATCTTATATAAATATTTATCATTAGATATATTTGTTTTCTTATGACACCCTCCCCCCCTCCCAAGCTATGGAGCTAGATCCGCCTCTGCTTGCAAGTTCTCTGACATTAACGTACAAGATTTTTCAATGTGTACGGCCAAATTAATGCATTATCTTCAACTCCCCTGAAATCTTTTATACGAGCAAAGTTCAAGCAAATTAATCCTCAGATATAGTATGCTCATCGCTTCAACGTGCTGGCGACTATCAAATTAGCATTGAAAAATTAATTCATCTTCGAGAATAAATCTCAGAACGGTATGTAACGTTCAGTACGTCTTTTGCGAAGAATGTCACGAATCGTACTCTCTGTATTCTCCAACACATATTACTGGAAAGAACCTGTTGCGCCTCTCTCCCACCTCTCTCTCTCTCTCTCTCTGACGAGTCCCTCTTTACCTCTCACCCTTCCAATGCAAAAAGACATTTAGGTGGGAGAGATGAAGAGGGCGAACGGGGTCACACAGAAGAAAGTAATATTAAAGAATGGTGGTAGCACGCTGATCAAGAAAGTTCCTATTAACAAAAGTAAATACAGAACGATAAAAAGTACTTATTTCAGGTATCTCCAATAGCCACAATAGGATTTTTGTGGCTATTGGTGTTACCTGACATCTCAATTTTTTTAAATTTAAAGTTCTTTTTTTTAATATTCCTAGGTGTATAAAAAGGTTATCTTACTTCTCCATCGCATATATTGTATAAGATTCCAACGACATAGGTATATCCATAAACTCAGAAATGAGTCAGCTGAGGAAAACTCAATTCCTTTTCTCCACTTTTTGCCGATGTCAGCATTACTGAAAGATCTTGGAGGGTAAACACGCAGAATGGTGTGAACGGTAAAAATACTTTAATTGGCTCCATTAACTTTTAGGTTAGGAATTGCTCTGTGATATTTCAGGCATATTTATATGTATCACAATTGCTAATGGATGAAATGATCATTCAACAATGTCCGAAATAAGTTTTGAATTGGTCTACTTAGAAGAGGTAGGAAGAAAAATAGCGGAATACTCGTATAGGAGCGTATAAAAAGCGTACCTATGCTTCGTACTTATTGCCCCAAGTACACACCACGGAGCTCCATCTTATCAAATGTAAATGTGAAATCCACAGTTTAGTTTTCGATGATAATACACACGATTGCGAAGATAAGGTCGTTTCTCAGCGTGAGCTTATATTTATTTTTAATGAAATATTTTTATTTATTTATTTTTAAATAATTGAATATTATTACTACTCACAGAACAAAGTAAATATTCTCTGTCAACCCGATAGAGGGAAGAAATTTTTTCCACGGCTTCATTCAGCTGTTGATGTTCGAGGGGATCTGTATCCTCCAAAAAGCGTTCTATTACAGTATCTTCCTCGCTTTAAATCTTATAGTATACCCAAGGAAGAAAAGAATCGGCGTTTATCATGTCCAGGCGATACCGGAGGCACCAATGGCATACCAGCAGCAGCAGGAAAAGGAAGGCCAAGGTCATCTGCGAGAAGGATGTGATGAGGGGTAGGGAGGGAGGAAGGGATTGAGGGAGGGAGGAAGGGATTGAGGGAGGGAGGAAGGGATTGAGGGAGGGAAGGAGAGATTGAGGGAGGGAGGGATTGAGGGAGGAAGCGATTGAGGGAGGGAGAGTATAGGGTGTGGTAGAGCGGCAATTGATTCGAGGATGAAAGAATAGAGGGCCAGGAAGGGGAGGAGATGCTGGGGATGATCAAGGGAGGAGAGAGCAAAACAGAGATAGTGGCCGAGTTGGTTTCAGCTTGGAGGGAAAGGCGGAGGAAAGTGAGAGAGAGAGAGAGGGTGTCCGTCGCCGTCTCCTCCTCCGGCGGAGGCACACGTGCAAGGCGGCTGGACCTCCCAAGTCCACGTGCCACACGAAAGAGGGAGGATGAGTAAGGGGGAAAGGAGAATATACGGATGAAAGGGGTTTTGCCGCCATTACGCAGCGCTTAGCTGGTTTTGTTCACTGAGATTTAAGACTCAAACGATACAAAAGCTCAATTTATGCGCGATTACCTTTCTCGTCATCCTCCTACCCTCTGAAATCGCTTTGTATACATTCCATCTTTTCCTTCCCCCCCTCTCTCTCTCTCTCGCTAAGAGTCAGATGGAAAAAGACTCAATCTCCCTCTTTTCATTATCTTCCCATTCCTCCCTGATCCCTCTCCTTTACTCCTCTCACTCCTTATCCACTGCCACAAGCTCCATTCGACCACTTCTTCCGACACGTGCGCTCTTGCTCCGCACGTCTCGAACAACTATTACGTCTCCCACTTGTCACGCTCTTCCCTCCTGCGCCTTTAACTCGACACCTTTTCAAATTGCCTTATTTGCTCCGTACCCCTTGTCCACATTTTGAGAGTCTCTAACAAGCGCGCACATATTTGCAATTCGCGATAGCGTATCTCATACATATCTCCGCACGAGACGCCAAGGGCTGCAGAGGGTGATGCTCAACTGTCTAACTTTTACGCTGTTCGCCGCGATCTCATACCGACGCCCTTTCGGTATAAGCTATGATCTACCGATTAATCGCTATCATCCGTACATTTGTACTGCATTAGTGGCTTCTGAAGAAGATAGGGATAGTTTTTTGGATTAAATACTACTTCTGTAATAAAGTTTAGCGTGCGGAATATTACGCTGAAATCAAAATTCCTGGACAAATTTTATTTCTTTCTTTCTTTTAGTATTGATAACCAAACCATAGTAAATCGCTTAACTATAAAACCCTTATTCTCTTGATCACTTGGTCATTCTGTCCGTAACGCTCAATATCTCAGTCGTTTTTTCAGCGAGTTCAACCAAATTTTGTAGGATTTCTATGACACTGTACCAATAGCGAATGGCATAAACATTTCTCAAAAAAGGATCCGGGTTCGGCTCCAGAGGGTGATTTCAATCTTCCATAAGACGCTCAATATCTCAGCCGTTTCTTCAGCCGTTTCTTCAGCCAGGTCAACCAAATTTGTCAGGATTGCTATGATCACGTACTATGAGCGAAACTTTCATGAAAGGTCCTGATAGCAACCAATATGGTCTAATTTGTATTTTATATTGTTTGATTACAAAGCCTGTTTTAAACGAGCTAATTCATCTAGTGCTTACTTAAAAAAAAACACTAAAAATCTGAAGATTTCAACGCGCTTGAAGAAATTTTACTTTGTTATAAAAATATTTCAAAACCAAAGCGCTTTGTTCGAAAAAGCTGTAAATAGTCGCGGAAAAAGGTCATCACGTGCAAATGCGTTTGCATTCAGAGCGAATTTCCCGCAGCGGCAGCACGTTCATCCGACACACTCGCGGCAGATACGGTTCTCATCGCCAGTTGGTTTCAGCGACGACAATGAGGGATCCGTCGTTTATAAGAGCAGCAGGAAACCTTGCGCCCGAGAGGATACGAACGAGCGACCGCGGTAACACAGTTAACACGTAACAGCGACGCCGCGAGGCCATCGGAACAATGTGTCAGTGAGAGAAGAATAGGAGTGGTGGAGGGAAGAAGGGGGTGGAGAGGAGGTAGAGGGAAATGGAGGAGGGAAAGAGGGTAGGGAGGAAGAAGGAGGGGAAAAAATGGCAGTGCGCGTCGAGGGCCTGCAGAGCATGAAATCGAGGGTTTGTGGAAGCTCGGCAAGTGTCTATTCACTTATGGGATGCACTTTAAAAGAAGATAGGATTTTCATGAGTATATTGCATTGGATTCATTGAAATACCCTGAAAAAGGAAAATGGGTGGTGTGAGATAGGTAACGATGGGAATAATTTTGAAACTGGAAAAAATTCTGCTATGACCGGGAATCGAACCCGGGTTTGTCACTTACCTGGAGGATGTTTTACCGCTGAACTATACTAGCAGATTATATTTTTCGTTTTTGAATGCGGGTGTTTTTCTTAGTTGGATCCGGGCTAGCCAAGCTAGTATTTTCCTGTTTCAAAATTATTCCCAAAATTACAGATTATGCCTATCTGCATGTGATCTTTAGATCACATTTTTCCATCAACTTACAGGTAACGATAGTTAACTTCCTGATTCAAAATCTTCCCGTTTGGTTTTGGATTTTTCTTTTGGGATATGCATCGAACAAATACTGGATTTCGTTAATTTTATCATATCTATAGTGGAAATGTTTATTAAATAAAATGGGAGAGATATGGTATTGGAGAGTACAGGGACTCAAAAGACTTACCACGTGAAAAGGTGATACAGTCCAGAACACTAAAACGGTCGAAGAGACGATACACAATCATTTCGTTCTTCAACGTCCGAGTAAAGTCCCTTTCGACGACGATATTTAACCTACAAAAATTACCGGAATGGGATTGCTTTGCAGCTATAATCCCGAGACGAAAGCGTATTTTCTACTTAACAACACGCCCAAGAAACCATAATACACTTTTAAGGAAAAATATATCAAGCCCGTTTCCACGACGTTAGGGGAGAGAAGAGAGCCTCGCGGTAGCTGGGCGTCAAAATCGACTTTCACTGCACTTATATTTATATGAATTATTAAGCATTTTTCATGCTATTAAGCTCTACAACTAGATGAATTGTATAATCAAAATCGTTTGCGCCATTTTTATGTAAATTGACATTGTATAAATAGATCAGAATGACACCTAACTTCAATTGCTAAAAATCATACTATCCCGGCCCGATCCTAAGGCCTCTTTCACACAACACGGTTCATCGCCGTGACTGTGTCCGGCAGCGGCTTGGTTTGTAGTTCTTATAGCGATATTCACACAGCCCGGCCACGGCGAATCTGTCGTTCACGGCACCGCTGCAACCACGGCTTCCCACTACATTCGTCCGGTCCCTCCTACCGTGTGCGGTTGTAGTGTACTGGGCAAGTGTATTCATGTCTTCACATGTCACGGCAATTTTCCATGCCTATGCCCGGTTTCAGTCGGTTCTTCTTCAGTTCCGAGTTGAAAGTCGTGTTGGACACATCGTGTAAAATATACATTTATTTAAACATGGAAAACTTTGAAGCCGACATCGAACTTCTTATATCTTTTTTACAAGAAAGTCCTGTGTTGTGGGACAAAATTTTAAATCATCCTGTTTTAACTCATCAAACAACGTAACAAATGCTCCCACTGTGTTTCTTTGCTTGTTTAATGGATGTACCTACCCAGGGCCGGCCAAGTGGTGGGTGCGGCGGATGCAAGGCATCCGGGCCCCGATTTTTAGGGGCTCCCAAATGTTGAGTATAAATAACATATTTATATCTTTAAACAAATTTTTGCCTTTTTATCAAATTAATTATCATTATAATTACTTTATAATTATAAGTACATCTTCTCTCTAATCTGTAATATTGATGTGTACGAAATAGCAGGTTTCTCTTTTGACATAGGGGGGCCCCAAGAACTTGCTTGCATCAGGGCCCCCGAAAGTACTTGGCCGGCCCTGGATGTACCAATGGATTCTGCATTGCCGTCTTTTTTCCGTATATATAATAGATATAGACAAAGCAAACGCCTTCTTTGATCCATTGCACTCCACGGTTTGAAGTAAACTGTAGACCGGAACAGACGGAGCGAGAGGCGTGGCCGTGCACGGCATGCCGTTTGTATTCAAGGTAGAAAACCGTGATCTTTATGGCGCCGCGGCCGGGCACGGTCACGGCGGAGAACCGTGTTGTGTGAAAGAGACCTAAGAAATACCCTAATCTGAAACCGAAGAAATAGTCTATCACGATAGTTCACTGGCAGAATATCCGCCCGGCAAATTTTCTTTGCGATCACAATACTTTCCATGAGAAAGTGAAGTGTGATTTTGGCCACGAAATTTTTCCATACATAAAATGGCATAAATGTGATGCATACGCTAGTGAAATCAGATTCAGAATATTATTTGCAAGCTTCTTCTATTCCTCAGAGAGATTCCTGAATGCAGTAAAAACATCTCGAGGTACACAAATTTATAGCTGCTCATCATTCTCGAAACTTTCAGGATACTTTATATGCGATATTTTTCGTGCGAATCCACTGCGTTGTAATAAAAATTAGAAAAAGAAGTATCAATCCAATGATATTTCAACAAAAATGCCTCATCGTACCCCATAATCTGTTGAACATTATCCTCTAAAGCTGCGGTCCCTAACCTTTTTCACTTTCCGAACCCCTTGAGCTAACCTATTTCTCCTCGTGAACCCCTTGGATTAACCTTTACCTTTGCGAACCCCTTGAGTTGTAACAGTTTTGGCGGCGAATCCCTTATAATGGAAAGTGAATTTTGTAAAAACAAATTTTTTGAACGCGTTTAATTCATGAAAAAGAAAACGTTTATATAGTACATAGTATGTAAACGTTCACAATAAAATCAGAATCTCTGATATTGTCATCAGTTTCTAGTTAGTAACGTAGAATTAAAATATAATTCTTGAAGCATAAGAAAAAATTAAAATAAAACTATGCAACTAATTTGAAAGAAACTAAAATATTGGCAAGAATTTTAGAACCAATAAAGTGAAAAAGAAGCCATTACCAAATTTTTCTCGCGAACCCCTCAGATTTATTTCGCGAACCCCTAGGGGTACGCGAACCACCGTTTGGGAAACGCTGCTCTAAATAATGTGAAAGTTTTAAATTTTTGAACCTTTGTTTGTAATGGCCTCAATTTTATCACAGCATAAATCTTAAATTGGTAATTGAGTTTCTTATTTTAATAATTTTCACAGTAAACAGCATTCCTTTAGATAATGGCAATGCGCAAACACGTTGACAAGCAATCAAAAGGCACTATGAAAACATCTAACGAAGTTAATTTACATGGCGTTTGAAATATGCACAGTGTAAATTTCAAGATGATATAAGAAATCACCCTTCACCTCATTTCCATTAATCTCCGCAAAGCGGTCCGTGTTTGCAATAGAAGTGACGTTTTATCACTTTTCTTAGCATGAACTAGCGATGAGCCGCCGTTCAAACAAGAGTAAAATACACCAATGACTCGTTACACCACGAAACCATGCTTGAAGTTTTTTACCCCCATGCACTCACATTTTTAAACTATATTTCGCCGACGAATCAATTCCCTCGCGTGCGAGCTTGTTAGTGTTGCGTAATCTTTTAACCGGAGTCAACTACGCGAAAGAAGACTTATCAATGTCCGAACCAAAGGTTGGAGATGATTCATCGATCGCTATTCCGGGTGAATTCTCGCTCTCATGTTCTTGTCGTGGAGTTACACTGAAAGCAAAATCCCAGAGCCGTCGCAAGCGAACGAAGGACGAAGGTGGAGGAACCAAGGCCGGTGCGTCTAACACCGTTCGGTGTAATAGTTAGGGTTGCTAACATTAAAACCATCACGAACCGGAGAATTTGGTCTGAAACCCGGAGACTTTGTAGGAAACTCAATTTTTTCACATTTCCCAGATTTTCCGTTATACGCAAGTTAATTAAATAAAATAATAATGTACATTAAAGTAATATATCTTCATTTATTAATTCCAATATTATTTATTTAGTTATACGTAATTAGTGTAAGTGCGTTATGCGTACGCCTTAGTGAGATTAAAATATATGAAAAATTGCTTATAGAATTTTTTTCCGGCATTCATAGTTTTTCGTCTTGGGGGAATTTTACTGGGAAAAATTTGTATAAAGTAATAAGTGTAAGTACTTATGTTTTCTGTGTATTACTACAAACGAACACGTCACAATTGCAAGCACTCAAAATGTACCCTCCACATACTATTTGACAAATGACCGGTAAGTTCAACTGATTCGGCCCTTTGTGGAAATCTTAACGTTTGAAATAACGTGTGAAATTGGCCAAACGACAAGGATTGCATATTAAGCGGGAGTAATGAATACTTTCTCCTCATCGTTTCTTCTTCAAGTAGCGCAAAACCACGAGGGTAAAGCATAAATAATGAACCAAAGCTATCGTTATACTGAATGCATATAAATAAGCTCTCTGTGTGGGTATCTACATTCAGTGGCGTAGCGAGGTGGGAGCAGAGGGGGGCAGTAATAATAATATTATAATGTATGCTGAATTAAAATGCTATTATAGTATGCCTTGGTTTGCATCACATTCCCTATACTACATTTATCTGGAAAATTGTACAGGGAACAAAGGGAGGGGGGCGCATCTCTGTGACTTGCCCCCTGGCGAAGGAGAATCTAGCTACGCCACTGTCTATATCTACATGTTATTCTGCAATTCACCAAACTGGTGGGTGGCAGAGAATGCAATGCTCCGATGCCTACCTTACAATTATTACTCGCAGATTTGTCTTTCCTTTTATGGTCTCGTATTGTTCTCGGAAAGAATGAGCCTCTGTAACGCTCCCCCCTACAATCGATCTAACGTATTTTATCGCCATTATCGTTTCTACCTATGAACGTTGGAGCCTCAATTATTCCAACTACATCCTCTGCTATACATTCTGATCTGTATTTCTCTTATTTAGGACGCCACCGCCACACTGACATAACGAGAAATTTATTGTAGGACTCTAGGTCAATATAATGCTACACACCAATTACCAAAGGTCACGTACTAATGTATGTTTCCAACTGATTCACCTCTTCCTACGCGCAGTAGGTATCTAAGAGGTAGTGCAGTAAATAGCTGGATAGCAAGGGAGAAGAGAAACCCGGTTCCGCCATTAGCCTACTCTTAACGAAGAGCAACAAGAGGGCCAACGGCTTAACGTCCCTTCCGAAGGACGAAACGCTGAATCTGCGCGGTCTTCTCAAACCACACAAGCAGGGGGCGACCTTGGAAAAAATCCTACTTTCGCAGGATTCGTGCCCGCCGCCTTTTCAAGCAAGAGGCGAGTAGCAGCCAGCGTCCTAACCACTACGCCACCGGCACCACTACACACCAATTGCGTTGGCTTGCAGGGTATTTATTCAGATTCAGATAAATTGGTTTCATGATTCTCATTTCGTGACCTGAACCTTTCCTAACCAGAAAGCGTATGCAATCTGGGATCTAACCAAAAATAGATAACACGTTTCTCGCACCATTCTATTCTGTACCACTCTTCCTGTAAAGGACAGTTTCTTGTTGACTACACCGAATAAAGTCGCTCTCAATCTAGATGATCTGGTCTAAAACAGAGGACGGATAGGGAGGGTGAACTGAGACATTACCGCCGTCGTAGCGTGCAGCGATACACATTAAGCAGAGAAATACGACTTTATTCGATCGCCTCTCAAACACGCTTTTGAAGGAAAATATGATTGACACTTTAACTGCCGCGACAGCAAAAGTTTGTTGTCGCTCTTGAAAAGGCTCACCCGGTTAATAACTGGTTGCGGCACAAAGCGAGGAACGGAAGGAAAGGAGAGAAGTATATAGGTTGGAAAGTGTGAAGAATTGCGAGGAGAATCAAGTGGAAAAGAGTACAAGAAACACATAAGAGTGGGAGGTAAAAGAAAATGTTGGAAAATAGGGGAGGCGCATGAAAGGATAAAATGAACTAAAAAGGTAATGATGACACAATACAATGTCCAAAAACCGGAATTATCCGAAAACCAGACATTTTAAAAGCCTGTTTATAAGATTAAGGAAATACTTATTTCGAAAGTCCGAGCATATGAAATAACTGAAATTATGTGAATTTGAAAAATATTATTAAATTAGTCTGTTGAATTTCCAAATGGAAGATGGTAATTTGGCATTATAGGTAACAAACCCAGCTCGAAGTCTACGAAGTGGGAAAAGCATGAAGGTGCCGAAAGTGCTATATTAATCCAAGAGGTTGATTAGCAAGAAATACAAAAAAAAACAAAGGTGCCGATAGCGAGAGACGCAAAATGTCTATGAAATTTTGTAAAATAAAATAATTAACATTCTTTGTAGTTGGTTCACTTTAATTGGAACATATTCATTTTTTATAATCGCGGACGGCATATTTTTCGTTATTTTCTGAACGAATGTTAATAGAAATTAATGAACAATAAAATTTAAAACGGCTCTTCAACTTAGCTCATATAAAATCTTTAAATAAATTTTATATTTTTACAAGCATTATTTTAAATGTAATCCTCTTAAAATTAAGTATCGAAGAAAGTGTATGCTTTAAATAAATATCTTATAAATATAGCAGCTCCCTAACACAATGCGTAATATTAATTTAGACATTTTTCTTCGATACTGTCCTGAATCATATCTGAATAAATACCATGCGAGGCACCGCAGTTGATGTGTGGCAGGGGGAGAATATCACCGAACTATCATGTTATTCTCTTGTTATGGTCTCTTATGTCTTTTTAAAAAAGTACCCCTAGTATATATCCGCCCTACAATCAATTTCTACGTATGTTAATTTTCATCATTTTTCTACATCATAACACGTCGCATTATGGATTTGAAAAGTTTTGGTGAAATAATTTCAGAATATTGTTTAGAACACTATTATAAATGCCCGTCAATATGACGGGAATGAATATATTATTTATTCTTTAACTTCTCGTACTTATTATTCTTATAAATAATTAATTACCTTTCAAATATCAAAATGTTATTCAAAATTCTAACATAATAGATGTATAACATAAACGTTATTGCTTTGTCATAGAAAACCGTTGTACATTATTTAAGACTCTGGACGACACGATGATGGCTCATATTAAGGCTCAATTCGTGCGTATATATTACTCATATGAAAATGGAGACAATGACGAAGTCTCGATTTGGACTACGTCATAGTTGTCAAGGCAAATCCACATGAAATCACTTAAGTTTTGCCAAAAAAAAGTCATTTAAACGTTACATTCAAGAATTTGCGGACTGAGTGAAATAATCGACGATAAGACTAAGAAACTTTGATCACTTTCCATTAAAATAGCCTGTTTGAAGACCGAGGGTCAATTTCTCTAATTTTTATGAGGACAAGAATGAAAGCTTGCATGTCGCTAAATTGATTTTTACGTGTTATCGTATGCGAAATAGAAATAATCTTCTGGAGTCGAACCCGAGTCTTTTTAGGATTTTTTTCGTAAATGGCTTTTACTATAAGAGTCAAGCATTTCTACCAAATTTCAATCTTCTACCTAATCGGAAAGTGTGTTAATAATAACATTAGTCAGTCATAAATAGTTCTCGATTCTCCCGCTCTTTTATAAAGACTCTTTAATAGCGGCGCCACAGTCGAACATTACACCTCTGACAACCAAGCAAATTACATAGGGTTGATGATGATAATGATATTAGAGTCTACTTGCACATCAGTATGCGGTCTTTATACCGGTATCAATGGCGTATTTAAGGTTTTATATCCAACTAATAGGATATTTTGTTGCATTTTATGACCAAGATTGCTTTTATAACCGAACTATTCCATGCCACTGCCAAGATAACGGAAGAATCAGAAGATAACCATGGCCTTAGACGCAAAAAGACGCAAGAATCAACGAACGGGATAAGAGAGATGAGATTGGAAGAAAAAAATTGAGTCGGTTGAGATATAGGTTTTATGGCAAGATAAAGTAGATGGAGAAGAATTTATTATATGGAAGGAGAGGGAGGGATTTAGAACTGGGAGAGGAGATGGATAAAAGGGAGAGAGGGAGAGAGAGATGGTTGGAGATGGAGTCGGTTGAGGGATTGGAATAAGCGGGTTGGATGAGAGGAAGCGAAGGATGGGAGTGGCGCGTTGGGGGAGGAAGCGTATCGAGGGAGGAGGGAGGGAGGGGGAGGCGTGTTGAAGGGAGGGAGATCCAATGGGGAAGGGGCTTGAGGTTGGATGGACAATGGAAAAGGATAGGGTTGAGTGGAGTGAGGGATTTGGATGCCAGGAGGGGCGGTTCGAAGCGGCCTTGGACTGCGCTTTGACTCATGCAACTGCTTTGCCCTTCCGCCTTACGCACGCATACCACGACATAAGGGTACCACCCACCATCCGAAAACCCTCCTCTCTCAACCTCTATTCTTCCGCCTGGAATGAAAGAATGAATGGTGTATGAATCGAATAATTATTCTGCTGTTATGCAGTCATTTTACTGGATGAATTGTAGGACGGAGCGTTATATAGGCTCGTTCTTTCCGAGAACAATACGAGATCACAATAGAAAATTTAGACCTGCGATAGACAATCTTTAGGTAGGTTTTGGTGCATTGCACCCCCTGCCACCCAGCAATTAGGTGAATTGCAGGGTAACATGTAGATGAATGATAGCACAAAATTCACAAAATACTTCCAAGTCCCAATTTCTTTAGAATAACTCAGAGGGTTTGATAATTTTTAGATGGGACTGACTGTTCAGCGATTTTGATCAAATCTACGAAGACGAACGAAGTGCTTCAGTCGTGTTAAGTGTTAAACAATTGGAATAAGAACGAAACGTACTGCGCAAAACCATTTGCAAATGGAAATTGTTTCTTTAATAGCATGTTTAATTTCGATTATTATTCGATTAATTAGTTAATAATCGTTTTGTTAATTTGACTCGACGCTACATTGTATCAGATCTCCCGTAGGATATATCCTCCGAAAATACAAAGGAATTTAACATCATATTTTTTCTCTCTCGTAATTTAATGTTATGCAAAGCTTTTTAGGGGCCATTTTCAGCGATTTTGTGTGTGTGTATATAGAATTGTAACAAAATTCCCAACATATCTCTCTTGCTTTCCAATTCAGTGTTGGAAATCCCTAACCGACCTCATGCAATTCCATCGAGACAGTGGAATCTCATACGCGTGGCAACACTGCTCGCCGGATTTCGTTGAGATAGGTCACTTCGCCTGCAGCGAGTTTAGCATTTCGGGATAAACCCGGAAGCAGCGAGATAAACGCCGTTAGTGTGATAAACAGCCGAACACATAGCTACCAACCTTCGGGGTTTGAATCTCTCATGTGCGCCGACTCCTTCCCCACAAATCCGATCTTCCTGCGTCCTTACCTCCGAGTGCCGCAGCCGCACTCCCAATCCGCAGCAAACATACCTTCCTCAATTCAATCCACACTTCCTTGTTCATTCCAATCCCTCATTTCTCTCTCTCCTCTTTCATCCCTCTCGCTTCACTCTATCCCTCACCTCTCCCCTCCGTATTTCACCACTCCCCTCCTTCCTCCCACATCTTTCATCCTTTACCTCCTTTCCCCCTCTCCTCCTTTCCCCTCTCCCGCCTCCCATCACTTTCTATATATTGCGTCTTCTACCATTCTCTCTATTCTTTCCAGCCCTCTTTCGACTCTCTCCTTCATTCTTCCATCCACTGAATTACCAACTGCTAAGTGTTTTCTTCTTCATATTTGCCTTTTAGAGTTTTTTCCCGATTTTAAACAAATGGCGGGAAATTTTTAGTACACATCCCACATGCATTCTCCTTCCTTATTATAGGCGTATACCTCGAATAACTTTGCTACAACGCCTGTGCCTCCTGATGTGTAGATTTTTTATTTCGCATGACGCGTAACGTGTATTTCTTTAGTTAATTCTCCTTATCTTTTTATTATGGCATTATCATCAATCATAAATGAAAAGTTCTTATCTGAAACGCCTCAACAAAAACAAGAGAAAGTAAATACTAAAAGCAAATAAACTAGAGTACTTAGTAGAGGTGACGTATATGATGGCGAAGACACACCTGAAATGTTTGATCACCTAATAATAATAATAGGGAAAATAAAAAGATTCCAAGGACGGATTCCGTCAGATAATGATACCGTAAAAATAAGTATACGAGCTACCTTTGGTGTGAGGTTAAATGAAAATGCACCAAAAGATGTTATTTTTTTGTGTATAAGGTGTTGTATTTCCATTTAACGATACCATGTATAAACATCTTAAAAAGAAACATGTGTAATCACACGTTCGATTCGCATCGAGGACTTCGAAATCATCATTATTCTGTCTTCAAGTTTCGCTCCTTGTCTGCATCCAGATAAAATTAAACTTTTCATTCCCTTATCGATTATGTATTATACACAAAAAATATTGGTTATTGCCAACATTTAGGCCGAAAACGGTCAGACTGAAACGCGTGCCTCACCAGTGAAAAGATAAATAGTTTTCGCCTCCACGCACGCTTCTCGTCCGACTGCTTCCGCGCACTCCTTCTCGACACGCGCATTCTGTCATTTTGCACTCAGTCGCGAAGCACAAACAACGCGCGGAAAACGTCACGTCCCGCGGAACTGCATTCCCTGCGACTCCCTCCAGCAATCAAATTCGCTCTATTCCCTCCACCCCGTCCTCCTTCATCATTCTCCCCGACCCCACCGGGGGAGGCCTTATCGAGGAGGGGAAGGGTGCCACGGGGGCGGCGAAAGGAAGAGGGCGGACGTGTGGGTGAGAGGGAGTGAAGAAGATAAGGTAGCCTCCGCGCCGAGAGGGGGGCGAAGGGGGGGGGCGCCACTCGCTTGTTTGCTCCCGACGGCGCCCGCTTTCCAGGGAGAGACCATGAAGCCCCATCTCCTCTTCCCTTCGCCTCATCTCCTCTTCCCTTTTCTTTCACCCACTTCCTCCTTTTCTCCTACACCTTTCTTTCTCGCCTCGTGCCTGCACGGGAGCGTTAATTCCGAAAGATACATACATGCGGTCGTTTTTTCGTGTGGCGCGGATTACCATGAAAGAAGAACGGAGGGAGGTGGCAGAAACTAAGTTTAGATCCGGAAAGGGGAGCAGTGGGGAGAGAAAGGGAGGAAAAAGTGGAAAGAGGTGCGGAGAAAGGTGAGGGGGAAAAGATGGAAAGAAAGAAGAGTGAAGAGAGATGCAAATGAAGATAGAACAGGTAAAAAGAGGGAGAAGGGAGAGTGAGGAAGGAATGGAGGCGGGAGAGGATGGAGAGAGGGGAAGAAGGGAGAGAAAGGAGGAGAGGAAGGAAAGAGAGGAGGGAGGGAGAGGAAAGAGGGAGTTACGGAGCAGTTACGAAAAGTGTATTAAAGAATAGCATGTATCTACCGAGTAATAGCGTTTCGTAACTTAAGAAATAATCAGGGCGCGCAACAACATCGTTTGCCAAAGAAGGAATAAAAACAATATGCGCATTTCGGCCTTAAAGCAGCCTTCTTCAGTGGTAATTCACCGAAAATAGATTCTACCTTTGATTCTATTTTCAAAGAAGGAATAGATTTACGTTAATAGTTGCTGCAAGCCACCAAGTAGCGATTGGCAGACGGTGCCACCACACCATACATAAACTCTAGTTAAAACCTTTATTGGCCTGTTTATCGCGTCTGGAAAAGAAATGATCGGTTACAGTGACTATTTCTACATATTTTCTAGTCCTACTCTCACTATCAATGATGAGTACAACTATGCCGCGCAATTCCTCAATGATTTTGGGGCTATCAAACTCTGCGAATAGTTTCCGCTGGTATTCCATTCTTTTAAACTTCATTGTCTACCATGCCAAGAAACCCAAAAGCTCCATACGCTGGCATCGTATCTATACGCGGCTCATTAAAAATTGGAGGAGTTTTCGTACCAGTCGAAACCTAATATGATAGCTGTCCGATTCTAATTAGCCATGACGAAGTAGACATTTTTTGGCGTATCGTTTGAGGAAAAGGTTCAAAATGACCGCCAAACACGAACGTTCAGGCAATGTAACGCCTGGAAAAGCGATAAACATTTTATGGCTTGGCTTGTGTAGACAAATTCGTGATAATTGCAAATGACTTCAAATTACCTTCAGTTTATTGGAACAGCCATTGTATTGAACGAGGAGGCAGAAAAGGTGAGCCGTGTGAAGATTTATCTGATATTTTCGGTATGCAACTTTTGTTACAATTAGGTAGTTAAGAGTCCAATGTGGTCGAACAATACAATTTATTTATTAATCAGAAATGGCCCAAAGTGCGCATAAAGTCTCCGGTGTAGGAGGAATAAGCGACTGCAAACTTCAACTCGCAGAAATTTATATCTGTTCGCCGTAGTTGATTTCCGCAGTTTTAGGTCGTACTGAAAATCCGCGTTTTTGCGAATCGACGATTACGTAGAATCAAGTCGAGTCTTCAAAATAATTATTCGCGAGAGAGTTTATAAGTGCATAGGGCATAGGCTCGATAAGCTTGCGTGTTTTTTGTGTTTTTTTGTCTTCGTTTGTTGTACGTGTCTCTTCGACGCCCCCAGCAGCCTTCCAACTTGGTCCTCAACTTAAATGCCCGCTGGGCTTCCTTCAACACCTTGTTGGCACCCTCATCACTACCTTTTCTTTTCCTTAAGTTAATATATATATATATATATACATATACATAACAAAGAAACTGGTATCGATCGAACCGAACAAATCCCCAGATCTAGAGGAAATTTCTGCACAAGCGCTTAAACAATTAGCCTATGATATCGCACAGTACCTAGATAATTTCCCATAAATCCGTATTGCAAGACATTGTCCACAAATGTTGAAAGTTGGCGTTCGTAACAATCATTCACACGGTTGGTGACATACAGAACTTCGAAAATTATCGCTCGATATCCCTAATGTCAGGAAGGGTAGGTCTTACGATACTCAGCTCGGTCTATTTGTGAATTGTATTCTGAGAAGCGGAGAAAACAGTAATAGACAGGTAGATGCCATCTTCTTAGATTTTACGAAAGCCTTTGATAAGGTATCTCACAGGAAGTTAATATCAAAATTAGATACCTTAGGCGATAATTCCAAAATTAATAGTTGGATCCGTGAATTTTTAAATTATAGGAATCAGAAGGTTGTTATAGACGGGAAATCCTTGAGCTTAGTTGAGGTTGTCTCAGGGTAGTAGTGTACTTAGTTATTATTTCTAATTTATATAAATATTCCAATTAAATTTTAGGTCGACAATATAGAGCCGCGTTGGTTAAATAAGCAAGTTAGGAGTGCGCTTAAGCGTCAGAAAATAAGAACTATAACGTCGACATCTACATGACACCCTGTAAGTCACCGTTTTGGTCTACATCTGCAGCATCCGAATAGTATAGAGCAGATAAAGTTCAGAAGTATAAGGACGCCCGCATTAAAGCGAGAAATGCCCAAGGCTTTTACTTAACTTGTAGAACGGAGAGATATAAAGGATTGTGTTTCCCTAGGACAATAAGAAAACATAATAGGAAAAGGTAACGTAGTAAAACCAGGGACTTTTGATGCACTGCACCTCCTGCCATGCGCCCAAAAGGTGACTTGCATGATATCATGTAGATGTATCTTTCGTATGGCCGATCCTACTATAGGTATATAGAATCCACATGAGAAAAGCCATATACTCGAGATGAACAAGTTTGGAAAGGTGTACTCCATGCCGGAGTGCACAGTTTACAAATGCGTTCTTTGAGATTTACAAATTTTAGTAAAGCAGCCCAATACCAAATTTCATCAAAATAGGTCCTGCAGTTTCCGAGTTGAAACATACATTTTAAGCTACATGTAGTTCTCCATGTAAAGTGGTCGTGATTATCTTCCTATTTTAACCAAAATTGGAATCCATCGACAAATTTTAGTAAAACTTCCCAATACCAAATTTCATCAAATTACGTTCAGCGGTTCCCGAGTTGAAAAAGAGGCACGTTGTAAAATAATGTAGGGCTTCATGTAAAGTGGTCGTTATTGGAGTCCAATTTTAACCAAAATTGTAATCCGTCGACAAATTTTAGCAAAACTTCCCAATACCAAATTTCATCAAATTACGTTCAGCGGTTCCCGAGTTGAAAAAGAGGCACGTTGTAAAATAATGTAGGGCTTCATGTAAAGTGGTCGTTATTGTAGTCCAATTTTAACCAAAATTGGAATCGGCTGACAAATTTTAGTAAAACTCCCCAATACCAAATTTCATCAAAATATGTCCTGCGGTTCCCGAGTTTAAGCATGCGGATGGGCAGATGGACGGACGGACGGACGGACGGATGGACGGACGGACGGATGGACGGACGGACGAACGGATGGACAGACGGAGGGAGGGATGGACGGACGTACGGACGGACGGATGGACGGACGGAAACAATCTCCCCTATATTCGTTCACTTCGTGCAAAGAACGCATAAAAATTGCAGCGTAGGTCAGCAAGATTCGCGAAACAAATTCACGACTGCATGCACAACCTTACCTCATTATTGTGGATCTTGAATTTATTATCTCTAGAGGAGTGCCAACTTGACGCTAGATTGAAACTTCTAGAGAAATTTAGATCGAAAGCTTGGCTGAAGAAATAATAGGAATAATCGAAGCACCTGCTTAAGGGCCGTCCATTAAATATGTACGCAAAAAAACAGCCATTTTCGTCCCCCCCCTTTTTTCATGATGCACTTCTATTTACCCCCGTGCGTACGTACGTTAGTTCTTAGTACCCGTCCCTCCAACTGCACAGGTTCGTCTCAAAAATCATTTTTGTAATTAAAATATGAAAATTGTTTATTTATTTATTTATATTATTTATTTATAATATTAAAATACTATTATTTATAATATTAAAGTTCGTAGAACTTTGTATTTATACTACAGAGTGTTTTACGAAGTTTAATATTAGAGAACAGAATTTTATGTGTCAGTTTCAAGCACTTACGGGCTAAAAATTGAACAACAATCTATCTCTATATAGCTTGTTTTATTTTACCTTACTCTCCCTCTATACGCAGGATATAAGCAGACTCCAAATCCTCCCCCCCCCCCCTCCTTGCGTATGTACTAAATGGACGGCCCCTTATATAGAAAGGCATGACCACAATGATAAAATACGTTTGATTGGCTGTAGGGCGGAGCGACATCGAGGATCTTTTTTTCTTAGAACTACCAGAGATTGTGTATTTCAGAATGAAGTTGACATTTTTTTAGAAAGTATGGTGGGTTGCATCCACTGCCATCCACCTTTCTGGGGACTTGCAGGATATTATGTAGATGCACAAATGAAAAGAGAGACTTGAAGGAAGTGGAGTCAATGGGAGGCTATAATAAAACAACAAGAAAAGTAGAGGAAGAAAAGATTAGGCAATCCCTTGGCCTACAGAACCTTCTTCGTCCCCGGAAGCCGTCTCTTCCTCTGAGCGAGCCGGTATCGAATCCAGGATACCACATCCAATAATTTCTTCCTGCCAGTGGTGGTTACCAAGGGCGTTATCTGATCGAACAGCGTAAAGTGCGAGTCGGAAAAGGAGTGGGAGAGCGAGAAGTGGAGTGCTTCCTTATTGAGGCGAATGCTCTTTAAATCTTACGGCAAGGAAAGATGGAGAAAAATAGCGAGATAGATACGATACGAAAAGAAAGACTTTGGTGTTTAGATGCAGAAGGGAGATGGAGTGAGAAGAGGAAGAAGCAACAGATTGTTCGAAGAGAGAATTGCTGTGTGTCTGCATATAAGCGTTAAAATAACATGAGGACTTTTGAATGACGCGAAAGCCTCGAAGTGTATGTACGCCGGAGCTTTAAATTGTTAGTATTCTTGTTCGCAGTGCTTGTCCGCTTCCTCCATGCTAAGGAAATGGAGATTATAACTTCGAGATCTTTATTCTTTTAGATTGCATGCTGCCTTTTCTCCTGCTCCTTTCCCGACATAATAACTCCTCCTATTCAATCCCCGACCTAGATGCATGATAGCAAATACCGCCCCCTGCTTAGCGCGCCCCCGTAGTTACCTTTCCTGGCCCCGTCCCGCGATGTCCCTCCCCACGAGGCAAACCGATCGCTAGGATATGCAATGAGTGCCTGGCTAGGAAATGCGGCATCCGGCGTGCAATGCTTGAAATTTCTGATTGAAATTCAAGTAGTTTGGTATCAGAAGCAAATTCTATAAATTTATTTGCGCGATTGAAATTCTGCTATCGAGAGGTTTGATTTTTCCGGAAAGCAAGACATTGGCGTTCACTCGATTAAATTCGCGTGTATTTACCCAAACGTCATGCTTTTTAAATGTTAACATTCTATTGTGATATGGACGTTCTTATTGATTCATGATTCTATTTTTAATTCTGAAAGGAATAATTCGAAAATATTCATGATAAGTTGCGTGATTTGGGTTTATCAGGCCGCAAATACAAAGGTCTTTTTTTAAATGTTCATGTTATACGCTTTAGATATTAGAGGCAGTGATTAGCAGGTGTTGATAGGAAACCTTTACGATCTGCTTACAGGATATAATTTCGATTAACGATAGCCTTGTTCTAAATTATCAAGTGCTTAATTAAAGTTATTCCAGTTTCTAGATGCTCTGGCTCAAGTCTCTCTTTGATAATTTTCTGCAACATCGACAGCAACCTCTGTATCTTAATTTGAAGATATTATTCATATTACCATTTAACGACGGCTCTTATAATTATTATCTTAACCTATATTATCTCGGATTCAGACAGCTATTCCAATAATGGCTTCGCCTCTAGCCTGTCAGTCCCTTCCCTGGAAAAATTCTTAATAGAAAATATCCCGCTATCGAAGCAAGTGCTTCCAAACTTCGATGATGCGAAATTAGCTTGAGTGAGTTGCTTATTTTCAGTTTTCTTCGCAGTCAGTATTTTCCACATTTTTGTTGCCCTAAAGATGGATTTTAATTTGTATATGTAAAACAAGTGATTCCCCTTATTTTTTGTCGCATATAAACTATTCATTGTTAGCGATTCAAATCGTTCCAAAGTATTTATTCTTACCAGCTCTACAAAAATTGAAAGCCACTATGGTAAATCTATTATCTTAGCCGTGCACATTGCGCAATTAACGATAATTTGCGAGTTTTTGAAAAAAGAATGATTATAATAACAAGTTTAGTTAGTCTTTTAGGCATCTATATCAATTTGAAAATTTTCGTTTGGAAATCATTGGGCTCTAAAAATTAAATTTTACATTTCTACTTTCTTTTTAACGAAACTTATATAAACCTAAAGTAGGATCTGGTGATTTCCCGGTGGATTGATTGTAGAAATTTTTCTCGGGTACACAACCGGGTCAAAGTTTGATCTAGGATCAACGTTTCGACGGCTGACTATGCCATCTTCCTGATGAAGATGGCAGAGTCAGCCGTCGAAACGTTGATGCTAGATCAAACTTTGACCCGGTTGTGTACCCGAGAAAAATTTCTACTATATAAAACCTATCTGAAATTATTTCATGGGATTTTTTAAAAAATGGTAGTGGTGACATATCCAGGAGGTTATTGAGGATATATTCTTCGCCGATAATAAAGACGCGTCTTAATCATTTACGTTTAAATTTTCATCATCGCCATGCAAGCCGCCAATGAAGCTTCGGTGTGATCATTATCGTCGCCAATGACAACGTATTTAACTGGGTATCGAGGATATATTATTCACGGATAATAATATCAAAATGGCTTGAGAACGCATACGTTCAATCCGTTTGAATTTCCTGACCCAATCACCTCTTCTTCCCCCCTCTCTCTCTCACACACACTCCCTTTTCTCCTCTCTTCCCTCCGCTTTCTCTCCTCTCCAATCCTCACAAGATCGCATTATTTAGGGTATTTTTGTTCTCCCAACTCGTTAAACCCTCTCTTATCCACCTCTCTCCCCTTTTCTCCACCTCTCTCCCCTTTCCTCCACCTCACTCCCCTTTCCTCCACCTCACTCCCCTTTCCTCCACCTCACTCCCCTTTCCTCCACCTCTCTCCCCTTTCCTCCACCTCACTCCCCTTTCCTCCACCTCACTCCCCTTTCCTCCATCTCACTCCCCTTTCCTCCACCTCACTCCCCTTTCCTCCACCTCACTCCCCTTTTCTCCACCTCTCTCCCCTTTCCTCCACCTCTCCCCTTGCCGTCTTGCACGCATCTTGCACATTACTGTGAGCCCCTCGCTGCTTTCTTACTTTCTTAATGGCTTTTCTTGGAAATTCTTATCCATTTCTCAGAAAATATTCGTGGCGAGGGTTATCCCCTGCATTCCCCAGACTCATAGTTAGCGCTAATTAGGATAAAGTCGAGGGAGGGTGGCTTCTGGGTGTTAAGCAGGTGACCCTGAGGTAGTCGGGAGACCCCGGGGGTGGAAGGTGCAATGGCCGACGGAGCACTCGTGAGGATTTGACTCCAGTAGCTTAATCCCAATAACTTCATATAAACCAATTCCACTCCGTCTTTGGTTATTTCATTGTATGCTCCACTGCATATATTTTATTTTTTATGTGTACTCAGTAATACGCAATAAAATTAATCAACTTGTAATTCCACAGAGCTTTAAGTAAGATACATTATGTTCAGCAAGCCAAAGCACACAGATATATCATGGTCACGGTTAATAAATACGTTAAAATGTTTATGCGAACAGTAGGCTGTATAAAATTTTATTTATAAGTATTGCATTTCCACAAACCATAAACAAAATCAAAAGGTTGTAATTCGACATGATATAGGTATATCTTTTTTAGCCATATAAACAAAATGGAAATTATTTTTTATTTATTTACTTGATATTTACATATAATTTACTTATTTTTAACTGTTTTTTTTTATTTTGTATACTGTTTATTTTCTTATTCTTTCATTGTTTCTTCTTTCGTAAAACTAGCAGTACGTGACTAAGTAAGCTGTAACTGGGAGATTCTGCGATGGCAAAGCCAAAGTAAACACCTTCGTAAAACTGTTATGTAGAGTATTATTTTTCCTGGACTATAACAAAGACGAATTTTATTATATCTTATGTAAATTTTAATACCAACTACGTATTATTTGAAGCGAAAATATATTTTTAGAAAATTATGCGGCGTCTTTAGCAAATGTCACCTTAGCCTCACACTAGTCACGGCACTGTTGAGTGATTTTCGAATGTTTCTGATGTTTTATTCTGTGGATTCTAACATTACTTCAGTCCTAATTTGCCATAAATTGAGATAATGGAGGCGTGAATACCTTTTATTGGAAGGTTCGCCATTATATTTGAGCGTAGAACATTGAATGTAAGAAGTTGCGAACAAAAAGAGGGCAATGTGAAACGGCCTTTTGATGATGACTCTTTTATAGGCATCATAGGTACGTATACGTTTTCTGGGCATAATACCCTGAAAGCAGCCCGAGATATGAGTTTCAGAAAGTGCAGTGCACCATACCCTCTCTGTAAAGCCTCAAATATTCAGTTTTTTTAACTATAATACATCTGCATTTGCATGATACCCTGCAAGTATCCTTATTGGTGGATGGCAAGGGGTGAAGTCCACCAAAAGTCAATAGTTTTCCTACGTTACCTTTTCCTATTATGTTCTCTTATCGTCCTAGGGAAAAACTATCCTCTGTATCGCCCCACCCTACAATCGATCTCGCGAATCTTATCATTATAACTATAGTAATGAATGTACAGCTTTTTGTCTTACTAAACACAACTAAAGAGAACTATTAGGGTAAGCTATCACACTGCTCTCCGGTTATAACCCCCTTCGCTTTTACCTTAAATTCGGATATACTTGGAGGTGCCGGTGGTGTAGTGGTTAGGACGCTGGCTGCTACTCGCCTGCTGCTCGAAAAGGCAGCGGGCATGAATCCTGCGAAAGTAGGATTTTTCCGAGGTCGCCCGGCTCTGTTTGTGCGGTTTGAGGAGACCGCGCAAATTCAGCGTTCCGTCCTTCGGAAGGGACGTAAAGCCGTTGGTCCCCTTGGTGTTCTTCGTTAATAGTTAATTTTTTTATCCGGATGCGTACTAAAAGGCACGGATGATGACGCCAAAATCCTAACACACAAAACATCCTACATTTTACATAAACTTTAGTGTAAAATATAGGCTGTCTTAATGTTGATTATAGTCATTGCTGAAACTGGGCGATCTGAGCCATAAAGCTTGAAATTGGAAAACTTGGACGAGCGTCGATTGCCAAAGAATTTAGAAATTTCGGATAGATGCCTTAATTTCGCGGAAAATTAAAACTATTGTCTTATCGTATATATGTGTGTGTGTGTGTGTGCGTGCGTGCGTGTGTGTGCGTGCGTGCGTGCGTGCGTGCGCGCGCGCGTGTGTGTGTGTGTGTGTGTGTGTAAGTATATTCACTTCTTTTCCATATCAACTTTCGTTTCAACATATCGGAAGTGTTAAACTGCGTGCCCGGCAGTAACAATAGTTTCAACTTGCTTCTTGTTTTGGAGAAACCGCGTGTTTAGTGGCACATTGTTTTGGGAAGCGTGCGAAAGAAGGCGGAAGAGAAAAGAGCTTAGAATAGGTTCGAAAGTTCGAAGAGCACCTAGATTAGGATGTGCACGGCGCAAAAACATTGTTTCAGTTGGTGTCCATCACGTATTATTTCCTTTTTCCCGTTTTGCTTACCTCGACCTTCATCCTCCTGCGACTCGGAAAAACATAAATAAAAACTTCTATTCTCCCGCTTCTGCACACATCGCGTGTCCTTCGCATTGCCCTCTCCTCTCTCCCATCCTGCTCTACCCTCTTCCCCCTATACCTTCCCCTCCCCTCCTCAATCTCAACTACTTTCCTCATTCCCCCTTTTCCATATGTACATTGCGCTCGTCAGCACTCAATGTCAGTCTCTTTAAACGATTCCGTTTTCCTACCAGGCCTCTCCTTATTCAGGGATGAAGAGGTGATAAAATTACAATTTTTATAAATTACCTGAATTGATTCATGTTGAATATTATATTCTTTTGTTTTCAACCGCGCTATTTGTCTCTGCCGTTCACCAGTGGCGTGTAGGATGGAGCGCCAAATTATTAGAATATGTACTTGTATTTATTTGCATCGTTATCCTGCAAACCGCCAAAAGCTTATGGCCAATGGTTTATTTGCATCATAACTTACCTCTAATGAAAATGCTTGCTATCCTTGTATCTGGTATAAAATTACCAGCATTAGCTTTCGGTTCTGGTGATTATTTTAACACATCACCTTTTACTCCCTCATAGACCGCTACGTCCATTGGAACTAGTAGATACAACTATGACAAGCATTGAAATGAATTTGATCACACTTAATATACAAGGTTACCTATTGCGATGACATCACAGATGAACGAGCGACGTTCTTCGGACGATTTACTCTTTCAAATAATTCTTTCGTATGAACTTCTTCATACATAGAAATATTATTAGAGCATTGCTAATTTAGGGCCTTTAAACAGCGCGGCCTTCCCTAAGTCACTCTACTTAAAGTTAGATGCCAAATGATAGCCTTCATCATTATATTTGTTGGCGATAGGTAGTGTGTGTTTAATATCCCTTACGCCATAATTATCTCATTGATTGTGTCATTTAGTGTACTGATAAATCTGAAATAATATAATTTTCCATTTGGGATAATCTATTAGGAGGTAGACGCTAATACGGCCATGTTACAACTTTCTCATCAAACTTGATCAATTTTTAGCTCGGCATTTAGAAATTTTAAAATATATTTAGCCGTTTATCTGTATAAATGATTAGCAGCCACACTTGGCGCGTGTTTTTCGGTGTATCCGCCAAGAACTCCCTGAAATCGATCACATTTCGTGCTTCTCTCGCGATAAGGTTAATATGGAGCATCGGCGATGCAGCTTTTTCGTGCTAATTTTGTACATAATCGAACCTTTAAACCTTGAATGCTAATAACTAAAATTCTCAGTACCCTGAAGGAAAGTGTCCGCGTTACGTAACTCCCAGCAATACAAATGGGAAGAAATACACGAGTAATCAACTATTAAAGCTTTAGGCATTCTAGCTGAAAATATTGTTTTATCCCCATTCGGTTTTAATCAGTATTCAGTTATTTGAAATTCTCTCACCCGAATTATCAATAAATTTCTCTTTGTACATTTCAAACAATTAAGGTTTGACTGAGCTCTCCAATTAAACCCGCATATATAGCGTTCTTTTTATCCGCGCCAATCGACTCAGTCTGTCTAGTTGTGGACGTTTTCTCTATTAGTGTAATTTTTTTTAAAATACTGCCATTTACAGTCTTCTTCAGCAGCTCTTTCCTTACTTGTTAGGATATTTGTTTTTTATTTAGTACCCTAAATGACTCAATCGTCTCACTTCAGTCAGAAGCGATTTCACTTTCTCATGCCGTTCCGTTGAATATATTTTCATAAAAATTATATTGTGTGTTGTTAGGAGAACATGCAAGTGCAATACTGCCTCTTTCGGGGGGATTTTAAGCAGTGTGCTCCCTTGGTGTTTTTCAAAAGAGAAGGCTAATGCCGTCGCTGGGTTTCCCTTCTCCCTTTGGTATGCGTGTGTGTGTGCGTAGGTAAGAATTGATCCTCACCATGAGAGTTGTGCAGTGGGTTAGTATTCCCTTCACTTAAAAATTCGTTGTATCTATTAGTGCCCAATTGGTACCGGAACAGGCTGGTTAGTCTAATCCATGAAGTGAAAATGATTATTAACATTATTATCCTGCTAGTCAACGTAAGGTTTTTGAGCACATTATGCAATTCCTTAAAGTAAACGGTCCTCTGAAAAGCTTACAGAGTTAAGAAGAAAATGTCTTGCGAGACTTTACTATACACACCCAAGATAATATGAGAGCAGCAGTCGACGAACTAAGAATTTTCCCAGTATTTTTTGATTTTAGGAAAGCCTTTTGTTCCCCATACGAAAATATTATAAAAATTAAAAGCATACTCAAATTAAGAGGAAATCGTCAACTGGATTGTCTCATTCTTCTTAGATAGAACTCAGAGAGGAGTTCTTGACGGAATTGTATCAGACGTCAATGTGACTACCAGAAGGGAAGTGTGATTGGGTCGCTGATATTCTTAATATACATTAACGAATTGACAGAAAATATAATTGTAATGCCTGAGTTTTCGTGGACGATACCCTTGTGTATAAAGTAACCAATTCAGGAAAAGACCAGGAGATAGATCAAGGGAGCCTTTACTCTATTTCGAAGTGGTGTAAGGTCTGACAACTTGATTTAATCATAAGTAAATGTACTGCCATGAATTTCACTCGTTTCAGGAATTCCATCCGTCGCCCTTACCAAATTGCTGGGTTAAACTTAAAATATGTATATCATTAACTACAAATGCTTGGGATTTATACTTAGTGGAAACGTCCTGTAAGAAGATCGCCAAAAACATAATTGCATTGGCAAACAACATTCAAAAGGGCTTTCCTAGAGTCCTGATGGGATGTCCTTCGAGTGTGAAGGAAATCACATATTTTCACTATTCCGTACTATCATTGAATACTGCTGTCCAGCCTGATATTCTTTCTAGGAGGGACCTCGAAATGGCCCACTGTAGAGCGGCTAGATTTGTAAAGGGCGAGTATCGATACGATGCAAACGTGTCAGAGATTTTGAGCGAAATGAGATGGCAGATAATGAAGTATCTACATCTACATGTTACCCTGCAATTCGCCTAATTGGTGGGTGGCAGGGGGTGCAATGCACCAGACCTACCTAAAGATTGTCTATCGCAGGTTGAAATTTTCTATTGTGATCTCGTATTGTCCTCGGAAAGAACGAGCCTAGATAACGCCCCGTCCTACAATCGATCTCACGTATCTTATCGTCACGGTCGTTTCTACTATACTGTACAGTACTAGTGGAAACTATTTACTCGAAAATTCATTGAGGACGCACTCGACATAGTTGTGACTATCGGTGCTAGTGAGCGTAGAGCTATTTCAGAACCAATTAGAAAATACGTCAAAATAGTCGCTAGAAACGAGAAATACTACAGATCATTTTTTTAGACAGGCCAATAGAGGCTATAACTAGAGTTTGCTTTCTGTGACGGCACCCCTTGACAATTGCTATTGAAGATTTGCGTGGTAATAATGTAAATATATATGTAAAAGGAAGAATAGATCGGTGTGACGATATCTTAGATCGACATTCTCAATTTCCATAGACTGTTTATTTACTAAAACTTCGACCTGAGAGCGAGCAAAAAATATTTTGCATTTTAGAGTCGTACAGAGAGAGAGAGAGAGGGCGCTGCGAGGAGCGTTCAATCAATCACTCCGCAGAGCGACGGGTGCGTGGGTCTCACGGCCGCCATCATTCGTTCGGCTCTTCCTCCAAGGGCAGCGGGCGTCTTCTGAGGCGAACCGCGGACGGGGCGAGCGAGGGAAGCGGGGAGCCATCGCCCGCACGCCCACTCAAGCACACACGCGCTCGCATGCAGGCATCCCATCCTCTAGCCTTCTCTCTCTCTCTCTCTCTCTCTCTCTCTCTCTCTCTCTCTCTCTCTCTCTCTCTCTCTCTCTCTCTCTCTCTCTCTCTCTCTCTCCACCTCCCATCTCGCACGTAGATGCACATCACTCCGAAGAGGGAGGGTTCATTTGGGGAGGGGAGGAAATTTTAGAGAGGGAGGGAGAGAGATGGAGGGAGAGGGAAGGAGAGGGAGGGAGATAGGGGAGAGGGAGGGAGGGGGAGGGAAAAGTAGGGAGAGAGAGAGGGAGGGAGGAAATGTTAGGTATAATAGGGGCGTGGAGAATAATACAGAGTTATGAGAAAGGTAAGGGGAGGAGAAGGAGGTGACTAGTTGGAAAGAGTCGATTCCACGTGCAGTGCGGTCGATTATATCACCATCCGTGTCTGCGTCTCCTCCCGCCACATCGTGACGCCAAAAGGACAGTGCGTTGTTCCCTGTCTCTCTTTTAGCTCACCCCATTTAGCACCCCCCTTTGTCGCCCAACGAGGGAGAGGAGAGAAATTTTCTCCCTTTTTCTCCCGCGTTTTACACCCTCTTGATGTCTCTCTACCTGCGATCTCCTAATTTTGCGACGTCTCGATTTGCCACGAAAAAGAGAAAGGTCAAACGCTCATGGGACTGTCGGTATTAATGGACGGCGGGCGGCATGCGATGTCCGGCGCTAATATGTTTTCGCCGCGGCGGCTGGCGGTGGCGACCTCGTCGGTTCTGGTAGGTCAGGGACGAAGGGAGAAAAAAGAAGAGAGACGGAGAGAAAACCCGGGAGGGTGGGAGAGAGAGAGACTTAGGCGCCTCGGGTCTCTTCTCTCTGATTCGCTCTCACTCTGCGCGCGCTCGCTGTCGGAATTTTCGCTGGTGAAATTATTTGCATAGGCATTTCGATTAAACCAACCGATCAATGTGATTGCATCTGACGCCGGCCGATTACTTGGCGTCGTTAGAAGAGCACAGATTACAGGCTAGACTTAAGCTAATAAAAAAAGAATATGTCGGAGAAGCTAGGCGACCTAGATCGCAGAGTATATCAGGAACCCTACAGACTATGTATTTCGGAAAGCACGATAATGAGGATAAGATTCGCGAGATCTATTGTAGAGCAGAACGATACAAAGAATCGTTCTTCCCCTGGACGATTCGGAATTACAATAGGAAAACGATAGATATGAATTACTATGGACTTGCACCCCCTGCCATCCACCATTTAAGTGACTTTCAGGGTATACTGTAGATGTATGTATGTATACGAGTACGTTTTGCTGCCTAACCAGAGATAAGTGGCATGTTTGTTTGATTTCTTTTAGATTCTATTTCGGTAATACTCCGCACTAATCTATAAAAGACGATTCGTTTTCGGTGACACCATACACGGCAGTAATGATTCCTACAAAAGCAACTATGCCATTCAAAAAAATAAGAATATATTTAAACGAGAACAGAGGCTGAAAGGGACGTAGCTTCACATACCTTTACTTCAAATCAAAGATTAAAAATTTATTTCTTGATAACAGGAACCTAGGCATAAAAGAAGGAATGTCGCCAGGGTCGAATGGGTTACAGATATTCTCCTTATGTTTTTGAAGTTTATTTAGCATCTGTGATATATATGTCGTTTTCATCTCTCTTTAGCTCTCAAACACGATTCTTGTAATTATAAACAGTTGCAAAAACAATGCATACGGCAAGATGGAGTATTGGAAGGAAAACTCGTTCCACATACCTCGACAAGAATAATTTCGTAATGAATTTTTTTCTAAAACGTTGAACTTTTGGAGTGAGTAATAATTGAAGAGTGCATAACAAATTTTTAAATGGATATCGCCAGAACATCGCAGCCTGGACGCTTGGGGCCTCTGTAGAAGTGCTCATTGGAAGATTAAGCTGAAGAGATTGTAGAAATAGTTGGAATATCCGCATATAACGGTAGACACGTTCGTGATGATAAAATAGGCGAGAACGATATCGAATCCTTTTTCCTTAAGGCAATCAGTGATCATGATTGGAGAGATTAATGTATACCTTGGGCCTAATCTTTTGTCATTTCTGACCACGCATTTCTTTAAATGCATTTGCATCTACAAGACATCTACGAGGCAGGTGTTGTCGAACAACAAGCTTCCTGAATGTCATCCGATAAACAGTCAGGTCGGTATAGTAATTTCCACTTGGATAAAATGCCAATTGCTTCCATCGACAGCTAAATTTTTATCGGAAAGACATGATGCATTCATATGATTCTAAAATAGAATTTTTAATTTGAAATTATGTTAAACGGCTATCGTAAGGACTAAAAAGGAAGCAAAAGGAAAACATATTGCGGTTAGTTTGCAAAAACAATTGTCAAAGAAGGGAGACGACATAAATCTCACTTCTCGGTAAAAA